>CM032329.1:5229223-6429223 GCA_019022515.1 Quercus aquifolioides
GTAAGTGTTTGGGCTATAACCTCTCAATGGTGTGAAAATGGAGAGGGAAGGGTTGAGGAGATACCACAAGCAAGTGTATAGAGAAAGGTGGGGATGATAATCTCTAATTACCAATGTGTTTGGCTAGGGTTTTCTCTCTGAAGCATTCCTCAACATTTGTGGGTAATGAGGGTTATATAGGATATGTGCAAAATGTGTGAGTCAGTCAGTACAGGCTGGCAGAACAGCTTGTCTCGCGGGTGTCTCGCGGGAATGCCTTACCCGTGAGATACTCGCGAGAGATAGTTGTCTCCACCTAGCCTGACTCTTCGCATTCCAGCACGTGCAGGGCACATGCTTCACTTCGCGGGAAGCTAGGTCGCGACATACCCGCAAGAATCCTTCAGCCTCCAAATGCTTGTGTCTTCACACACTCTTTATCACACAACCCTTACAACAAATCCCACAACAAATACAGGGTATAAACGATTGATAATAATTACAATCAAATTTGGCACGGAATAAAAGCCAACAAAAATACATAGTTGTAAATAACAACTTACATGCTCATTTCTTTTAAGGATAATGCCCAGTTATTTATTATGTCTTCATGCTTTTACTAACTCTGGAATATCCTTAGTAGTGTGCTCCATCCTTTATTAATCGGGCAATTGGGGATGTTACATTCAACATGCAACTTTTAATTCAAGCCTTAAAGTGCCTTGAGTGATGCTCATGGACGGGTAGGGCAGGTGATCCAAGGAATCAGGTTCCATTCTGGATCATGTTCGCCACTTAGATAGGTGTTCAAAGTAGTTAGCTTTCCCACAGGTTTGAGTCTGAGGACCATGCAAGACCTTGGTTCTGTCTAGTACTTAGATTCTTTTGAAGTAACTAGTTTCCCCAAAGGTTTGAGTCCGAGGACCATGCAAGACCTTGGTTCTGTCTAGTACTTAGATTCTTTTGAAGTAGCTAGTTTCCCCACAGGTTTGAGTCCGAGGACCATGCAAGACCTTGGTTCTGTCTAGTACTTAAATTCTTTTGAAGTAGCTAGTTTCCCCACAGGTTTGAGTCTGAGGACCATGCAAAACCTTGGTTCTGTCTAGTACTTAAATTCTTTTGAAGTAGCTAGTTTCCCCACAGGTTTGAGTCCGAGGACCATGCAAGACCTTGGTTCTGTCTAGTACTTAGATTCTTTTGAAGTAACTAGTTTCCCCACAAGTTTGAGTCTGAGGACCATGCAAGACCTTGGTTCTGTCTAGTACTTAGATTCTCTTGAAGTAGCTAGTTTCCCCATAGGATTGAGTCCGAGGACCATGCAAGACCTTGGTTCTGTCTAGTACTTAGATTCTTTTGAAGTAGCTAGTTTCCCCACAGGTTTGAGTCCGAGGACCATGCAAGACCTTGGTTTTGTCTAGTACTTAGATTCTTTTGAAGTAGCTAGTTTCCCCACAGGTTTGAGTCCGAGGACTATGCAAGACCTTGGTTCTGTCTAGTACTTCATCATTACTGCTTGGAGTGAAGGAACTTGTCCTCAGCGTTAGGAAGTTTGCCTCTAGAGTGATAACGGCCTCGGCCTTGCCTTGCCGAGGAGGGGTTCTTCCTCGGATTGGGCCCTTGGCCCAACACAGGCATGGACATGGGCTGCCTGGCCTTCCACCCCCACATGTGATAGTAGCCCCATCGCGCCTATTTTTTGCCGCTTCTGATTACGAAGCGTCCTTTAACTATTCAAGTTGCGTTCCTGACGTTTCGGTACGCGAAGCGCGCCTTCATTAATATCTTTATGAAGTGACGCAAATCCAACGGTTGATGATTTCTTTGGAAATTGGGTGGGATTTATTTTGCTCGTAACTCTTTCTTTGAATTTTGTGCGGATTAATTTCCACTAGATTTCGCCTTCTATATAAGGCACCCTGGGGGAATCGTTGTTCCTCATTTACAAATCCTTGAGTTCTGCAGGAATCTCAAGTTCTCAACCCTTCAGGCATTCCCAAGAATCTTGCCAAGATCGTGATCATGGCCTAGGGAATGAGGTGGTAGCGGATAAAGGCAAGGGGAAGGAAACCAAGCCCCCCCTCAGAAACCAAGGATGTCGCCAAGATTCAGGATGACGCAATTGAGGCAAAGGAAGCAGAGGCCAAAGATGTTACTAGGAATAGCAACGGGTCGGGTTCGGGCCGGGTTTTTTCATACCCGGACCCGGCTCGTTTAGGGTACCGGGTTTTTTTTCGGGCCCAGACCCGCCCCAGCCGGGCCCCGTTTAGGAATTGGGCCCAATTTGTGGCCCAACCCAAAAAAAAAAAAATTTTAAGCCCAAATTTTAATTCAAGCCCAGATTTAAGCTCAAATTTTGCCTAGATTCAAGCCCAGATTTTGCCTACATTAAGCCTGCATATTCAAGCCTAAATAATTAACGTGGCCCAAATGCCAAATCAGTCCAAATCATAGGCTAAGGTTACTAATCATAAATCAATAAATCACCTGTTAATTATAAATTTATAAATTAATAAATCATAACTAATATCATAATCATAATTCAATAAATCATAACTAAGATTTTAAATCAATAAATTACCTAGCTAAGATAACCATTTAATCATTAATCAACAAAATCTTAACTAAAATCACCAACTAAACATAAAATTAAAATAAATCCAACAAGTCCAAAAAATAAGTATCAAAAGTCCAATGAGTCCAAGAAATTAAAAAATTACGAAATAAATCCCACAAGTTTAGAATAATTACAAACCAACAAATTAAGGAAACAAGTCTAAGAAAATAAAAAAGTTACTAAATTAATACAAAATGTTTAATCTTCATCAATTGTGATACAACTCCCATCAATTGTGGCACAACTCCCATCATCTTCATTTGGCTCCCCATCATCAAGAATGGATTGAAATGTACCATCTCTAGATATAGTTGAAGAACCTACAACAACAATGAATTAAAAAATGGAATAAACTTCATCAAATTATAACTAGCAAATATAAAAACACAATTTTGATTTTATAAATAAAAATTAGACAATTGCTAACCAATAGAAATTAGAAAATTTTATAAATAGAAATTAGACAATGGGTCTTTCAAAGACAAGGCTGCATCGACCAATACAACACAAACAATTAAAATTCAACCATGCACTTACCATGGAAGACTTAAAATTAAGTAAATCTGTCAGACACATGACAGAACCATACCTTTTTTTTCTAATGAATGATTGGCAATATCTTTTATTTTGCAAAGAAGTAAAATTGATCAGTACATACATGTATGCTATTACATAGAGCCTTTAAAATGAAGTAAATCTATCAGACACAACTACATGTTCACTTTGAGACATGTAACTAAATGGAATACCTGACAAATGAAGATATAAATACTACTTGGTTTACTAGAATTCCCAACTTAAAATGCTCCTAAAGCGAATCATTAATCTTGGGCAAAATGTATTATGTATAAATTTCAATTATCTCATGCGATAGAACAAGATAACTAGTCCATTCTACAGATAAACAAACTCCCTTATGTCCTAAAAATCGGAGGTTAGACAAGTTGTAGAACCAGATATACACCAAATCCTCTCACATGTATTAAGTCCACGCAATATAGCATTTCAGACAGATTGAAAAACTACATCCACTTTCTTATAGAGCCAGACAAGCACAATTAACAACATCGAACAGCTTACATAAAACCCAATTCCTAGATAGTAAAGAAGACTTACATCTGACCTTTCTTTTTATAAACTATTCTTTCAAAGAAAAGAATAAACATGAGAATCCACCCTTGAAAATTAATCTTAGCTAGCTGCAACACTAGACTTCTCGACTCCCAATCCCAACTCGAAACAAAACCCGTCACTTTTCCGTAACAGTCAAATACTGAAAAACTATCATTAGGCCATAAATTGGGCATGTAATTGCCACATCAATCATGATATGAATCCAACTAAATCCAACTGAAAAGGATAGCTTGTTTAAATTTCCTTTCTCCCAAACAATTAATTTAAACAAACTTCAGTACTGTTCTTATTCAACTGAACAGCTTATCGGCTTATCAGTCAAACTTATCATGCCTTACACAAAGTCTATGTAAAGCCACCAATTCCTAAATTTATGATAAGCCATCAATCATTAGAGCTATGGTTGCTAATCAAATTAGCATAATACAACACAACCACATGCTTCGAATTCAATTAGAGAAAAGAACCTAACAACATTGTAGAAACCATACCTAAGTTTTGCGCACCATTTCTTATTATCATACCAAAGGCATCGATTCAAACAATTTGTTTTTTGATTAAAAAAAACATAGATCTAAGCAGCAATGATCAATGCTATATTAATTGCAAAAATCACAAAAGAGTAAAATCCATGGCTGTGGCAGAACTCACCAAAACTGAAATTAAGCGTGCTAATGAGGGCCTTGTGGGAGTGAGGCGAGGGAGGCGAGGGACGGACTGAGCTGAAATCACAATAGAGAGCGTCGGAGCGTCGGAGTGAGGGAGTGAGGCGAGGGAGGCGAGGGAGGTGTGCAAATCACAATCAAAATGAGGGATTGAGACCGGAGACGTGACTGAGCTGAAATGAGGGAGCGTCAGAGCGTCGGAGTGAGGGAGTGAGGCGAGGGAGAGGGAGGTGAGGGACGGACTGAGCTGAGCAGCTGACCGGTTTATGGGAGGGACGGACTGAGCTGACCGGTTTATGGGAGGCGAGGGAGGCTGAAATGAGGGAGGGAGGCTGAAGAAAATAAATGAGGGAGAGGGAGTACCGGGTTAGGGTTAGATTAGGTTTATATATATATGAGGGTATTTTCGTAATTTAGGTTTTCGGGTTTTTAAACGGGTCGGGTTTCGGGTCGGGTCTCGGGTTTTTTTGATAAAACCTGGACTCGACCCGAACCCGCTTCGGGTTTTTTTTTTTTAAACCCATACCCGACCCTATTCCTAATCGGATCGGGTAAAACCCCGGCCCATTAGGGTCGGGCCGGGCCGGGGTACCCCGCGGGTCGGGGCAAAATTGCCATCCCTAGATGTTACTACCTTTCATCCGAGCAAGAAAGAAGACCCTCCTCCTTCGACCAAGGACTAAAGCAGGTGTTGATCACATCAGATTTTTGGTGCAACAAAGTTCGGGTCTCACCTTGGCGGCATATACTATGTGTGCATAAATGCAAAAGCGACCCAAAGTTGATCAAGCAAATCAGCAAGGACAAGGAATAAACGGGTTTTCTGTTTCTCAGCCTTGATAGCAGAACATCTTGCAGTTAGGAAAAGGGGGGTCCATCTAGTGTTTCTGCCTCTTCTTCTTTCTCATCGCCGATACCACCCACATTGGTTCGATTGCTGCTAGAACAAGATTGTGAATCTACCATTCCCATGGGCTTTCTCTTTTTATAGTTAGCTTTAAAACAAGCCTGCCTAAGCCGCTTTGTATATGATGTAGCTTTCCTTTATTTAATAAAAAAGGCTGCAAGAAAATATTCATAAAGTAAAAATTGTTACTCTGACTTCAACAAAAACCGACAGTAGCACTCGGCCACTAACTTTAAATAAGTTAACTATGTAGAAACAATTAGGAAAATAACCATGTGCTCTATACCGCAGGCTGTGCAACCATCAAAGAATGTTGCCAATGCGTGTTGATTTTCCCAAGGCAGGAGGTCCGAGGACCCGGCGTGGCTAAGGTTCCATTTAACTGCATCAAAAGATTCCAGGATATCAATATATTCCTTTCGGAATAGAAGTTTTTGCAGGGAGATGGTGCCAACCGATCTTCCATCCATGCCTTGATTCTCGGCTTCTTTCTCCACTGGGGATTCAGTGAACCGGGCTACTAGACCCGCGAGAACCAGCCCCTTGACAGAGATACGGGATGTATACTTGATGTCAGAAGCCCCTAGGACTGTGCCCCATTTAGCAATCCTCCCTTCATAATCAGTACTTCGAAGTGTAGACTTGAGCGGAAGCTGAGTTATGACAACAACTGCGTGTGTGTTCATGGAAATAGAGGGGAAGCTTTCGTTTAGCATGCATCACCGCCAAAATGACCCTCTTCAGGGACTCTTGTTGATGGGAGCTTGATTCTACCATGATTAAACCGTTGCACTCACTAATGCACAAGTTGCTTCCCACAGACGGCGCCAATTGTAGGGACTGGATTTGAGTACTTCTTCTGCTGGATGAATGGACTCAGACCCAACTAGCCCAATACAATGATTTGTAGAGAGTGTGCAACAATTAATATGGTGTCGTGACAATCAAACAGAGATGAAATGAGTTTATCATAGAATGTTTGTCTCGGCACAATCCGAGGAGCTCTTCCATTTTATATATTGGATAACAATGATTATAGGAGTTCTTCAGATTGTTCTTCCTCCCCCCTTCCTAGAGGATCCCTTACATTATATACCCTCTTCTAGTTGATCTTGGACCTTCTACTTGTTGATCATCCAAGCCTATACTTAAGTGCATGTCCCATCAGATACCCTCTCTGGCATTTTGTGAGTTGCTGTAACCGAGGTAGCATTGTTCAGAGGTCATTTCCTCATTAATGCGGCCAAGACGTTAGTTGTGGGCATTTAATGTGGAGGTGACAGTTTCTCCTTGAATTGCTTCTCCATCGTGCTCCCATAGCTAACCCATTGTACCTGTCCTTTTCCTTGGGATGCTTTGGGAGGCTGCCTTTGATGGCATGCCGCTCTTCCCTTCTGTGATCTTGGTTCGCCGAGGACAGGATCGTACTCAGCGATGTTTCAGGGCACCTTGAACTTGTTTCTTTTGTCCTCGGACATTTCTTCCTCCTCGGCGTGGGCCTTGGGCTTAATATAAGGTGGGCCGCGGTTGCCAAATTCTTCGACCCCACAAAGAGTATTATAACTCATAAAGAACAATTAGATGGTTGATTATATGGTTGAAATGTCGTATGATTATTGAAAAACTAGTTAATTACATGGTTGACGTAACAATAAATGCTTGATTGGAATGACACCAGTGTGATACTAACCACTGGTTTATGATATTTAAGTTAATAGATATTGTCTTTTTTCAGTTGACATAATATATTTTTTTGATAATTAAGATGCATATCTTCGTTATTCTTCTCCTCCTTTACATAAGAAAATTTTATGACAATTATGTAGGATCATTTTCCTAAATATGTGTTGTCTGCATTGTTGTAAAATTACGATTGTGAGGATCATAATTAATACTATACTGATTGACAAATGTTTTTGGTAGGTCAATCTATGGTCATTGTCCTTTATTTTGAACATAATCGAATTCAAATATAAGAAAGAATTATTCAAATAATGACAAAAGTTTGACTAACTTAAAATGATTGGATACAATTATCTAAATGTGATTTACTAAACCAACCAGCATCATTTATTATTATTATTGATTGTAATAAAATTTTGTCATTAAAACAATGAATATGAAATTCAAATTAAACGTGACCACAATGATTGCATGCAAGCTACTTTAAAATCTCAATTGCAAGCCGGTGTAGAAATATTCAACCCTCTCAAACCTAATCTAATCCAACCCTTTACACACTGGAAGTATTAGGCGGACGTGAGAGTCACTCTCCCTTGGTAGAGAGTGTTATAAATTATAATAGTAATACTTTAATTATTATATTTTTCTACTGCAAAAGACGGAAAAGGGAGAGGAAAGCGCGCAAACACAAAACACAGTGACGGAGAGACAGACAGACAAATGGATGGTGGGGTCTGTCTGCCGTCCAGCCTGCACGAACTCCTTCCTCGGTTGGCCCAGGCTCACTCACTCCTCATTTATATTATATACTATTTACTATTATTTATTTATTAATATTTACTTTTCTATTTTTATACTATTATTACTATACCAATAATTTTTTTTTTGGGTAAACTATTATTTATTTATTAATGGGCTTTGCTTCTCGTTCTCGCAAATTTTTTTTGAATTTCCCGCCGAAAGCCATGGAGAGAGTGAGAGACCCAACAGGTCAGTCACCCAACCCAACTCAACCGTCGCTTTCGAATAATATCTTCGACTAAGACATATATAAATATTAATTATTTTCATTACCTTCTTCTGGGTAAATTGTTTGGTCAAAATTTAATGGTATGTTTAGATTGAAAGAGAGAGAGAAAAAGTAGAATAGAGTAGATTTAGTACAAAATTAGTATATTTTTAACCAATTTTACTCTACTTTCTCTCTTTCTCCTCTCCATCCAAACAGACCCTTAATTGTCTATATGTGATTTGAAATTTAACATTTTATCCACTTAAGATTAATTCAATTAAATTTCCTTAACTTACCTCCATTAAAAACTTCACTTGTTCAAAAAAAATATATATATATAAGAATACTACATCAAATAAGATAAAAAAAAAAAATCTAGTAAAACACTTATATCATGAAATTTCAAACTACAAGTACACAATTTAAAATTCGGTCAAATTTCAAATAAATAAAATGTCAAATTTTAAACCATGAACAACTTAAATTTCAGTTAATCCTTTCCACTTTTCTTCTTTGTCTTTTTTAATTTTATTTTATTTACTTATACGTGCTTCTCGTTGTTCGAAATTTGAACTCAACGGTCAGATTTGTTTTTGTTTTTGTTTTTGTTTTGCAGCTATTTCCCACTTGCACCCGAAGCTTCATCCTATGCCTTTCTTTTTGTTGGTTAGTTCGCACAAACTACAAACTAGTCTGGGTGGTAATCATCAATTGAGAGAGTCTGAGACCTTATCCAAACTTGGTGGACACTAATGTTTTGCAAGCATGAAAATTATTTGGGTTCCCATTTTTTTTTTTTTTTTTTTTTTTGTAAAAGATATTTCGTTCATAAAGATTTTTCGATACAGAATCTAAATTTAGTCAGTGATGGTCAAAAAAACTGTTTGAATCATTATTATGGATAGTGTCTTTATTGTTGATAGATGTGGTGACTGGTTACAATAATTTTATACAATAAAGTTTTTGAACCTATAGCTATTACTAGTGTGTTAGAGTGGGCATGACTCGACCATCCAAATTGGCCTTATTTAATAGGACTTACTCCCATATAACATACAAGTTATGTGGCGTGAGTTTTACAAAACGGGTGTAACCCAATTTGTGAAACTACTGCAAATAAGAATAAAAGAAATCTTCCTCCACTAATATACATGCTCTTGGATTCTCTCATTGCCATGGTTTTTGGGTCGTGGATTTTGTGTACCTTGTTCTAATAGCAAACACCACCATGGGCAACAATTATGTGGGTCATGAATTACAATGTTGAGAATAGCTGCATACAAGATCTTAGAGGTATCTGATTCATTACATGGTGAATACGAAATAAAAGCATATTATCATTAGTATTATAATAAAAAAAATCCAAAAAATACATAAAAAAAATGCGACATATGTGATAGATCATGGAAGACTGTGAAGGCAAACAAATAGTATGATTAACATGTGATGCATGAAGTGGTAATTTATTTTAAAAGCGTTAAAGAGTGGAGCTGAGCGTATTAATTATTAACTTTATGAGATTTTAAATAAGAAATAAACACCTAATGATAACACAATTGACAATTGTCCTTAAAGATCAAAGATGATGCTTTATGTGATAAAAACAAATGTCAATAATTGTGAAGACCTTGAATATAAATAGAGGCTTACATTCCAAGCAAACAACACTTTCTTTGTTCGACCATTCCCCTTGTTTTGCTTAGTTATTATTACTTTAGAGTATCATGTAGTTAAGGCATTGATGCAAGTAAATTGTATATGCATTGTACATATTTCGATCTTTATTTAATTATTCCTCTAATGTGCAACTACTTTAGTGCCGTAAGCATCATTTGAACATTTTTTTTCCGAGTAAAATCTTAGCATCAGTATTGGTATCATCAGTATATTGTTTTAATTGTACTTTGGATATCTCAGAAAAAAAAAATTAAAAAAATTGTACTTTGGATAGTTAAGCGTTGCATTTCATCTATTTCGATCGGGGTAGTTGTTTCTACTTGCTTCATAGTACACTTGACATATCGTAGTTAACGTAACTAAAACATACTTAATTTCTATAAATAATAAAATCCTTTAAGTTGAGGCTAATATATGATTTTTTTGTTATTATTACATAATACAATATAATAATAACTTATGACGTCTACTCCATGATAATTGTTCTTTATTATCAGGCTAAAACACCAATCAATTTTTAGTATAAACAAAATTCAAAATTGAAATAGTTATTAGTTGAACTAATTGAAAAAAAGAAAAAGAAAATTAAATTATGAGATTGGGACGTATGGAGATCAATTGGTGTAGTTTATGACCAAATCGACATGCAACATAGGATCTTCTCCACAATCTAAATTTCATTTACATGTCATTTTATTGCTCGACCTCAACAATGATAATACCTTATGTTTCTATGTTTTACGATCAATAAGTTTTTAAAGTTGCTCTTAAGGAGCTAAAATCTGAAAATGCTCAATTAATTCAACTGATTTTTTCATCCTTTTCATCGATTTCAACTCTAGAATCCAAATACATGCCCACTGTATCATTAGAGATAATAGTGTGCAAGTGTATTTAGAGTACTTTGCAGTTTGCATTAAGACTTATAAGAATTTTTTTTTTGGGGGGGGGGGGGGGGGGGTGGGTTTGGAAAATTCTTTAGTACTACTTCAAAATAATAAGTCTGCAATTATAATTAAAAAAAAATGGTGGAGGCTAGTTTGTTATAATCATAAAATTTCATAAATTCTAAGCAACAGACCCAAACTTTTTTTTAATTGACCAATACAGCCAAAATAGGCTTGTTTTCTCAAAATTAGACTAATGAATCTAGTTATATCCACTAAAACAAAGGGCGTATAAAAAGGGATATCGTTCATGGATACCTTAGAGAACATTTTAAAGGAGAAAAAATGTTTAAAATGTTGGAATATAACATGCAATGTACATATTGAAAAAAGAAGAAGAAGGTATTGAATCTATTAATAATGTGTGCTATAAATAAAGAAACATGTTAAAAACACAAGTTAAAGAATAACAAAATTTTCAATTTTGTCTATATATAAAAATAACCTTTGTTAATAATTCATTGGCTAATACGCATAAGTTCAAAATAGTTACTAATAGCTTTAAAATGTTTGTGTGCAGTTTATCTTAATTAACTTGTGTGACAATGCCCCCTCAAAAAAAAAAAAAAACTTGTGTGACAATGTTAATAAAGTTAAAAGAAGAGAAGATAAATTTAAAAATAAAAAATAAAAAAACAAACAAACAAACAAACAAACAAACAAACAAACAAGAGTCATCTAACTAGGCTTTATTGTACCTAATTTTTCTGTCAATGTTGGTATTGACAATATTGGAGCTGTAGATCACCGCTTCCATTCTCAACTCATCTAGGAAATGAGACCCTTTACAATTTTCTTTATTATTTAATTTGTAAATTGTCAAATAAGATCGAAATACTTTCTTAAATTCCAACACTAGCGTTGATATGTAATCATTGACGAATGACGATTGATAGAAAACGACGTAGAAGGAAAAAGAAAAGAAAAACACACAAATCTTTGTTATAACGCATGCCTAAAGTCAAGCATGTGAGGTATTGAACAGACACACAACTTTGAATATTTTGTAGATCTTGTTTGTTGAAGTTCATGTGAGAATTCATAGATCATATTTTCAACGTTAAAGTGAGTTTTCGTGGGGTGTGTCTATGTGGATACATATATTTGATGCATAAAATTGTAAAAAGTGAGGAGTTTTCTTTTCGATTTTGACTATCCCACTCTAGTCGTTACTTTTCTTTTTGTTACTTCGAAAATAGCTTCAGCTTCAGCCATTCAAATTTTCAATATTCCCTTTTATTTTCGTCAAACTAATGGCATCTTCTTCTGAAAATTCTAGCTAATTTTAGCATAATATTGAAGAATTTCATTACTATTACTCAAACAAGCATGAGAATGGATCTCTCATTTGGGCAAAAAGGATGTAAAAATGGATTCCAAATCAAGCTTGGTATATGAAAAAATGAATTCAATTTTTACATATTGATGTACTAGTCTAGTTTCTGTTTTAATGTAAACTTTTATGAAACAATATTTATTGGAATTTAATTAAAATATAATTACACTTAGAAAAATAAGATTATCAAAATCTTTAAATACACAAATAAGTTTTTATTTTTATTTTTAAACTTAAAAAATAAAAATAAAAAATAAAAAAACTGTTAGAAAAGAGAGTACCATGGCCATTATAGTTTTCTTGATTGGGATAAGGGATAGAAGGTGAGTAGGTTGTTCCATATTATTAGGGCAACAACCACACAACATAGAGTAAATTCTAAGCTTCAATCAAGTATAATCTCCAACCTCTATCCTGCTCCCACGTGTCCTCTCTATACCACCTGTCCAAAATTGTGTATAAAGTGTAGGGTCAATTCCCATATGCCATACCACCCACACCCAACTAATTATAACTTTATATTGTATCCTATCAACGTTCCTAGGTTTTTAATTTTCAATTTATTGGACCCACACATTGGGAAAAACTCAAAAAAGATCATGTATATAACCTTATGATCTGTCTCTTCTACCCACTGTTATCTGTTACTATGGTACGAAAGATGACAAGTGATACCTCACATAATCGTACCTCCATGCTCATAATATTATCTTTGTGATTGAGTAACTTCTAAATTTGATTTCAATTTTTGAACAATATGGTGGTGTAGGGTCACATTTTCACATGCATGGACAGCATGGTTCACCATTGTTTTTGAACCTAATTAATCAGAAGAATAATGTAGAGAGATTTTTATTTATCAAATTCACATGGGGCATGAGTTAGCAACGTTTGATGGGTTTGGTCAATGGTCAATTTCATTTAGAAAGTGCACGTGTATTCCGATTCTCTCTGCGTGTGGAGTAGTACAAGTAACATGCTCAAACAAACACAGGACAGCATTCAATGGGAATGGAACAAATGTTTAAGAGGAAAAAAAATTGGAGTTTGGATTGTTTCCGATACAGTGCAACTGTAGATATGTTAGAATGCGGACACATGTCCAAAATTAAACATGTTTTTTGTATTCTAGTGTGTCCAAAAAAATGATATACAACAAAAACTTGTGTAAATGATCATTTGAAGAGTTTGTAATTTACAAGCTTTTAACAAAATGAGTGAGGTAAAATATTGAATTGGAAGATGGTTTGTCTCCTTGGCTCAAGATCAAATATATGGTGTAATGGTTTTAGGACTTGGAATAGTGGTATTGGTTTAATTTTAAGGTCTTATCCTCTTGATTTGAGGTTGAGTGTTCTGAGCTGCTTAGTTAAGGAAACAGACAAAAAAAAATTTCCAATTATAAACATAATAATTTGAAGTTAATTTGTCTCCTCCAAACATTCTTGTACAAGTTCTTATCTCTTGTCTTATGTTTGATTGGTTATATTACCCTTTTAAGTATATGCAAAGCATTTCATTATTGTACAAAATAATTTTAATTTTCTGGCATTAGCAAATTAATAATAACAATAATTTGTTTTTGGTTTTGGGTTTAAAGGGACCAATCAGAAAAGCAGAGAACAAAATTCACACAACAACATATTTTGAGAAATGGGGTCCTTCTGATCATATTAACCTTCAGAGTAGACAATCTGGATGCTAGTGCATAAATGAAAAGATGAACTAGCACTAGCTGGGTGTGTTTAACTTTTATGGATTTCCTTACCAAAAAGACAAGAAAGAAGGGTTTTTTTTGGTGGTGTAATCTTATCTCATCCCTTTTGGAATTTGGAGTCAAGCTGAGATTATGTGTTGTCTTTGTAATTAAATTGGGACACTTGCCAATGCCATTTCTAGTTCAAAATTTGTACACACCTCAACTAGCTAAAGTGGACATTATCTGGTCACATCCATTAAGTTTTACCTCGAGATCACTCTCTTTTTATGGCAATTATAATGTTAATAGCTTAATACTACGGTATCCCCGTATGTATTGTGGGCTTTTTTTTTTCTTCCATGTAGAGATTTGGAGGAACATAAATCAATTAGTTTAAGTTGTGGTAAATTGAAAATTTTGTAGAGATTCATTTTGACTGCATTTTATTTTAAGGATTTAAAATAAATAATTTTTAAGAAAAATTATTAATTTATTAGTGTAAATACTACTAAATCACTATATACAAATTTTGCGCTTTTATTTTTTTGGGAGGACATACAAAAGACAAAACACTTGATATGTTATAGATGTTGCACAACATTTTACCCTTAATAATTTCGAACAACATTTTAATAAAACTTAAATCCATCTATAAATTTGATCAATAAAAAAGTGTTTATTTTTACATTTTTTATTAAATCATTTAAACCAAAAAATGAAAGTCAAATCTTTCTTTTGAATTCTCTTTTGGACAATATTTGAAACAATTGAAACAAACTTATTAAACTGAATAAAAGCTTGTATTCTGGAGTCTGGACTGGTCCACGGACCCAAAATTTTATATCTTTATAGGTAAAGATTTATACCTTTTATTGATTTGTATTTCTGTATTTCTTTTGTAGAGATAATTACAATATGTTGATAATCTCACCGTTCGAATATTTTTACCTCTAAACTTATAAGCACTTTGTATTTCAAGCTTTCATAAAAGCATCATGGCCCAGGCAAGCTTGCAACAAATGATCAAAATCCTCAAAGCAACCTAATTTATTTGATTTTTTTGCAGTAAAAAATTCCTGGATCTATCTCTAATGATGTACAATCAATACTTCTTGTTGAAGGGCAGACAACTTGGTTTCTATTTTGAGATGGGTAACCGATATTACGCTATACTAAATAAGTAAATAGGCTAATAATATTATGTTCAACCAAGCTGTACGTTATGTAGGGACAAAGGCCCAAAATCATATTTTGGGTCTTGGGCCTTATCTGTGGATGTGGGCATGTCCGAGGAGAGATAAATAGTTATGAGGAATTTCAGTTTAGAGTCTCACAGATAAGAAAGGAGTGGAAGGCGGTCCGAGGAGGAATTCCTCCTCGGCTATGACAAGTACGACTCAGATATGTATTCCAGCAATGGACGTGACCTTCATAGAAACTCCATTGATAGGGACGCACCTCATGAGCACGTGAGAAGGACGGAAACCCAAAAATATCTGGAGAAAAGCTGCTACCACCGCATTAAATGCACTACAGCTACTTTTTTGGCCGCATTTATGTGGAGAAGACCCCTGAATAGTGTTGCCTTGGCTACCGCAACTCACAGTAAGCCAGAGAGGGTGTCTGATGGGACGGACACTTGAGTAAGGGCTTAAATGATCAACAAGTGTAGGGTCAAGATGGTTCAATGGGATCCATATAATGTAAGAGGCCCTCCATGAGAAGAGGATCGAAAAATCAAGAGAGAAACACTGTAGTAGTCTAGAACCAAATTTGTAATCAAATCTTGGAAGCAATATACTAGAATCAATTTCCTCGTATTTGGCTGATGACCATTTTTTTTTTTAGTAAACGTCTGTTATCCTTTTTTCTTCTTCACTTAAATCTATTAGCTCGTTGCTTAATTCACTAAAGCCCAGTTCTTCAACCCGCTCTCCACAAATTTATTGTTTTGGGCTATTTGGGCTTAGGTCCATACTCCTTTTGGGCCAGTAGTTCAAATTGGGTCCTTACACGTTATATTTTCCCATTAAAGTGAGAAGGTTTCATCAGAATAGTTAGCTTCAAAGTTACCTTGTCTACTATATTTTGTAGCATGAAAAAAACATAAGAAATTAAAACAGTAAAAGAAATTAAGGCATATCTCCAACCATGATTGTTCAAGTTTATTTGAGAAGAGAACTTAAATTTAGAGAAAGTTCTTCTAGTTTATAGCCTACATGAAACCCTTTGAGGTAACATATGTCTATTTAAGGATACACTTCTACTCTATGACCGTCAACATGAAACCGTTCGATGGAACACTATCTTATTCAAGGACAGGTTAGGTTAGGTATTGTTAAATATTTAGAAAAATGTTAGAGTTACAAATTATTTTACAAATTTTTTGATGTGGTGACTAGTGAGTAGTTATTATTAGTAAGTAAAAGTGTGATCTTAGTAGTGCGCCCATATGAGATTTAGTAAGAATTGATCACAGTAATAATTTGTAAAAATGTTATAAAATTAGTAGTTTATGACTGTAACGTGATTTTCTTATAGACTTACTCTATATATTAAGTATGTTCATAACACAATATTTTACACCTAAAATGCTAATAAACTTAGTAATGTTCTTTATTTATCATCCAATAAATAAATTATAAAATTATAAAATGAATACTAATTGTTAAGTCTAGCCCATGATAAGCAAAGTTTAAAGAATTCTTGTTAGTTTTGAAATCCATATCGATGAGAAGAATAATAAGGAAGTACACTAAATAGTAATTAAACAAAATCTATGTTGACAACATTAAATTTCTTAACAGAGACATATTTTACAATAGATAAATCAAAGAGAAATGATATGTCTACAACATTCATCTTGGTTTGATTTCGCTTTGAATCTCTTTATCTGCACTTCAAAAAAAAAAAAGGAAAAATGAAAAATTAGAAGGCATTGTTTGTGGATGCAATGTGAGACAACTTGAATAAATTTTAACCAACCATTATTATGCCACAAATTTTGGGCAGATTCACAATTTGTCTCCAGCTTTGCAAACAAACTAGATGTTGGACTTTTACATGACATATTTTTATAAAATTCTAATATATGCCAAAGAACCAAATGAAGAATATGGGATTGGAAAGATCTATCCGGAGAAAAAAAGGAATTGGGAATAATAACAAGTAGAATAAAATTATATTCAATCAACCAATGTAATCCATTGAATTTGGCTTTTCCATAAGACTTGCAGATCCAAAATTTGTCTCCAGCTTTGCATACAAATTAGATTTTGGACTTTACATGACAAATTTTTATAAATTTCTAATTCATGTTAAAGAAGTAAAGGAACATGGGATTGGGAATATTCATCCAAATTAAAAAAACAGGGTTGGGGATAATAACAATTGGCTATTTGAAAGTTGCTTACGATGAATTTGGATCCCATCTTAAAAAGCCATATCTTTGATCTTACACTGATTGTGTCCGAGTCTCTAAGATTTCTACTGGATACATAGACAGTAAGATGAGATGCATTTAAGTACAGTGAGACAGATGTCAGTTTCCCAACCATTTGTAACATGGGCTTTGGAATGGTTGCACATGCTTCCATTTTATTTATTTATTTTACATTTTGATGTAGATCTTTCCTAACAACATTCTCTATACTCAAAAACATGATACAACTATGGGACAGAGTGCGGTACTTAGGGAGTATTCTGTCACTTCTCAATGTAAATTAAGATTAGCTTGCAAAGATGGACATGCTTCACTTGTTGCTCCGCTAACTTGTTGCCCCGCTAAATTGTTTTGTATTTGTAGTAGGACAAAATTTAATTACAAAATTAGTTATAGTCTAAGATTACTACCTTATTTAGGTGGGGTTTGGATCGCGTTTGCTGCTGCGCATTTTAGCTTCTTCTTTTTCAATCGCAAAGGTTGACTTTTCAACCATGAACAGTGCACTCGTGCACTGTTCACGGACCCACAAATATCACTTTTCAGCAATTTTTACATTAAAAATGGGTCTCACGATACTATTTATACATTTAAAAATTATTTTGCTACAGTGTTTTTAGTTTTCAGTTTCAGCAAAATAAGTTCTATCTAAACAGACCTTTAATATCTCTTTATTAGAGGTAAATTTTGACAAATCTACCATTGAATTACATTTTCTTCTTATATACTCCACGCTTGTAAAATTTCTAGAAAATTGAAGATCAATAGATATGTCATCAATAAATTGATTAAGTTGCAAGTTTTTGTAGTTTAAAATTATACATAAAATATAAGCTTATAAATCATATAGTAAATAATATCTGATTGACACAAAATTTGATATGTGTATTAAGAGTGTAAAAACATGCAATTCAACGGTTAAATTTTCAAAATATATAATAATATTTATTTTATTAAATAAGGTTATAGCCTTAAGTTACAACAAATTTTGTAGCTAAATTTTGTCATTTGCAATATATTATATACAGGCCCTATTTATTCAAGAACAAAATTTAACTACAAAATTGGTTGTAGGTTAAGGCTACAAAATTGGTTGTAACTAACCTTATTCAATATTTTTTTATTGGAGGTGAATTTTGACAAATTCATCATTGGATTACATTTTCTTCTTATGTTCTCTATGTTTGCAAAATTTCTAGAAAATTAAATATTAATAGTTATGTCATCAATAAATTGTTTAAATTGCAAGTTTTTTTTTTTTTAATTTAAAATTATGCAAATTAAAAATATAATCTTATAGATCATATAGTAAATAATATCTGATTGGTACAAAATTTGACATATATATTAAGAGCGTAAGGAACATGTAATCTAATAGTTAGATTTTTGAAATATGTTATAATGTTAATGATATTAAGTAAGGTTGTAACCTTAGGTTACAACTAATTTTGTAGCTAAATTTTGTCATTTATTCAAACATATAATTTATAACCTAATTAAAGAATGTGAGTGTAATGATAGGATAATTAATGTTGGTTCTAGATACTTCTATTAATAAAGTATTTTAAAATCGAATTTTATGTGCACAAAAAATCAAATTTATTGTTATTTTAGTTTGATAATAAAAAATAATTATTATAGAATAAATACCTTAGATTCAAAATCTTATTTGCTATATAAAATAAAATAAATTAAGAAAAAATTGATAGGATGATCAAGTAGTTTTTTTTTTTGAGAAAGAAATGATCAAGTAATTGATGAGCTAACTACAACAACAGAAGGCCCTATTTATTATTCAAACGTATAATTTATAACCTAAAGAATGTGAGTTTAAGGTCTTTAGTATGTTTTGCTATCAAATGATAAAATGATTGTTGGTTCCAGATAGTTTAGTTAGTAAAGTATTTTAAAATTGAATTTATTACACAAAAAGTAAAATTTATTGGTGTTATTAGAGTCAAAATTTACGGTTAGCTTTCTTTGTCTAGCTGGGCTCAAGAATCCTGTAAAAGAGAACAGCTAAGAGGCTATGACTTGAACGCTGGTGGGGTGTTGGCCAAGGGCACTTTGATGCCTTTGCCAGTATGTGTGAGACTGAAGGAGTAAGTAAAGTATAACTGTAAGCTATGTAAAATGTACCTTTCTATGTAGAGTGGTGTTTTCTTTTATAGGAGGGCCTTTGTAGCAGACTAGCAGTTGGTTGATAATTCCCATAAATGGTGTGCATTTATGGGATTAGTGTAACATCTGGCTCATTAAATGTAACAATGACTATCCGTTTGTTGCTAGAAAGTAACTGTAGATCTCTACTTTAAATGTCGATTTCTAGCCATTTGTGTCGGCAATGAAGGCTGCCTCTGAACAATATTATTTGACTTTGGACGATTTATTTAGCACTTATAAATTGATATTTTAGTTTGATGGTAGACAACAATTATTATAAAATAAATACCTTAGATTTCAAATCCTATTAGCATCTATTAAAAAAAAAATTGATAATTATTTAATTTTATTTTTTAGAGAGTTTCAACTTATGGCGTCCGTTCTTGATGATAGCTATTTTATCACCAAACTAAAACACCACCGCATACCCTTAGTGCGATGGTCACTCTACAAGTATAAGTACTTGTGGGGTGGGGGGTAAGGGTTGGAGTTCAAATCTCCAGGATGAAGCTTTACACACATATACACTTAGATTAGACTAGAGTAAAATTTATATCTCGTAAAAAAAAAAAAAAAATTTGATTGTATGATCAAGTAATTGATGAGCTAACTTCAGCAACAGAAGGTCTATTTTTATTACTATTTACTAATACTCATTACATTTTGGTTACAAGAGCCAAGAGGGCTCAAACCACAAAGTAACTGCTTTAGCTATTACCATGAAATCCTGCTATCAGAGCTGTAAATATAAGCCTAATTAGAGAAATATGCACGGTCAACATTTTTTGGGTTTAATGAAACTAAAAGGCAATTATGGAGTAATCACTTTGAGCAGAGAGATATGGGGTACGTGTATGGAGCAACATTTCCCATTGTTCTAGGAAAAGATGATCTGGTCAGTCGAAAAATAGGATATAATGTTTGGTCTGGTGTAACTGTAAATAATGTGACTTATACTTTCTTGAATCTTGATCTATAGGTTCCTCTTCTTTCTATATAGTGTTTGTGTCGGGGAGAGCATTGTTTTGTGAGATTCTTGGAAATATGTCTTCCATTATAACTTGCATTGCATCACCACTTCGACCCAACTTTGTCTTTCATGTCTCTTTGCTTTCTTGGCCATTCTATGACCACCCAATTAAATAAAAGAAATACATAAGAAAGAATTCAAAATGACTTGTGTGTCCAATTACTTTGTACTAATATGCATCACTGATTCACTATGCATTAAACAAATACAGTTTCCACATTTGACTACTTAATGCTTTCGCACTCAGTATTGTTTGTCGAAAGACTCGAAACCAGCAATTTAGGCAAAGTACAACTTCTTTTTTTGGTTTTTTTTGGGATGAATAAACCAAGTACTATTCAGTGACAGGTAATATAATATGAAAGTAGGTGTCTGTGTCTCAAAAAATGTAGAGAGAAAGAGCCCCATATAACCAGAGGGTCGCACCCATTTAGCTTGTGGGGTTTTGTTAGTCCTCTCTTGCTCACAGACACTGAGACACGCATGCATGACAAGTGCGAATACAAAAATAAACACAAAGCATAGTCATTTTGGCCACTCTCGCAAATGCAAAAGAACAATAGAACATGCACGCATTTAGTCATGACTCATAAACACGAACTTCAAGGTTGACATGCGAAGCCTTTAATGCTTCATCGGGGAGCTCATGAACTATGATAAAAGCTTGTCATGAAAATAATGGCTAAATGACAAACACTCGTGTATTTATGTGCGACCTTCTATCCCTTCACACCTAATATTTTTTGGCAAGTATCTTACAAACTAGTACCATTTCAATCTTTGAGCACGAGGCATGCTCAAAACTTAGGTAAAAATAATGGAATATATATAGACCGGAAAAAGGAACGATGGTTCATTACAGTTATCCATATTATATGCTAAGTTATGGTATATACTTGCACAACGCGTTATAAATCAAATCCTCCACAATATCATAATTTAAGGTAAATTTACCATGACCATGGCTACATGCTGCTATCTTCTAAATTAGGGTCTTTACTCTATATTATAGATCAATAAGTTGTTTAATCTAAATACGAGAAGTTGATTGCATAAATTTTATAGTTACTGATACATATTGTAAACATCTTATAGTTTAGGATGAATATGTATAAATTAATTTGTAAATTTAAAAATTGATTTGGATAGTAGGGGCACATTAAAAGCTAATCTCAAATTAGAATGTTGATTATATAATTTTGTAGTTAAAGGTGCACAATGCAATTTTTTTTTCTTTTAATTTTATAAATTAGGGTAAATACTAACCCTAATTACTCATGGACAATCATATATATATATATATATATATAGAGAGAGAGAGAGAGAGAGAGAGAGAGAGAGAGAATACTGATGATGCTTATTCACAAATATGTCACTATGTCAGTGTTATAAAAAGAAGGCTAAATTACAAACACCATCCCTAGAGTTTGGAAGTCGTTTGATTTTAATAACTAAAGTTTCAGAATTTGGATAAATAGATAGCCAATTTTAGGAAGATAAGATGGATCACTTCATGTGTAGTAGGGAAATTGAGCTTTCAGAATCTACAGGACAAGGTCCAATTGCCAGCATTATGGAGGAAAGATGCACAATTTAAAATTTGAATTCGTAAATATTGCCTGCGAACTATAAAGATTATATTTGATTTGAGTAAATATTCATAAAGCAACAATACATGTAATCCCGAGGGGAAGGCAAATGTTTTTAATACTGGGATAACGATCAGAACTGAAAGGTGAAAGCTATTATAAATTAAAAGTATATATGCTATACACAAACAACTTGTATGTGCAAAAACTTGGCTCAAATTTAGTGCCCAGGTCCAAGAGAAAAGTCATAAATCCATTTTGACAATTGAAGGAAGTTGGGGACCTTGGGGTGAAGGGCTGTTTTGTTTCACACTCTTCTCCAGAGATATCTGCATAGAAAACCAAACCAAAAATGTGATAAATAGTACAGCAGTCACAGCTGGTTTAAATTTTATTTCATGCATAGATTTCTCTCTGTTATGTTCTTTCTTCTTATTTATAAGTTATACTAGCTCCAAATTAATTAAGCATTAGGCCAGAACTGAAATCTATGTATAACAGATAAATACACCCCTAGCACCAAAATAAAAAAGAACACCTATATCAAAGGGAAATAAGTTTTAACTTACAGCTTAAGCTAAATTCAAAATCTTAATAACACTTTGAAAGAATTTCTATTTTTATATTCTTTTTCTTCTCTCCATTTTTTTTTCCTTCATAATATTAGATAATTCAGTACGCAAATCATCACAATTAGTTAAACCCTACATTAAAAATTAATGTCTTTTCAACGACACCCTAAGCATGGAAAAAGTTCACTGAAGATAAGATTGATTACCAAAAGAAGATCTTCATCAGTACCAAAGCATTTTCGTGCTTCTTCTAGGCACTTTGATGAAATCCGAGCATTTTTCCTGCACAGTATTCAAATGTATGTTTATATTATACAGTAAACAAATTTTGAAACTTGATTTTGAACCAATAATCATCAAACCAGGAAATTTATGTGAATCTGGATAAGATTATGCCAATCTGACTCGACTTTTTGAGCATTATTGAAAATATTTCAGCACAAAGGCTATCAAAGATGTCCAATGCACCATCCTGAAGTAAGATGTCATATGAATCTTTTAAAGAATGCATATAAATATTAACCAAAGCTATGTGGATGTTTAAACTCCCAGTAGTAGCCAATTTGCTGCATGTTTGGCTAAACTGCACATGCATATTCATGCTACTGCACTGCAGTTGTTAATTGATTTGGCCATCTATGATTATAAAGCTAATCAAAGTAAATTGGTCATAATTTGTGCTCAGCTTTTTTATATAATGGTAAGTTATAAATGCACCTGGAGGGTCATGAACCACCAACTCACCCTCCATCTTCCTTTGACAAGGAGAGGAGGTGCCATTTGAGCTAGAGCTCAATGGCAATAACTTGTGCTCAACTTTAGAAGTACATAACAGGAACTGAGAAACAAGAAAATCAATAACCTTTTTGAGATTAAAATCCTCAGCCCATTTTGTACAACTACACCCTAAATAATTATGACTCCTGTGAACAGGTGTTACACAACCAAGGAAAGTGCAATTCAACCATTATACAATAACCACTTGTAAACTTCATAAAACAGCAACAATTTATGGAGACCATGGATCCATCTTTTTTCCACTACATTAAACTTTTTCTGTGCTAGACTAGAGCACATGGATCAGAATGGTCACAGATAGACAAACTTATGGACACTATAATATAGCAAAAATTCTGATCAAGACAGATATATTGAAAGAAGAACCTCGCTTGTATCACTGTAACTCTGAAAGTTAACTTATTGGTCTGGTCATGAATTTCCTTAGGTTGACATCCTGATTGGGGTAATCTGCAGCCCAGTGCATACATATTGGTAGAATGGTACAAGAATATATAAGATTTCATCGTTAAATAGCTCTCCAACTCTGATTTCACAATATCATCTCACTAAAGTGAGGTACTCAATAACATCAATGTTTGATGTTGTTGAACCAAAGGCACCCATTAAGATGATAAGAATGACATCTTCATATTCTTCTTACAAAGGAAAAAAAAAAAAAAAACTTTTTCCATGGTGATCAGTACAGTAGGGGAGGTTTTCAGAAATGAGAATGAAAATATATAATACCTGGAACTTGCAGGATCTCTAATCTCAAACTCGTCTGCATCAGTGTCATAGCCGCAAATCACAACATAGTGACCTGTAAAAGACCTTAAGTTGTCAGTAAAGAAGTTATATGGGGCATACACAAATGAGTCAAACAAACAAACAAACTTAATGACATACACTTGTCAAGACAAACTGAGAAGCAGAATTGATTAACCAGGACATGTTAGAAATAACATATTAAAAGGACAGATTTCACATCTCAGCAAGGGAGTATCTGTTCTTAATCATGATTGTATAACTTAATGAGAAATTGCAATGCTTGAGAATGATAACATAGATATATACTAAGAGATCGTAATCATCTAATACAAACAATTAGTGCATTAGAAAAAGAATAGCACAACTCACCAGTGTAGCAGGAGTTGCTGCCAAAGAAGCCTGAAACACTTAAATTCTCAGACCAAGGCTGACTGCAAAGCAAAAAAATTGGCAGAAGCATTTAACGTTAACTCATCTCACACAACATCTAAGAAAGCTATGCTTTCATTCTTGTGAAAGAAGAAGAAAATCCTTTAGTTCAAATATTCAATTTGCAAAAGCATATTCAGTAGAACAGTAAATGAAATAAACAAAAAGAAAACTTTGGCTGCAAGAAGCAATAGGGAACTTGGTCACAATTGCCTAAAAAAATAAGACACAGATGCCAAAAAATAATTTTAATTGTGTCATTTAAAGGAGAATGGCATTTATGCATGAAAAAGAAAAAAGAAGAAAAATAGAAAAAAGAAATTACATGAATCCCATACCTCAACTTGCGTTGGTCCACTAATGCAATTGCAATATACTTCCCTGACAAAATCAAGTATGAAATGTCCTTACCACCGATTGACATGCACTGTAAAAAATAAGGTTCATTGACTAATTCCAAATAAATAGTCCAACTTCACCTAAATGGAGAATGTCTACAACAACAATTACAGCAACAACCAAGCCTTAGTCCCTTTAACTTTGGAGTCAACTATGGATGCTTAACACATTAATTTGGGAAGAAAAGATAAGCCTAACCAATGTTATAGGTATTTTCATAGGTCTCACACTAATAGGCCCTTGGATTTAAAATTTTTTAATAGCCCTAATGGGAGCAGAAATATATTAAATTTTAAATTCTTCAAGTGATTCTCAAAGAAGTCTAAACAAAATTACAAATAGGAAGAAAATCAATCTGTTTACTTCTATACAAAGACTCAAGTGTTATTTGAGTATATAATTAAGCAACGTAGCTGTCCTATTTGCAAAAGGAAAATAATTTAACCACGTAGAAATGCTATGATTGTTTTATGATCAAAATAATGCACACTCAGATGAATGGATTATACCTCTATATTAATTCCAGCTTCTCGTGCTTTTTTAAATAGCATATCTACTCGCAACAGATCGTTAGGTAATTGCTCCTGCACAATATCCAAACTGTACCTTTATGAGTATTAGAGTGACAGCAAGCAAGGTTGTTAAAATTGGTATCCTATGTAGGATCGGTGGAAGGAATTTACGGATCATATCAAGGATCATCAGATCCTACTGAAAAATAGTTATGTATGTTGAATAATCATAAGAATTGTCCATAAAAAAAGGGTTAAAATTCAATATAATGTAATTTTTACAATCAACATGACTATATCTCTATTAACTAAATAGATTTATTCTTTTCAACACAAATTATCCAGAAGTTCATTCGTTAGTACCATAATACACACAAAGGCAACAGAAGATGTTTTCCTAGTTGCAAGAATAATAAGTCAATAACAAAAATAAAAAATACTTTAATTTAACTAAATGGTGTGTGTTGACATGCCTACGCCAAATCTATAACTATCTGTAGTAATGTTCTCAGTTCTCACCATCAAACCTCCAAGTTTGCACTAAACTGACATGCATAACCATGTAACCTGTATGTCCTAGCATCACTCACAACCACTCTAGAGAAAACATTTGACACTAAAATCTCTTAATGGAACAGCTCAGACAAGAATGACTTGGATTTTGCTTGTATTGGTGGCAACACAAAAAACTGCTGTTAGATCTAGCTAAGCATTGACTAGATACTGAAAGCACCACAAAAGGCATTACATCCTTTCAATTCAAAAGATAATTTGTAAACCTCATACCTTAAACTAGCACGTGCATGTCAAAAATAATAAATCTTTAGTCTCCAGCAAGAAACAAGATGGATTTTTTTCTTTCTTTTTAACCTTTTTCTGGATAAGAAACCAGATTAACTATACTAAACCTTGAAAAATATCCATGCATGTGATAGGAAATCACCTTGTAAAATGTTTCAAACGAATAACTTGGGTTTGCTCCAACTGTTATTGTGAAGAAGGAAAAACTAACATTAAACTTGTGCAATAGATATGCGAGATCAATGGTCCAAATGCTGCAAAGTGTCAACAACAGGACATATTAGAAATCTTCTACATTAGCTTATTTTCAACAAAACTCCAAACTCTACCTTTAATTAAGCAAACTATATAGCACAAGGAATTGAAGATCTATATTTGCTAGGAAGAACTCACCTATTTGTGGGGCATAGTTCCATCAATGCCTGAAAATCACAGGTGGTAATGCCAAGAGTTTCCAGAACCATCAGAACACAAGCAAGGCCACAATCCCAATAATCAAGCTGATTTATGTGGGGGACCTATGAACACCAAGAAACCTTAATAAATTTTTAATAAATGAAACCAAATAGCAATTTTGATGAACAATAGACTTCTGAATTCATACATGAGAATAGGTTATAGATCAATAGATCAGAAAAACGTAAATCACAACATAACATATTATTTCATCAGGTGAGTGCAGAATCACAATGTACTCACTTCAACAAAGAATGAACGGGGCAAGACTGCCTCGTGGCATCTTGCACTGCTTGGTCGCTGTTCAAACGGGTAAGAATTCACGAAACTTAAACAATCTCCATCTGATTCTTGTTCTTCATCCGTATTAAGAATCTTGTTGAATAGAAAATATAACGGCCACATGAATGTCCTAATTAACTATAGAATCTCGCCTAAGTAGGAACTACTCAGTTACCGTTGTCTTGTAATAATCCCAAATTGCGTACTATCTCTCCTACCTGTAGCAGTTTTGAATACAAACATAATCATTTTCCATCATATGAAAGGAAAACTATGAATGAGACTTTTTTTTTTTTGGCTACAATTTTATAATATGCATTGGATTCAAATTAATGTTACGCCAGTCAATATCTAGTTATTGGATAAATATCCCGAGTTATACGTTTTCCACATACCAGTCATGCTCGAAAGTTTGAACTCATGAGACTTTGATGCCACGATAAACTATCACTTGTCCTAGTCAAAAGCGCAATCAGAATCCAAATTAGTTTCTAATTATCGTCTAATTTTGCATCACATTTTGACGCCGAGACTCAGCGTGGAAGCCGTCATCATTACTGTTGAATGTTTTGGGGTTTTACAACTTACAACCTACATATTCTAACAAGAGTCATCTCCAATTATAACGAAATAACATCCGATTGATATGAAATTTCAAAGTGCGCGAAAAGCACAAAGTGAACGTGTGATCCGTCTGTCGAATTGACCAAGCTCGAAATTAAATCAACGCAATTGAAAATTGCAACAAGTTTCAGTTCGACACAGATACAATTTTTCGTTCAGAATTTAGAACACGAACAAAACAAAGCAGCGATAACTTGAAATCATCAATTACAAAATATCTCGAAAAACATGAAACGCAAGCTACTGATCGGAAATTCAACAAAGCTACGGAGTTTTAAGCAAAAAAATCAAATTTAATTTCGAAAAAAATCGTACTTAGCATTATAAACGTATATCAGAATATCTGTGCGAGAACGATTAAGATGTAATAATTTTATATACATGAAGCAGAAGAAAAAACTGAATATACCGCTGTACCTTAAATCTTATTCTTTTTATTGACAATCATACCTTAATCTTATTCTTGTCAGACTGAGACGAAGAAAATGGCTTTTTTGCTCTTTTTGAGTTTTTTTTCTTTATACTTTTGTGTTTGAGAAATAATGGGCTCGTTTCTCTCTGGTCTTATGCGAGAGCTTTTATTTATTTATTTATTTGGATAAACTTTTTTTTTTAATTATATATATATTTTTTGGAGAATCTTTTGGATAAACTTTAATACGAGACTTTTGTGCGGACAGCCAATTGGATCCTTGTTGGCTTGGATTCAATTATTAAAGATAGTTAGGTGTTTTTGGTTAAATAAGATAGTTGGGTTAGGTATTCTGTCTATTCTCTTCTTTATTTTTATTTGAACTTTTTTTTTTTTTATATATTTTATTTTTTTGATAAGCTTTTTTTTTAAAAATTATATATATATATTTTTGGAGAATCTTTTGGATAAACTTTAAGAGATTTACTAATATATGCCCTTAGGACATATATTAATAAACTATTTTTATAAAAATTTTATGAATAAAAAAAAAGAAATTCACTGTTTTGACAATTTTTTCAATTTTTCATAATTTTTTTTTTCAAAATAAATGGTTAATGTGTGCCCTAATTGGACCCTAAGGCACTTTAATAGGAGACTTTTGTGCAGGATAGCCTATTGGATCCTTGTGGGCTTGGATTCAATTATTTAATATAGTTAGGTTAGGTATTCTGCCTACTCTCTTTTTATTTTTAATTTTGTAATTACTATTTTATCTTTTAGCTATACTACAAATAACATGATTCTTTGTTTGGGTTTTATCATTTTGCGTCTTATATTTATAAACTTTAAATAATAAGGTTAAATACGTAAAAGCACTAATTTAGACACTCTTAAATTTTATATACTTATCCATATTTCTTAAAATTAGGCCCTTCCATCTCTCCTTAATCCTTTTGCTTTCTTGGTTTTTTTATTAAAAAAAAAATTTCTTCTCTAGTGTAGTCATTTCCTACAATGTAATTCTTTTAGTGCTTTTTTTTAATCATTTTATTGCTCATATATTTTTGATTGTTCTATAAGATTTTTAGTAGTTTTTTTTCTCTTTTATGGAAAATTTTAACACTAAAAAAAAAAAAAAAAAAAAACTCATCACACACGCGAAGCTTGTGGTGAGACTAGCATATAATAAAGTTTTAAACAAATTAAATTCTATATTTTCAAAAGTAATGAGAAAGAGATTATCCAAACGCACCGTTGTGTTCAATTGGATGAGCCAAATCATGTGAATGATCCTCATCACCTTAAAGCAAGGAAGCACTTGAGCAAATTATCCAACAATTGAGTAAGCTAGTTGGATAAGAACAACCCACTAATGTGTTAGGATTAGTGCCCTTAAATCCTATTGTATGATGCTATGTATGATACTAAGTGTGACATTGTGTATGACATTATGTATGACTTAATATTATGATTAATAAATTTGTTTTATTATTATCTGATATAATGGTAACATGAATATTCAACATTATCATATAGTCCATCAGATGCATAGTATGTGATTTAGTTACAGAAGATATAAGTCACAAGTTCTTTGTAAACTCATAATTTTAGTTCGTAGTCGGTGATAAAATTGGGCATTTCATCTGCGAACACTATAACATATCAACTAAGATGATTTGTCTTGATCATGGAAGTGGAGACTTCTAGTTGATGTGTTGATATGTTTTAAGAGTTAAGACATATTGAACAGGATCGCTGTGAGATTTATTATTCTCCTAAAGACTGTCAAATGAATAATAAATCTCACGACTTATATTTGCATGAACTCTTAATCTTGAGAGAATAGTGGACCTGATCATAAGGTGTAGGTTGTTTTGATATATCAGGAGTGAAATCTAAAGTAACGGTCGAAAACTCAATATGTTGGGCAGCCACATTTAGTGTTGATGGAACACATATTCTCAAGATGAAATTCATAGTCTCTTAACGGAGATACGAAATATTCCCTTGAGATAAGTTTAATGAGTTTGTTATTCAGAGAGTTAGGTCTAACCACTTTAGTAAGAAATTACTAAAGTATATATTTATGGAATTGGATTTCATAAATATATGATGAATAACTTAAAATGATTAAACCGGGTACTCAAGGATTAAGATGTAGTAATTTACAAAGCGGTAGTCTACATTTATGACTTTGTATTACTACGAATATTTTATGAAGGGGTTGCATGTACAATAAAATCTTGGGATATAATTTATTTAATAAGGCCTAGAGTTCAACTATATTTATATAGTGGTATTAAAATATAGTTAATGGTAACTTTGGACTTGTCAAGAGTTGACAGAAAAGCCCAAGGTCCAATGGAGCTAGTGTCTTATTGGTCCCTTTTGGTCCCACTCCAAGCCACACAATAAAGCCCAATTGGAAAGGTCCAAAAGGCCGGCCCAATTAGATAATCAGTTAAAATGAGAGAAACATATAGAATTTTTGATGTAAGAACATGAAATGGTATATGTGAGTGTTGGACACTCTAGAATTCTCTCTTTAACAAATTCAAAGAAACTGATTGAAAGATCACACTTCTTGGGCGTTAGTGGAATTGGAGTGAAGATTAAAAGTATTCCTAAGTGCTTACAATCTTTGTTTTGAAATTCACCACACTAAGGTACCCTCTCTTGTTCTCAAATTCTGAAATTTATTTAGCGCATGTTATCAATTTCAAACGATGTAGATCCGTTAATTTTTCACTGCGCACATGCATTTTTCCATCATAATATTGGGTGTTTTGTAAAGTGGGGTGGTAAAATAGATAAAGTAGTTTTTTGTGGTGTCAAATTGCTAAATTTTTTGCACCACTAATGCTGATGCTGTAAAGAAGGAAAATGCGATAATTGGAACGTGTGAACTATATCTATGATAGAGAAACAACAAGAGAGAGAAAATTCATGCCATACTAAAGAAAATTATCCCAATCTCACCCATAATGACAAAATTAGCGTCCATTCGAGTCACATTCAATTGCTGGAATTTAGGAGTGGCATGTACCATCATCATGTCTCCACTAGAATGAGGTATGAAAAAAATTGCTATTATTATACACTCATTGAGTCAATTATATCTTTTAAAAAGATATTACTAACTTAAGTATTGAAATGCTTAATGATGCCGCATGAAATCATCTAAGCATTTCTTTTCCCTTTTTTTTTAGGTGTTTAGAGATCTTCTAGACGGTACTTAAAGAAATTTGTGAAAAATAATCGTTTGGTAGCAAAAGCTGTTTGAGAAATATATTTCTCCTTCAAATTTTTGGCGTTTCTTATTCTCCTTTATGACGACTATTGACGAGAGTCTAGATTCGAATCCCTCTCATACCCGTTGTTGTAACTATCAAATTATAAAAATAAAAATAAAAATCTCTCATTAGACTTTATATGGCCTCTTCCTTTTGAAAAAGGTGCATGCATTCCTACAATTGTTGAAAGGACATTGTGGTCCCCAAACCTCCTCCTCCAGTTTACGTGTTTGGACCCCAATTAATTTATATGTGGGCTTTATCACAATCCTACCAATTGAGCTCCAAACTTCACCTGGTCAATCCAAACTCAACTTTTTTCCCTTTATCCCCTCTGTTTCCTACTGTTTCCCCAAAATGGTTTTTCTTCTTCTCAATCTCTCTCTCTCTCCCTTTTTTTTCCCAAAAAACCCCCTAAATGTTGACCGTCTTCCCCTTTTTATAGTCTCTCATTAGTGGGGTTATCATCATTACCATTTCCCCACTTCACACATATTCCCACGTTCGTCAGAATCCCAAGGAATCCTCACAACCTCAAAGGATTCTCTCGGAACTTGTTCCAGACATCAAATAGTGTGCGGTAGCGGATTCCCCAAAGGCACTGACAGTGCTCGGTTACCGACCTTAATTTGACTGTCCCTTTTCCGACTTCCCTCCTGCTTACTAGTTAGTATTCGGCCCAGCTTGGTCCGAACGTAATACTGTTTACCCCGAACAGTATCCTAAAACTCTTGCCCATTTTCTCAGTGGACCAATCCTATCCCCACAGTGTTAGGCCTTGGTCACGTGGGCCGCTCTTGGTCACCCGAGCCCAAGCCCCTACAAACATGATGTGGGTCTAGTGCTTAAAGTGCATTAGAGTTGATACAATGCAGACACATATCTAACACCTACCTCATGTACACATCATATCAAGTTTAATATATTCTAGCTTCAGAGGTAAAGGCTCTTCTTTATTTTTGGTAAAAATTAATAATTTGGGATTACTACACTGTGTGAGTTGTGTATTCAAATAGGGATAATGCCCTAATTTTTAGCAACTTCTTTAGGCATCTATGTGCAAGTTAAGCTTTAATAAGAGTTAATTTGAATTCCAAATAAAAGTGATAATTTAGAAGAAAAAATTTCTAAAATTTAGGAGCTTGTGGTTTTATTTTACAAATTAATCAGATAGGAATAATGTCCTAAATTTAGTAACTTCTGATAAGAGCTTAATTTTGCATATTTATATCATTATTAGAAAAACATTATCATACTTATTTTGAGTTAATTCATGCATTTTATAGTTGATTTTGGAATAATGCTAAATAATCAATTTTCTGCTTAATTGAATTTTAATGCGTGAATTTGTCTTTTGCAGGATAATGAAATTAAATAAGTGGATTTGTGTAAAGAAGAAAGCTAATGGACTTTAATTTTACAAGAGCCATGATGAAGTCAAAAAAGGCCAACCCAATTAAATTCAAGTCCAATTGGAGTAAGGAATCAAATGAAATTTGCACCTAATCCAAGTCCAATTCGGATTAAGATTCCAGCTTGCACACCAGTTAGTATTTGGAGCATAACATTCGGTTCAGATGTCCAATCGAGATGATTCAAGTTGGGCTGGAAAGCTAACTTAAAGGGCTACAACTCTGTAGTTTATTAAAAGTCCGAATTCTGAAGTTAAATGGGCCAAAAATTTCGGTTCAAGATTTTCTCCAAACGGGAATTCAACTTGTAATAGGATTCCTTGACCTATTTAAAGGCTCTTTAGGGCAAAATTGGGAGGAGAGCTGCTGTAGAATATAATTTAGGTTTTCTTAAAGTTAATTTCTTTATAGTTTTTAGAGTTCTATTTGTGTTATGGCTTGCTAGAAGTTTTGTCAAGGCAAGGGATGAAACCCAACTGTTTATTGGTATGTTCTTAACAATTATTTATTGGTTTTAATGCTTATATTTTTATGTTTTTGATTGTTTTACTCATCTAGAAAAGTGTTTAGTTCTGTATAATCCTTTGATTTATCGTAGACTCCGGGCACGTTAAATGCTTAATATTCCCTGCAAACTAATTCACTAGTTTTGTTTTGCCTAAAATCAATCAATAGCATGAAACTACCTTAAACAATTAATTCTTGAGTTTTTATTGTTAAATCATCCGACTAAGATCATCCTTTGTATGAATTTTAGTTGAGTTATAATTGTTAAGACTATCAATAGATGTGTTGTGTGTGGATCCCTAAACCTTAGAACCTTAATATATTATTATTTCCTCTTAATTTAAATTAACTTTACTAAACTATCAAAAATCTCTTCAGTTAAACTTTATTATTTTAGTTTTATTCTCTTGTGGTTTGCTAATCAATTCCCTTTTCCCTGTGGATTCGATCTCGGACTTACCGAGTTATTACTTCGCGACAATCTTGCACCTAGGAGCATTATTTAAGTCGTAACAACTTCTTCTAGTAACTATGTGCAAGTTATGTTTTAGTGAGGAAGAAGAAATGTCTAAAATTTTAAAAATTAATCAAATAGGGACTAGCCTTATCACACGCGTTTTGCGCGTGCAATGGTGCGTTTTTTTTTTTTTAGTGAAAACATTGAGCTTAGTGGTCCTATTTTATAGCCAAAAAAAAAAAAAAAAAAAAACTGTCTTTATTTTTTATACATAATTTTTATTTTGAGAATCTAATTTATAAGTGGATAAAGCAATTTGAAAATCACCAAGAGAGTGACCCTATTTTTTAGGCAATATTTTAGTAGGAGTTAGAGTTATATTTTTATTGGATTGTCCTTTAGTTTTCTCTCTACATAAACATAAGGGTGTAGACGCATTTTTTAACCAAAAAAACGAGGATCCCAAACAGGAGAAGCCCCTTAAATAGTAGTATAGATAATGTCCCATGGCCCGTTTGGTAGCTGATTCCAAACATCGTTCTTTAAAATGATGTGGAAACTGTGGTTTAAAAAGTGTTGTGGAAACATGTGTTTCTAGTGTTCATAAAGCAAAAAATGCGTTTGGTACCATGTTTCAAATAACATGTTTCAGTGTTTGAAAAACATAAAATACGTGTTTGGTATGTGTGTGTTTGATTTTTTAGAAAACTAACAACTGGTACAAAATAATATTTATTATTTGAGGAGAGAGAAGAAAATCATTTTACGGTTGCCCTTCTTCTCCCACTGTTCCTTCTTTTTCATTTTTGTTCCCTAAAGCTTCTTATTCCTTCGTTTTTGTCTAAAACCAAACCCACGCCTTCGCAGTCCTCATCTCTATCGATGCAGACGAAGATCCATGGTTGGGCTTCAGTTGGGTTTGGAGTTATTGCTTTGCTACTGCTAGTATCGGCGTGTTAAAGAAGAGGAGTGAGGCAAGTCTGATGAGAAAAGGAGAAGAGAGAGAAAGGATTTTGTCACATCAACGTGGGACCCACGGGTTTCGAAATATTTACGGTAGTGCCATTGCAAGCGTTGTTTGAAACTCAAAAATAGGTCTCAGGTGATTTCAAAAAGCAGTGTTTAAAAACCATCTTTTGAACGACATAACTTTAACAACACTTAACAAAAATGCCCTACCAAACATGTTTTTTTTTTTTTTTTTTTAAATAACAGTTTTCAGTATTTAAACATTGAAAATTGTTGTTAAAAAGCGTTAACCAAACAACCTCCTAATTTTTAACAACTTTAGGCTTCGTTTGGGAGGAGGGAATGGAATAAAATGAAAGAAATATTTTTAGAATGTTCTTTCCTTATCTTGTTTGGGAGTTTTAATGGAGAGAATGGAAGGTTCATTCCTTTATTTGAGAGTTTAAGTAGAAGAGAATAGAATGTTTAGAAGGGAACACTCAAAACCTCAAATTTTTGTTCCCTCCAAAATTAGGAGGAATGGAAGGGAATGGATTTAGGTTTAATGAAATTTTTGTTAAAACCCCTAAAATACTCCTTTAATATCAGCCATTTTTTTTCTTCTCATTCAGCCATAAAAAACATAGCTACCATTCTTGCACGTTATTGCTCGTTTTCTGTAAAGTGAAGTTGCTGCCGCTGGTCTTTCTTTTTCTTTCTCTGCTGCAATTTATGTTGCTGCTCACAACAAGTATATCTTTCATTTTCTTTTTCTTTGTTTGCTAGTCATTTATAGTCTCCAAAGAGTGATAGCTATGGGGTCTTTCAAGTCTTTAGGTGGGTCTTTCAAGTCTTATATATGATATCTATGGGGTCCACGGATGAAAGAGTGACATAAAAATGATTAGCAGACAATCTTCAAGTCTATGCAATTTTCAAGTCTTATAAAAATTGTTTGCTAGTCATTCTTTCATTTTTGTCCTATTAATTATAGCATGGGTAAGATATCAAAGAAGAATGGTGAAGATCTAAGTAAAGAAGTACAATGGAGTAGTATTATGGATGATGCTTTAGTGGATACTTTTTTACATCAAGCGATCATAGGTGGTAGAGTTAATGGAACTTTTACCTCTAAGGCATATGATGACATAGTGAAAGAGTTGGTTGAAAATTTTCACATGGAGGTTAATAAGGATAAGGTGAAAAATCAACAAAAGACATTGAAGAAGAATTTTCATGAATGCTATGACATATGTGGGGGAATTGGGCCCAGAAAATCCTTGCCGACCCATCCTGCTAAGGCCCAAGGTCAATTTGAGTAGCCAAGTCCAGCCCATAAGAAGAAAGTGGACCTCATGCCCTGTTAGAGTAGGCTCAGCCCAAAAACATGTGTGTGGGGTCAAAGAGATAATTGCTTGGGGATAATCCTTTAGTGATCGGTTTAACACTGATTAATGATAAGGGAAACTGGATAAGAATTGAGTACGATAAAGTCGGTAGCCGAGAATTGATAGTGCCTTTGGGGAACTCGCTGTCGAACATTATTTGGCATTTGGAACAAATTTCAAGAGAATCCTCAGAAGGAATGATGATTCCTTGGGATTCTAACGAAAGTGGAAATGCATGAAAATTGGTGAAACTATAATGATTAGTGCCCCATTAAGGAGAGGCTATATAAGGAGCAGGAATGCACATAAGAATAGGTAAGTGAAAACAGATTGGAAAAACATTAGGAAAAAGGAGAGAGGAAAGACATTGTGTGAGGAGCAAAAAATCAAAGAAAGAGTGGAGCATGGGAGAAGAGGGAGGTGGAAAATCTAACAGAGGGTGGGGCTTGGAGGCCAGACGGTTCACAAAAAGGCATAGTTTGGGCAATCTAGTGATAGCTTGAAGCCCAACCCGTAGGATTGTAAGAAAGCCCACGAATAAATTAATTGGGGACCTAAATCCTTCAGTCAGAATCATATTCTTGGTAGGATTAGGGACCACAACATATTTAAAGATGGATTGAGTGGTTTTGGATGGAATGATTCTTTAAATATGTGGATAGCTAAACCAGAAGTTTGGGAGCCACTTATAGCAGTAAATTACCATTTTTGTGAGTTTAATTTTGTATTACATAATTATATATGTTGTATAACCAATTTTCTTGGTTTATAATAGTCTAAACTTGCGGCCAAGAAGTGGATGACAACACTTATGCCCAACTACTCTAAGATGACACAACTTTGGGCTAAAGATAGAGTAAAAGGTGATCTTCCTGAAACTGCAAAGGAGAAACGTGCTACATATGCTTCATCGACCACGATTGATGAGATTGATAATTTGGTATCTTAAAATGAAGTTTCTTTGGAGAACTTTGAAGTGGAAGATGATTAAAGGTCACCAGAAATTAATGTTTTATGTTCTCGAGTGTCATCACAAGATGCAATGTCTTCTAAAAGCAAGAAAAGACGACGGGCAAAAGATGATGAACTTGGGAATGTAATTTTCCATTCATTTGATAATGTATTAATGGCAATGATAGGGTGACTGAGGTTATGGCAAAGTGCTTTTCAAAGTCATATGGAGCAGAAGTTCACACAGTTTTGGGCGTATTGGACTTGGATCCAATATTAAAGATTAAGGCCTACACATTTTTTATGGGAAATCCAACATATAAGGAGATGTTCTTTGGTTGCCTAGATCATGAGCGCAAATGTGTCCTATTGACACTGATGTCTAGGCCTAAAAATTAAAAAGTGTGGGATTTCTTGGCCAACATTAGTTTTGGAATGGATTTTGTTATTTTGTTTTGTTTTGGCAAGACTCATTACAGGAGTTTTTTTAAAAGATATTTGTTTGCATTTTTAGACAATATTTATTTTGTTGAAAATAAATATGTGATGCGTGAATTGTTTTACAACATAGAAATATACATAACTTGGTTTTTAGCTACAATAAAATTTTCTTTTTCCATAAACTAGAATAATTTTTTATGTTCTTTAAAATGAGGGGTATAATAGTAATGTTATTATAAAATAATTCCATTGCATTTATAAGGACACAGTTTGAGTCCTAAACCCAAAAGGTAAAAAGGATTTAGGCCCAAATAGCCCAATACAATGAATTTGTAGAGAGTGGGTCGGAAAACTAGGTTCTAATGAGTTGGATAACGATTATAGTGGATCCAAGTGACAATGAAGTAAAAATAAACTGGTTTTATCTAAGAAAATCGTTTTCGGCACAGTCCGAGGAAATCAGTTCTTGTATGTTATTGAAGTTGATTACAAGTACAATCCTTGTTGCTGCAGTATTTCTCTTTCAATTCTTCAATCTGATCTTCTTAGGATCTTCTCTCTGTTTTATACTATCCTCTTCCTTCATCTCTACCCTTTACGTGTAGATTAGATTGCTGGTGTTGATCCTTATCCCATTAGCACATTCTTGAAGTCTTTGGGGAGTAGCTGTAAGGTTGAATGTTATTGTTTAGGTATCACTTCCTCATTAATGCGGCCAGAGAGTTAGCTACAGAACATTCAATGTGGTAGTAACAGCTTTTTCTTAGATATTTCACAGCTCCCATGCCTCCATGACGTGCATCCTTGTCAATAGAAACTCCTAGAATGTTGCTCTGAATGACGGGCCGCACCTTCTAACTTTTGCCTTGCTTATCCAAGGAAGCATCCCTCCTCGGATCACCTTCTTGGACCATCATGCCTAAATCCCTTCCTTTACTTATTAGTGCCGACTTCTATAACACGTTTACCCGTCCTCGAACTACTAGGTGTCCTTGGATTGGGCCCCCGGCCCAATATATTCTAATGGGCCTATCATCCCTACAACATTCATTTCAATGTCACTTCTAAATAATATTACTTACATTCTATTCCACTCCATCCTTTATTTTATAACATCCAAACAATATTTTTAAATTCCATTTCATTCCATTCCATTCCTTTCTCTACTAAATTCATTCTATTCCTTTAATGATTATTCTATTTTATTTTATTTCCTTATAAACTCCCAAACGGACCCTAAGAGTTCACGACTTAAAAGCTTAGAGTCCACGGCTTGGCTTACGCAGCTTGAAAATCCCTTAAATAGTAGTATAGATAACTACGGGATTCAAGCATTGCCCCAGTTTGAAAATCCTTAAACAAAGTTTAGATAATGTAACTCATTTTTTTTTGGGTTCCATAAAATTTATTTATTTATTTATTCTATTTTTTGGATAAAGGGTGGCCTTTAACAGTCAAATCGAATGGTTTCATGGCGGTCCATCGAATTTGTTTCTAAAACCTTTTTTTTTTTTTTTTTTGGGTTTCCCTCTTTTTTGGGTTGGTATATTGTCTGTAGAACTGGTAGTCCGTTAAAGTGTAAAGGTTTCTAGTCGTGTTAACCATCAAGCCCATCACCACATAAATGGACTTGTTAGAAAGTGGTCCACACTATTTTCAAACTAGCACAGCAGTCGCTTTACTATTTTTTATTTCCTCCAAATAAGTCCAGATTCAACATCATGTGCTGTTGAAAAAAGGTTGGATTTCTGAGTTTCAGATCCAAAAAAGACGGCCCCCAATTCAAAATTCAAAAGGCCTAAAGCTCATCTCTTAAGTTATATTCATGAAAATGTTGTTATATTCCTTTCTTTCAAAAATGGAAAGCCTTCTAATGACTGGCCTATTTTTTTTTTTTTGATAAGAGAGTGACTGGCCTATTAAAAGTATTTGTTGGCTCAATCTACTCACCTAGAAAGGTCCGATATCATATCTAGAAACCTCTAAATGATTAAGGTAGTCTTAATGATTAAGATATGATGGAATTGAAGTAGATTTAATTTCAGTGGTTTTTACATATATCATCTTTCAACTTTTTTATTTATTTAATAATTTGATAGTTAGCAGTGGAGGAATTTGAACTATAAATGTCTTATTTGGAATTGTGCCAACCAACCAATTGCGTTATAAGACTTTTGGCATCTTTCAACTTTTACTTGAATGTCAATTTGGTGTTCAGACTTCAGAGTTTCTTTTTTTTTTTGACAAATTCGACTTTTGAGCTTCGATTTTGACATTTTAGCCATCTATGCATCAAGTTTGTGACAAATCAAACTTCTTTATTATTGTGTTTTGATTCTTTTGAATCTTAACAAATTTAGTTATATGCAAATTTTAATAATGGTATTCAAAACTATTGATTAAATTTAAGAAATCATGTATATTATACATTTACGTGATTAAATCCTTTAGTCTTTAATTGTTAAAGTTAAAGTCCCCCCCCCCCCCCCCCCCCCCTCCTCTTTAACTATAAATTCGAAGATTATGAGGGTGAAAAATGACCAGAAGAAGTTTAAATAATGGTAAAGTCTAACCACCAACATAAATCTAGACCATCAAGGGTGCTCACTTATTGAGCTCTGCTTGGCTGAGAAGAGTAAAGTAACACAGAGGTAGAAATAGGTACCTCAGCTTAATTGGGAAATAGTAATGGAAGCAAGTTGAATTGGTCTAAATACAAAAGACTACTGGAAACCTTATCTCTTTGAGATGCTGTGTACACTCTTTACACATACACACACGCGGGAAATCTACATATGATCAAATAATGCGCCATAATGTTCATGCTTTCTGAATATGAATGTGACACGTTAATTGCATGGGAACTTGATTACAAATTTATAGACATGCAAATTGATTTTGAAATTGTGATATGTTGGCTAACATCAAATGAGAACATGGCTTTAGCTTTAGCTCCATTAATTTGTGATTGCAAGGCCCTTTTGAGCAGAGCATGGACTGTCTTATCACGTCATATTTTTCATGAAGCTAATAGCGTTATAAGTGGTCTAGCCAAGAGAGGAGTAATGCAAAGAAGCAGCTTGGTAGAATATGCATAGTGTTTTACTTTTGAAACTAATCCTTATATATGAGATCTTTTGGAAAACAAAAGCACTCTTAGAGAGTATTAACATCCTTGAACTCTATCTCAAAAAAAAAAAAAAAAAAAAAAAAAAAAAAAACATTATTGAACTCTATACTTTATCCAAGGATAACTTATGAACCAACTTTTGTATCCGCTAGTTAATTAAATAAAAATCCTCTCTTTCTACATCCCAAAAAAAAAAAATTGATTCACGTGCACAAACACCACTTGGGCAACATTTCATCCATATTAGTGTATTAAGTTTTGGATCAAGTATTAAGTTGGAATAACAAACAATTAAGTGGTGTTATTAATAAACCCATACAAAAATTAATAATAACTAGCTATCTTATTAAATGGTGAAAAACTAAAAATATTTGGTCTTTAACGACTAACAAACTGATATTAATATTTGATACTTCAAGGAAAGAAGAAAAAAGAAAACAAAAACTCAAAAATTGTATTGAAAAAGGAGGGGTGGGAATGTAGAAAATGTACTTTGGAAAAGTAACAACCATGCACTATCAAAAGTCAAGAATTACTACTGCTTTTGCTTTATCAAACGGCTATAGAAAAATGCTTTCTTTACCTTTTCTTTGGGATGTTTAATCATTTGTCAACCACAATATGCTAGCCGTTGTTAATACTTTTTGCCTTTCACTTTCTAGTTGGAAGTTCCTAGTTAGAATTCGACATAAAGAAATGGACAAATTTAAAGCACCTAAAGGCACATGAAGATTCATATTCAAAGCTCAACTACTTCTACATATGCAGTTGTTATTGTCAAATTAGTCCCAATGTTAGTTATATGATTACATGCTAATCTCTTTTGAGACACATGATTGGATGAATGGAAATGTAAAAGAAAATGACATGTGCTTAGTTGTTTCCCAGTTTTGAGATTAAAGATTAATTGATTGGATTTAAGAGATTGAGATCCATTGCAATCGTTGGCTATTGTATTGCATCATGGAGTTATCACATCTATGTAAAATATAAAAGTTAATAGGGTAAAAAAAAATCATATTAACTTTTACATTTCATATAGACGTGTTAATTGCATGGTACAATAGTTACACTGAATTTTAAATTCATATTTAAGAATAATATTAATGACATTATAAAGTTGGGTTTTAGTTATTATTTTAGTTAAAAAAAATGTATATTACTTCTCATAATTGAATATATTTTTTTTAAAAAATTGAACCTTAAAAATTTGTGAACGATATCCATTTTAATTTGTTTTGGGCAACAAATATTGTCACAAGCTTGGACAAATACTATTTGTTAAAATTTGGGTAGGCTTTAAACTTCACTTGATTACAAAATTAGTTGGATTCTATGATTGTGCGCCAAGCAGAAGCTGCCGAACACTTTGGCTATTTTGCTCCTGTCTCTCTCTTCAAATAGTTGGTAACTTGGAATTAAATAATTCAAACATAGACCTAACCCAGGTCAATAGGGGATTTAACAATTGAGGGTTTTTTTTTTTTTTTAAATGAAATAGTTAGCGCCTTGTTTTTCTTCAATAATCTTATCAAAAGCTTATACGATGCAAAACTTGATTGATTAAGATCAGCAAAACAATTTGACAAATTGGTGGGCTCAAGATAATATCTGAAGTTGGGTCAAGTTCCCTTAACCCTGGGAAACTTGGCATGAATTGTCAAAAAAATGAAAAACTTTATATGCTAGTCTTATAAATAGTAATGCTTACAAGAATAGAAAATTGAAAATGGAACTTAAATTTGTCTACATATAAAAAGTTTATGTTAAATTAATACCAAGAAGCATATCAAATAAGCTAGCAAAGAAAAAAAAAAGCATATCAAATGCTGCTTACTTGATTCTTCAAAAAAAAAAAAATGTTGCTTAGTTTCAGGAACACGTTTCCTCTCAAGAAATCATTTAATCATGAATTATTGCATACTCCTTTTCTTTCTATAAAGAAGAACAAGAGAAGGAAAAGGAACATAAAGATGGCCCAACTGGATATTAGACAACACATTGCTCAGTAGAATCATTCTTAAAGTCTTAACATTTTTGCTCAATGTTATCTCTTTTATTCTTTACAGTAATGTGTGTCACACACAGTAGGAGGGGTCTTCTAAGTTGAAATTGATCAACATCTATAACCTTCAATTAAAAAAAAAAAAAAAATATTTTCCACCTAAAATTACCCTTTAGGTAGTCCATGACTTTATGTGATCACTTTTTTTGGCTAAAACTATGGTCAAACAAGTAGGCAGTGGATTAGATAAGGTGCTTTTTATAGGGGATGTAGCAAATGCTTCTCTCCTATAGTCCTTATTAAACGGCTATCTAAAATCAATTCAAACCGATGGTAAATTACTAGAATGCCTAGCTCTTCAATAATTATGCAATAACCATCTTTGTATTAGTTAAGTTGTCATGTGAGACTGTCCACCAGTCTTTTAGACTGCCATTTCTTCTTAATTGTGGTCTCAGTCTGAGATTGCTGCAGTTCACAAGAGTGCTTCAAGTTCAAAGTTCAGACATCAATAATAGCTAAAAAACCATTATAATCAGGATTATAGTTGCATTTGAGATAGACAGTTGGTTCTATAGTCATTTTGGGTAGTGAACATGTGATTTCATTTTTCCTCTTCTTATTTGTTTGGGAGAAGGGGGAGCATGTAGAGTTGCAAAGCCTTTTTTTTTGCTTTTTTTAGATAATCTCGTTCACATTCAAATACAATGTAAGACAAAATCTACAATTTAATTTTTGTTATTTATTAATTTTGATATTTTTATGTAATTTTAAGAATTTTAAGTTTAAGGTTATTATTTCCTTGATTTTAAGTGCATTTTGTGCATTTTTTGTTATTCAAGTTAAATTAAGGTTTTAGGATGTTTTCCTAGCCGCCCTAAGAATGTTTTAGGGTTTTCTAAGCATCTCCTAGCAGCCCTATGACCACTTTTCTATTTAAATGCATTGCATCATTCAAGGCAATTTAGATTTAATTTTATAAAATTTTAGAATTTTTTTTTTCTATTTTTAGGTAGATTCTACTAACTCTCCATTAGATTCAAGGTTATCTTTCAGAGACAAATGTATTTTTCTCCTTGCGACTTTCTGTCTTCATCAAGTTTAATCCTTGTACTTGGTAACTTAGAATTTAATGTGTTTTCTAAAATCAGTTGTTATTACTTATTAGCATTTCCCCCTTCAAGCTTAAAAAGTTCTCTTATTTGAGGCAATACCGAACCGCGTCCCTTAAACATGAATTCAAATAATTCATCCCAATCCATGATCTACCGATTCAAAGTTTAACAAAAGGTATAGAACAACATGTAATCAGGTTGAAAAACTGAGAATTAAACTACTCTCAAATACTATCTTCCACCTACAAGTAGGAGAAAAAAAAAATTAGGGTATTGATTTTCCCACACACTTCTTATTGTATATTGTTTTTACACATCACTCATTTCATGTTTTAAATATAAACATCAATAAAAAATGTGGTCATAGTGTGTGAAATTATAGACTTTTCAACGAGTGTGAAAGAATAATTTTCCATTGAAATAAGACGTAGAGTCAGATTAAGTTGGTTCCCATATCCAAAACTAGATGCTGCGTTCACCACTAAAACAGTAAAACCTATCGTTGATGTAATGGGCTGGAAAGACTAGTTTACTACCCCACTCATTGATGTAATGGGCTGGAAAGAGCAGATGCAAAAATCCAAGTAATAAACCATCTTAAAACTCCTCAAATGTCCACATAACCTAACCCACCTGTTCCATTTATTCCCACACTTTCCTATCTATAAATCCCATTTTCTCGTCCTATATCTTTTTCTTCGCGTATTAATACTCAACTAAGGTATGGTTTTCTTTCGAGTAATTTTTTTTTTTTAGAGAGTTTCAACCTATGGCGTCCGTTCCTGATAATTGCTCTTTATTATCAGACCAAGACACCAATCAGTTTTTGGTGTAGGCGGGGATTGAACCCCAGATCTCTTATACAACCATCAGAGACTTTACCAGTTGAGCTAATTGGAACCCACCTTTCGAGTAATTAAATGAACAACAGCAACAGTTCTGTAAAGTGAACCATTTCAAGGCCTCCGACCCCAAGGTCCCAAACATTAACATCTGATCAGGTGGGAAAAAATAATGTGAAAATAGACAATTGATGCTTAAAATTTAAGTCAACTTTTATTTTAATTTTTAAAATTTGAAATTTTTCTTTTTAAGTTCCTTTTTTTTTGGTTGCAAATGCGCAAACTTTCATTCCCTTAGTCTTGCTTTTATAATGGAGCACCACCTGGTTTTGTTGAATTTTTCAATATAGGCAAGAATGATAACTATGAGTTTACTAATTTGATAGTTGATATGTTTACCATGCTTTTAGGTACACTTTTTTTATAAGATATCGTATAATACGAGTATGATTTCTAAGTTAAAATCAATCATATGATTTTTCAACTTCATACCTAAAATACAACATACAACACCTTAAGAATTAATCGAAAACCTAAACAAAAATGACTAATTTGGGAACATAAAAGGCACACAATATACCTAAAATTTGCCAACTGCTAAACAGGTTCTCAAATCTCAAGCATATGATGATTGATTCTCAACTCTCAAGAAAAAAAAAAAAAACCCTATATGAAGATAAGGGTGAAAGTGTAATTTCAAAATGAGAATTGACAATTTGACACCTCCGTCATTCCACAGCTAGTCTTATTTTATTAGTATTTTGAACTTACTACGTACTCATTGTGTGAGAGTGAGTGAGAGAGAGAGAGAGAGAGAGAGAGAGAAAGGAAAGAGAGACGTTGGATATCATATGCCATGTGGAAATTGGCAGTTACCCCTTTTAGCTTTTGAAAATCAAAAAACCATTTTTTTTTTGAAAACCAGAATCAAATATAGTCCCCAACCCCTCTCATCTCATCTTCATTTCTCAAGGCCTAGTTAGCTAGCTATCAATATTCAAAACCCTGTATCAAAAAAAAAAATATATATATATATATATATATATTCAAAACCCCAATACCATGCTTGAGCTCATTGAATTATTATAGAACAAAGATTAAAACTTTAGAACCAACACTTATTACACTGGCTCATTTCCTTTATTTGGCTTTTGGGTTTCGAAAACTTGCTTATTCAAAAAAGGTTCGGATGGAAACTTTGGTAAAGAAGAGTGAAAAATCTCAAAAGAGAAAAGATGGGTCCGGATCTTTTGGTTCGAGCACTGAGTCTAGAGAGAGCAGTTGTTGCAGATCGAGCTCAGAGGCTTCGAGTGAGGAAGCGAAAGCAAAAGGGTCTTCTTCGCCGCCACTGTTGGGTTGGCCTATCCACAAGGCTGCTCAAGTGAGCAAAAGCTCGGTTCCTGTTGTGGGTGAAGCTGAAAAGAAAGACGATTCGAAGTTTAAGAAAATGGGTTCCAAAAATTCAGGTTTGTTATGTTTGGTTTTCTAAGAAAAATGTGAAAAAGTTCAAAAAAATTTCAAATTTCAAATTTTTTCACTTATGTTTTGAAATACATGTAGCCTATTCATAGCTGAGTCCAAAATTTTGGGAGTAACACATTGTTGTTGTTTTGGTTAGTTGAGCTGTTTTGGAAAGCCAAAGAAAATTTTAGGATTTTTCAGAAGTTTTCTTTTCTTATGTTGTCTCAAGGGCCAAACAGAGTCTTAAGTTATACACTTTCACTTTTACCCGTCTCTTTTTGTTGTCTGACTAGCTTTTATTAATTATATTGAAACAGAGATGGATATGATGAAGGAAAGGTTTGCAAAATTGTTGCTTGGTGAAGACATGTCAGGGTCTGGAAAAGGAGTTTGCTCAGCATTGGCTATCTCAAATGCCATTACCAATCTCTGTGGTATGCTCTTTCTCTCTAAGTTTAGTGTTTGGTGGAATTTTCCTTCGGTGACTTACAAAATTGTCACTTATTTTATATCCGTATATTGTGTAGCTACCATTTTTGGGCAATTATGGAGATTGGAACCCTTGCCTACTGAGAAGAAATCAATGTGGCGAAGAGAGATGGAGTGGCTACTTTGTGTTAGTGATCACATTGTAGAATTGATTCCCAGTTGGCAAACATTTCCTGATGGAAGCAAACTTGAGGTAGTGCAAATACTTGTCCTAATTTCAGCTCTGACATTAGTAGTTTTAAAGAAATTGAACTTAAATTTAGTAAAATACTGTCTGGTTGCTGGGGAAGAAAACAAACAACTGTTTGAATTTTGAATCTTAAATTATTTACGTTTTAAACCTGTGGAAGTAAGTTTGAAGTACCAACTTAAAGTAAGTTCCATATCTTAATAACTTCACTCAATATCTTAAAATAGGTTCAATGCTTTAAGATGTTACTTCCAAATTTAGTCTTCCCATATTGTTGTCTGTCTTTAACGAGGGCTGATAGCTTAAAGTCATTGAAATTTTGCTGTTTATGTTAATTCTTCCAACCATTGGTATGATCTAGCAAAGATAAATGTGGACAAAACCCAAAAAGGAATATCATTTAAAGAAGTGGGATGTAATTGGACAATTAATTCAGTAGTTCTTGTGCAATCTGCAGGTCATGACTTGCAGGCCGAGATTGGATATTTTTATGAATCTCCCGGCTCTGCGTAAACTAGACAACATGCTTCTTGTAAGGTTCACTCATGCTTGTTTCATATTATACTGTTTTTCTATTTTAGTAATCATTCTTAATTTGTTAGGCCTTTTCTGTTGTGGCAGGATATATTAGATAGCTTCACCAGTACGGAGTTTTGGTATGTTGATCAAGGTATAGTAGCCCCAGATGCAGATGGGTCAGCCTCTTTTCGCAAAGCACTTCAGAGGCAAGAGGAGAAATGGTGGCTACCTGTACCCCGTGTCCCTGCTGGTGGCATCAGTGAAAATTCGAGAAAACAGTTGCAGCACACACGCGAATGCACAAATCAAATATTAAAAGCTGCAATGGCCATAAACAGCATAGCTTTAGCAGATATGGAAGTTCCTGAGTCATACTTGGAAGCTCTTCCTAAGGTTTGAAAATTTAGCATAACAGGATCAAGATGCATTACTTATTCATGAATTCTATTTAATTGGTGTCTGACTTGCAATTTATTTATGAAACTTCCTCTTATTGTGAGCTCTCCCACATTATTTTGTAAAATCTAGAAGTCATAATTTTTTAAAGTAATATACTTGATTTATTTTTCCACATGATTTCTTGATTTTTCTCTAGTCCTGAAATGTTCATCATGCAAAGTTTACCTGATATTGAACTCCTGTTAATTTCTCTTCAGAATGGAAGAGCCTGTCTAGGGGAAGTTATCTACCGCTACATCACAACAGATCAATTCTCTGCGGAGTGCCTACTTGATTGCCTCGACTTATCCTCAGAACATGTTGCTCTAGAGATTGCCAACCGTGTGGAAGCCTCAATATATGTATGGCGTCGAAGATCTCACTCTAATTCTAGACTCCCACCCAATCCAAACCGCTCCACAGCAAAGTCCTCATGGGAGCTGGTCAAGGACCTAATGGTTGATGGGGACAAGAGGGAATTTCTGGCAGAAAGAGCTGAGGGCCTCCTGCTTTGCTTGAAGCAGCGGTTCCCTGGTCTAACTCAAACTACTCTTGATACCAGCAAGATCCAGTGCAACAAGGTTTAAAGTCTTACCTTATGATCAACTTGTTCCTCTCAATGCAATTTCCTTCCTGTTTACTTAAACAAAACTTCTTGTTTTTAAACTTTTCAGGATGTTGGAAAATCCATTCTTGAGAGTTATTCAAGAGTTTTGGAGAGCTTGGCGTTCAATATTGTGGCTCGTATAGATGATTTACTCTATGTAGATGATTTGACCAAACATTCAGATAGACTTTCGTCGACTCCTACCGTCAGTGTCATTTCTCATAAGACAGTTTCAATCCCATACTCACTGTCTGTCTCGAGCACTCCATACAAAACAACAACGTTTTCCACTCCAAGCTTTTCACCTAAGCCACTCATTAGCCCTGCCAGGGGAGAGAGAACTCCTTTTCTCATTAGCAACAACAACAACAACAACAACCAAATCAAGCCTCACCGTCGTGGATTTGGAGTGAAAAAAGCTTTGACAAATTATCTTGGCGTTGACACAAAGGCAAGGATCTGCGGCAATCCAAGTGAAGCATTAGCTGCAAATCCAAATCAAAGTGGCACAGAACGTTTGGGATATCAAAAGGAATCATCAGCCCAGCAAAAGGGGCCCAAATATCGCCAGGAACTCTGAGGTTTTCAGGGTAACAATGGGGTAATAAAATATGCGGTACAGTCAGAGAACTACAGAAGTTTATTATAGAAAGCCTTATGCTCTAACCAATTATTTGTAGTTATGAGTTGGGGGAGTTTAATGTATTGGTTGAATTGAGTGTCTTTGGTTTCTTCTTTTAGCTATAAACAGTTTCTGGTTATACTAAACCAGTACATTTAGTTTCATTAATTTTTTTTTTTGCATTTCAACGTAGTTGAAAGCAATGTAGGCGTGAGAGTGCTTGTTCAAATATCTGTGCAAATGACTTAACTTATTTTCTGTATGTTACTGCCACCATTTTGGAAAGTGAAGATTTGATTTTAAACACTAACCAAAAATAGAAAAGAATAAACAGATGAGCATGGACTATGGATTGGTAAAAGTCAAAACAAAGTTAAAAAAAATGGGGCATTCCGAGAATTGAACTCGGGACCTCTCGCACCCTAAGCGAGAATCATACCACTAGACCAAATGCCCTTATATTTGAAGGGAAAACTTTTGCTTACAGTTAATAACAATAAGTTTTCTCTGAAACTTCCACGAGAAAGACTGAACGTCTAATAAAATCTTATAATGTTCATATAGTGCAAAAGCGCATTCTTAAACACTCTGCTAGAACTGATAAACTATTTCAATACTGTTTCTTATGCAAAAGAAACTATTTCAATACTGTTTCTCATGAAAAGAAAAAAAAAAAAAAAAAAAAGGATTTTTGACCAGTCTCACCTCTTCTCCAGCCATAGTAATATAGCATACGTCCATGATAACCAAGGTGAAGCAAGACTTCTTAATTCGTAATTTCGTATTGTATATATACCAATATGACTTAAAATTCTTCAATTGACATGAATAATGAGTCAAATATTTACACCAAATAATAACTTACAAATAATTGTGTTTCTCTCATATATATATATAGTGGATTTTATTCAAAAGCAACAATTACATCTCGGAGAAAAACTTGTTCTAAGAAACAAGAATTCTTTGTCATCCAAGCAGCAGAAAAATCATCGGTACTTAAAACATGTTTTGCTAATAAATAAATAAAAGAAGTCTCACACAAGGTAAATCCTTAACCCTTCCCCCTCTTATAATCTACTTCAACCGAAATGCCCTTAGGTGTGGCCATACATAACATAAAAATCACACTTGCAAAGGTGGACAATTAGCCAGAGCACCGTGCTCTAGCGAAATTGATTGCAAAGGAGGAGAAATTATACGTGTTAGTTTTAATTTCATGTTCAACATATTAGACAGAAAATGAGTACCCCTTGATCTAAACAAAGTCGTTGTAGTATAGTGGTAAGTATTCCCGCCTGTCACGCGGGTGACCCGGGTTCGATCCCCGGCGACGGCGAAAACAAACTTTTTAATTTTTTTTAATCCATTCTGTTCTGTACGAAACGAACTAGAAGAACACGATTATTACCGACATCATCTCTCACAGCAATATATTCAATCACGTTTACAACTGTGCTGAGATTTGACAGGTGATGTCGGTAAAGACACCATTCGTTGCCGGTAAAGTTGAAGGCTTAGTTGTCGGTAAAAGGCACAGTTACGTGGACTCCTTGACCCCACACGCACCGCAAAGCCTAATATACTTGGTGGCCTTCCTCTTCTCCAGCCTCATTATTGTGGGCTCGTTTATATTGTAAGGGAATGGGCTTGGGTGTGATTGTGTGAATGGGTCATGTGTTTTTTTATTATTTATTTTACGTTGAAAAAAGAAAAAGAAAAGAAGAAGTAAAGTATACATTCTAAATTTGTGGAATTATAGAACTTCCTCAAAATGTTTTAAGGTAGTATTTTGTACCACGGTTATTCTTACATGCCATTACCTAAACTGTTTTTTCAATAGTTTTTTTAATAAAAATAATAATTGTGGAGATAAAAGCCCAAATTTATATATTGGGCCTTGGACCCTATTTGGAAGTATGGGTTCGTTCGAGGAGGAGCAAGAGATTAGGAAAGGCCTCGGACTGGAGAACCAGGCAAGGAAGTGATAGAGAAATATAGTTCGAAGAGTATATCATTCTCGGATACGGAGAATACTCATCTAGCAAATACCTGGATGGCTTGGGCAATCTTTCAGGAAGCTCCAACGATAAGGATGAACTCCATGCATGTATAAAGATGATAAGAACAGAGAAATATCTAAGGGAAAAGCTGCTACTACCACATTAAATGTACTGCAACAACTTTTCTGGCCGCATTTATGTGGAGAAGATTCCTGAACAGTGCAGCCTCAACTACCACCACTCATGGAGAACTAAAGAAGACACCTGATGGGACATATACTCAAATGAATGCTTAGATGAAGAACAAGTGTACGGTCAAGATAGAGAAAAAGAAATTATATAAAGGTAGAGGACTTCTCATGAAGGGGGGATCAAAAAAGCAAGAGAAGAAGAGAGAAGAAAGGTTTACTGTAGCTCTAAGAATTGTATAATCACAAGTTTGTCTCCTCGGACGACAATTTATTTAAGTTTCAAGTTTGTACTTGCACTTATTTATCTTTCAAACCTTTGTCAAACGTTGTTTAGTTCACTATCAGCTCAGCTCTTTCACCCATTTTCTACAAATTTATTGTATTGGGGTTGTTGGGCTCATATTCCATATCTCTTGGGTTTGGGCCACAAATATTGACCCTACAATAATAGTATTATATAATCGAGCAAATCACTTCAAATAATAAACTGATTTTTGAAGACTTGTCCAACCCTTCTAATTGGCTTGCTGCTGACATCAACAGATCCTTCAAATCCCATTTTGAAGCATGGCTGTCCATATCCCCCTCCACTGCCTCTCAATGGCTCCCCCCTCCAACAGGTTGGATCAAATTCAATTTTGACGCTGCCATTAGACCAAATGCGACATTCATCTATGTTGTTGGTGGTGATTCCAATGGTATGATTATCTCAGTTTGTACAGCAAAGGAACCTTCTCAATCCCCGGTTTAGGGCAAAGCCAAAGCTACCCTCCTTGCCATGTCTACAGTAATAAATCTTGGTTACAAGTTTGTAATTTTTGAAGGCGATTCCAAGGTTGTCATTGAGTTTATAGTTTGCTCATCTTTTGATCCTCCATGGGAAATCTCTTCCATTATCTCAGAAATTCGCAACCTTTTTCCTTACTTTTATGTTGCAAAATTCCCTTTTTGTTATTGTTCATGTAATGAGCTTGCTCATCATTTAGCCCGTTGGGCTTGTATCTCTCCAAATTGGGGACCCCAATCCATCTCTTCCATCCCTCCATGGGTCTTTTGTAAGGAAGTTGATGGATCGGACGGTTCCCCCATTGTTGTCTTTGCCTTTTTAGTAATATATCATCTTAAAAAAAGCAACCACCAAAAAGGGTATTTTTAAATTTTTTTTTTAATTTGACCATGGCCCAACAAAATTTAGAAAAATTGAGCGTACAATATAAATTTTGAGAGCATTAGTAGCTTAGATTTTTAAAACATCTCTACATCATTTGGTGTGCTAAAAGGCTCTGAGCATTGGTTTAAATTAGAGATGAAACCCCCCGCAAATTTTGTTTTAAAATACTACTATATGTAGGTACTTGTTTTAACAATTTGGTTCAATAAAATTACACTCTGCCCCCCTTAATAATATCATTATTCATTTAAAGACCATAAAAAAATTTCTAGATCTCAAATTTAAAAAAAAATTAACAAACCCACAAAAATTAGCACAACAACAAAATTAACAATAGCAAAGCTAAAAAAAAAAAGTCTAATCAACCAAGTTTACCCAAAACAAACAACCTAGCCCTTTAAAAAATTTTAAACACAATAATTTTTATCTTACCCATCAGTAGATGCACACATCAAAGACAAAAAAAAGAAATGAAAAGTCGCTAAACAGTCTAACATAGAGAAGAGAGAGTGAGAAACTACGAAGTGAGCATTTTAGCAATGAATGTCAACAAAAATTGACATTCAAAACAAAATGGAAGACGTGTTTTATTTTTATTTTAATGGATACTATGGTGTTATTCATTGAGAGAAATATCATTGCGGCAATTAGTACAGATTCAATCATAAATGATTTCGAATATTTACAAAAATGCTAAGTTCCCTTTCCATATATAATTGCATTGTAATGTATTAAAAAAATAATGATTTTGTGTTTTTGTCTACATTGACAGTTTGTTAATACTAAATGAATGCTTATTTGAAGTTTTTATAATGCTTTTTATTTATTTATAATATTTTTGCCCTCTAACTCCAAGTTCTAGATCTATCCTTGGTTTAAACTCCAAATTTCTACAATACAACTCATAAGATCCTTATCATTGTCAAGTCTCATTTGTTGCAAATAAAAGAAATCTCTTTCAATGTCTCCAAGAGGAACAAACTTTGTATTAGAGAGGACAAGGGTTAAAGAAATGCATCCATTGTTGCCCTAGAATGCCACTAGAGTTATGAGTACTTACAAATTTTTTTTTTTAAAATTTTTTTTTATTTTTAATTTTATGGATATTTTTATGTAAGAAAATTAAAAAAATAAAATAAAATAAAATAAAACTATAGGTCTGTTTGAATACCGTTTATTTTTTTAAAAATTGAAAACTTATTACCGAAAATATTGTAACAAAATAATTTTTAAAAAAATAAATAATATTGTGAGACTAAAAAATGCATAATTATACGTGTATTTGACTGAGTAGTAAATAGTTGTGTAAGACCCAGCCAAAAAAGCAAAAGCAAAATTTGCCCGCAACCGCACGCTATGTCATTTTTGGGCATTAATGGAAAATGACCTTGCTTTTATGGTGATAATATTGTTAATGAATTTTGAATAATGTGAATTCAAGAATCTATGTATTATTTAATATTTATTTTTGGTATTTTATTATTTTTTGACATTTAGTATTTTTTTTTTTGAATTGGGTAAACTTTAGCACTTGTCCAAACTCCAAAGCGCTAGTGCCTTTACCTCTTCTCCTACGAAACATCATCAGCCTTTTACTTTTTGTTTTTTTCTTCTCTCCCTGATTTTCTTCCTTACCGAACACCTACCTCAAATCTCACTGGTCAACACTCAAAGCCCTCTCAAGTTTCCAACTTTACCACAATCCAAACAATTCTCCGATCCAAATCCAAAAAATGCCGACCGGCACCAGCGTTCACGTCACCGCCTTAGACGGCATAGTAAACGTGAACTCCCTCTTCACCTTAGCCGTATTTATAGGCCTAACCTGGAACCCAAACGACCCGAGCAACACCCTCATCAACGACACAGCTTGCGCCGCGGGTCCCTCCAAAGCCGAAGACCTCGTGGCCTTCCATGTCTACTCCTTCAGCTCCTTCCTCTTCTCCAGCCTCATCGCTTTGGGCCTCAAACAGGCCATCCGGATCTCCAAAAGCCCAACTTTCCACCCGTACGAGTTCATTGCTCGCACCCACAAGTCCTTCCTCCGGGTCGGGATGTTGGTCTCGGGTGTCGGTTCGTTTTGCGGGTGCGGGTTCCTGATGATGGCTCTGGTTAACGTGGTCCAGATCAAGCTTGGGACTTTGGCTTGTGGAACCTCATCAGCTAGCTTTGCAGCCGTGATTCCTCTTGTCATTTTGGTCCCCGTTGCGCTTCTCATTTATGCTTCTATCGTTTTGTACGCTTTTAGTCGCTAGCTTCTGTTTTGTATTTTAGTTGGATGATTATTATTATTATTATCTAAACAAATTCACTGCGTAACTTTTAACTGCGGTGAAGTAAAATTGTGATCTGTCTAATGCAATTTTTATCCGGGTTATTACTGAATTTCAGATGGTTCCAATTTCTGCTCTTATGCACAATTTTTTTTTTTTTTTTTTAAGTAACAATGGTAATTTTGTCAAAATAACTAAATAAGCCAATGAAAGGAAAATTGCTGTGAGAGAGTTGTGTGATTATTGAATATATTTGTTAGGATTTGAAAAATTAATGTAAGAACCAGTGTAGGGAAAACACTTCTTGAAAGTTGATACTTTAGTGACTTGTAAGCAGAAGAAGATTATAACAGCGAAGCCGTTCATGTTCGATACAAATTTATGAATGGAGAGATAAGTGATCTTCTTCAAGGTTTGGGATTTGGAAGCGTAAGAGGAAATGCAAGGAAGGAATTGTATGGATACATGGTGGAATATATAATAGGTTGTGATAAGAGAAGGATATGATCCAAGATAGATGGTCTAAGTTTTCATGAGTAGGAGGTATTAGGGCTTTGTAGGTTATTTTTTGACATATTCTAAGTAGGACTATGGAGTTGAAATGAACTTATCATCTCCACCATTGTCATCCTCCAAGTACATGGTCTTTTTTTTTTTGGGCACTCAAGTACAATGCAAAAATTTATCAAGATGGGAGAACTAATGGGAAGTTGCAGGGAAGTATCTTGAATGCGCTTTAATTTCATTGATGTATGATACCCAATGTATAAGGTGGCACCCTAAACCAATGCTTCATGGTTTATAGGACTATAAAGTTAAAACCAACAAATCATCTCCACCATTGTCCTCCTCCATGTACTTAGTGGTCCTTTTTTTGTTCTATTCCTTAAAACTCCCCAATTTAGGAAGCTCTTAATCTTGCTAGAGGACCTTATAATGCAGTCAAACACCTTTGTTGCAAGGAAAAGATTTATCAAGATGGGAGAACTAAGGGAACTAGTTGCAGGGTGGTATGATACTCAATGTATACAATGGTACCCTCGTTGCAACCTGTTTAATTTCATAATTGTATGATACTCAATGTATAAGGCGTTACCCTGAACTAATGCTCCATGGTTTAAGCTAAACCAATTCCAAAGAAGCGGAGATTTCTGGTGAGCTGAAATTGGTCATAAGGTTGTTTAGTATAACATTGTAATTTGCCAATGAGCTCTTGCTCGAATTGCATCTGTTAATATTGTAATAGTAAGATGAAGAGTAAGGTTGTGGGTTCAAGACCCACCAATTCGTATAACATAATAATCTCAAGCAGAGGATTTGCTCAAATGTGTTAAGCTAGGAAGGCTAGTCTATGGGACATTAGAGAGATTCTAGAGCAACAGGGGCTTGGTAGTCGGTAATGTGTGCACCATTATCTGTCAGTTGCTCATGAAAAAGATCTTCTTTGCTTGTTCTCAATAACTGTTGAAGTGGGATCTGCACAACAATAACAAAAAGTAAGTTGGATGATAGGAAAGATTCAGCATGCATTATCTTCATTGGATTCAAGTAGCCAGGTAATGCTGATCCCATTTCAGGAGTAGGTAGGTGCTTCAATAAACAAATCCCATTGCCCTAGTGCTACATCCACTATCTCTTGTGGGTTTGACGTGTAAACACCTTTTGAGCTGCCTATTTCACTATAAAGCCAGTAGGATTGAAATGTGTTCAATGCACCAGAGAAATGGAAGGTCCAATGAAGCACATTTGTTGTCTAGTGTTTCTTGTAATCCTAGGAATTGCTGGGTTTGATGGGGTTTATGGGGCTGGTGAATGTGGGAAATCTTCGCCTGAGGCAGAGGCTTGGAAGCTGGCTCCCTGTGTATCAGCAGCACAGGATGTGAATGCTCAAGTTTCTGATAGGTGCTGCAGTCAAGTGAAAAAGATTGGCCAGAACCCAAGCTGCCTTTGTGCTGCTATGCTTTCTAATACAGCTAAAAGTTCCGGAGTTAAACCAGAGGTTGCGGTGACCATCCCCAAACGATGCAATATTGCTGATCGTCCTGTGGGATACAAGTGTGGAGGTCTGTTAACATATTAATAGAATTTGTTTATTCACCCTTTCTTTATGCTTCTTTAACAAGGTGTCTCATGTATTGGCATATGCATAATTTTTTTCACAGCATTACATGGTTTTAGAGTTTATAAATTATGAGAAAGAGGATCATATATTTGATGCATGAGATAATTTTTATACTTTAACAGGTGAAATGATTTTTTTTCTTCCCTAAAATGAATTCTATTTTGCAGCTTATACATTGCCTTGAAGACTGAAGTTCCCGAGTCATTGTGCCTGCGCATGTGAAGTAGATGCAGATTGTATGTTAGTTATTACCAGTATGCTGAGATTGTAACCTTCTAGCTGCTTCATCTATCTAAATCATTTCACTGTGACATCTAGGCACTTGAATAACAATAATAATAATAAAAATAAATAATGACTTGTTGGTTCTTGCTCTTTGGTTTTTTATTTTATTTTATTTTATTTTTTTATTATTTTATTTTCAACTTAAGGAGCTTGCTCTGGGTTCTGTCCCTCTAAAAACTAAAAAGGGGAGTCCAGTCTTTGAATGTTGAATCACTGGACTGTTAAAGGCTTTTGAACTATATCTCATAACCGAAATGCCCCATCTATATAATTAGCTCGATCTCGGCTGGCAGTACCTCCGCTGCATCTCCATTTAGCGGAACTTCCTGACTCTTGCTCTTGTATTGGCTTGTATGCTTGTAGGGGATGACAAATTGACAATCGTTTGTGGAATGGCAGATTTAGTGTTCAAATAAGACCAAATCTACCGAATGCCTAACAACCCTTTTAGATTGAAATTATGTAAAAGAAAAAAACAAGTAAATATGTTTTTTATTTTATTTTATTTTTATTACTTTTATTGAGTTTTGATGTGTCTTAAAGTTGTAATTAAAGATCAAGTTGAAGACACAAAGTTTGCTCAAGAAAAACTCAAGGAAAGTGCATTTTCAGCATATGTCTCGAATATAACAGTTTTGATACCTTGGGCCATAAATTTTGTCTCCTCGGTAGCACTAGCAGACTTGATACCTTTCAATAGCAGTCTTGATACCTCCTTGATAGATCGAGCTTCGCATTTTAGCAAAAATCAGCAATGCTAAAAGGCTATAACTTGTCTATTTCAAGCTTGATTCAAGATCTGTTTGAACTGGTATTTAAAAGATGTTTGAACTAGTATTTAAAAGACAGTATAAGCTATCTTATGGAAGACTTTTTAGAGAGAGAAACACTTTGTTTGTGTAGTTAGGGTTTTTGTAACCAAGTTCTCTCAATTTCACCATACCAGAGAGTTTAAAAGTAAATTTGAAGTTCGTTTGGTGAAGAAGCTAAAACCATAGCAACTACCACAAACTTGCTACTACCTTCAAGATGTTGTTTTCTTGTGTTACTTGTGATACTAGGCATTACTGGGTTCAATAGGGGTCGAAAAATTCTGGTGCCACACCCAAAACTACAATTTTGCCCATAACTTGCCCATGTGACGAGTTGTGGTTGGTGAAGGGGTGTCTCCACATGGATCCACCATCACCTCTTCACCAATCACAACTCGCCACATGAGTAAGTTGTGGGCAAATTTGTAGCTTTAGGTGTGACACCAGAATTTTTCATGGGGTCACACGGATATTTGTAAAAATCCGGATCCCTATAGAATATTAGCTCAAGTTGTGGCTCGCTGTGGAAAAGCAACGAAGCAGAAGAAAGCTATGGTTCATCATTAGTGTTGCACTCTGCTGTTAAGCATGGGTGGAAAGTGCTTTTGTCAGTATCTATTCCACTGCTAAGTCTCCGTCTCTTTGGGTTTTGCCTGAAGCTGTAGCGACCATACCGCGACGTTGCACACTTCAATGGCTTCGTTTAGTACACAGTCACAGTGTCTCTCCAGGAATGGCTGCCCAATTTGTTAAAAAGCTCAATGATGTTTCTTATCAGTGCAGAGGTTTGCAATAAATTATCAATTATTCTAAAAATTTAAACTGTTATGAAATGATAGAATTTAATTCATTAACTTTGATTATAATAGTTTGTTGACATCTTAATGGAATTTTATCAAATCATTTATTTATTTACTATTTTAATCTTAGCTTCCATCATATGCTTTTCTAAATTCAGTATTTTTTTTTTTGAGTAAACAATAATACTTATTAGAAGATTTAGAACACACAAACACAAACGTAATATATGTGTTCTAATAAATATTACTGTTTATTCAAAAGAAAAAAATTCTGAATTTTAGTATGCCTTACAAATGTTTATTGGTACTCCTAAATTTGCTCATTTTGTTTTGCAGGATTTAATGTGTCATTACATTTGTGAAGACCGTGGATTGTGGTGCCTGTTGTTATGAAGCAGTTAATTACTACTACAACTAGTGTGTTGGAGATTGTATCCTTATAGCCAAGGTTATCAAGATCGAAATCTTACATGAAATGTAAGATTGTAGGATCGGCTCACAGTGAGAGGATTTAGAGATCGGATTGTAGGATCGGCACGAGGATCGTAAGATCCTACTTTTCGATTAAAAAAATATACTAAAAAATACTCAATTATAATTCATAATATATATTAAATAAACATTGTAAAAAAGTAATTTTTGACATAAATTAGTGAATTTACTAATAAAAAATAAAATACAAAATTACAAACACATAAACAAAATTCAAAGGAGTAGGTGCTACTGTATATACCAATAACTAATTGGTGTCTTATCCTATTGATAAAATATCTTGACGTTGAATAAGAGATCTGGAATTCGAATACCGCCTACACGAATAACTGGTTGGTATCTTATCTTAATGATAAAGAATAATTATTATGAAGTGGATGGTATAGGTCAAAGTTTTCTATTAAAAAAACAGTAAGTGCATCGAAATGGACCGACTGGACCAAATTGGACCTAATAGACCGAATTGATGAAGGGACCGAATGGTCCACTTCTGTCTATTCGGTATATTTCAGTGTACTTAATTTTTTTAAAGAAAGTTTTCAATCTATGGCATCCATTTCATGATAATTGTTCTTTATCAACAGGATAAGACACCAATCAATTAATGGTTAGACGGAGTTCGAACCCTACATTTTTTATTCAACTAAAAAAGACTTTACTAGTTGAGTTAACTAGAACTTTTTTAGTACAATTACTTAAGAATGGAAAATAAGAGAATTAACACGATTTGACTTGACAGTTTACATCCATAACAAAACGTCACAAACAAGGACTACCTTTTTTTTTTTTTTTTTTTTTTTACTAATCTGAACGGTATATTATATTAATTAACCCAATGTACGATAAATATTAGAATAGCCAAGGTAGCTTATAATATTACAAAATCATTTTAATATATAATTATCCAAATATATATTCTAAAAATCAATTACCACTTCTTCCCAACAATGCAACACAGTTGCTGCAGTTGCTATGGCATTGATGCGCAACACCAGTAAACAATATACAAATTTAATCAATAGAGTATATATTCTTCCAACAAATATTTCACAAATAAAGTTGGATCAGTAAAGAATTCGTTAATAATTGCCTAAGTTTCATAGTGAATAATCAAGTGACCATTCTGATTATTGAGGAGTTAGCATAAAGATTATAAATTTATAATGAGTTAAAACAAAAAAATATAAACCATGAATGACTCCTTTAATAAAATTTAAATTTCAAGATTTAAAAAGAGGGGACCGGTACAGCGTTTTGGATGATTCAGTGGACAAGTTGGATCCGTAAAAATATTTCACAAATCTGTCGCATTCCCTTATTGCTGGGCCTAGCCTGAAAGATCAATATATATAAAAATTTCCCTGGCGCATCCCATATTTCTTAATTATGCTTTAGAAAGCCAAGAAAAACTGAATCCAACCCCACACCTTTGCAGCCATGGCATTGCATGCATGAATGTGGACTATTAAGGACCACAGACATTGCCATTTTTTTAGATGAATTATTGACAAGGGCTTTTAGTGACTAGTAGACAAGTAGTGGTAGCATGGGGTTGCTCTCTTCTAAGTTCCCCTTCAATTGGAGAATTTTGGGTAATGAAAAAAATATTCATTTGCATTCATTCGGTTCGGAAAAAAGTTTGTTTGTATTCAATTATTTTGTAAACAAGTTAAGCCCAAACTTAATTTTTGGCTGAACTATTAACAGGGGCGGCGCTACGTATAGGCTAGGGTGTTAAAAAAAAATTTATATTTAATCCATACTAGGAATACCCTCAATCAAAAAATTAGGAACACCCTCAAATTATTAAAAAAAAAAAAAAAAAAACCCAAAAAAAAAAAATTTTGAACAAAAATGTGAAAAAAAAAAAAAAAAAATTTGTAACAGAGCCAAGCCCACTGCCCACGGCAAGCCAAGCCCACTGCCCACAGCAAGCCCAACATAATCCGGAGGTAGCAAACCCATCACCCATGGATTCTCACCCAAAAAAAAATTAAAAAAAAAAAAAAAAACAGTACATAGCAGATTAGAAATCAAGCCACAGTCACTTCGTTGGCAGAGTAAACCAAACCCCAAAACAATCTATACAGAGCAAAATCAAACCAAACCCCATTACCCAATACTGCAATACAGAGGTGTTTATAAAAAAAAAAAACCCAATACAGAGAGCAAAGTCAGCAAACCAAACCCAATACAGAGCAAAATCAAACCAAACCCCACGGCGAGACGGTCACGGGTCACGTCGCTCGCAGGCCCCTAGTCGTCGCTCGTCCCTAGTCGTCGTCGCTTGCTCGCCCCTCGTCGTCGCTTGTCGCAGATCGGTCTCGGCTGCTTCGGTGCTCGGCCTCAAGGTATTTCTCTCTCTTTTTCTCTCTGACTCTCTCTCTCTCTCTCTCTCTCTCTCTCTCTCTGAGATGAAAAATATGAAATGAAAATGCAAGTCTGATGTCTCTCTCTCTTTATTTTAGTCTAACTCAGTATCTCTCCCTCTCTCATTGGCTGCCGAATCTTTACTTTTTTTTTTTTTTTTTTTGAGAACCAATCTTTACTCTTTACAGCTTTAGTTTTTAAATTTATTTTGCTTTTTGCCTGTTTTTTTGGCTTTGTCTTATCCGATACTGTTGATCAGTGTGTGTTGGATTGGTGATATTGATTGTCTTTTAGTGTAAATGTGTATTGTGATTGTGAAATTTTCTGATTGGCAGGTTGTGATTGGGGACAGCTTGTGCTTGTCTGTTGAGTGGGGTGGGGGTAGATGGGTTGATGGACACATGGGGCCGGGTAGTAAATAATAATTAAAGCAGTGTAATGTGCTGCACATTACACTGCTTTAATTATTATGCTGCACATAGGATGTAAAATGTTTGGCTCTTTTAGTGTAATGTGCACAAGAAACTAAATAATATAACAAATTAAAGCAATATAATTAATAACAAACAAATTAAAGTAATATAGTTTATTGTTATGCTAAACAACAATAATTAAAGCAGTATAATTAACCAATACATTATAAAAGACAAATAAATTAAATTATGTTAGGCTAAATAATAATTAATAATTTTATAATTAATGAAACAATAATATAATAAATTATAGTTTATAAAAGACAAACAAATTAATGAAACAACTAAACAACAATAATTAATAATTTTATTAATATTTCAAATAAACTTATAATTTATTGTTTATTCTTTTGCTAGAATTATGGACAAATATTTGATAAGAAAACCACGTACCCAAGATTCAGATCCCGCACAAGATTCATCTTCATCTTCTAAGTGAATTCGTATTGACTTTAACTTAGAGAATCTTCCTTCAGATCTTGGGCTACGAGAAAAAATATCATTTTATCATCCTAATCATCATGATGAAATAAGAAGATATTATTTAACAAAAGGCCCTTGTCAACCTGTTTTACACAATGATGATTACCCTATATCATATTTTTCTGGAAAGCCCCGTCAATTTATATCCGAATGGTATACAAATAGATACTGGTTGGAATATAGTATAGACAAGGATGCAGTATTTTGTTTTTATTGCTACCTATTTGGGCAAGATGTTGGAAAGCAAGGAGGAGGTGACACTGTTGTAACGAAGGGATTCAAACTTTGGAATCAGAAAGATAAGTTACATTCCCATGTTGGAGGAGTTAATAGTGCTCATAACCAAGCTGTCCAGAAGAGTGTAGATCTATTGAAGGAAAAGCAACACATTCAAAGTGTTTTTGTTAAGCAATCAAGTCAAGATAAAATTGAATATCGGATTCAATTAAATGCAATAGTTGATTGTATAAGATTCCTTTTATGCCGGGGATTAGCTTTTCGTGGTCACGATGAATCTCAAGGTTCAAGTGATAAAGGAAATTTCCTTGAGCTTGTACAATTTTTGGGGGATCACAATGAATCTATCAATGAAGTGTTGCAAAAAGCTCCAAAAAATTGCAAGCTTACCCACCATGATATTTAAAAAGATATTGTGAATGCAATTGCAAGTGAAACATCCAAAGCCATCATCAAGGATCTTGACAATGGGTTCTTTTCAATATTAGTTGATGAGTCACGTGATATCTCAGTGAAAGAACAAATGACCCTCGTTCTTCGTTATGTGAACAAAGAAGGAATTATTATAGAGCGATTCCTTGGTATTGTACATGTAGCAAGTACTACCGCTTTGTCACTCAAACATGCTATTGAATGTTTACTTTGTGAACATAATTTGAGTTTATCAAACCTACGTGGGCAAGGTTATGACGGGGCTAGTAATATGCAAGGTGATATCAATGGTCTCAAAACTTTGATTTTGAAAGAGAACAAGTTAGCATTTTATGTCCATTGTTTTGCTCATCAACTTCAATTGACACTTGTTGTTGTTGCTAAAAATCACATTAACATTGTTGAATTTTTTTATGTGGTTAGTAATTTAGTAATTGTTGTTAGAGGCTCTTGTAAGAGACGAGATGCTCTTCGAGATATACAATTTGCCAAAATTAAAGAAGATTTAGAGAATGGTGTACGTAAAAGTGGGCAATGTTTGAATCAAGAGACAAATCTTAAACGTCCTGGTGATACACGTTGGGGATCATATTATGGGACTATTCTCAACTTGATTTTGATGTTCTCTACTGTTGTTGATGTATTAGAGATTATTGAAGAAGATGGCCTCTCTGACCAAAAAGTTGAAGCTCGATCTATTATGAGGTCAATTCTCTCTTTTGAATTTGTCTTTGCTCTACACTTGATGAAAAATATTTTAGGGATCACAAATGAGTTATTAATAGCATTACCAAAAAAAAAAAAAAATCAAGATATAGTAAATGCAATGGATCTTGTTAAAGTGTCTAAGCAACAGTTGCAAGTGATGAGAGATGATGGGTGGGCATCTTTATTGGCTGAAGTATCTTTATTTTGTACCTCACATGATATTCCTATCTTGGACATGGAAGCGATATTTGTAGTTAGTGGGAGGCCGCGACGCAACACCCAAAAAAATTCAAATTTACATCATTATCGTGTTGAGCTATTTTACACAGTCATAAATATGCAACTTCAAGAGCTTAACAACCGTTTTTCTGAGGCGAATACCGATTTGCTACTTTGTATGGCTTGCTTGAATCCAAGTAATTCATTTGTGGCTTTCGATAAGGAAAAGTTGATACGTCTAGCTAAGTTCTATCCTTCTGATTTTCTTGGGACAGATATTTTGGCACTTGACTCTCAACTGCAGAATTACATTTTTGATATGCGTAGCAATGACTTCTTTTTAGAGCTTCAAGGAGTTAGTGAACTTGCTGAAAAGTTAGTGAGCACAAGGAAACACAAGACTTATCCATTAGTCTACTTACTTGTGAAGCTAGCTTTGACCCTTCCAGTTGCTATTGCAACAGTAGAAATAAGTTTTTCAGCAATGAAATATGTAAAGAATGAACTGCGCAATCGAATGGGAGATCAATAGATGAATGATTGCTTAGTTGTGTATATTGAAAAAGATGTAGTTTGTAGCATTGATAATGAGACTATTATGCAACGATTTCAAAATATGAAAACTCGTAGAAGACAATTGTAAATTTTATGTATTTTTGTATTTTTTGATTGTTGTTGTTGTCAATATATAAAATTTTCTTTTTATTAGATTGTGTAATTTATGCTTGTTGAGGAACACCTTGAAAAAATTTCCTGGAGCCGCCACTGACTATTAAACAAGCTGAGTCCAAACATAATAATGTGTTTGTGAACAAGCTCATGAGTGTGTGTCTCGATTTAATAAACTCAAATAATATAGTTTTAAATATAATTTAGTTATTACTATTAGTATAGATGCGTGAAAGGATAAATTTTTTTTTAGTTGTGATGCTTACTATATGTGTTGAAAAAAAAAGTTAATAAAGTAACTTGTGAATAAGATCAAACTTGTTTGATAAGAAAATGAACCAAATTTGAACATGGACTTTTAATAATTAGCTCAGATTGATTTGTTTACAACCCTATAAACATTAAAGAAATTTTGTTCATACCATCTTTGGTACATAAGGTGTTCATACCAATGCGTATGCATATATCCTATAATTATTTTCAAAGAAATTTGAATTTGAATTTTTGTGATAGTGGAAATTCTGATGCCAATTTGATGGGAGTATAATTAGTTATAGTAGGTTTATATGAATAGAAATAAGAAAAGTATAAAAAAAAAAATATAAAGGTGTATGTGGTTTGGCAACATATTGACTAGGAAGTTTTATTAAGAAAATAGGAGATTATAATAGTGACACACAAAACCCGGAAATAAAATACACCAAAAACTCTCTCACAATTTTAAAATGCTACAATTTAATAAGAAAATAAAGAACTAATTGTGTATATTATTATATATAACCCTAATTAAACTCGGTTGATCGTGCACAATCCAAAACAAAAAAGAATAGAATTTTAAAACATAAGTATAGTGTTGGAGAGATAACATTTGTGGAGACTCAAATTGAGAGGTTAATATATTATATTGTGACACAACTTGACCCACAGGTTTAAGCCAATTGGTTTGGACCCAATTGTGCTATATTAATCACCCATTCTTTTCTTTAGTGTATGTTTGACTCCAAATTAAAAAGTCAGCTTATTTTACTATTCAGCTTATTTTTGCTACTATTCATGGGTCTCACTGCACTTTTTGGCACTATTCATGAGTCTCACTATACTATTTCAGCTAACTTTTACCTTTATCTACAGTATTTTCAGCAAAAAAATTTCAGTTTCAGCAAAATAAATAAATTCCAAATAAGGGCTTAGTATGAGACTAGTATGAGACTTTATTACTTTATCAAACACATTGCACATCCTGATTGGTGGAGCAAGGATACTAATCCTATGTGAGCAAATTGAAGTGCTCATTTGACGCAACTCCACCTAATTGAAGTTACCTTATAACAATAGAAGCCTTCTAATGGTCTCTCTAAGCGTTGGGGCCTGCATCAAATCTTTGTTAATAACGAAAATAAAACTCGCAATAACTTTTTCTCTTGATTGCATTTTGTTTGCCTCTTCTTAAGAATAAAAAGGTAAGAAAAGAGTTAAGCAAGGCGCAACGCTTCACTTGCTTCAAATAGTTGGATAACCTTAACACAGAAAAAAACACTTAGCTAAGACCTAAGAAAGTAGGTGCTGCAAACTAGCAAGTAGCAATAAAGAAGATGAATTTTCTACTAGTGCTACCTCCACTGCACCAAGTAAGTACCTTTTGAGTTGCCCGTTTCAGTATAAATTAAAGCCCGCAAAGTTGATTAGCTTTTGTGCACAGCACGACATTGAAGAAATGGGAGCTCCCACGAAGTACATTTGCTTTCTAATGTTTCTTATGATTCTAAGAATTGCTGGGGTTTTTGGGGTTGGTGAATGTGGGAAATCATCCATTGACAATGAGGTTATGAAGTTAGCTCCCTGTGCATTGGCAGCACATGATGAGAAAGCTGAAGTCTCAGATAAGTGCTGCACTGTAGTGAAGATATCGATGTAAGCTGCCTTTGTGCCATCATGCTTTCCAATATAGCTAAGAGTTCAGGAATCAAGCCAGAAGTTGCAATTACCATACCTAAAAGTTGCAACATTGCTAATCGCCCTGTCGGTTACAAGTGTGGAGGTGTGTTGATGTTTCACTACAATCTACAATTTTAAATATTCCAGTTTATACTTTACCAATGGCAGTTTGTCACAAACTTCTTTTTTCTTTATAAAGAACCTAAATTTAGATTGGAAAAAAAAAGGACACATTACATACTGCAGCAAGTAAATTTGCTAATGTGTGGAATACTTAAAAGTGAGATAGAGATTTCATATTCCAATTTTTTTTTTGTTTGATAGTTTTCCTAGCTCACTCTTTTCTTAAATTTGCTAATTCTATTTTGCAGCTTAGGCTGTGTTTGGTTCATGTAAAATATTTTTTGGAAAATAAATATTTTTCGGAAATGCTATTGTTGGGAAAGGAAAATGTATTCAGGCTGTTTGGCTACCTCGGAATTTGTTTTACGAAAAATCAATTCCGGTGTTTGGTTCGTTCAAACATTTTACGGAAATCACATTGCATTACACAATCAATATTTACACAACATAATACCATCACAATCAATATTTACACCAACAAATCACATTGCATTTCTGTATAATTGTAACACCAGCAGAAATTAAATTCTTAAATCAATAATTAAATAAAAATGGATAATTAAAAAAAGTAAATAAATAAATAAATAATTATCCGATCTAAATAATTATATAAATAAACAAACAAATAAGTATATATATATATATATAGATCGGATCCGAGAGGGTGGGTCGGAGGATGGGTTGAGGGGGTGTGGATTGGCTTTTGTAGAGGGTGGGTCGGAGCTCGGATTGGAGATAAAGGGTGGATTAGACTGAAGGATGGATCGGAGTGAAATAGGGGTGGATCGAAGTGTAGGGTGAATCGGAGTGTAGATTACTCACTGTGGGTGGATCGGAGCTCGGGCTGTGGTGGTCGGACTGTGGAGGCTTGGTCTGTGGTGGTCGGACTGGAGCTCGGCCTGTGGTGGTGGATCGGAGCTCGGTTTGGTTTGTTCACCGTTTGTCTCTCTCTCTCTCTCTGCGCGTATGAGGCTTGGTCCAAAAATGATTTGAAGTGAAAATAAAAATATAAAATCATTTCCAGGTCAAAGCCATCTTTTTATGGTCAAAGGAAATGGTTTTTCGAAAAATGTAATTTTTTATGCACAACCAAACAGACAGCTCAGGTGTAAAATCATTTCCTAAAATAGTTTGGAGCCAAAACATACGGAGCCTTATACATTGCCTTGAAGACCGAAGACCTTGAGACAGAGTTCCTACTGCTGTGCTGTTGTTACTTCTTTGTTTTGGGGTCTTAGGCTCTTAGCCTGGTGTTGTTAAGTACTCAATGTTAGCTAGTGGTCCCTATGTGCTGGGGACTTTATCCTTACGCCTAGTTCATCTAGCGTCAAAGTTTACATCCATCACTTAATCAGTAATAAATGAGGTTTTGGTGTTGGTCTATTTATGATTGTAATGTGCTTGTCCTTCGACAATTACTTTATTATTAATTGCTTTGTAGCCTTTTACATTTTAAAGAGAAATAATGATGTTCGATACTTAAATTTGTCTCACTAATAACAAAAGGATATTACTAAGGTGTCTTAAGGGCATACATTAATTTTTATTTTTGAAAAAATTTATTTTGAAAATTGAAAAAGTATTGACAATTTTTTTAATTTTCGAGAAAAAATTTCTAAAAATAGAAGGCTTAATGTGTGTACATTAACCAGACCCATAACAAAAAAACAAAAATTTAAATATTTTATTATTATATTGTTAAAGTAATACTAATTATATGTTGGGTGCGTGGTACCTAGGGGGACCAGCCCACTTGCTTGTCACATTAGTCAAAACTCAATTAATGAGCTTGCTTCCTCAAGCTTCCAAAGTCTGCTTTTGGTTTAATGAAAAGCTGAGCAAGCGTCTGAGACACGCTGAAGAGAAAAGAAGGAAAAGAAAAGAAAGGCCATTCGGCCATTGTGTGTGATAGAGATAGAAACACAGTGAGTAAAGCAGAGTGTGTGAGTTGCATAGAGTGAGCAAAAACACAGAGATATTCAGCCATACTAACACAGTGGGAATCGAGAGAAATACAGTGAGAGTGAAAAAGGAAAAGGACGTATGGAAGATAAATGATTGAAGTTCTCATTGAGTTTTTGAGTACTACAATCATGGAGAGTTGGAGTATTTAAATGAATATTTTGTTACTAATTTTGTGGTGAGATTGTATTTATTCCTTGAGATTTATTTGTTGTATATCCAATTTATTGTGGACTCAAATTTAGCATAAACTTGATAGTTGTAATATTTATTTCACAGTGAATATTTTTTGGAGATGTCCTGTGGTTTTTTTTCCCTTTACATTGGAGAGTTTTTTACATAAAATTTGATGTTCTTATATGGTTGTGTTTATGTGGTGTTTGCTGGAATTAATTTTGTTTCTATAATATTGTTATTGTTTGGTAGTTATATATTTTAATTCACACATAGACATTGAGGGGATTAAAATTTTTTTCCCAACATTATATTCATTACTATGTCAATATGTAAATATTTTTAAATAAATTATTTAAACATTTAGCATTATTCAAAAGAAAAAAAAAGGTTTTATATAGTATCTCGCTTTCTTTTAAGGAGGTATGAGGCTCAACGACCCACTTCAACCGATCGTAAAGCAAGTAGAAGATTTGCAAAAAGTTTACAATGTTGTACCCATTTGTTTAATCTACAATATAAACTAATAATTTTCCATTAATTTAAAACACTAGCACAGGAGAAAAGAGTGTGTATATTCCTCCACATATATAGAGTTACATATAGAGGGCTAAAACCCATATATAGAACTTATTCAAAGTACATGGAATACTAGGCTAGTCATACAAGACTACAAGTAGAGAGCCTGCACCGAGCTCCTAGAAACACATCCTAGACTTGCCAAACCTGACTAGCTGGGATAAAAACAACCCAACGTGTTTTTTTGGAAGTCCAACGGTGTCATGCTCTACTAGGCTTAACTAATATTACCATATTATTTCCTTAGTCTTAAGCTAGCTTAGATGTCACCACCCCTGCAATATAGTCAATTAGCTGTATCAAAGTTTAAGAATAACACCACAAGATCATATTTAGAATTCGAGATTGGGGAAGCAACAGTAACGATCATAATTAGAATTAATTAATTAAATTTTTTTTTTTGCTTAAAAAATAATTAATAGAGGAATACTTATTTACTTTGCACAAAATTAAACTAAATACAAAGATAAAACTGGAAATTTTAAACAGTTTGATTCATTCAATAATTTAACTATATATCATTAGTGGTAAATCTATACAGTACGTACTGGCCCTGCATATGGAATTCAATAATCTATCATATTGGGAAACTTTAATTTGTCACGTTTGTGTGGAACATGTAAAAGCTAACCTCTCCTTTTGGGGTATCTATGATTCTTAAGCAGTAGTTATATATATACGTAACATCAATTCTATTCCTTAAAACATATATCCCTTTCTATCTCTCTGAACTTTTTCCCTTTAATGAGGCCTATTCGGCATATATTTATTCAAGTGCGCATTTAAACTTTTAGTTTAAACGAATTATTGGGAAATTAATAATAAATAATTAGGACAAGTGTTAAAAGGACATGTATACATATACTGGCCAAACACACATAAAGTGATAAATGAGATTTTGTCCTAAACAAATGGAAAAGTATTTTAAGATAAACACATAATAAGGGGTTAAATTTGTTATCATGACTTCAAATCATGATTTTAGTTACTTTTGAGTTTGAGAGAGTGTGTAAAACAGTTTGTGTGCAATAAATACTACTCTACAATAAGACCCATATTGACCCATCAAATATATTCTAAGAGAGTGCGTGTAAAACAATTTGAATGTAATAAATAATATTCCATAGTAAGACTCATCACCCATCAAATATATTCTAAAGACAACTTTGAATACCTGTGCAAAGGTGGTGAGTACATTTGATGTAGGGACAAGGTGTTAGTAATAGAGAGAACCTGCAGAAAGAAATTAAACTATAGTTAAATTAAGTTTCTAAAACTCCTATAACTACAGGAAACAAATATTATATCCCTTTAATCTACAATTGCACAACTATTATATATTCACATACCCTGCCACCAGTTCCCTCTTGATGCACTGTTCGCATTATTATTTGAATCATCCTCCCCTCCATCTTTCTTGAACTGATCAAAAATTGAAAGATAAGTTTACTAACAGCATTTACTATGTATGATATCAATTTGAAATAATAATAAGTGTGCGATTGGCTCCAAATTAAAAATCGCTTATTTTACTATTTAGTTTATTTTTGTTAATATTTATAGACTCCACTGCACTTTTTGATACTATTTATGAGATTATAATAATAAGTGTGCGTTTGGCTCCAAATTAAAAAGCGCTTATTTTATTATTCAGCTTATTTTTCTACTATTCATGTACTCCACTGCACTTTTTGGTACTATTCATGAATCTCACTGTAATATTTCAGTTAACTTTTACTTTTATCTATAGTATTTTCAATAAAAAATTTTATGTTTCATTAAAATAAATGGATCCTAAATAGACCCTAAATGAGTCACAATGATAAAAACATTTTTTTCTAAATTTTTTTTTCTATTAAAAAAAAATTGTTATAGTTGTTGTAACGATGCATGTTGCATGACCCATATATATAAACTCAAATGATATATAAAATGATTGGCACCTATATGTTTATTTATTCATCGATATAATACTCTTTTTTCTTTTTCTTTTTGTGTATATTTTTTATGCTATGAATGAATATAAAATACTATACACTCACAGTCTTTTGAGATTCGGTGGAGCCTGCCCTTGGAGAATAATTTTCTTGGCCGCCATAGTAGATCGATGAGCTTAAATAGCAAGGTTCCATTGTTTCATTCTGATAAGGTGAATTTTTAGTACCTATTCCATCGCTTTCATCCTTGACGCTTTTATCTGAAAAGAGTTAACCCAGATAAGGTCATGCAATATTTTCCAAAGATTTCTCATTTTACATTCCAGCCGAAAAATTAAACAATACAACCAAACATTTGGATTCAAACCCTGTTTACGTTAGGCTAAGAAATTGATTTTTTTTTTTGAAAAAAAATAAATAATAAATTTGTGCATAGGAGAGGCTCCAATTTGAAATATTAACACAGTAAAAAAAAAAAAAAATCCTTTAATTATGTCCAATTTCTTGTATATGGAAAGAAAGTCATCTCACAAAGTAGCAAAGTTTTTTCTGTATACAGATTAGCTCAAGTGGTAAGAGAATAGGATAGTACAACCTTGTATTTGGATTAATTTTTTGCATAAATTATATTCATTTATTTACTAAAAGTTAACAAAAAGTATACTTGTATGAGATTTTAATTATATAAAAAAAAATTGTTAATCCAAAAAGACTTTGACTTGAAATCCTTCAACCTCATTCAGCAAAAAAAGAAAAAAGAAAAAGAAATCCTTCAACCTCATAAATAAAGTAGATTGATACGTAAATAATACCTGGATTTCCATATTTGCCACTGCCACCTTGGTTGTGAAACGAGTCCCTCCCCGGCTGCTAAAGTAAATGAAGAAAAGAAATTAGAACTGGCTACTTGCTACGCTTGGAAAAACTTTTTCATATTCCTTATCCAGTTCAAGCAAAACGAGTTTGGATAGCACCTTTTTATGATGCAAATTTCAATTGAACTTCTTATGCTTTTGCTGAATCTTTACTAAAAGCACTAGTGCATCTATCAATATCAAGCAACTTACGTTGTATTATTATTATTTTTTTTTATGGTGATTACGTTGTATCTTAATATCAATCATATCAAAAAGTCAATAACTTCTTCCTCTGACCCTATTTAAAGTAAGTTTTTTTCATCATGCCACAAGTATTTACCAATATCATTAAGCTAAAAAAAAAAAACCCAACATAGGAACACAATTTGTTTACCCTATTAAAATAACTTGTTATAATTGGAATAACGTAAAGTGACGAGGATTCATCATTAATACGACTTTTATCATGTTTAAATCACAACAAATCATATCAGCAATTATAATTTAAACTTGTGAAAGTATTCCTAAACATAGACACATGGTTGATGTGGTAAAATTAATAAGATTTAAAAACTTACAAAAACTGTAAGGATAGAGTTATTTGCTCATTCTCATACGAATAAATTTGAAAATTTTAGTTTAAACTTAACTGTACTGATAATAGTTGTTATGCATAAGAGATATATGCAAAGTGAAGAATAAAGATAAGAACAAAACAGAGTTTTCCCAGAGAGCAAGCCACATAGTGATATACTGATGTATGATGATTGTGGTAAATAAAATACCGTTGATGGTGGTGGAAAAATGGATCCAAATACTCCGGTCGAAGAAGCTGAAGAAGGGTCCTTGGGACCAAAAAGGTGATCCAAAGACCTGGATGAAGATGAGCCACCAACTTTTTTTGATGCATCACCAACTTGCTTCTTGTTCTCCATAATAATTACTACTTTAACTTCACTTGCAAGCTTTCTTTGTCAACCAACGAACAAAACTACGCTTATGATAGTTATCTCTTAACGGCAAAAGACCGAATAAGAAGAATTAGATAAGATTTGCAGAGATACAAACAAAGAAAGAGATAATTATAAAAGCAGAGATAGGCAGAGCAGAGAGCACGTGAAGATTGCAGATGTGGAGCTCTTGTGAACGGTCGCTGCTATTTATAAGGCCAAAACTATGTGCTTTGGATGCTGCCCCCATGTGCTTTCCTTCAAATTCAGTCATATCTCTCCCTCTCTCTTTGACACATGGTTGCATCTTTCGGAGCCAAGTGGACATGTTGCCAGCTCCAAACCCGTATTGCCACGTGTTCTCATCCCAAACAACATCCTATATAAACAACATTTTTCACAACAAATTTTAAAAAACTGTTGAATTATTAAGTTGTTGATTTTTGTATAGGTACATTATTGATGTTACTTTATTAATTATCATTTATAACTTGTTGCATGAACGGTTTTAAAAAAAGATTTGTGAAAAAAGTTGTGACTCTATAATTAATTTGCATCCTAAAGATGTTATGTACTCATGGTCCCATAGTCCCACAAGAAGATAAATGGATAAGGTGGCTGGCTCAACTTGAATCTTATGCCTCCTTAGGTTAAACCGTTTTGACTGTTGACTCCCAACTAGTATTAGACTTTTTCTCTTTGTTGATTGAGAATTTATTATGTATGTCTGGAAAACTATCTCTTTAAGGGTGTGTTTGGATACTGTTTATTTTGTTGAAATTGAAAAATTATTGCTAAAAGTACTATAAATAAATGTAAAAATTAGTTGAAATAGTACAGTACGATCTATGAATAGTGCCAAAAAATGTAATGGGGCCCATGAATAGTAGCAAAAATAAGTTGAATAGTAAAATAATTTTAATTTTTAATCCTAATCCAAACGCATACTTATAGTCTCATATAAAGAATGAGCTTTATATCGGAATCTACTGGCAAGCTTTATTAATTATTAGATACGATGGTGTACCAAGTGAATTGAATAATTCCACGTTTTGAAATTTATTGAAAAAAAATGGATGGATACTCTTCCCTCCTTTTCCTCTCAATAATGTCAAATAAGATTCTAAACAAGGGATATATTATAGCTATTTTCCTTGCAAATCTTTGAGAATCAAAGATTTTTGTTCCGGTCAAATGAGAATCAAAGATGGGGGGGGCGAGAGAGAGAGAGAGATGCTATAGAAGACAATCATCAATAAACTAAAATTCCCAGTGAAAATAAACGGAATACGGTCTGATTCCATATAAGAAGCTCTAGTTGAACTATGTATAGATTTGGCCCCTGGTTGGTGAAGTCACAAAGATTGTGTTTATCTCACGTGGACCTTCTGTCTAGGACACAGAAAATTGATTGAGTCAAAAATTAATCCTTCTCGAGCCTGAATTTATAGAAGCACTAATCCCATTTTTTGATAGGCATGATTCTATATAGATTGTGTATGTTTATGAGTTGGCTTATGGTAATAGGATATATAAACATTTTTTTTTTTTTGAAGAATATACAAACAACTAATTTCAATAAATATATAGATTAACCACCTTGCATCCTTGGTGCGATGGTCGCTCTACAAGTATAAGTGCTTGTAGGGTGTGAGGAGCAGTGACCAAGGTTTAAGTCTCTAGGTAGGAGCTTCACACACATATACACTTAGATTAGGCTAGAGCAGAATTTATAGTAAAATTACTTAAAATTACACCAGTTTTAACTTGAACTTCTTTTTATATATATATTGGTTCAACTCGATCCTCTCTCTCTATATATCCGATTATGCAAGATGGATAAGGGAAGATCCGTCTGAGATAGGCCGGCAAAGACATTTTGTCATCTTTAATTAGTCTATTAATTAATCTGCAGAATATTCTTCACATAGAAAATCCTCTTGCGAAAGGAGAGTTTAAATCACCGTTCCAACTTTCAAGGGAATAATATCATCATAGTATTATATAAGTGGTTCATTATCATTCACCCATTTCTTTTAGAATTTTGTTTTAAAAAAATAAAGTCCAATAATATGGCCTGATTCCGTAACTATTGTCCAATACTATAAGAGTCGGTGAAACTTTAGCTTTTTAACATCTAGAAAGGCATCAGCAATAACAGAGAAGTTAAAGCAAATAAGTATAATGAGCAAGAACAATGGTCCATGGAAATGGAAAAACTTAGATATAATTATTTAGATATTGAACCTAATATTCTCTAATTAAATGGAATTATGTGAATTAACTATAGAACAATGTATAGCACAATCATTTGATTTATTAACCAATACACATGTTTGCGTATAGTTACAATTTCTAAAGTCAGATGATAGAATTTAATTGGAATTTTTAAGATATGATATAATATCTAAATAATTATACCAAAATTATATCAATTACCAAAGAGAATAGATAAAGAAAAGAAAAAGGGAGATATTATACTGACATGAGATTAAATTCAATGAGGACTTGGTGTAAACCAAAACAATAAGGACATGTCACATTATCATATTGCCAAAACATAAATAGATTTGATTACAAAGGATTACATCTCAATAAATAATATATTTTAAGTTTTAAGTAAAAGATTGATGTGATGTTATTAGGTGTGATAGGATGTATCAAGTTTAAAGTAAAATTTGATGTAATAATTTCTTAGTGGATGATGTACCATATGAGTTTTACACTTTATCCTTACCAAATTCGGACTCGACAGTCATAAGCCTATCAGTTTTTGCGGCAAGTAGGAGCAAGGATGAGTTGCCACTTGTGCTACATAGTCAACAAAAACTGGATTATTATCACTAATGAATCAGTTATAATTGAGAATATCTGAGGGGGCCTCATGATTATAAAGGTGCTATTTTTAAATTAGTGGTTAATGGTGGCATCCCAAGCATTAATGTCAAATCTTGGGTAAAGCTAAGCCTAATCAGTTTTTTATATATTGGCGTTTTTGGTGTTGACAAGAACATACTTAATACTACATAGTATAATTTTTATAAACATGATTTGATGATAAGGTTTCAACCAGAAAGCAAAGAATTACAATAGAAAAAGATGATGATCGAGTCCTTATCCAAGTTAAAGAGATTACTTAAACAAGTATTTAATGATGACAAGGCTGAAGTAGGAGTATATTTTGTCAAATTGTAAATTTTCGAGAAAGATAGCATGTAGTCGTGATCGTGAATGATGTACCCTTTGTTTTGTTCTAGAGGGTTCTAGCGAAAGCTCTTCATTTGTGAACCTTGGAACAAAATCTAATCCCACAGGCCCTCAACACGTGAAGGCATACAAAAAGAGTATATTGACATGAATGATGATGATACGATTGTTCAAGAATTTTCTTCCATATAATTCCACTTCCTCTTGGATAATTGGACAAGGGCATGCAATTGAATCATTCATTGAATGTGACTTTTTCTAGAGCACAAAGCAAAACTTTTCCCTTGAAATCACGTTGGGGTTACCGACTTAGCGTACAGCATTTGCCTTTTGCTATTGGTAAATTGGGACATACTCATGTGGGAAATCCATGTTTCGAACTTGGATTCTCTATATGGGAGGATTCCAATCTCCAAAGTGTTCACTGAACCGACAAACTTGTGGTTAGAAATATAAGCCCAAAGTCCAATAAGACATATTGTATCATGTTACCCTAGTTTTAGTCCTGCCTATACTAGGGTTTTGATCAAACATCATTATCCCCAACTTGAATTAGTTTATGAATACATGTTGTATACAATTGTTTTGCATAAAATAATTTTTATTTGGAAACTCGTTTCTTCAATTGATGAATTGTTTTTGATTGAGCTCCCAAGAGGTCCCTAATACCATAATTTGACTATTTCATTGACTCTTGTGAATGGTACTAATTCCTCAATCGACCCTATTCGTTTAGAATTTAGAAGAAAGAATTCCTCCATCAAATTAGTTGCAACTTGCAAAACTGATGTGAAGAACTCGATAGATGTAATGAAACATGCAACCTGGGATGCATGTAAGCAATTCTATAAGCAACAAGGTTTATTCTACAGTAATTCAAATTTACGAACTGAAATAAACATTAACCCCCCAAAAAAAAAATCAAAATTAATGTTAAAGAAAAGATTTTAGAAACTACTGAGAAAACTGATAGCTACTGAGAAAACTGATTCTCTTGAATTGATTAAAATGGAAAAGATTGTTTAATTTACACGCTACAGAGAAAAGAGGGAAACAAAACAATTCTTTTTTTCAATACACTAGAACACGCCAACTCACAAAACTGCTAGCACAGAAAATGACTGCTTGCGGCTCTACCCTCGAAAAAAGAGAAATTCCTAAAGACGGTAAAAAGAAACAAAACAATTCTAACTGACTCTAACAAACTAACTTCCTAAGCAATCAGTAATTGACAACTTTACAGCACTTAATCAATCACACGTGTCAGTCACTTAAGTGCAACAACACCGTTTGGTTTTAGCTTCCCTTTCTTCCTTTTCTCATAAACTCTGTCGTTTTGGTCTGGTTTTACGTCATTGCAATTGCTTTCTTGTTGTTTCTTCTTTATTGTGTTGCCTTCCTTCATGCCTTCCTTCTTGACTGGAATCTCAACAATTAATCAACCACAACCTTTTTTTAAGTGATAAAACATTCTTTAACGATATTAAATTCTATAAGAATTTAGTGTAAAAGCCCATATTTACACCATTCAATACCAACATCTCTCTCTAGGTGTGTGGTCTCACATACAATAAAAGAGATAATGCGTATATTGTCTATTGTTTCTATAAAAAAATAATCCAACTTGATAAATGAATAACCTATATACCACACATTTTTTTTTGGAGAAAGAAATACGTTATTTTATTCAGCAATAGGCAAATCTGCCTGATAAGTAGCAAGTGTGTGAGATGGGACATCTTCCATCCACATTGAAAAATCAGTGACATGACATGCATGCCTAGCTGGGTTGTGTGCTACAATATTACCCTCCTAACGAATATGAGAAAAACTAATACATCTAAAAAATTCAGCATAAGCCTTAATATCTTGGATCAAAAGACCAAAAGAGGCTAACGAAAGAATTATCCATCAATGCATTCATAAGAATCTCTAAATCACCTTCAAGAACCATGGAAATCAACCCCAAATCTGCAGCAAACTCAATTGCTTTTTGTTAGAAATACTGAATAATTATATTGTATTTCATAATGAAAGAATGTACATTGGTGCCTTTATATAGGAGGCATATGTGTGCAGTACAAGTAAATATGTGTGCTATATAAGTAACCTAACTGGGCCTAAAGCCCATAATATATTATACACGTTAACAACCCCCCTCAAACTCAAGGTGGATGTGAGACCAGCTTGATGTTGTCAACCAAAGTACGAAGGTGTCTTTTAGGATGCGACTTGGTGAAGATATCTGCAAGTTGATCTTTAGAGGAGACTGAGATCAGCTTGAGAGCACCATGGACAAGATGAAAACGGATAAAATGACAATTGATCTCGATGTGTTTAGTCCGTTCATGGAAGACATCATTGTGAGCAATATGAATAGTACTATAGTTGTCACAATAAAGAGGAGTAGCAGAGGATGTAGACACACCTAAGTCTTTGAAAAGCCATCGTAGCCAAAGGAGCTCAGATGTGGTATCAGCAAGGGCACGATATTCTGCTTCAGTACTGGAGCGAGCCACATGAGTTTGTTTCTTACTTCGCCAAGAAATCAGAGAAGAACCAAGAAGAAAGCAATAACCAGTGCTGGACCTGCAATCAGTGAGATCTCCTGCCCAATCAGCATCAGAAAATGCACGGAGAATAAGAGGAGACTGAGCAGAGTAGAAAAGACCATGGAAAAGAGTGCCCTTTAGGTATCGAAAAATGCGCAGAATTGCAGCATAGTGAGTCGATCGTGGTGCAGACAGATACTGGCTCACCTGGTGAACAATATAGGAAATGTCTGGACGAGTGACAGTGAGATAAACTAAGCTGCCAACCAAGCGTCTGTAAAGAAAGGGATTAGACAATGGTTTCCCCCCTGAGGGAGTCAGATGCGCATTAAGCTCAACTGGAGTATCAACAGTCTTGCTATTAATGAGTCCAGCTCGAGACAAGAGTTCAGAGGCATACTTGGCTTGAGTAATATAAAGTCCATCTGTAAAATAAGTAATTTCAAGACCCAAGAAGTAGCTGAGATGTCCAAGATCTTTCATCTTAAACTGCTGACTGAGAAAAGCCTTGAGTTCTTGAATGCCACTAAGGTCATCACCAGTTATGATCATATCATCTACATATAGGAGAAGTAATATAGTGCCTTTGTCAGTGCGACGAAGAAATAAGACAGAATCATAATGACTGGCCATGTAACCTAAGTGAGAGATGGTAGAGCTGAATTTGGCAAACCAAGCTCGTGGAGCTTGTTTAAGGCCATAAAGTGCATGTCAAAGATGACAAACCTGGTTTGAATCAACAGAGAGACCAGGAGGAGGTTGCATATACACTTCTTCACTTAAATCCCCATTAAAGAATGCATTTTTGACATCCATCTGAAAAAGGTCCCATTTACTGGCAGCAGCAACAGCTAAGAGGGCACAAACAGATGAGATATGAGCAACCGGAGTAAAGGTCTCTTCATAATCAATCACATACTCATGTGTAAAACCTTTTGCAACAAGACGAGCTTTGTAGCGCTCAATGGACCCATCAGAGCGAGTCTTAATCTTGTAGATCCACTTACAACCAACCACAGATTTCCCATGAGGAAGTGTCACCAAATCCCAAGTATGGTTTTTAGATAATGCATCAAGTTCCTCTTTCATTGCAATCTGCCATAAAGGGTCAGTGGAAGCCTCACGATAGGTGTGAGGCTCGTGTAGTGTAGCAAGGGCAGTGTAATAATGATAGTCAAGTAAATGTGTAGGAATAGATCTTACCCGAGTTGAGTGACGAGGTGGAATGTCTTGTGCAAGATCTTCAGGCGGAGCAGGAGTAGGAGACCCAAGCTCAGAATTAGGGTTGGGTAGCTCGTCTTCAACCTGTTCATCTTCCACCTGTTCATTAAAGGGTGAACTAGGAAAGGGATCAGTGATATCTTGTGGTTGGACAGAGAAGTCTACAGTAACAGAATCAGGAGCAACTACAGGAGGATTAGGAGCAGCTATAGAAGGAATATGTACCTCATCTGAAAAAAGATATAAGACAGAGGAGGAAGACAGGGAAGTACTGAAATGAGAGAGCTCGACAAAAAGGCGATGTTCCCAAAAGACAACATTGCGGGAGATACGAAGACGATGAGAGACAGGATCATAACACCTATACCCCTTTTGAGTTTCGCCATAGCCAAGAAAACAACAAAGCCTTGACCGAGGCTCAAGTTTGTTATGTTCATGTGGATGAAGAAGTACGAAACAAGCAGAACTGAAGGAGCGTAGGTGGTGATAGTCTGGAGGTGACCTAAAAAGGCGCTCATATGGAGTTTGATTTTGGATAACAGGACTCGGAATGTGATTAATAGTATGAACAGCATGAAGAGCAGCTTCACCCCAAAAAGGAGCAGGAACTTTGGCAGAGAGAAGGAGAGCACGAACAGTGTCAAGAATATGACGAAGTTTTTGTTCGGCTTTACCATTTTGCTGAGAGGTACCTGGACAAGTTAGTTGATGAATAGTGCCATAGGAATGCAAAATAGTTTAGAAAGCATATTGAGTATATTCAAGAGCATTATCAGATCGAAAAATTTTGATGCGTCTGGAAAACTGAGTTTCAACCATTTTTGCAAAATTAGAATATACTTCCAATAATTCAGAACGATGTTTCATATTAAAAATCCAGCTATAGCGAGAGTAATCATCAACAAAGACAACAAAATATCTAGACCCACCAATACTAGAGACAGAGGACGGCCCCCAAACATCAGAATGAATAAGGTCAAAGATATCAGTGGATATTGATTCACTAGTATTGAAAGGCAAAGCTGGTTGTTTTCCTAACTGACATGAAACACAATTAAATTTTTTGTAGACACTGAACCTAACAAACCTCTAGAAGCCAATTGTTGTACCCGAGAGGAAGATGCGTGACCAAGTCGAGTATGCCAAAGTGCAAGGGAAGGAGTGGAAGAAGCTGCAGCAACAGAAACAGGAGCAACAAGTGGAAGACGAAGGTTGTCCACGGGAAACATACGCCCAACTCTGGGACCGGTCCCAAGCTCTTGTCCCGTCCTAGGATCCTGCACAATGCACCCAGAATAATCAAAGGTAATGCGATAACCTAACTCAGCTAATTGTCCCACAAAAAATAAATTATAAGAAAAGTCAGGAACATTAAAGACTCCAGGAACCGAGAGGTTGGAGGTTGAAACTGAACCTATATTATGACCAAACATTGTGGAACCATTTGCTGTGCAAATATTAAAAGGGTGCGGTGCAGGTTTAAGGTCAGAAAATAAGGACAAGTGAGGTGTCATGTGATTGCAACAAGCAGAATCCATAAGCCAAGAGGTAGGAGACATACCAGATAAAGCTGAGAGAGAAGAGGAATAAGATGCATTACCAACCATACGAATGACATTGGCGATGATATTTATAAGGTCATATCTGGAAATGGAGAAAGTGGATCCCAAAGACTTAGACTATGTAGAAACGGGAGCCATTGGCTGGCCACTCTCAGCGTTAGCAACAGTAGCATCAACAATTGAAACAACTGATTTGTTGCGGCGGTAGCAAGTCTCAATATTGTGGCCAAAACGTTTGCAAAATTTGCAAAAATGTTTGATGGATTGGCCGTGACGATTATTGCAATAAGAAGAAGACCTGTCCTTATTCTTCATTTAGAAGCAAGATATGTAAAAACAGACTGCAAAAATGAAATCTACGCGAAAAACTAGGTAAGGAGCACCTGGACCACAAAAAAGTCAACTCTAAAGAAAGTCAACGGTCAAAGTCAACCCTCAAAGTCAACGAAGGTCAACGGCCAAAGTCAACAGCCGGTCAACGATGACGTCAGCTGCGTGGTGGGTGACGTCAGTAGAGGAGTGGATGATGATGTCAGCCCTAGGTGACGTGGCAGTATGACATCACTGATGACGTCAGCAGGTGCATAATTGGCGCGTGTAGGCGCGTGGCGGCGCGTGAGTATTTCAGGCGGCACGTGGATCGGTGAACTTGTCTGCAGAATCTTTTGGTGGCGCGTGAGGGCGCGTGGAGTCTCCGATGACGATGATTTTTCCACGATCGAGTAGATTGGGGCGAGACGATCACTGTGGTACCGGAGAAATACTTGTCGGAGCAAGATACACGGCGGAGACGATAAGTGCAGTAGTCTGTGTGGTGCGGGACTCCTCAACGACGGCGGCTGCAGGTCCGGAACCCAAGGACGACGGCTGAAAGGCGTCAGAGGTTCTATGGCGAAAAGCTGCGGCAGCGGTTGTGACGGCGGAAGCGATGTTGAGAATCGAGTGGCACCAATAAAGACAAGACTGCTAAAAAAAAGGTTAGAGCAGTGACTCTGATACCATGTTAGAAATACTGAATGATTGTATTGTATTTCATAATGAAAGAATGTACATTGGTGCCTTTATATAGGAGGCATATGTGTGCAGTACAAGTAAATATGTGTGTTATACAAGTAACCTAACTGGGCCTAAAGCCCATAATATATTATACACGTTAACACTTTTAATGTCGCCAAAGCTTCAAGTTCCACAATAGTTTGAGGGAGAGGAACAACTTGAGACATAAAACCCATTACCAAACCGTGACTGACTTGAATAATTACTCCAATCCCTGCCCTGTCCTGGTCCTTAAAGATAGCCCCATCAAAATTTATTTTGAAGTTTTCACTTGGAGGCGTTATCCACTTAGCTCTCGGCCTGGCTACCCTTAGCTCAGCTGGTGTTTGCACTTTCTGAAACTCCAGGATTGAGTTAACTGCTGTCAACATAACCTGATCCAAAGGGAGCCTTGGTGGTGAAAATCTGAGTTTGTTTCTTTTGAACCAGATTGTCCACGTGATTGTAGTAAATAGTTCGACATCGCAAGCTGAGTCCAATACCGTGAAAAGCAGTTGTGTGAAATCGGAATACCTTGAAGATCGTCTGAAACTCCATTGCAGATCTTCTTCCCACACTTGTGACAAAGTCGGATAGGACCACAGAGCGTGTAGAGCATCCTCACAGTGACTTGAGCACAAGGAGCAGATTGGATCGTTGATGATGCATCTCCGAACCAATTTTGAACTTGTAGGCAGTGCATTACGGGTTGCTCTCCATAAAAAGTTTTTTATTTTGTTTGGCAGATTAAGCTTCCAAATCCGATTCCATGGTGGCTTAGGACGATCAGGCAAAGCTTGAGCTTGTGTGGCTGTGGCTGTGGTTGTGGAGCGAGCTTCAGACTTGAGGAAATAGTAACCCAACTTAACTGAGTAAAGTCCTGACTACACGAATGGCCAAAATAGAACATCCCTTGATTGTCCACGGCTTAGAGTGATCTTCTAAACCAAGTCCGCTTCAAATGGAGTGAGAGCAGTGGATAATACCTCTAAATCCCAGGTGCGAGTCTGATGGTTTATAAGAGAGCTTACTGTGGCATTTTGAAATTCTAATGGTAGAGGGCCGTGTACACCAGAGAGGGAAGCAGTAGGCAGCCAATTATCTCCGTAAATTTTAATTGATTCTCCATCTCCCACCTTCCATTTCGCCCCCCCTGCCTTTCAAGATGCTCTTCTATGCATAAGACCCACCTTGACCTTCTTTGGCTTCCATTATTGTGCAATTTGGAAAGAACCTTCGTTTAAAAACTCTATAGAAAAAAGAATTTTTATTATGCTGCAGCCTCCATACTTGCTTGCCTAGTAGAGCTTCATTAAAAAGCGATAATTCCTTAAAACCCACCCCTCCTTTCGCCTTTGGGTCACACATGTCACCCCATTTAACCCAATGAATTTTCCTTCGGTCTCCCCTTTGTTCCCACCAAAACTTACAAATTAGAACTTCAATTTCGTGGCAAAGACTCCGAGGAAGCATAAAAAACCTCATCGTGTATGTTGGAATTGCTTTCACCACGACTTTTATGAGGATTTCTCTACCGGCTTGTGACAACAACTTCTCTTCCCACCCTTGTAATTTTCTCCAAATCCTTTCCTTTATGTAATCAAAGCTTTCTTTTTTGTGCTTCCCAATAAGAGATGGCAGCCCCAAGTACTTATCATAGTGCAAAATTTTAGGAACTCCAAATGCTTCCTTAATCTCTCTTTTTTCCTCCTCGGATGTTGACTTACTAAAAAATAAAGAGGTTTTGCTTCAGTTGATTTGCTGCCCCGAAACACTTTCATAAGTTGCTAAAATTTCCAGCACCTTAAGGGAATAATGTTTGTTTGCCCTGCAAAACAACAAACTATCATTTGCAAAAAGCAAATGGGTTAGTCTTAAGTTCCTCCTACAAAAGGAGAACCTCCTTATAGAATCTTCATTGGCAGCTTTGGTAATAAGGCTATGTACTCCTTCTGTGCACAATAGGAACAAAAATGGAGATAGGGTATCGCCTTGATGAATCCCCCTAGAAGGACGGATTAGGCCTTTTGGTTCCCCATTCACTAGTATTGAGTACGATACTGATTTCACACAAACCATCATCAGATTTATCCACCTCTCTTCAAACCCCAATTTTCTAATAATTTCTTCCAGGAAAGCCTATTCTACCCTATCATAGGCTTTACTCATATCCAATTTGACCGCCATATAGCCAGTTAGGGGTGTCTACGGGCGAGGCGAGTCGGGTTTGTGCCCAACCCACAACCGACCCGTAAGAGATCGGGTAGGCAGATTCTTAACCCGCAATTGACCTGTTAAGAGGGTCGGGTTTAGTGGGTCGGTTTGCTGGCGGGTGGCATCAGTTTCGGGTGAGGCTAAAACCCGACGGAAAACACACAAAAAAGGGCCAAAATCGGCGAGATCTTGCCTGATTCGACCAAGATCCGGTGAGGATTTCGTCAAATCCGATGATTTTTCCCCCAAATGGTGCCGAGAATCGCCAGAACTGGTGTATCTATGCCGGATCTAATTGTTTTAGTCATCGAAATCTGCCAAATCAAACTAAAAACTTGTTGGAATCGCTGGAGAATTCGCTAGAATTTGATGTCTTCCAGGGGGGGGGGGGTTGGGTTTCACGGGTTTTGAATGAGGGGACTCGAAATCGACCCCCTGGTGTAGAGTTTGGAGCTTGGGACCCGTGGCCGACCGCCAGAGCTGTCGGATCGGGTGAACGTCGGTCGAGTACGGGAGGGTTGGGCGGGTGGGTTGGACAGCCCTATAGCCAGTTTTGCCCGTTTTATGTTTTTTCATGCTATGGAGAGTTTCAATGGCTACAAGAATATTATCAGATATCAACCGGTTTTTTGTAAAGGCACTTTGATGTTACGAAATGATGTTAGGCAATATTTTTTTCAATCTATTGGCTAACACCTTTGAAAAATTTTTATAAAGGACATTACACAGGCTAATGGGACGAAAATCATTGATAGACAAGGGGTTTTTTATTTTTGGGATAAAAGTGATGAAAGTATGGTTAAGGGGATGGGGAAGGGTGGCTGTATTTAAGCAGGACAAAATTGTTTTTGTGACATCATAATCAACCAAACTCCAATAATTTTGATAGAATAGTGGGGGTATATCGTCGGGACTTGGCGCTTTCAATAGGGCCATCTGCTTCAAGGCTGTTTGGACTTCCCAATCCATAAATTCTTGAGACAACAATGCATTCATCTCTTCAGTGATAAGTTTAGGAACTGGGTTCAAAGCAGCCTCCTCCATGACCAGGTTTGAAGATGTAAACAACCCCTGATAGTAATCTATGAAGCTGTTTGCAATTGAATCAAGTTGAGTAACCCACACCCCATTCAAGTTGAAGATGCTTGAAATTTTATTCTGCTTACATCGCTGAGTTGCCCTACTGTGAAAGTACTTTGTATTTTTATCCCCTCCAATCAACCAAATTTTTTTTTTTTTTTTTTTTGCCTATTGCCTCCACATTTTATTCTCCTTCTCCATCAAATCTTGTACCTCCTTTGTTAACTCCCTAACCTGAAAATTATTGCTTGATTGCATAGCCACCTGTTCGGCCTTCTTTAGCTATTTTTTCTTCTATTTCAATTCTCGCCTAACACTCCCAAAGTGTTGCCGACTCCACTGAGTCAAATCCTTCCCACACTTCTCGATTTTTCTCATCACTTGAACCTCAGCATCACAATTGAATTCATCTTTCTAAACAGCTTCCACCGTACGGCCACATCCCTTATCCGATAACCACATCTTCTCAAACCTAAATGGTCTAGACAAGGGTGGAGGGTCTAGACCATTTGGAACAATCTAGATAGGAACATGATCAGAGGTAGAGCTATTTAAACGAAATACCTTTGTTGCTCTAAACTATTGTAGCCAGTCATTTGTACACAATGCCCTATCCAACCTTTCCCATATTGATTGACCATTAGCAAAATGTTTTCTCCATGTGAACTTTGAACCCAAGTAACCTAAATCAATGAAACCACATTCATCCAATGCGTCCCTAAAAAGCTGCATTTGATTATGACTTCTTCTACTGCCCCCTAATTTCTCATTGGTCCTTGTCAATTCATTAAAGTCTCCCGCACAAAGCCAAAGGAGTTGGAATTTTCGGTCCAAACTTCTAAGTTGTTCCCAAGATTCTAATCTCTTGTGGGTCTCCGGTTCACCATAAAACCCTGTAAATCGCCATTCATCCTCCTTCTTTCTGTTGATAATCGCATCAATAAAATTCTTACTTAAACCTACCACTAATACATCAATTGATGACCTCCAAAACAACACCAATCCACCACCCCTATTCGGTCTAGGAGCAATGAAAATATTTTCAAAGTGTATCTTCTGTAGCACTTGTTTTAGCCTTGCTTCATATGCCCATGTTTCGGCTAAAAACACGACAGAGAGATCTTTTGCCTGCACCAACTCTGCAAGCTCGTTCTCTGTACATGGGTTCCCAAGCCCACGACAGTTCCACACTAAGCAACTCATTGCGATTGGTGGGGTTGCTGTACAGCCTCCACCATTGAAATTGTAGCAACTCCATCATCTTTTGAAACCAATCTACGCTTCGAAGGTAACTCCAAATGATTAACTCCCCTCCTTTTCCTGCATCTCAGCCCATTCTTTTCTTTGTTCACCTGTGTTTCCCATGCAGGTTTGGGGACTAGCTTTGTCCACATTTTTGATTTTTTTTTACACTTACGATTAGGGTTTGTCGAGTTTTGAGAATGCTTGGAAGTTTCTGCCACGTTAAAAAAAACTTTCCTTGGTTACCTGTTGATTTACGTGAACCCTTGCTACTGATTGGTGGAGCCAAATTGGGAACTTCAGTATTACTCATCCCATTAATTACCCACACCGCTTTGCCCTTAATACTCGGGTCCTCATCAAATCTAGCCAATTCTGCATCGATCTCATTAATTTGAATATCAAATAAATTCTCGAAAGTAATTGAGTCCGAGATTAATTCTAATTCCTTATTTTTTTCCTCCCCATTATTACGTGTATCCATTAGTACCTCTACATCCGTTGGAGAGTTTGATTCAATAACAACTTTTGGAGGTAACGTATCATTGATGGCCACCTCATTTGTACGGGTAAATCATTGGCATTAATATCTGAATTAATTCCTTCATCGGTTTCCATACTCGCCTGAGCCATCTCCTATTGTTTCTCCGCTGAACTGTTCGCCTTCATCTTTGCCCTTTCCCTTGCCGCTTGGAATTCTTTTCTCATGAATGGATGTCTCATTCCGTAAAAACCAGGTACCACTATGACATCTCTTCCACTAGACGTGTATGGTAAGGCCTTTAGATTGGAGTTGTACTGCTATTGATCCACTATTAGTGTGCCATTGCTTTGCAGCCACAGCTCGTAATTCTTATTAGCATGATTTAGATGCCCACACCAGAAACAGAGGTTTGGCAGACGCTCGTATCTAAATTGGACCCAATGTTTTGACCCATTCACTAGTGTAATAACCCTAACTCAACATAAAGGCAAAGTAATATCAATCCTCACTTGCACCCGAATGGAATGTCCACCTTCTCAGTTATTGCATCTGCTGATTTTTGCACTTCCCTAATGATATCACGATGTTTTCTGCCACTTCCTTTGTCATGTACCGAATTGGGATATCATGGACCTGAACCTAGAATATCGTTTTTGAGAAAACCAAGTCGTGAATCGAACAATCTATATTGTACCTCTGCAGCATCACCAGATGTTTATCGAAACTCCACGGTTGATTTTTGAGAATCCTGTCTATATCATTGGGGTTATCAAATACAAACAGGACTCGGTGATCATTTTGGTTTTGGATAGTGAACCCGTTTGTAGATCTCCACAATTGTTTGAAAGTTCGTGTCATGGCCTCCATATTTAGAAAACGTGGAGTAAGGAATTGAGCAGCTAGCAAAAATTCGCCAGAGCGTTGTTCTTTTGATCGGGTGAATCCAACAGTTTCCTTTTCTGAAAGGGAAAAATTGGTCCATTGATTTCCTAACTCCTCCATGGAAAATTTCAAGGTGAAAAAAGAAAAAGGTGTTTCCCAACAACCCCCAAAAAACAAAGAACCACCAGCTCGAAAGGTACACTTGTTACCGCCTGAGAACAAACTCTCCTTCCAATGAAGGGACCACCACACTTCTACTGCCTTATAGAAGAGAGAAAACCTCACTTTCCAAGCGACAGAGAGACCTTATATACCACACATGTTACCAAAGAGAAAGTATCTCTCGCATAAAAAACATTAGATGGCCCAAAATTTCCTGAATTCACTTACATAAGTAATAAGTTACCAATTTACTGCTGTAATTTTCCCCCCACTGAATAATCACTGCAATTACTTGAGGATTTCATGGAAGTTTCTCACCATGGTGCTGGGTCGGTTAGATAACCACTATCCAAAAGCGAATTACTTGAAGCAATCATATATATTCCCTGATCCTTCTACTCCGGCATCTAAAGCCAATTTGCCATGTCACTTTCACTTGTAAAATGAATGGTGATAGGGATTTGGTTTTGGTTTTGGAGATTTTAAAACATCTAGTGTTAACCGTAATTACAGAGAAGTCATTAATTATAGAGAAATGCTACGTTTACAATATTTTCTTAACACTTTTTTCAGTAAATCATAGGTGGCAAGTTGTTATTGGTTTTACTTTGAATTCACAACTTAATTTTTTTTTCCACCCATAACAGCCAATAACAACCTGAAACTTAAGATTTGTTGTGAAAAATTGTGGACATTTCATTTCTCGTAATTATACGACTGTTCTCCTATGCAAATAAAATAGTAATTAAAATTAGACCATGCTCAACGAATTTAATTTCTAGAGGAATAATTCAAAGTTCGAAAGAAAACGAAGAGAGTCTTGATTTGACTTCACTTAGAGCCAAATATTCGGGAAGCTTGGATCTTACTACTAGTGGCAATTCTCCTGGTATAGCCAAATTTACGGCCTTGAGTTTTATTGATCAAAGATAAGGTGTGGGATGTAAACCATCTCCATCTGCGCTAGCAAGTACCGAAAGGAGAAGATTGGAGATAAGGACCTAATGGCTAACATTATGGACAAGTACAACTCTATTATATTCTCTCTACACAAAATTAACATCCCAACAAATAAATAAAATTATCAAGGGACAAATAGTGTCTTTAATGATGGGCCTAATAGCTTAATGAGATGGGCCTTTTGGAGTACTGCTTCAAAGCTAATATATAAAACGTCTCCTTTTTTTTTTCTTTTTTTTTAATTAATTTATTTTATTTGAGAAACAAAACGTCTCCTTCTACTATAATTCTTTCAAAACCAGCATGAGCATATTTTACGATAAATTATTAGGCCTATTAAAAGGATTGCTGAAATGGTCATTCCGAACATTGAAATAATCTCACTAATGCAAATGTGTGAGTCAAATTCCTAATCAGCACAAGAATTAAAAATAAAATTAAAAACCACTAGGTGATGTCATATTTGCATAAATAATAGCGTTTTATTGGTTAGAACTTAGAAGGATAATGAGGACCACTTCAACGGTCTTCTGATAGATCTAATAATTTCTCCTCATTCTACGAAAAAAAGGACTACAAAATGTCAAAAAACTTTGGATTACCAGCATTTTTCTCTTTGATCCATGCCTTCAAAACCTAGTACTATTTTCGTATCAGCAAATGGCAACAACAGTCGACTTTATTTGGTTAATAGTTGCATCAAAATTATACTTGACTTAGCCCATGAGAGGAGGAATTAATAACGATGGGATTTCTTTTTTGTCATAAATTTTGGTTGACAATTTGTACCGTTCGCTAAAAGAAAATATGTTCGAGAATAAGCACCCTCTGCCTCGCGTGCCTCAATATGCACCAATGAAATAAGCCTTTGATTTGCTCATGTCAAAAGATTTAATGACCTAAGTCCTAACAACTAAAAAGAAAAGACTTGTTCAGATGGATCGGAAAATTATTCTTCAAAAAAAAAAAAAAAAAAAAAAAAAAAAGTCAAATCCATGTATTTTTTTTCTCTCTTTTTTTTTTTTTTTGGATGGTGGAGTTCGAAACTTCGAATGTAATGAGGAATTGTATTAGAATTTGAAAATTGTTCTTTCTTGCCAAAAAAAAGGGGGTAAAATATAAAAGAACAAGAAAAGGAAACAGAGTTTATAGGAAATGTTCTTTATCTTTCTCGCGTTCATGGATATAGCCAAGGTTCTTTGAACTCCACAAACATGTTTTGTGTTTTGTGTGTGTGTTTTTTAATGTGATTTATTTCATTAATCTCATCGTGGAAATGGCTCTGCCGGCACAACATAACCATTGACTGGCAAACTACCTTTGAATTCAAGAGTACAGCGTTTGGAAGGGCAAGGGTTATGAATGCCTTTGTCTTATTTATGTTTTAAGGGAAGGAATTTAAATATAATTATTAGAAAAGATAAAATATAACTCTATACTATGTTAGAAATAGTTAAGACACATAATTATGATAACATAGTTTTTAACTTATTATATATCGATCATGTATATGAGAAGGGGTCTAGTTAACGAGTGTCCTTAAATCATTTGTTAATGGATTATTTTAAGAAAATTTTGATATCACTTTAATGGAAAATATAAAAAAATTGTAAAAAAAAAAAAAAAAAAAAACAATTAATTTTTTTTTTATTCTCATAAAAAATTTACAAAAATATTTCTAAATCAATACCCTTAAAGTATTTGTTAACATTTTCCTATGAGAAAAAATGAAGAGAGAGATTAATGTGGTTCAATTTTAAAGGCATCCCTTTAAGAGGGAAATGTCCTTAATTACTACTACATGTTCACTATATTAAGCTCTATGTGTTGCACTAAGCCCATTGAAAGGTATATATAGTAGACTAAAATTTACAGACTAATAATAAACAAACAATGGTTATAATACTTGAACTATAAGTAAGATTAGGATTATTCTATTTCAAGTAAAATTAATATTACTTTATTTGTAAGATTACTTTACTTTATTTGAGACGGTTTAAACCCTTTATTTTTAATTGCCCCAATTTGGGAAAATTTGGAGGGGGAGGAGTTTAATTTAATGATTTCATATATACTAAGTATAGAGTTCAATAAAGGAAGTGTATACTTATCCATCAGCCGCATGGAAATTAATGGTATAATTGTCCAAAAGCCCTAAATTAGAATTGCCTTGAAGTAGACATATGCACAATTGGTAAAAGCGTTGATCATTCCATTAGTTGCACCAAATTGATCTAGATGCTTTTAGTGGATCACGAAAGATCATTCTGTAAGGATCTTTTATCGTGTAAGGATTATTTTTTTTTTTTTTGATAACACACACATTCAAACCATTATATAAGGAACTTCTATTATATGTAACGGGTATATATAATATCCTTCTTACATGGAGATGAGTCCCATAATTGTAGATGCTACCTCTATATGAGATAGATGTTATATATCTCTCTTACACCAAAATACCTATATGAGACAACTTTGGTTATCAACACTTGGTTCATTTTAGCACCCCAAAAAAAGTTTTCTAGGAGAAGGAGAGAACGCTTTTTTTAAGAAATTTTGTAAAGTATATTTTTTTTTCTGTATTTAATTGTAACTTCGAAAATTAGCCCAAATTTTTTTTATATTCATTTGATTCACATAAAAAATCATTAATATTTCAAATAGGCACAATGATTACAGAGGTGACGGTGGTGAGGGCGACAACTATGGTGTTTGCAGCAGTGAAAGTGGTGTCAACGAGAGTTTGGATGGAATTAACGGAGAGGTAATAGAGCAATGACCAAATATTTTTTATTTCCTAAAAACAGATCCTGTTTTCTATCTATTTTGTCTTGTTCATCATCGAGTATAAAAACAAAATATTTTTTTGTTAATTCTTGTTTTCCATAGTATAATACTAGAAAATGCGATAAATATTTTTTGTTGAAACAAACGAAGCACGACGGTGCCTTCGCTAGTTGGTAAGGACTAAGGAGTAGTCTTGGACCATTGGTTACAACTTACAAACATAATCTACGTATCACCATCTGTTTAGTTCAAACGTAGCTATAGGTGACTGCTATAACAAGCTAGTCGTACTTGGAAATTTCTTGATTGTGCTTTTTGCTCTTCCATTCAACTAAAAAAAAATGCTTTTGGCTCTTCCACCCATGCCTATCGAAGTATTCAAGATAAAACTATTAATCCATGCGGAGTATATATATTACTGCAGAACGCCTTTTATTAGTAAGAAGGCAAAGTTTAGTAGTCAACATATATAGTACAGCATAGGAATATAAGATATTACAATACATATAGTACAACAGGCATGAAATAAGTATATTCCTTATACATTTAATTACTGATGCTTCCATGGAAGGCATTGAAGCTTGGGGCAAGAAGAGTCCCAGGTGCTCCTGCATTCACCTTTTATTCCATCACAACACTTGCACTCAATACCAAGTGTTGCAACAAAGTTATTTAAGCGCCCTGTAAATTTAATCACAAGTTTGTTATTCCCTTAATAATAGAAAAAAAATGGCCAATCATCAACTCTATTAACTCTAAATGAAAACAACACGTTATGACCACAAGACTTAATAATGATATGCTATTCTATATGTTGACTAGGTGCATGGTTGTTCTTCTGCTTACCTTTTTGAAGTGTCAATGGCCTGCCTTCTAACTCTCTTGGCTGTTGAAGCATGGCAACGATCATACAGAACCAGAAAAAGAGCAAAAAACACTTGGGCATAGCCATTTCCACTTCTAATTTAGACTAATAAATTCTATACACACATAGGAAGTTAGTCACAAAAGAGCTCTATATATATACTAATATTGTGGGGGCATGGCTTTTTCTTTTTGAATGGTGTGGGAATTCGATCTAGAAATCAAAATAGCCGACACACCACGCGTTACCCTTTCTCTTAAGTTTCTAGAGGGACTTCTTAAAAAAGTTTCTAGAGGGTGGGCCAGAGAGAGAGAGAGAGGTTTCCAATCCATCAAGTTTTGTTTAGGGTCCCACCCTGGTGAATGTGGACATTAGGAAAAATACAGGCCCAATTATGGATTTTTTGGCTACTTTTGCATGTTTTCTTTCCTTTGATTGATATCTTTTTACATCTTAAGGCGTATTTGAAACTGACAACATTAACTTATCTTTGAAGTTGTAAATATTTAATTCAAGCTCATGAACCATTTTCATTTTGTGTTAGTACGTACTTGGAAAAAACACAACCTTGAATCTAAAAATGAGTTACTTGTGTGTAAACTGAAAGTTGACTACTGAACCAGCTTAGTCACTTATGAAATTCTATTAGGGGCACTTCAGCATTGCTCCCTAAAGTAAAAATAATTTTCTCTACTGTTATTATGCCTAAGAATAGATATAGGATTGTAACTTTTTCTACAATTATGTTCACAACTTGTTAAAGTAGCATATTATAAAAAATGAAAAATAATATAATATAAATGATGGGTTCAAAATTGAAAGGAAAATAGTGTTCAGCTTTAATGTGCGTTTGTGTAGCGGCAAGTGTGCATTTGCGTTTTTGGCTAAGTTCCACGACACTGTTCATGACCCAGCCAAACTTAGCAAAATGCAAATTTCTAGGTAAATGTGAGTCTCATGGTACTATTCACACATTTAAAAATTATTTTGCTATAGTATTTTCAGTAATAAATTTTCAGTTTTCAGCAAATAAGCAAATAAGCGGTATCCAAACAGACCCTTAGTATCTAATAAACTTCATTCACAATCCTATAAACTACTTTATCAATTTAAAATACAACTAAATATTTTATAATCATTTCTTTTAAAAAGTTTCAATCTATAACGTCCGTTCTTAATGATTGCTCTTTATTATCATAATAATAATCTTAATTGATTTTTGGTGTAAGCGAAGATTTAACCCTACATCCCTTATTCGACGACAATAATCTTTACTAGTTGAGTTAATTAAAACTCATAAATATGAATAGTATAGTTTGCTCCGTAATTGTCCCAAGTGTGAATAACTAAGTTTATTTTCGGCTCCTTTGTTCACGTATGTAATCATTTCTACTAGTGTCTCACTCTAGCTGTCCTGCATGATTAAAATATTTCGACTACCGTTCCAAGTCTTTTCTTTTCAAGATTTCATCACAAAAGTTTATTTTTTATACTGTGAAGATTACATGTTTTGGTCTCGCCAAAAACGCGAAAAGAACAAGAATCTGACCCTTTTTCAGTCAAGGGAAAGGATATTTTTCTTCTAACTTCTAAGTCATGGAAAGACTTAGGCACCGAAAGAAAGACCTACGTTTGATCATAGAGTAGAAAACGAGAGGAAGATCTGACAAATGAAGAGTAAATTGATATTTTCTTCAGTTTGATCAAGGAAAAAAATTAAGAGAAAAATAATTTCTTATTTGAATTGAGCCCAATATTATCTGACCAAAGCTATTATCAAAATTTCTTTTCAACATGATAAGTGGCTGTATACTTGTATGGAGGGAGAGTGATAATAATCTCGTGCAACTTAATCTCTTACAACATATAAATGATATAAATTGGATGTACAAAGGGATCTAACAAATTCTTTAAAATTCGAGAAATAAGATAGAAATAATATGGATGAGACAAACAAGTTGTGTGATATAATCAATTTACTCCTAATTCTCCTCCAAAAAAAAAAAAAAAAAAAAAAATACTCCTAATTGATGATCTCCAATTTCATATATTATTAATGGTATTTCAATATATAAGGATAATGAGAGTAAATTACAAAACTCCCAAAAGTGACTGAGTCATGATTTGACTATAAAGAAGACAACTTATGTACACATATATGCATTTGCGCGCACTACATATATATAGACTATAGATTGCATTTGAGGCAAATACAAAATATAAAATATCATTATGTGTATATTATTTGATATTTTAATATAAAAAGATCCACAAAATGATAGCATATATACTATATTTTATTTATCTATTAAGGATTTTATTTATATACTAAGTATTTTTTTTTCTATTAATTAGCTGTTTTCAAAATCAAAATTCCATTTATGAATGAAATCATTTTTAATAGTTTAACATACACTAAATCTTATTTTGAGAAGAAAAAATTACGTAAATAATTTGAAGTCCTATTAGGTTTTTTTTTTTTTTTGATAGTATTCTTTTTACAGGTTTTTGGACCTTAACCTTGATAAAATATTTATGAATGAAAATATTTTTAATAGTTTGACAGACACTAAGTAGTATTTTGAGAAGAAAAGAATTACATAATAATATGAGGTCCTATTAATTTTTTTTATCTTTTTTTTTTAAGATAACAATAATGTTTTATTTTTACAGGTTTTGGACCTTAACCTTGATAAAATAGAAAATATATTTCTTTCTTTTAAAAAACAAAGAACTTTGACATATTCAAAGAGAGAATAGTATATTGATTATAAATTTATAAGTAAAATAGAAAAAATTTTAATATATTAAAATATAAGAAAATAACAAAAAAAAAAATCAATTTATAACCAGAGAAGGAGACAAATGTTATATGATAACTATTTTTCTTTTTCCTTTTTTTGGGCGGGTCAGGGGGGCAATTGCCCCCCTGCTGGCTCCGCCTATGACTCCTGGCAGGTCACTTGGATCTAGAATTGACGATAATAGAGCGAAGAATTAAGACTAAAAAATTAAGACTAAAAAGCTCTTCTTGTTTTATTTGTTTCCCTAGATTAACTTATTTGCCTTGTTCCTCACTCTTTGATTTTAAATTTAATAAAACGACTCATTCACTACCAAATAGCTGGAGCTATATAATATCATAACATTTTTAATTTCCTTAATAAGGTCATGTTAACGGATGCTTTTAGAGCAATTTTTATTTTTATTTTTAATTTTTATGGGAAGGGTAATTGTTAATAAATCATAATAGAAAAGTTTTTACATCACTTTCATGAGAAATATAAAAAACTGTCAACAATATTTATTATTTTATTATTCTTCTAACAAAATGTTTCTAAAAATAGCTCCTAACAAAATGTTAATTCCCATAAACAGTGTCGGCTCCACACTATAAGTAGTTGATATAGTCGCCTAAGGCCCCAAGTAGAAAAAAGGCCCCAAATTTTAATTTAATTAAGCCCAAATATTAACCAATAAATAAAATAATATATTTTTTTTTCAAATGAAAAACAAAGAAAAAAAAATAGAAATGTTACGTTCACAACACTTTTACAACAAATCCTAAATAGCGAGTTGTTATAGGCTGTTATTGATGGCAAAAAAATAATTCAATGGTAGGTTCAAATTAGAACCGGTAATAACTTAACACCTACGATTTGTTGTGAAAAATATTGTGAATGTAACACTTCTCAAAAGAAAAAATAATAAGAGTAATACACAAAAAAATTCATAACATTTTTCACAATAATTGAGTTGGCAAACTTTTACTAGTTCTCACCTAGATCCACTACTAACATCACTCTTTTACTTATCACTATCAATCTACCACATTAATAGGTGTGAAAATTTGTCAAAATTTTTATGCCTATAGACTTTCTTTAAAAAAAAAAAAAATTTACGTGATTCTTATTAATTAGTAATAATTTTATATCCAAAACAAGATAATAGAGTTTATATAATATTTATTTATTTTTAAATTATATTTAAATATATAAAAAACTTTAATTTCAGTTTTCGCCTTACTCTCCTAAAGCTAAATGCATCAAGCTGAGCCTGACTATCATAAAAATGCAATGAAAGTCAGTGACCATGAAAATGACCCTAAATAGAATATGAAGTGTGAGCAACTTGAAAATAATAATTATATGATGACGATGGCAATGACAGATGATGACGAAGTGGGGGATAATTGATTGAGCTTCGACAACTAGAAATTTAAACGTAGTTGTCAAAATCTGGTATATTTTTCTGCCTAGGAATGTCAATAAACATTCTCAATATCGACCTAGCCCAGTTATATGTTTCAGGTCCCATTCGAGCTATCTTGGGTAGAGTGGGCCTGTTATATTTGCTAAGCTCATCTTAGCCCGTTTATAAGACCCATCATGGCATGAGACTGATCCTAAGGCCTCAATTAGAACTTATTAACGTTATACCCTCACCCCATATTGTAATTTAACCCCTACAAATTCCATATTTTGTAACCTTATTATTATTTTTTTTTTGAGAGTATTATAGCTTAATTAGCATCTCTTTATACGCAAAGTGTTTGGAGAGGTGCTGATTAAGGTTAGTTTGGCTGCATAAAATTTGCACAACTTTTTTTTTTTTGGGGTAAAAGTGCAACTTCAATGGAAATCACTAGTTGTTGAAGATGTACCTACAGAAAAAAAAATTGGCATAATATAATCACCCAGATATAAGGCTCTTTCCTTGAAACACCAAGTTTTATAATTTGTTTCAAATGTAAATGAAACATCTTATTGTAATACCGAGTTTTTTTTTTTTTTTTTTTCCAAACTTAATAATAAGTTATCAAGGCAATATTCTAATTCTGTGATTATTGACATTGCTTGCAAGTGGGGCCTCAGTCTCCAATCTAGATCTATCAATAATATGATGGACTCCATGTGGCCTAACAATGCTATCATCAATATGATAGATTTGCTCTGGTATAACTGATGCAACTTCGTGGAAACCTGTAGTTCATTTTTTAAAATTAGAGTAATTTAGTATTGTATATATCATATAAATAAATGATTATAATCTCTCTCTCTCTCTCTCTTCATACCAGATTACAATTTTGGGCTGTTTTTATTTTGGTTCCTTAAATTTGAGATCTTTCATTTGATCCACCAACCTGGATTCTTTTTAAAAAAATTAAAAACAAAAAAAAATTGGTCCTTCTATCTACAAACTCTGACACAAAGATCATTTTGAAAGTATAATCAAACTTGCTAGATCAAAAAGAAAATTTCAAATTTAAAGGATTAAAATGAAAACAACCTCTATATATATATATATATAGAGAGAGAGAGAGAGAGAGAGAGAGAGAGAGAGAGAGAGAGAGAGAGAGAGAGAGAGAGAGAGAGAGAGAGAGAGAGAGAGAGAGAGGTTTATAGTGGTCTTACGTGATAATTTTTTCATCTCTTTACTTGTGAGTGAGGCTGCACACCCGCAGGAGAGATAGTAGCGGTAAATCACAGATTCAGTTAACGTGCTACTACAACATGCCAATCAAATTATTATTCAAGATCAGGGGGCCATTGAAAGGATTAAAACAGAGTGAAAAGGAAAAAGAAAATGGAAATAACTTTATAGTATTAACTATTTTAACTAAATAAATCATGCAGCAAAAAAGAAAATTAAGTTAATTCTATATAAATTATGAAAATTGGGACTTATGCTGAATTCTAATAGGCGTTTAGCAAACTACAAAAGTACAACAAAAGAGAATAATACTGATTCTAAATTTTGTTTCATTAAATTAGTCTAGATAATAACATATTTCCGTCAAAACTCAAAAGTCAAAAATGATAATCTTGTGATTAGGAAAACAAATTAAAAATCAAAATTCAAAACCTGTTGAAATTACTAATTAGAACTAATTCTATATTACATTGAAACCATTACTCTGGTTTTCTAATGGAAACACCCCCCCTCTTCCCCCTTTATTGAATTCCTTAACATGCTTAGTTTCCTTTTTATATATATACACACAAACACACTTTATAAAGGCACACATAGTGATAATACAAAGCTAGTTCCAATTTTTTTTTACAAATTTTTTGCAAATAAAGGTGACAAAAAAATGTGGTTAACGTTCATGAATCTAATAACAAAATTACAAGAGGAGAGTGAGATTTGAACCCTGAATATAATAACATAATTTTATATAACAAAATTTGTAATACTCATAATGTCACTCGAAAAATCATCATACATAAATGAATAAGAGAAGAAATACATGTGTGTGTGTGAAGAACAATGAGAGAGAGAGAGAGAGAGAGAGAGAGAGAGAGAGAGAGAGAGAGAGAGAGAGAGAGTTCAACACTTGATTAGCCTCGGGACATTTTAAGCTAATAAGTTAATGATGTGAAATTCACCTGCCCTCAAGAACTTTCCCCAGCACACGATTGATTGCTGAATTTGTTGCATGTTTGTTTGTGCATAATTTCGAATCCAACATCACTATATAGGACTACAAGTAAAAAAAAACAAATTATGTAATTACAGCACAATATCTAAGGAAAAAGGAAGTTCTTAATTACTTTCGTAAATAATTTGGAATGTAACAAAATTTTCACCTTTCTAGCACCCTTGGCACTTGCATTACTGGCGAAGAAGACTAACATTATCAAGAATAGGCAACGAAGAGAGCCCCCCATTATATGAGTCTTTTTTTTTCTTTTTTCTTTCTCAAAAATTATTTTGGGGTTAAAGTGGCACTTAGAACAAGAATATAGTTATGTTAGAATATATTCTTCTTGCCCTTCTACTTTTCTATTTATAATGTAGAGATCCAAGTCCCAACCCAACCTGTTAATCGGCTCACAATCACAATGTGGGCAACCTTGCCTGTTGTTAATAGCAATATTTAAGTTGGCGTTTCAAGTATATAGATTTGTTCACACGTTTCAGCAGGTGTTTAATAAGTTGGTTTTGTGTTATACGTTACACTTTTGAACATCAAAACTAGCCTTTTGAAACTAACCATTTCCTTAAATGGTCTTTTTTAATGGTATTCATGACATGCATTTAGTTTGCTCCAAAAGTTAAAAACAATATTTTGATTTTTTTTTTTTTTGAGATAGAGTTTCAACCTATGGCGTCCGCTCCTGATGATAGCTTTTTATCATCAGACCAAGACACCAATCAGTTTTTGGTGTAGGTGGGGATTGAACCCCAGATCTCTTATTCAACCATCAGAGACTTTACCAGTTGAGCTAACTGGAACCCACCAATATTTTGATTTTAGTTAGTTCAACTAGTAAAGTTTTTTAATTATTTTTTTTTTACGAGATAAAAAATCTACTCTAGCCTAATCTAAGTGTATATGTGTGAGAAGCTCATTCCTGGAGATTTGAACTCCGACCCTTGCCCCCCACACCCCACACCCCACAAACACTTATATTTGTAAAGCTTTTTGTCATTGGAAAAAATATTTGAGATTCAAGTCTTGCTTAATGCTTAAAATAAAAATCGATTAGTTTCTTAACTTGATAATAATAACAATTATTATGAAGTGGACGCTATAGGTTGAAATTATATCCTATTTATCAAAAGTTAAAAACAACAAATCAAAAGAAAAAAGAAAAAAGAAAAAAAAAAGAGCAGAAACGACAACACTATTTATTTAGACAACAGCATAACGCTGCATAAAAAGGGAAATGGATGGTCAATAGAAATTAAAAGGATGAGTAATTGTCCCACATTGCTTAAAAGAGTGTGTTGTGTGTAGTATAACTTGCCCCACCCTCCCTTAAAAGTTACCATGGTTTTTGAGTGAAGTTGTGGTGTGCCTTTGTGTTAGAACCCATTTCCCTCTCCATTGTGTGTGTGTGTGTGTGTTTGTTTCTCAAAAAAAAAAAAAAGAATGGGTAATTGTCTCATATTACTTAAGAGAGTGTGTTGTATGTAATATAACTTGCCCCACCCTCCCTTAAAAGTTACTATGGCTTTTGAGTGGAGTTGTGATGTGTTTTTGTGTTAGAACCCCTTTCCCTCTCCCTTGTATGTGTGTGTGTGTGTTTGTTTCTCAAAAAAAAAAAAAAAAAGGTAATTGTACCACATTGCTTAAGAGAGTGTGTTGTGTGTAGTATAACTTGCCTTACCCTCCCTTAAAGTTACCATGACTTTTGAGTAGAGTTGTGGTGTGCATTTGTGTTAGAATTTCTTTCCCTCTCCCTTATTTATGTGTGTGTGTGTGTGTTTATTTCTCAAAAAAAAAAAAAAAAGGGTAATTGTCCCACATTACTTAAGAGAGTGTGTTGTGTATAGTATAACTTGCCCTACCCTCCCTTAAAAGTTACCATGGCTTTTGAGTGGAGTTGTGGTGTGTCTTTGTGTTAGAACCTCTTTCCCTCTCCCTTGTGTGTGTGTGTATGTGTGTGTTTGTTTCTCAAAAAAAAAAAAAAAAAAGGGTAATTGTCCCACATTGCTTAAGAGAGTGTGTTGTGTGTAGTATAATTTGCCCCACCCTCCTTTAAAAGTTACCATGACTTTTGAGAGGAGTTGTGGTGTGCTTTTGTGTTAGAACCCCTTTCCCTCTCCATTGTGTGTGTGTGTGTGTGTGTTTGTTTCTCAAAAAGGTAATCGTCCCACATTACTTAAGAGAGTGTGTTGTATGTAGTATAACTTACCCCACACTTCCTTAAAAGTTACCATGACTTTTGAGTGGAGTTGTGGTATGCCTTTGTGTTAGAACCCCTTTCCCTCTCCCTTGTGTGTGTGTGTTTGTTTCTCCAAAAAAAAAAAAATTAAAAAAAAAAAAAAAAACTCAACAAATGATATTGTAACTAAAATAAGGGTGTTTATGACATAACCGCCAAGCGTTTTGTGTGATAACTAAAAAGCTTAGCGAAAACAATCACCTCTTTTAAGTTAAGTGTGTAACAATAACATTATTTACTATTCCCATTTATCTTTGTTTTGACCGTGAGAGTTAAATCAAAAACAAACATTCAGCCATGTCTTAGAAATGGCTTGGATTTTGGTAGATATTAAGTTTATTTGTGAACAATTTGTTAGCATATCCTTGTTTCTGTTCCTTTAAGATGTTTTTGCTAATGCTGTAAAAGAGAATAAGGAGATTATTATTTGGATAGAAGAATATCTCTCTTTTCTCTTTCCAATTGTACAACATGATATTGAATAAATAGAGTCTACTATTGTTTCATTTCAAAAAAAAAAAAAAAAGTTTAGCCAAGCAGCATTTTTCTCTCGATCTTGAACAAAGAATTAAGTGAAGAGATGACAGCAAGAGCAGCGCTTATGTGCAAGTATTATTGCCTTAACAAAATAAATCGCCATATTTATTAATTTGCTTATTGCATCCATCATAAATAAGCCCTTCCATTATTCGATGAAGAATCAATATAAGCATGCATATCTCTCCGAAAAAAAAAAGAATGCATGAATGAAAAATCTCTAAGAGGAAACATAAGCAACAACAGGACTTCTCACTTGATGCACGCCATCATACCAAATGAAGGAGCCAGAGATTATATCACGATCCATCTTTGTTGTGATCTTCACCGAAAAGACTTTCTTTTGCCCAAAAGACTCAAATGAAAGTACATTGGTATCACTTCAATTTTTAGTCTCGTTGGAGCATTCACAATGGCTTTGTATGTGGATACTGGCGACCCAACATTTGTCACAGTCCTAGTGAATAAGCGGGTGGTCACAGATTTTGACCTTGAAGATAATGTAAAGGAAGGATAGTTTAGATTCCAAGCAAGTATCTTAGTGGCTTGAGAGCAGCTACTATTATCCCCTGTGACAAGTCTTAAAGACTTGCTGCTATAGCCTTGCCCACACAAGAAATTTACATAATCAACCTCTTCCGCATCATATACTAAACCGGGATTAACGGCCCTTATAGGATTTATATGACCTGCCCTGTAAGCAAACTCTGCATCTGTGTTCGTGTCAACACTCATGGGATAAGTTGCAAACAGCATAAGAGGACTGTTATACATGAAACTAGGTTCTAATCACATTTAATACATGTTCCAAATGTCAACTTTGGTGGGTTTTAAAGAGAAGCAAGTTTGTTTAATTTATTTCTTTAATCACAAAGTTTTGAATTCACTAAATATTAAAGTCTAACTTTACAAAGCCAATCTAGTTTCTTTCTTCTTTACTATAAAATGGCTTCTAGGACTAGACATGCTTGTGACTTTATATTACTAGAAGTAGAGAGGAGGGATTTGAACTCGGTTGTCCTCATAAGGGAGACCCAGACAACGTCATTGAGCTACAAAGCTATTGACATCCCTTGATGGTTACTCGTAGTCAATGTTGCTTTCATTGGTACTTATTGGTTCCAAATTTAATATTACCTGTTGTCATTAGAGCGAACTTAATTGCAGTAGGGGACCATGTTGGATGAAACGATTTAACATAAACAGCTGTTGCAGTTGCATGTGGGCAAAGCCATGGACGTCCCAGAGATTATATTGTATGGAACTACTCTTTTATCTCCATCTATTGATGTTATAGTTGCAGCCTCTGACCATGCAGCTAAAATATCTGCTCCAGGGGCTGCTAAATTGGGCTGTAACGAATTATATAAGTCAAAATTCAGAAAATGGGAGGTATATTATGTAGAAAATAGAGAATTACTTAAATTACCTTGAGAATGTCAATTGTGATTGGGTTTGGCCTCCTTGACGAAAATGTTGCTACATATGGGGCCAACTCACCCCTTTCCTCAATACTGTTTTGTATGGTAGCCTTGGGTATTCTATTAGTAATTAACAAAACATCAAAAGGATGCAATCAATTTACTACTATGTGTCTTACTAGAACAGAGTAGTATGCAACAATATTTGATATATAGCATGTGAGGCATTCTCATTAGTAACTCACAGTAGTGGTTTAATAAAATATCTGGACGAGTCATAGTAATTTTTTACTTTGCTTCCATCTTTCAAGCTCAAGCAGGAAGTAGGTAAAGGGAAAGAGAAGGCAACATCTCCAAAATCTACACCTTGCATCATAGTATCAACTGCACCAACATCCAATGTCCCCTCTCCATTAGTAATCTCATCACAAAGAACAAATTTTCCTTTCACCAATTTCTTGTCCAAGGTGTCTATCAAGCATAATCTGCAATTAATAATCAATACATGTTTCACGTTACTGTAGGGAGTAGAGTTTTAACTAGTGCTTTAGTATTAGAGCTTTTGGAAAATAAATACATAATATAGTTTTTCCCCCTTAAAAACTCCAACTTGCTTAAAGCTATTTTTAGCTTTAAGAACACTTTTAAAATAAACATTTTTAGTGGGTTGCCAAAAACCCCAGTTTTCAACTTAAAATGCTTTTTAGCACAAAATGCTTTATGGTGGAGCTAAACATGAAACCAAACAGATCCAAATTATCTTCAATAACATATTTTATTTTTATCAATGAGTCTCTTAAATAAAATGCATACATAAGTCTTAATATTATTTTGTCCTAAGACTTGATATGATTTTGACCTAAGCTAACGAGAAAACATTATATCACAGGAAGTACTAAGTTGACATAAGTTTTTTTCGAATTAATTTGGAGGAAAGTTCCTTTAACCACTACTGTAGGAACTGGGTTTGAGCACTCTTACTGTTGAGTGAGTGGACTCAAGCCCAGTTAGCCCAATACAATGAATTTGTAGAGAATGAGTTCAAGAATTAGGCCCTAGCAAGCGGACAACATCCAAGGCAGGGTTCGCCACCGTCGAACGCAGGCCAATCAAAATTATCCTTAAAAGTCCGTCCTCGGCTAGGTCCGAGGAGCTTGACGGTAGTCCTTTTCTCCCCAGAGAGAAGATCCACCTCTTTAATCCGTTTCTTCTCCTTATATAGTCCTCCTCCAATGATCCCTTTCCTCCACTTGTTGATCATCCTCGCCTCCTTTTGACAACTCGTCCCATCAGTTGCATTACCAAAGCTCCTAGTGAGTTGCGGCAACTGAGGCAGCACTACTCAGGGGTTATTTCCCCATTAATGCTGTCGGAACATTAGTCATGCGCATTTAATGTGGAAGTGACAGTTCAATCCGAGTTTTGCTCTTCGGCCATTCTTCCACGGCTAAAGCGTCGTACTTGGTCTTCCTCCTCCCATGGTCTTGCTTGGCCGAGGACATGGTTGTCCTCGGCGAAGGTACTGGGCTTCCTCCTCTTCGGCATGGGCCTTGAGCTTGGTATAAAGTGGGCCACTGGGTTGCTAAATTCTCCGGCCCCATAATAACCCCTCAAAATCCTGCTGTCTGGCTCCTCGGACTGGGAGGAGGATTTTGATATCCTCGGGCCTATACCATGGCTTATCTAGTCTGGTCCCAAGTCAGTGCTTGAAGCCTTTTCACCTGTCTAACGCACGTTTCTGGCGCTTCGATATGCGATACACACCCGTATTAAATTTTGGCGGTTCCATACTCCCAACGTTCAATGGTGTGATGGTAATCCAACGGCGTGGATTTTTCACCATTATGGGCGGGAAGGCTTGCATAGCTGTCTTTGGTGAGGGGCTAAATACCCATTTGAACCGGTTTGCCTATTCACTTCTGCATTCAAGGTTTCTTGTGCACACGCCTTGAATTCGGTCAAGTTTCCAAGCCAATTCGCGCCTCTTCGCAGCCTAAAAAGCCTGTTCTGAGTGCTTTCCCTCGTTTCTGTAAGTTTTCTTCTTACTCTATCTTATGCTTTTCCTTTTCTGATTTTCCTCTTCCTCTATTCCTCTCTCTTTTTCGCCCTTCCCTGAGTCTCTTAGTCGCTCTTCAGGATGGGTAGGTTTAAGAAGTTGGTTGGGTCTGAGGAGGCGATGGAGGAGTTCATCGCCACTTACAGGATACCCGGTAACGTGAGTCTTAGGTACTGTGAGGAGGGGGATTGGTATATCAGGAGGGGGGTTGGTGAGGTAGTGATTCCTATAATTGCCTTCCTTGAAGGTGGTATGAGGATCCCTATGGGGTCAGTGATGAGGGGCTATCTTAGGCATTTCCAATTAGCCCCTACCCAGTGCGCCACTAACGTATTTAGGATCCTGGGTTACGTGGATACCTTGAACGAGAAGATGGGGTTGAGGTTAACTCATCACGACGTGAATTGGTGCTACAATCTCTAGCACCTAACGGGTAAGTCCTAATACATGAAGACGAGAGATGATAGAGTTAGGCTCATCCAGTGTCTTCCCGAGTCTAGCAAGGGGTTGAATAAGGATTTTCTCATAGTGTCGGGGGAGTGGCATGACGGCCTTCACTACCTGACGGTAGAGGGAGAGCCAGGTAGGGTACTCGGAATAGGGGAAGGTTGATCTACTATGTTTTTACTGCTTGCATTGCTTGGTTGTTAATAGGGACTAGCTTTTTCTCTTGTAGATCCACACGCCTTTGAACGGCACTTCAGCTTGGTTAACAAGGAAGACTTGGAAACTGTACTCAGGGCGGAGGTCTTTATGAATGAGGCTGACAATCAAGTTAGAGCCGCTCACAAGATTGTTGGATACAGACCGATTCAGAAGTCTTTCTCGGCTCCCAGATATGTGATCAGAGCCAAGGACCCTAGGCTTCGCCAAATCACTGTGGTGGAGAACGGGTTCTCATTTTCTGAAGGATCTTCCATTCCCAAGGGCGTCCTGTTGGCAGGCTTTTCCTCGTCCCACTAAGCTGCAGAGGCCGAGGGAGAAGTAGTTGATCTGGGTTCGTCCGAGGACGAATTTGGTGCATTTGACCAAGTCCATCTATCCGAGGATCCCTCTGGTGACTTGGGTGATCCCCATTTGTCTAAAGCAGAACTTTTGTCACCAAGGGCTGGTACCCAGGCCAAGATGGGTTTCAAGAGACAACCGCAAACCAGCCTGCTCAACCTACTTGAGGGCTAGCTGGGGAAGGATACACCGGGGAAGTCACAATCCCAGCTTCCTCCTCCTCCACCCAAGCTTCCCCCTCCCTCACCTAAGTCTTTGCCTGTACAGACTAAGCCATCTTCCACTCTGCCGATCTTGGACCCTCGGCTTGAGTCCACCGATCCGAAGAGGAAGAGGCCTTCCAAGGGCAAAGACTCGGTGGATGGGGGGAGATCTCGTTTTTCGCAAGAGGAAGATGAAGCCCACCGACCTTTCAAACAGCTGAGGATTGGTGGCCAGGACAAGGGAAAAGAGGCCATTCAACAGTCCGAGCCCCAGGCCTGGCTGCCTACTGCCATGCCTCATGGGAAGCCTTTGATGGATAACGCCACCCTCAGGGACTTCCATGGGGGCGAGGGGGCTCGCGTTGCCGTTGCCCTGGAGAGGTCCCTGCTCCTCCCCGCTGACATGGCCGAGCTAGGGGGCATGAGGAGGCAAGAAGTTGCCCGTAACCTCAAGAGGTATCTGGGTATGGTAAGACTTCTGATACTTGTGCCTTTGTTTGAATTTTATTCCTTAGTACCCAACATACGGTGTACTTGTTTTGATTGGCAGGCTGTCCAAGCTACTTTTAGGCTGGAAGAGGAGACCGATAGCCAGGGTAGAGCCCTGGACTAGGAGCGCGACAAGTACTTGGATGCCGCGAACACTCTTAAGAAATCTGAGGCCGATCTCAAGAAGGCGAGGGAGGGCCTTGATAGGCCACAATCTGAATGACACCTTGTGATTAAACCAATTAATTAATTAGTCAAGTTATTAATTAATCAATTTAACATGCAAATACGTGGAAGCACAAACAAATCACCAAATAACTAAATATACAGCGGAAATTAAATGACACGGTGATTTGTTTATGAATGGGGAAAACCCTTGCGGCAAAAACCCTATCGGGTGATTTCAGGTCACCACTCCCGAAACTCCATTATTATCAAATCAAGCGGTTACAAGTAAAGGAATCTCAAGTATCTTACCAACCTACAGTTGAACCCTTACCCCAATACCCAATTGGACTTGATCTGTAGTGACAATTTCCACCTTTGATGCACGGCTCCCAAGTATGTGACTAACCAATGCGCAGATCGCAGTACTCGACTTCAAACACCAACTAAGAAGGAGAGGTTGGCTGCAAAGTTCTTCAGTTCATCCTACACGATGAAGATCAGGAAGATGCTTGGTTACAAAACCCTTTGGTGCAAATACACAGCAACTTCTTCAGAGAAGATGAACTAGATCAAGAATTTCGTCTTTTGATCACAATTTGCTTGAACAAAGATTGCTCAATGCTTTTGCAACTTGTGTACTATATGACGGCTCTTAAAACAATCCTTTTATATGTTTAAGGTTAGAAGAAAAGAAAGCCCAAAAGCATATTCACGGATCCCAAGGAAATCAGATCAGAAAATCTGATTTTGTAATTCTCGACAGATAGCAGGTGTCGAGGTAGCTATCGAGCAGGTGTCGAGCTTTAATGAAATTGCACTTCAGCTTGTTTTTTCTTGGATAGACTTGATGACTTCAACACTTGACCTTGAAACCTTGTTTCTTGAAGTATTAAAAACACCTAGAACTACCCAATTACAAGTAGAGTGCGTTTTGTCAAAGGATTAGCCAATTTACATAAATAAGTGACATATGTTCTTAACAAGTGAAAACACATATGTCCTAACAATCTCCCCCTTTGGCAATCCGTGACAAAACCACAACAAACAAATGAACATTTGAGAGAAGTCATAAATCACTCAACTCATATTCACTTGTTGAATACAATAAAATCTATTCTAACACAAACTCTTAAAAAACTTTGCAAGAAGAGAGTTTATGGCAAGTAGACTTTGACAACCTGTATTTCTGAAACACTTTAAACAAAACTCATCAAGGCATCTTGTGTGAAACAGAAATAATAGATTGCATACAAGTATAAGAATCATGTGTATAAAGATAGAAAAGAAACAACACATGTAGAGAGAGGTGAAAGAAACATACATTCACATATAATGAATATAAGTACAATGTATGTAAAACTAGTCACAAGACCTCATATACAAGATCAATGTATCTATAAAGAATAGAAAAGAAAAGATACATCAAAACCTCACTACATCCCTCAAAATATCAACACTCCCCCTATAAAAAATGTCCTATACTAACTCTCCCCCTAAGATGACTACTCTCATAACCCAAAACTACTCCCCCTTTTTGTCACGAGTGACAAAGGGTAGAGTGTCATGTAGACATCTCATCAGTAGAGCTAGCATCTCCATCATCATTATCCGAAGCATCATCATCATCACCATCATCATTATCATCCTCAGAGTCTGAAGCTGCTGGAGAAGGTGGTGAAGGAGTAGCCTTTAGAGCAAAACCACCCATGGTCGCTTGCCGTCGTGCAATACGACCAACACGAACATTCACCTGATGCAACTCAGAGGTGAGTGTATCGAGGCGAGTATCCATGCGCTGTAGCTGTGCCATGATGTCTCCAAGAGATACATCGCCCGTAGAGGAAGAAGGAGCAGATGTAGATAGAGCAGATCTGGATGGAGCTGAACGGGAGGGAGGAGTAGAATTCGTCTGTCGCGACCTAAACTGAGCCTCACTACGTTTTACGGTAGCGGCATCTATGGCACAGATGTGTGTGAAGTGGTCGGACACAGGAAAAGGGATAGAAAAATGGGGTAAGATCCTCGTGATAGCAGAAGGAAAGATGAGCTTATCACGGGACGCCGAATCTAGATGGACATCTATGATAGAAAGGATGAAATGAGAAGGAAAATCTATAGTAAGATGCTCTAGAAGAGATAACAAGAATCGAGCACGAGGCTCTGTGATGGAGTTGTAGTGAGATAGTGGATGGAGTACAAAAGTCATCACCATGTTTAGAAATCTAGGACCTTTAGCAAAAGGCCTACATGATGTGTATTGATGTTCACCCCAATCAGCAGGGTTCTGACAAAAAGCAGAGATGAGCTCATCTTTGGACACAGTCCTCAGACGCTCACAGGAAGGATAGTCAGGAAAATCTATCCTAGGAACCCTAAGTACATCCGCAACTAGCTGCGGTGTGACAGGGATGCGCGTACCTTGAACGTGAGTGAAAAGAGAGGTACTGAGCGATTTATCCCGTACATGTTGGAGTAGAACTCCTGAATGAGCACGAGAGGACAAGTGACCGGGACGTCACACAGTGACTCCCATCCCCTACTGTGAATGACAGAGGGAAGGTCAGTGTCGGCGAAGTCCGCCAAAATGACTTGGCGTTCCGAATGAACACCTCGTCGAGAAAAGTTCTCCGAAAATGCCTTGTAGGCATCTCCATCACGGAACTGAAGGTTAAGAGGAGTAGAGTCAGAAGAAGAGGAAGCTCCAGAACGCAGAGGGTTCCGAGCCGGAGTGGATTTACGTTTGGGTGCCATAGACACTACTAACATAAAAGAATGAGAAAGAGATAGAGAGGGAGACAATAAGAAAAGTCCCAAAACAGTTCATATATATCAGATATATTGAACAACAAGTACGTATGCATGGGAATGCATGAACATGTGACATGCAAAGGAAAAACATCATGGGCTCAGCCCAATCCAATCCTAGCAGCACACAAACATAGAACACACATCTAAATGCATGTAAATACCATTCTAATGCACATGAAATGCAATGTATGACATTTTGAAAACATTTAAGTGAAAACCCAACCCAAAATTTCAAGAAACACTCATTAATTTTGAAAAACCCCAAGAATTTCCAAAAATCCCAAAACCTAGGTTTCAAAACATGAAATGCATGAGAAAGGAAGGGAAAAGAGAACTTACCAAGTGATTGAAACCAAGGGAAGACCGAAAATCAAGAGGGTTAGAAGATTTGAGTGAGAAGAGGGTGTTTGGGAGAGGAACCGCCTCGGACAGATCGAGAGAGATCGAGTGAAATGAGAGGAAAAAAATCGCGACTGCTCTTATATAGACACCTCAGTAAATCTCGATAGCTGAGGTGTCGAGAGGTATCGGGGAAGCTGTCCAGGAGGTATCGAGAAAAAAGGCCGTCGACAACTGAAGGTATCGAGAGGTGTCGAGGTATAAGAACTAGTTTCAAAGAACAGAATCTCGATCGATCGACAAGGTATCGAGAAGGAATCGAGGAGACAAAAGATTTCTCGATCGATCCACCAGGTGTCGAGAAAGGTGTCGAGATTGTGATAAGAAAAGGCTAGAGAAGCTCGACAGATAACCAGGTATCGAGGAGGTGTCGAGGAGGTGTCGAGCCAGCAGTTAAAAGCAGTTTTTCGAGAAGTGAAAAACACAGACATGAATGCAATCCAACATACACCTCAACCATAGATCCAATCAACATATTAAACTCTCAAAATCATCTCTCGACAAGAATTTATGCACATGGATCCTCAAAAACACACACACACACTAAACAAGTCTAACCAATTTTATATTTCAAAAACAAGTCAAGACAGTTTAGTGAGCATACATTAGCACATGTAAACACTTGTGATGGCCAAATCACATTGTACCTGCACATGTATCAAAAATAGCAAAGAATATTGAGTGTTGTGTGTGAAAAATATCGTAAGATTGCATATGTGTATACATGTTATGACAATCTGAGATATGAGAAAATAACTTTAACTCACACACAATCATAACTTGTTTGATGGGGACTATCACCTTTGAGGTACATCCTATGACTCCCACATCTCCTAAAAAACACGCTTGCAATCATATTTAAAGCATTTTAATCTTTTTGCTTTTTATTTTCTTTTAAGCATATCATGCATGGGCATAAAAAGAGAGAAAAGAAATACCCAACATGTTAAGCATAGACATTGCACTTTTGCTATGCCGAAGCATACGGATGTCTTTGACACTGCACTTTTGCTATGCCGAAGCATACATGTGTCTATGACACTACACTTTTGCTATGCCGAAGTATACAAGTGTCATACTATGATTGGCGAGCAACAGTGGTGAGATGATCATTTATGCATTTCTCTTAGGATTTTCTAGTCCTACTCGTCAAAAAGAGTGATATGAGTGTTAAGTTTTAAGAGATAACTTAATCTTACTCATCACAAACAAGAGCCACAAAGCTCACTTGCTTAGTTGTGCATAGAGGTGCTCATCTAAATTACAAAAGATACAAAGTTTAGAAAACTTTGTTTCATTGGCCATCCAAGGTACACAAGTACCAAAGTACACAAAACACACACTGTTTTTGTATTTTTCAATTTTTTTCATTTTTATATCAAAAACAAAATAAACAAAACTGAAAATAAACAAACAAAAACATGTTATCAAAGCAAAGCATAAAACTAGACTGACTAAAAAAAAATGCAAAACACACAAGTAATGCAACAAACAAAAAACAAGAAGATAGAAGAAAGTGATAAAATCACTTAGAGTCCTTTTTCTTCCACACCTTGGAAGAACCTTTCCTTTGATTGAACCCTTGAACAGGCAGTGAGGGGGAAGAATTGAAACCGTTCAAGTTTGAAAGGAACATGAGGGCTTTCAGAAGATCTCCAAGAGGAGCAAGAGAGGATTGAAGCTGATTTTGGCTTCCTGATGCTATCATACCGTTGCTCTGTTGAGTGGCTAGCCACTTATAGCAATTTGGTCGAGTATGATCGGCAGCTCCACAATGATGATAGAGATGCTGCTTCTTTTGTTTAGGCTTTTGAGAGTTAGCCTTCTTAGCCCTAGGGTTTTTAGCATCTTTCTTATTTTGCTTAGGGGGTGCTCCTAAGATAGATTTACTCTTGTCTAAGTTCTCACTAGCTAATTCAGTTTTAACCTCAGTGTTCTCAATTTCAGTGTTATTAGCAGGAGAAACAAAAACAATATTACTAGTAGAAGCAGTATTAGAGAAAGAAAGACCATACCCTAAACCTGTTCGATCTGAAGCAGATTTTTGATTGCTGAGCATCTCATCAAGCTTTGCACTTGAAGTCCTCTCCAGTTGAGCTCTAACTTGAAACAGCTCCGCTTCAAGCTTCTTGGTCTTCTCAGCCAAGAAGTTGTTCTCAAACCTCAGTGCTCCAATAGTTTGATTTGCCTAATCAAACTTTGTGGACAACTCTTCACGATCAAGTTCCACATCACTGAGCTTCTTGGTGGCCAGCCTATACAATTTTTCATACTTCTCAGAGAGCTTGTAAAGCTTCTCATAGGCTGAATGGATATCATCTTGATCATCCATCTTCTCAAATTTTGACTCCCCCAATTCTTCTTCTTCGTCCACTTCTTCAACAATCCCTTCAGTTGGATTGACTGTGGCAGTGAAGGCATTTAAGATTCTGTCATCCTCATTGTTGGAATCATCTTCGGACTTAGTGTCACTCAAGGTAGCAGCAAGTGCCTTGCTTTTTCCAATGCTCTTGAGATATGTAGGACACTCATGTTTCATGTGTCCGAACCCATGACATCCAACGCACTTAGGTCCTGCGGGAACAGTATACTGACCGCCATCCTTAACATCCTTCTTCCCTTTGTCTTGGCTTTTAAACTGAGAAGAACTGGACTGCCTGCGGTCCTTGTCGAAGCTCCTTCCATTGGCATTCTTCATAAACTTCTTGAACTGCCGGGTGATGTAGGACTTCATCTTGTAATCTTCATCATCGAAAGACTCATCTGTATCATTGCTCTTTGCCTTCAAGGCCATGCTTTTGCCTTTACTTGACTTGCCAATCCTAGATAACCCTATCTATAGGTTTGTAAGTTTCCAACCAACTCAGTCAAAGGAATCTTGTCAATATCCTTTGATTCCTCTATTGCCATAATCTTGGCATGGAATCTCTCAGGTAGAGATCTGAGCACCTTCCTTACAATCTTGGGTTCAGGGATGGTTTCCTCAAGATTGAAGGCTGAGTTCACTATGTCCTTAAGCTTGGCATAGAACTCATCAAACGACTCATCCTCCTCCATCTTAATTTCCTCAAAGCTTGTAGTGAGCCTCTGAAGCTTTGAATCTTTGACAGCCTTTGTTCCTTCATAGGTTGTCTGGAGGATGGTCCAAGCCTCCTTAGCAGTTTCAGTTGAGGATATCTTCTTGAACTCCTCATTGGTGACCGCACTGAACAACGCATTCAATGCCCTACTGTTGAAGTTTGCCGCCTTGATCTTGGCTTCATCCCAATCGGCCGGCGCTTCTTTTGGCTTAGTCCAGCTAATCTCAACAGCTTGCCACACCTTTTCATCTAAGGACTGCAAAAAAGCTCTCATGCGCACTTTCCAGTATGCATAGTTAGTCCCATCAAATAAAGGAGGTATAATTAACGACTGTCCTCTATCCATGACAAACAGGGGTCAATGGATCAAACATAGCAAAGATTAAACCCTAATCAGAGTGTGCCTGCTCTATACCACTTGATAGGCCACAATCTGAATGGTCACTTGTGATTAAACCAATTAATTAATTAGCCAAGTTATTAATTAATCAATTTAACATGCAAATACGTGGAAGCACAAACAAATCACCAAATAACTAAATATGCAGCGGAAATTAAATGACACGATGATTTGTTTACGAATGGGGAAAACCCTTGCTGCAAAAACCCTACCGGGTGATTTTCCGGTCATCACTCCCGAAACTCCACTATTATCAAATCAAGCGGTTACAAGTAAAGGAATCCCAAGTACCTTACCAACCTACAGTTGAACCCTTACCCCAATACCCAATTGGACTTGATCTGTAGTGACAATTTCCACCTTTGATGCACGGCTCCCAAGTACGTGACTAACCAATGCGCAGATCCCAGTACGCGACTTCAAACACCAACTAAGAAGGAGAGGTTGGCTGCAAAGTTCTTAAGTTCATCCTACACGATGAAGATCAGGAAGATGCTTGGTTACAAAATCCTTTGGTGCAAATACACAGCAACTTTTTCAGAGAAGATGAACTAGGTCAAGAACTTCGTCTTTTGATCACAATTTGCTTGAACAAAGATTGCTCAATGCTTTTGCAACTTGTGTACTATATGACGGCTCTTAAAACAATCCTTTTATATGTTTAGGGTTAGAAGAAAAGAAAGCCTAAAAGCATATTCACGGATCCCAAGGAAATCAGATCAGAAAATCTGATTTTGTAATTCTCGACAGATAGCAGGTGTCGAGGTAGCTATCGAGCAGGTGTCGAGCTTTAATGAAATTGCACTTCAGCTTGTTTTTTCTTGGACAAACTTGATGACTTCAACACTTGACCTTGAAACCTTGTTTCTTGAAGTATTAAAAACACCTAGAACTACCCAGTTACAAGTAGAGTGCGTTTTGTCAAAGGATTAGCCAATTTACATAAATAAGTGACATATGTTCTTAACAAGTGAAAACACATATGTTCTAACAGGCCTGGCGGAGATGACGAGGGCCAGAGACAGCGCGGAATCTGACCTAGCTGGCGCTAAAAAACAAGCTGAGGACCAGACGGGGCGCTTGCGGGAGGTCGAGGGTCAGCTACAGGTCGCCAGGGAGCATATCGCCAATTTGAAAAAGAAACTGGCTGAGGCTGAGTGGGCCAAAGGTGTTGCCGAGTACGCCAGGGACGAGGCCTTGAGGGCTAAAGAATTGGCCTAGTTTGCGAGGACAGATGCTGAGAGCTCCAAAGAACAAGCGGAGGAGGAGGCCTTTGTTGAGGGTGTGGCTAAGACCGAGGCTTCCCTCAAGGCTCAAGTCCCTGAGGTATGTAGGTGCTACTGCTCTCAGACTTGGAATGAGGCCCTCAACCAAGCTGGGGTCGAGGCCTCGTCTGAGCTTAGGAGGGTTGAGAGAGTGTACTACCTTCCTGCTATTCGAGGGGCTGCCTCTGCCACCTCTGAAGCCGACACTGCCCCCAAAGCAGCAGACGGGGACCAGGCCGATGCTGCCAAGGAACCCACTTCTACTGGTAGGCCCACCGAGGAGGCTAAGCCTCAAGGGGTGCCAGAGGAAGGAGAAACCAGTAACCTGGAAGAGCCTCCGGATGTGGTGGAGCCCCCTGTTGGTCCTCAGGCCCCTCTTGCTGACTCCCAGGTTCTTCTTGCCGAGGGGGACCTCCCCAAAGTTGCCCCTCCAACCAAGGAGGCAGCTCTCATAGGTTAGAGCTCCGAGGACCTCGAGGATACCTCTGGACAGCCTTCCAAAGGGGAAGTGAAGATCAAATCGCAAAAATAGGCTGTCTTAGCTAGCTTCTATCTTATGTTTAGTTTTTTTTTTTTTTTTTTTTTTTGTCGTTTTTGTTCCTTTTTTCCTTTTAAGCACTGTAGTGCTACGCTTCGAGTTGAATACATGAATCCTCTTTTTTACTTGGTGTCTGTTGTTATTGTGATGTGTTTGGCTACTTATATGACCTGGGCTTTAATTATTAGCTTCACAATTTCAGAGGCTCAGCATGTTTTTCATTCTAAATTGGCAACCAAAAAATGTAAAGCCCTTAGCGATAGCTTCCACTTGGACCTTGATTGATAATTGAACCACCTTAACACCACGACTTATTTTTGCCGGATTGAACACCGAGGGAACGTCTTCATAATATCGGTTCCACCTCTCATGAATTGGTTACTGAAAATGGTAAGTAATGCTTAAGAAAGCCATTAGCTGCTGATTATGCTAAGGGGTTGGGTTCAATGTGCCTCAGAATGCCTTAAGTGATGCTCATGGGCTTGTGTTTGTTTACTCCTTTGCTGAACGTAGCCAATCCCTCCAGGGACCCGAGTCTGAGGGCTGTGCAAGACCCTGGTGCTGCTGAACCCTTAGGTTCTTCTCTGAGTAGCTAGCTTCCCCATAGGTTTGAGTACGAGGACCATGCAAGACCTTGGTTCGGTCTAGTGCTTATGTTCCTCTGTAAGTAACTAGTTTTCCCATAGGTTTGAGTCCGAGGACCATGCAAGACCTTGGTTCAGTCTAGTATCCACGTTCTCCTTGAAGTGGTTAGTTTCCCCATAGGTTTGAGTCCGAGGACCATGCAAGACCTTGGTTCATTCTAATGCTTATGTTCTTTTGTAAGTAACTAGTTTTCCCATAAGTTTGAGTCTGAGGACCATGCAAGACCTTGGTTCAGTCTAGTACCCAGGTTCTCCTTGAAGTGGTTAGTTTCCCCATAGGTTTGAGTCTGAGGACCATGCAAGACCTTGGTTCAGTCTAACGCTTATGTTCTTCTGTAAGTAACTAGTTTTCCCATAGGTTTGAGTCCGAGTACCATGCAAGACCTTGGTTCAGTCTAACACTTCGTCGTCACTGCTTGGGGCGAAGGAATTTGTCCTCAACGCTGGAATGTTTGCTTCTAGAGCGATAGCGGTCTCGGCCTCGCCTTGCCGAGGATGGACTCCTCCTTAGTCTGGGCAATTGGCCCAATATTGACCTGGACGAGGGCGACTTGTCCCTCCACCTTTATGCACAGTGGTAGCCTCGTCGCTCCAATTTTTCACCGCTTCTGATTACGAAGCGTCCTTTGGCTGTTCGAGTTGTGCGCCTGACGCTTTGGTGTGCGAGGCGCGCCCTTATTAATATTCTCGTGGATTAACGCAAATCCAGCGGCTGGTGGCCTCCTTGGAAATTGGTTGGGATTAATGTCGCTGGTAATTCTTCCTTTGAATTCTGTGCGGATTAATTCCCACCAACCTTTGCCTTCTACATAAGGCTCTCTGGGGGAATCATTCTCCCACGCTTCACGAATCCTTAAGTTCAACAGGAACTCTGAGCCCCTAATCCTCTAAGCACCTTCGATAACCTTGCCAGGATTGTGATCAGGGCTTGGGGGAATGGGACGGCCCTGGATGAGGGCAAGGGCAAGGAAGCCAAAGGTGTTCCTACCTTTCAACCGAGCAAAAAGGGTGGCCCTCCCTCTTCAACCGAGAACTGTGGCAGTTGTAGATCGCGTCAGACTTTCAGTGCGGCAAGGCTTAGGCGTCATCCTGGTGGTAGTGCGCCCAGCAGTTAGGAGGGAGGTTCATGAGGAATATAATGTTTTTCTCCGGTACGCGTCCATGCCTACCCTTCAAGCTGGTAGTGATTCGCGCCCAACTTACTCGCCGATGGAGGTTCGCAAGATTACGTTACGATCAGTGCCCGGGTGTTGCCGCCTCCAATGCTTAATTATCATGAGGCCGGGGGAGCATCAAGGGAGTGTCCTGGAATGGGGCCGTACGGCGTTTCCACTCCTTCTTCTTTCTCATCGCCGGTACCATCCATTCGGGCTCAGGAATTGTTGGTAGCCTTAACACAAGCCTGCCTCAGCCTTCCCCTCCTACGGTTAGCTTTAGAACAAGCCTGTCTAAGCCTCTGCTTGTACATTTAGCCCTAGAACAAGCCTGTCTAAGCCATTGTTTGTATTTTTAGCTTTAGAACAAGCTTGTCTAACCCTTCGGGCATATGATATACTTTTCCTTTTGTTTAATAAAAAGGCTACAATGTTTATTTGCTTTTTCCTTTGAATCTTTTATTTTTTGCAATAATCGCTTCTTGAGCAAATGCGTTGTTGTTTGTTGTTTTTCTTTTTTGATGGGACTCGGAATTGGTGCCGTTGGCGGTGACGAAGAACTGCCTAACTTTATGTAAGCTAGCGGCGTAGGAACAATTGTCCTCTGCACTTGCTAGCGCACGAGTTCTCCCCATAGACGGCGCCAATTGTAGGGATTGGGTTTGAGCACTCCTACTGTTGAGTGAGTGGACTCAAGCCCAGCTAGCCCAATACAATGAATTTGTAGAGAATGGGTTCAAGAACTAGGTCCTAGCAAGCGGACAACGTCCAAGGCAGGGTTCGCCATCGTCGAATGCAGGCCAATCGAAATTATCCTCAAAAGTCCGTCCTCGGCTAGGTTCGAGGAGCTTGACGGTCGTCCTTTTCTCCCCAGAGAGAAGGTCCCCCTCTTTAATCCGTTTCTTCTCCTTATATAGTCCTCCTCCAACTATCCCTTTCCTCCACTTGTTGATCATCCACGCCTCCTTCTGACAACCTGTCCCATCAACCGCATTACCAAAGCTCCCAGTGAGTTGCGGCAACCGAGGCAACACTGCTCAGGGGTCATTTCCCCATTAATGTTGCCGGAACATTAGTCATGCGCATTTAATGTGGAAGTGATAGTTCAATCCGGGTTTTGCTCCTCGGCCATTCTTCCATGGCTGATGCGTCGTACTTGGTCTTCCTCCTCCCATGGTCTTGCTTGGCCGAGGACATGGTTGTCCTCGGCGAGGGTATTGGGCTTCCTCCTCCTCGGCATGAGCCTTGGGCTTGGTATAAAGTGGGCCACTGGGTTGCTAAATTCTCCGGCCCCATATCTACCATATGATAACTCAAAAGATTATCCACGTATATTTTTAGTCATGACCTACCTAATAGTAATGTGATATGTTTAAAAATTTTAGTGAACTATTTGATTTTATACACATGAATGGTCTCATAAATCACTAATTAATGAGTTAGAGGAGATTTCTCTAATTCAATTTGGAGGAAAACTTTGTCCATTCTATGTCCTATCAAAAAGAGCACATAAGCAAATCTTAGATTCATTCAAATGAAGCATTCTATTTTTAATAACTTGGATTAGGACCAGTTGGCAGTTGAAACCTTCTTTGGTGTTTGTAGCGTCTCCACCATAAACAACAGGGAATTTTTTGTTCTGTAGCTCAAACGTGTTTATAGAGAGCCACTGCATACAAAAAAGGTTTATGATTAAATGTCAATGTTAGTATGAAAAATTTCATTGGCGAACCGTTTAATTTTGAATAAAAAAGACATCATTAAACATTATTCTAAATAGTAACATAGAGAGAGGCAAACCAACTTACCTCATAAAGCTCACCGTCACCCAACTTCACCTTAGCCACAAACTTTCTATCTATGTTGCTAGCAGCCACTGACAATGACCAAGGTGAAAAATTCGTGTTTGTTGCAGGAGAAGGACCAGAATTGCCTGCAGAAGTAGATGTGAGTATACCATTCCTCATTGCATGGAAGGCTCCTATAGCAATTGAGTCCTTAAAGTAATCTAGAGGACTAAACCCTCTAACTGAAAGAGAGATTATATCTACTCCATTATTAATTGCATCATCAAATGCTGCAAGAATGTCAGCAGCAAAACACCCATCCGACTAACATATCTTGCAAACAGCAATGCGAGCAAAGGGAACTCCTCCTTGGGCTGTCCCTGTCCCAAGGCCTAAAAGGCTTGCCCCACTAACTATGTTCCCCGTTGCTACTGATGCAGTATGGGAACCATGGCCTTCAGAGTCTCTTGGTGAAGCAAACTCACTTGCACCTAATTTTCTTCCGCTATGATAGTATCGAGCTCCGATAATTTTACTGTCAGGTATTAAAGTTACATTTATTAAAATTATTTATTAGTGTTTTGGCATGTGTGCATGCAAGCATGTTTATAGGTTAAATTGCATATCTCAACTTTTTTAATTGTAGATTTAAAATTGTCTACTTCAAGATGTTATACTTTAATTTCTAGACTTTCAAAATTGTTCCAAAAAGTCTTTGCCATCAGTGGATATTATTGAAAATTCTAATGTAGCAAAGAATTCCTAGCTACGCCATAGGTTCTACATTATCAAAGTGACTTTAGTTTTATGATTTTTGTTTGATGCATTTGTATTTTTCATCTATTCTATGATGGTAATGACTTTTTAAAAAAATTGTAAAAGAAGTATTTTAAAATTTGAGCAGCAAATATGTAACTTATCCATGTTTATATATAGGTCTTGATGATGTAGAGGTTTTACTTGTTGCAAGTGAAATGGGATGATTCTTGGCAAATGTATAAAGATTTGGATGAAAACTATTTTTCATTGATTGATTCTGTAACTGTACAATTGTATATATATACTAACTTAACCACCACAAGCACGTGTGAACACAATGTAACAAACATAACTAACTCTCTCACGTGTCTGACTTAAAGCTAACAAACTAACTAATCAAGAATCAAGAAAAACTACATGCCGTTTATGTATACACATCAAGTAGACCAAGCAAACCACACTGTCGTTTAGAGGAATAATTACAAGTCTTCACTTTCTTCAACTCTGAGAAATAATCTGGACTTCTACTTGAATTTGATCTTGAATTTCTTGTCTTAGTTGTTCCAGTACTGCTGCATTGAGTACCAATCTGTGCTGCACTGATTGTGGCAGCTGGGTTTGCATCACCTGATGCACTGGCTGCTGCACTGAGTGGCATGCTGTGCTGCACTGGTGTGGCAGCTGGGTCTGCATCACCTGATGCACTGGCTGCTGCACTGAGTGGCATGCTGTGCTGCACTGGTGTGGCAGCTGATGATGCATCCTCATCCTCTTGCTTTTCATACTCCCCCTCAAGATGGACTGAGGAAGAATAGATGTTAAGCAGTCCCATCTTGGATGTTAACACAGAGAATTGTTTATGGCCTAATGCTTTAGTCAATAAATCTGCCAATTGACAATGTGTTCTCACATGATTCAACTTAATCACCTTAGCCAACACCTTGTCTCTTACAATGTGACAATCAATCTCTATATGCTTGGTCCTTTCATGGAAAACTGGATTGGACCCTATGTGCAAGGCTGATTGGCTGTCACAAAACAACATTGCCTCTTTATCATGTCTAATCTGCAGATCCCTTAACAAATAAAGTATCCACACAATTTCACAAGTTGCCATAGCCATGGCCCGGTACTCTGCCTTAGCTGAAGACCTTGACACAGTAGCTTGTTTCTTTGATTTCCAAGAAATCAATGAGTCTCCAAGGAAAATGCAGTAACCTGTAACAGATCTCCTTGTATCTGGACATGATGCCCAATCTGCATCACTGAAACCTTTGACATGAAGTTCTGACTTTGCAGAAAAGAATACTCTTCTCCCTGGTTCATTCTTGAGGTAATGAAGTACCTTAAGTGCAGCGGCATAATGAGGCTTTCTAGGTGTTGCCATAAACTGACTGAGCTTGTGCATAGCAAAAGTAATGTCAGGCCTAGTAATAGTTAAGTATAGCAGCCTCCCTACCAATCTCCTGTATTGACTAGGATCATGTAACACATCACCTTCATGTTTACTAAGTTTCAAAGTAGGATCCATAGGAACCTTGGCTGGTTTGCATCCTAGTAGTCCAACATCTTCCAAAATCTCTAGAGCATATTTCCTTTGACATAAGGAAATGCCCTTGGCTGTCCTTGCTACCCCCAAACCAAGAAAATACTTCAAGACCCCTAAATCCTTCAACTTAAACTTCTGGCCTAACAAAACTTTAAAACTCCTCAACTCCCTTTTTATCATTGCTTGCAATTAGAACATCATCAACATAAACCAGCAATACAATAAATGAATCTCCTTGCTGCCTAGTGAACAATGAGTAATCAGCCTTGGATTGAACAAAACCAAGATCAATTAAGGTAGTTGAAAACTTAGACAACCACATTCTAGATGCTTGTTTGAGACAATATAGTGATTTATTTAGTTTACAAACCAACTGAGGCTACTCCCCCTTGCTGTGAAAGCCCAGTGGAAGTGACATAAAGACCTCCTCATGCAAATCTCCATGGAGAAATGCATTGTTTACATCAAGTTGGCTGAGAAACCAACCTTTCACAGCAGCCACAGCAAGCACAGCTTTGACAGACACCATTTTGGCAATTGGTGAGAAAGTGTCAATGTAATCCAACCCCTCCTTTTGGGTGAAACCTTTGGCAACCAACCTGACCTTATATCTCTCAATTGAACCATCTGATTTGTACTTCACTCGATATACCCACTTACAACCAATGGGTTTCTTACCAGGTGGCAAAGAAGTAACTGTCCATGTTTGATTAGCTTCTAAAGCTGAAATCTCAGCATCCATGGCTGCCTACCACTTGGGGTTACCAACAGCTTGGTAGTAAAAAGTAGGTTCAATGATGGAAGAAATGGCATAGAAAAAGGATTTATAAGGATGGGACAGATTAGTGTAAGACAGATAGGATTGAAGGGGATGAGAAGTACCTGAAACATGATTGGAGGAGCTTGGAATGGCTGCTGATTTGACTTGATTACAGTGATAAGCCTTAAGGTAAGAGGGTGGGTTAGAAGGTCTGGCAGACCTTCTAAGAATAGCAGGTAAAGCAGATGCATCAGGAACATCATTTGCATCAAGAAACTCAGATGTATCAGGAACATCAGTTGCATCAGGAAACTCATGAACCTCTTCATCAAAGTCTTGATGGATTTGGACAATAGTGTCATCAGAAATGGTATAGGAAGGAGAAGGAATAGAGAGAGGAACAACAAGAGATTCAGAGGAAGAAGGTGAATGGAAGATAGGTAGAGGAATAAGAGTGACAGATTGAGAAGAGGCATCTGAAGCAAAAGGAAAGCTTGACTCATGAAACACAACATCTCTAGATAGAAAGGTAGTGTGAGAATCAAGATCAAACAGTTTATAGCCTTTGACATTGAAAGGATATCCTAGAAAAACACACTTTCTAGCTCTAGGTGTGAATTTGTGTTTATGAGGAGTGAGATTGGCAGCATAACACAAGCAGCCAAAAACTCTAAGATGCGAATAAGAAGGAGGTTTGTGAAATAAAAGTTCAAAAGGGGTTTTATGATTTAGGAAAGGGGATGGAAGCCTATTTATAAGGTAGACTGCAGTGAGGACACAGTCTCCCCAAAAAGAAAGAGGAACATTGGATTGAATTTGTAAAGCCCTGGCAGTGGCATGGATGTGTTGATGCTTTCTCTCCACAACTGAATTTTGTTGTGGAGTGTAAGCACAACTCAATTGATGAACAATCCCTTTGGAGCTGTAAAAGTCATTAAAACTAAATTCTAAGCATTATCAGATCTAATGGATTTAATCTTGGTTCCAAATTGAGTGAGAACCATGATATAGAAAGATACAATAAGAGGTCTAACTTCAGATTTTGCTTTGAGCAAGAAAACCCAAGTTGCTCTAGAAGCATCATCAACAATGGTTAGGAAATACTTATGACCATTAGAAGTTAAAATAGAAAAAGGACCCCATACATCCATATGAACAAGATCAAAAGGGCAAGCACACTTATTATTATTGAAGGGAAAATGAATTCTTTTCTGTTTTGCCAAAGGACAAACAGTACAAGGCTTATTACAACAATTCTTAAGGAAAGGTAAAGTGCTACTTAAAGAATGAACCTTGACATCAGAAGGGTGCCCAAGTCTGGAATGCCAAAGTGAAAACACATTTGTAGAGAGGGAAGAAGAGCAAACAGCAGAGAAGGACTTGAAATTCTGCTTGGAAAGGAAATCAGAGAGAGATGTAGTAGCTTGGGAGAGGCTTGAATCTTGTAACAAGTACAAACCATCATGCATTTTACCCATTCCAATTGTGCTCCAACATGTAAGGTCCTGCAGAAAACAAAATTGAGACAAAAAAACCAAGCATATAGGTTGGGATTTTGTTAAAGCACTGACTGACAGAAGGTTAAAGGTAAATGATGGTACACAAAGAACATTACTAAGGGTTATATGGGAGGAAAGTTGAATGGTACCAATGTGTGTAACAAGAGCTGCTTCCCCATTAGGCAGTTCAACCATAGTATGTGAAATTTCAGTATAAGAAGTCATCAATTGAATGGAACATACTATGTGTTCACTTGCACCAGTATCAATGACCCATGTATGAAGATTATAAGCTCTTCTATTAACAATTTTGGCAGAGAAAATAGAATGCTTGAAGTTGATAGAAGTACCTGCAACAACATTTGATGGATAGGTCACAGAATTGGCAACATGAAGTTCTTGACCTTTAGGAAACTGTTGAGTAGAGCAGGAACCAATTAAGGTCAGAAGTTGCTGGTATTGGTCATGAGTGAAGGCTGGAGCTTGAGATACTGACATGGATGGAACAAAATTAGTGACTTTAGTAGAGGTGTTGCCTTGAATTAGTTCAAGATTTGTTGAAACTTGATGAGCAGTGGCATTTTTATTGTTCTTGAACTTGAATCCCGGTGGGAAGCCGTGCAACTTATAGCATTTGTCCACAGTATGGCCTAGCTTTCCACAGTGAGTGCATAAGGGCCTGTCTTTGCCTTTGAAGTTAGTTCCTGAGTTCTTGGTTGCTAAGGCAGTGGATTCAACTCTAACAACATTATGCACAGACCTCTGCATTTCTTCTTGGATGAACAAAGAATGAGCCTTATTGATAGAAGGCAAGGTATCCATTAATAAGATCTGAGTTCTTACTTGAGAGAAGGCATCATTCACTCCCATAAGAAATTTCATGGTGGATTCCTTGGTTTGAAGATTCTTCAACCTTTGATTAATTTCGCACATGCACTGACCACAAGTACATTGGGGAAATGGACTCAAATTCTGCAATTGATCCCACAAAATTTTGAGCTGAGTGAAGTAATCAGTGAGTGATTGCTCTCCCTGATGAATCTCAGCAATTTGTTTCTAGATATTAAAGATCTTGGTTCCATTTCCTTGATTGAAAGTGTCTCGAAGATCAGTCCAAATTTCTAAAGCAGTATCTCTGTAGATAATGCTTCCTTGGAGCTTTGGTGATACGGAGTTGATAAGCCAGGTGCCCACTACATTATCAGCACGAATCCATGCTTGAGCAGCCTCTGGAGAATTCACCAATGGTGAAGAGATGGTTAAAGATCCATCAATAAATCCTAGCTTGTTCTTGCCAATCAGAGATTTTCTCACTGATCTCGCCCAAGCAGGATAATTTTCTCCTCCAATCAGTGGTTGAGAAGTGAGAAGTGCTCCTGGATTTTCTCCAGGATGCAAGAACAGAGGATTGCTAAGATTATACAAATTGTTAGGTTTTAAAGGTTTAGGAATTTATGTATTTAGAACTCTAATTTGTAATATTGGCAAACCATGATCAAAACAATATGTTTAGTCTTGTTTAGACTTGCTCAAAGTTGATTAATTATTGTAAAGTTGGAATCGAGAGGCTGCAGATGCATTGGTGCATTTCGGCCTGGCTCGATCGATCGAAGCTTAGGCTCGATCGATTGAATCTCGGGTCAGATGCGTTTTCTGCAGAATTTCCAACTCAGCCCTAACTCATTAAACGTTTAGGGTTTTATGTTTTTGCCCTAGGTATATAAGGCAAAACCTTAGCCACGTTTTTAGGGTTGCTCCTGTTGTATTGTTGCTCATACATTGCTGTTTTGTGTAAATCTCTTGTGAGATCTAGAGGAGTTTTCCTTTACACAAAGCTTAGGGTTTTCAAGGTAGAGATTACTTCAATATCTTGATGATCAACTCGGTTGCTGCCATTGGAGCATAAAGAATAACAAGCGTGGGTGCTTGTAGTTGATTGGAGAATCCAAGAAAGAAGGAGTCCGTGGATTCGGAGCTTGCACGTGGTCGTGTCAGTAAGTTCTACTGGTGGGTGGCATTAGGAAGTCAAGCGGGGAGCTTGTAAGTCCTTTTGTATGAACTTCGATTCTTTCACATAGTGGACTCAGGTTTACCTTGAGGATAGCTAGGTCAAATCCTCCCTAGGTTTTTACCGTGTGGTTTCCTGGGTGATCATATCATTGTGTTATTTATATTTTCGCTGCTTTATATTTCTGATATGATTGTATGTTTGTGATAACCTAGAATTGCATAATTTGACTAAGTTAATCACTTGGCTAATTAACTAGGTTAATCTGGTTGTTTTAAGGGGTCTAAAACCGTTCAAGTGGTATCAGAGCGGGTAGCTCTTTTCTTGTAGATCTTTTGATCTCTGAGCTGATCCTTGACCCCTGTTGTCATGGAACACGGTCACTCTCTTGTTGTTCCTCCTCACTTTGATGGGAATAACTATGCTTATTGGAAAGTAAGGATGAAAGCATTCCTGAAATCCATTGATGAGAGAGTTTGGAATTCCGTTGAATACGGATGGGAGAAGCCCACTACTCCTGTGAGTGAGTGGCAAACTTCTCAAAAAGAAGCAGTTGGATTCAATAGCAAAGCTATGAATGCCATCTTTAATGCTGTTTCCATGGAGGAATTTAAGAGAATCTCTAATGTTGAGGTTGCTCATACTGCTTGTAAAATCCTCCAAACTGTGCATGAAGGCACAAAGGCAGTTAAGATAAACAAACTGCAGCAATTAACTTCTAAGTTTGAGAGCATTAGGATGTTTGATGATGAATCCTTTGATGAATTTTATGCCAAACTGAATGACATTGTTAATTCTGCTTTTAATTTGGGTGAAATCTATGATCAACCTAAAATTGTTAGAAAGATACTTAGATCTTTAACTGAAGACTTTAGACCCAAAGTGACTGCCATTACTGAAAGCAAGGATGTGGACTCCATTCCAGTTGATGAGCTTGTAGGATCTCTTCAGTCCTATGAGTCTGACCTACCCAAAGCAAACAAATCCAAATCAATGGCTCTTAAGTCTGTTGATGATGTTGAGGTTGGTGGATTTGATGATGAGCTCTCTGCTACAGAGATAGCTTACCTTGCCAAGAATTTTAGAAACTTTCTGAGAAACACTAACAGAAGGGCAAGAAATACAAACACTGCTGAACCTAGAAACTTTAGGAAGAATGATCCCACTAAGGTTAATAACTTTGAAAAACCTAGAGAAAAAGTAGGTCAATCTTTAAACAATTCTTTGGGTGCTCAGTGTTTTGGTTGTCAAGGGTATGGTCATGTTAAATCTGAATGTCCTACATTCTTGAGGACTAAGGGTAAAGCTATGGCTGTAACCCTTAGTGATAATGAGGTTTCTGATGATGAGTTTGGATGTGACGAGGATGGAAACTTCATTGCTTTCACTGCTATAACTATAGTCAATGAAAGCATGTCTGTTGAGGAGAACCCTTCTGATGGGGAACTCTCTGAGGATGCAGATCTTTAAGAAGCCTATAATAAACTTTGCAAAGTTGCTGCAAAGGATGCTATGAATGTTGAACTTGGCCTGAAGAAAATTGATTCTCTTGAGCTTGAAAAGAAGAATTTGCTTGTTAAACTTTTTGATGCTAATGATCTTTTGAACCGTGTGAAATCTGAGAACATGCTTTTGCTTGATAAAGTTAAAACTTTGGAACATGATTTATCTATTGCTAGATCTGCTAGTTCTAAACTTGATCACATGCTGAATGTTCAAAAGTATCCTTCTGATAAATCTGGGTTAGGTTATGTTGAAAGCATCTCTGTGTCTGCTCCTAATTCCACAAACTTTGTTCCTTCATCTTCTTCTGAACCTACTGTGAGTGAGGTTGTGAGTGAAACTATCAAACCACCTGTGAGTGAGGTTGTCAAACCTGTAGAAGTTTCACCTCCTAGGAAGATTAGGGTTGATCTGAGAGAGACTAAACCTAAGGATTCTAACCTTTCCAAGGACAAGATGCATGGTAAACCTGCTTGGGTTTGTCATTATTGTGGAAAGTCTGGACACATTCGTCCTAACTGTTACAAGCTTCAAGCTGCTAAGAGAGCAAACAAACCAAAAGTGTCTGTGCCTCAAGCACAAGATCCTATGACACTTATTGGTGAATTGGTAAAGGCGTTGAACCTTTATTCCAATCCTGGAGTTGGAAATCACTCGAATGTGAATAAGAACTTCAATGCTTGTGGTGCATCTAAAAGGTTTTGGATACAAAAGACTCGACCTAATTGAGTCTTTCTGACATGGTCCTTGTACTTCATTGCTCATTCCTTTGTGACCATTGTTCTTTGGCTTCTGTGTTTTTTTTGTGTTGTTTCTAGGATTTGCATTGCATAACATTCATACATTTCATTCTAGGATTTATTTGTTTTCTCTTTAAAAAGAAAAAAGAAAAGAAAAGAAAAAAAAAAAAGGAGAAAAGCAAATTGTGTTTGGCACTATTTTTCTTGGTCTTTGAAAACAAGGTTGGTCAATTTATTTACACATAACATGTTTTATGTACCTTATTTAGCTTTGATGAGCTTATTTATTGCACTTGACTAGTTGAAGCTTTGTAGTGCATGTTGTGTGGGAAAGATGTTTATGGTGTTTTTCACTTTGTCTTAATCTTGATGTCACATGTTATTTGATTGTCGGACTTGATCCTTTTGAGAAAGGCATAAATAACCATCTCACCACTGTTCACTAGCCAATCATGAACACCTTAGTGCATATCATAAGATTTTGTGCTCGAGAAAGTGTAGCACATGCACAAAAAGAACATAAGGTGTAGCCTCGGCTTAATCACTTAATTAAAACTGGTGTGTACTATTAGGCTTGATGCCAATTCACATAATTAAAAGGCTAAATTCAAGAAACTTACATGATTGCAAGCTTATGTTCTAGGAGATGTGGGAGTTATATGATGTAACTCTTTAAGTGATAATCTCCTTTAAATTCTGTGTGATGAATTTTGTAGACTTTGTGATTGATTTCTATTCACATATCACCTCACATGTATCTCAAGTTTTTGCTAGTTGCACACACTACACAAGTTACTCTTTGCTAAACACTATACATGTTATTGTGTGTGTTTTTGGTCTGACCAACCAAGTTTGAAAATACATTGAGTATTATGCAAAACATTTTTTTTGCTTGAGAATTAAAAGGGAGAATTGGCTGAAACTTTCTTTGGAGAAACTGGGATTAAAATTTGGGTTTTTGAAAAAGCATTCCATTTCATCTCATACTCATGCATTTTGTTTCATTGATTTCAATGCTTTGAGGAGTTATTTTTCAAAAATTGGTTTGAGTTTTTCAAAACTGTAATTTTTCTCAAAATACTGTGAGCCGCTGCCTGTTTCGATTGATCCATTCTGTTTTTCGATCGATCGAAAATACTTAAAATCTATTTAAAAATTTCGGAGTGATTCGATTGATCGAAAGTGATTTTCGATCAATCGAAAGTCGCGAATCAGGTTTTTTAAAACACTATTCTTGACTGATTCAAACACTTTTTCAAAAAGGTTTTTCAAACTTTTCTTCTCTCTCCGACTTGGCAAGGCTCCACAGTCCATTTTTTGTCGTTTTCCTCCAGATTTTTTGCAAAGAATCTCTTTCCTCAAGCCGGTAAGTCTCTTTTGCCCTTCCTTTTTGAGTTTATTTACATATTTCATGCATTTTTCATGCATTTATCCTCAAATTTTCGGACCTTTTTCTTTTTGGGAATTTTGTTAATTCAAGCCCAATTTTGTGCAATTGATCAATGGGTTTTTGTAGGGACATGCTATAAACATGATCTTGATAGTTTAATTTGATCAATTTTGGGTTTTGTGAAAAATTGAAATTTCTAGGGTTTGTATTAATTCCGAATTGGGGATTTTGTTCAATTATGTTGAAATTGATGTAATTGGCTTGTTGTTTTGATGAGATTGATTATGCTAATCTGTTTTCAACATTGTGTAATGATCAATTCATCAATTTGTTTCAAAATTATCAAGTGGTTTTTCAAATTTTTTTAGGGTTTTTGTTAGAAACTCTATGTTCAAGCCAATTTTGTGTAATTGAACTTAATTTGAACTGTGTTTACTGCATTAGTTCATGCATCACAACATTGTTATTGTTCATGCATCATGTAGATTTTTGTTATATATTTTTTTGTGCTAACTTGCAGTCTGCCCTTGGTTTTGTTTTTATTTTGTTCTTTTGGTTTTCTCTTGTGTCTTTGTCCTTTCCTTAGCGCTATGCCTAGGAAGACTAGGGCTCGTAGGACTGTTTCCTCATCTTCTCCACCCCCTCCTTCTTTTGACCGTGAGAAGTTTTCAAGTGAGAAAAACCAAGAGATTTTTGAGAAGCTAAACCTTAAGAGAAAGATTTGGGCTGAGCGTTCTGTTCTTCTAGATGAACTTGATCCTGCCATTAGGGCAAACTTTGAACGTCGGGGTTGGTTACCCTTGGTGGATATTTCTGATCCTCCTCCACCTTCTGCCTTGATTAGAGAGTTCTTTTCGAACATCTCTATCCGCGTCTATGATTCCAACACTTTGGTAAAGAGTTGGATACGAGGCGTAGAGTACTCCATTACTCCCAAGGTAGTGGCTGATGCTCTAGGGGTACCTTTGGTCCAGAATCCTGTCTATCCTTATGATGAGTCTCCCGAGTTGAGTGATGTCTTGTCTTACATCACTAGGTCATCTATCCAGTGGGGTTCTGATCCTAGGATAACCTCTGCTGAGCTTTCTGGGTTGCACTATCTCTTCTTTAGGATAGCCTGTCATTCTATCTGGCCCATTTCTCATGTTCACACCATTCCTCTCGAGCGGTGTGTATTTTTGTACACTTTTGTTACTGATGCTTCTATCAGTTTTCCTCATCTGTTTCTTCGTTCTTTGAACGAAGTTTATAGGAGTTCTTCTTCTTCTCATGCTCTTGTCCATCCTATCTTTATTCATAGGATTTTGCTTTATCTTGGTCTAGATGATTTCCCTTCCTCTGAGCCTATTCATGTGATTGCTCTCATAGGTGCATCTTTCCTTAGATAAAAGGCCGCTCATCTTAAAGCTGGCTCTAAACACCCTAGGTCTGAGCCTTCTAGTAGCGCACCTCCTCCTTCTTCTTCTACAGGTCCTGCTGGTGAGGCTGTTCCTGATCCTGATGCTGCTGCTGCTGCTGCTGCTGTTCCTCCACCTCCTTCGGACGACTTTGATGTACGTCGTACCTTGGAGACTGTCATGACCGTTCAGGCGGCTCATGGTCAGCTTTTGGTGGACTTATTTGACGAGATCCGTGCTTTGTGTGCTGATCTGGCGCATCTGCGTTCGCCCTCACCACCTCCTTTTGATGATGGCTTGTGATTGCACTTTGGCATTCCGTCACAAAAAGGGGGAGTAGAGTTTTGACTTTGTAGAGGAGTTTTTGTAGTTAGGGGGAGTACTTTTTATTTTTGAGGAGTTAGTGGAGTTTATAGATTGTATCTAGGTGCTTCACTATGTATATCATTTTTGGGGATATTCATGTTAGGGGGAGTAACATTGTTTTTGATATACATGATATATACTTGATTCTTGTTGCTTTGTGATTCACTGCTTATTGTTTTATATTTATGAGTTTTTCATTGATATATATCTTTATTCTGTGTTGTGTGAATCTTACAAGAATGTTATACCTGTTGTTTTACTCTTTTCTGTCACACATGCGTTTATGCGTTTGTTGAGTATTTCAGGAATATACAGGTTTATTCGATTGAGTTGCTGTCTACACTTGCAATTGATGGATAGTAGTTAGGATTGAATTTGAGTTTATGAGCATTACTTTTGTAAAGGGCTTTTTACTTGTAAACTTTGAGCTTTTAATTTGTGTTTTGTCACGGATTGCCAAAGGGGGAGTTTGTTAGGTTCTAAAGGTTTAGGAATTTATGTATTTAGAACTCTAATTTGTAATATTGGCAAACCATGATCAAAACAATATGTTTAGTCTTATTTAGACTTGCTCAAAGTTGATTAATTATTGTAAAGTTGGAATCGAGAGGCTGCAGATGCATTGGTGCATTTCGGCCTGGCTCGATCGATCGAAGTTTAGGCTCGATCGATCGAAGCTTAGGCTCGATCGATCGAATCTCGGGTCAGATGCGTTTTCTGCAGAATTTCCAACTCAGCCCTAACTTATTAAACGTTTAGAGTTTTATGTTTTTGCCCTAGGTATATAAGGCAAAACCCTAGCCACGTTTTTAGGGTTGCTCCTGTTGTATTGTTGCTCATACATTGCTGTTTTGTGTAAATCTCTTATGAGATCTAGAGGAGTTTTCCTTTACACAAAGCTTAGGGTTTTCAAGGTAGAGATTACTTCAATATCTTGATGATCAACTCGGTTGCTGCCATTGGAGCTTAAAGAATAACAAGCGTGGGTGCTTGTAGTTGATTGGAAAATCCAAGAAAGAAGGAGTCCGTGGATTCGGAGCTTGCACGTGGCCGTGTCAGTAAGTTCTACTGGTGGGTAGCATTAGGAAGTCAAGCGGGGAGCTTGTAAGTCCTTTTGTATGAACTTCGATTCTTTCGCATAGTGGATTCAGGTTTACCTTGAGAATAGCTAGGTCAAATCCTCCCCAGGTTTTTACCGTGTGGTTTCCTGGGTGATCATATCATTGTGTTATTTATATTTTCGCTGCTTTATATTTCTGATATGATTGTATGTTTGTGATAACCTAGAATTGCATAATTTGACTAAGTTAATCACTTGGCTAATTAACTAGGTTAATCTGGTTGTTTTAAGGGGTCTAAAACCGTTCGCAAATCTTGTGAAGAAGACGAAGCTTCTGTAGTGGAAGTGTTGACCGTTGCTGTTTCTGCCATTAAAAAGCTTGAGAAGCTTGTAGAACACAATAATGGTGGATAGGAAAAGCTCGAAGGAGATAACAATGGTCGATGAGTAAAAACAGAGAGCAAAAGAAAATCTCGAAGGAGATGATGATGGTGAATGAGAAAAACAGAGAGTTTCCAAAATTGATCTGAGAAACCCTAAGGAAATTAGAAGCGCTTAAGAAATAGCTCTGATACCATATAAAGATTTGGATGAAAACTATTTTTCATTGATTGATTCTGTAACTGTACAATTGTATATATATACTAACTTAACCACCACAAGCACGTGTGAACACAATGTAACAAACATAACTAACTCTCTCACGTGTCTGACTTAAAGCTAACAAACTAACTAATCAAGAATCAAGAAAAGCTACATGCCGTTTATGTATACACATCAAGCAGACCAAGCAAACCACACTGTCGTTTAGAGGAATAATTACAAGTCTTCACTTTCTTCAACTCTGAGAAATAATCTGGACTTCTACTTGAATTTGATCTTGAATTTCTTGTCTTAGTTGTTCCAGTGCTGCTGCATTGAGTACCAATCTGTGCTGCACTGATTGTGGCAGCTGGGTCTGCATCACCTGATGCACTGGCTGCTGCACTGAGTGGCATGCTGTGCTGCACTGGTGTGGCAGCTGATGATGCATCCTGCTGCACTGGTGTGGCAGCTGGTGATGCATCCTCATCCTCTTGCTTTTCATAAAATGCCCTTCCATCTTTTGGGAGGTGGACCAAATCCTTCATCATTGAAACTCTCGGACTCTGGCCAAATCCCTGTGTCAATCATTTCGATGATAACCTCGCTTTCAAAAGTTGTTCTTTTGACAGTCTTGGGGAAGCCCATGAAGTCTCATGAACTTGTTGTGTGGAGTAGTTTCTTTTTGAGACTATTCCCTCCACGTCTAAAATCCAAAATTTCGTCCAAGTTCATATATGATTTCATGATAACTAAAACAAGGAATGGTTGATAACAATCTCTAGAAGACTATAGTTCACCAACCTGCTAATTTTTGTGCCTCCTCCTTGGTTAGCTTCGCCACAAACCCATTGAAGCTCTTCGACATCTTCGTGTAGCTATACAGCAAAGAATCCACGTCATTGTACAATGCATTCCATTATACAGCTGGTTAGGTATATATTTTATCACTTTTCGCTAGCTCTTCAGAAATGCATAGTGGTTTGTTTGGATACGCATTATATTTCAGCTTTATAGTATAATGTAAAATATACTATAAAAAATATAACAAATGTTAGCCATTTTCTCCCAAAATGGCTAATATTTTGTAGACATGGCAAAATGGCCGGGTCAGGTTGTTTGGGTCGGGTCAATCGGGTTGCGGGTCAAACGGGTCACGGGTCAAAAACAGGTCGTTTTAAGCGGGTCAAAATCGGGTTCGGGTCAATCGGGTTGCGGGTCGGGTCGGGTTGACCTGTATTTTTCACATGAATTTTTATTTTTATTTTTATTTTTTATATAGAAAACATGTATCTATCATTTGGAAAGTTATGCAACAAATTACTTAATGTAAAATGCATTATTTTGAATTCACCACTTATATCAAGAATGAACTCAGTTAAACTTATTAATACTTATTCAACAATTTTAAAATTATACAAATCCTAACATTACTATCTAAAACAAAATAACACAAAGATAAGTAAAACAAATACACAAGTTTTATTTTTACACAATATCAATATTCCAAATATAAAACAAAATTACAAATGACTTATTGGATAACTCATTTGATAAAGAATAAAAATATATAAGAAATTTACAATCTTGAAAATTAATTTTATAATCTATTATCAGTTGTGGTTGACACTCTATTTCAATTTGAGATATACTTTAAAATTTGATTGCTTACTTATTTATACATGGTCTCTTTTATGAATATCATATTATTGTTAAGCAACACACACTCTAGGAAATATCATAATTTATTTTGAAAAGCCGTTTATTTTGGACATAAATTATTAAAAAATAGGTCTAAGTATTCATAATTGTGCGCGCCCGAAAGTGAAGCCTGTTGGGCTGGGCCTCTCTCGGACTCACAATTTACTTGTATAATGGGTTTGAATTTCCTACACTGGGTCGTTCTTTACACTGAGACTCAATGAGATCACTTTTCTCTTCTCAAGGGTCCGAATCACCTTGTTCTCACCCTGCTCCTTATCTGTCTTCCCTGTTTTCCAGTAAATTTCCCAACCCCCATCTTCCCCAAATTTCTCATATTTATAGTCAAAAATCAGTGGAGGATGGCTTTGGAACTTGGTTCAGTATTATTGATCATAGGTGGGTGGTTAGGTGGGAGTGGGAAGCGGTGAGGATGGCTTTGGAACTTGGTTCCCACCTCCGCGACTGTTCTCGGCAGTGGTGCCTCCCGAGGTACGGCCAAGTATGTAAAGGACGGTGTTTTCCGAACGTTGCCTCTCTATCATTGCTCGGGGAAAAGCTTGTGCCCGCCGCACGTGTGGCTCTGAGATGGGCTGCTTGGTAAGGAGAGATTGGCTTTATGGGCCATATGCCCAGGCCAGGGTCCAAGGCCCAAATGGGCCCTGGTGCGGGGGCCGTACAATAGCCCCCCCTTGATTCGCTCCCCATTCTCGGGGATGAATCAAGGATCACAAGGGGCAGTAATCTACCCGGGCAGTCGAAGAGTCAGTACCCGGTCATTTGATGAGCGTATTAATGCGTGCCTCAAAAGACGCGTTTAAACTTCACTGATGGCTCATCCGTTATCATTGTCTGACGGTTCGTGAACCGAGGCGTTATGCGTGTGGCAGTTGAGGCGGCGATCCGCGTGCTCCCTCGCCAGCGGAACAATTAATGCTACTCATCTCGCTTCCTATACCTGTAAATATTCGCTCCTGCCACTTATCCTCACTTTTGCATTCCTCACTTTTCTTTCTTTCACTCTGCCGAGCATCCTTCCTTCGTGGTTCATCTCCTAGCCCAGAACACACTTCCTCCTTTAGAACCCACAGTAAGTTTCTTTTCTTCTTCTTCTTTCTGTTTGCCCATTTCGTTCTATTCTTCAATAATCTTAGTATTTCTTTTCTTTTTAAGAACACTCGCTTCGTAGAATGGGTTACTCTTACCTCCTTTCTTCTGCAAACGCTTTGGCTAGCTTTAGGGATGCTTATAATGTTCCTAGGGACGTAGACATTGCCTACTGTAATATGGATGATATTGACATCCAGAGGCGCCGTGGTGTAAACATGGTGTTCTTTCCCTTGATGGCCATTCTAGAGGGTGGGCTTAGGTTCCCGGTTGATCCTCTGATTCTGAGTACCCTTAGATTTTACGGCCTTTGCCCCGACCAACTCCCTCCCAACTTTTACCGGGTAGTGAGTTGCGTAAGTAGGTTGAACCAGTTGTACGGGTTACAACTAAATCATTTTGACATCAATCACATGTATAGTCTGTGTGGCAACATTGAGTCGGATTACTATTTAAAGACTAAGGACGTAAGGGTACGGCTTATTTCATGCCTTCCAGATTCAAACCGAAATTCTGCTAGAGATTTTGTTCGGGTGAGCGGCAATTGGTTTGCAGAGGAGCTCCCCTGCGCATTTTCGCCGCGTGATGTTAGTCGGTGACAAACATTTATCTATTTTGGTCTCTTTTGATTCTGGTCTGGGTATGTAATCACTAACTAACTCTTATTCTCTTCGTGCAGAGAGCAAAAGATTCAAGCCGGATCTCAGAGTGGTACACATTCGGGACCTAAATTTTATTCTCAGATCAGAAATTTTTGTTCACTCGGACGGACAACTCGGAGCGTCCCATCTTATCCTCTGTGTAGATCTCGTTTACTCAACTTGGCAGGGATTTAGCCAGGCCTTGTTAGTCGACAGCCCTCTCCTCTCATATATAAACGTCCGGCACGCGAACTTCTTCCCACCAAAGCTAACTGTAGGTGAGGCACGTGATCTCGGCCCCCGGTTCATTTGTTCGGACGAGCGACAGCCCGTACGCAACGAGTCAGCCGAGCGCGTGTCGCGGGAGCGCCGACAACGCGCACACGAGCAACTTCAGTCAAAAGCTCCTGCACAGCCCGAGAACCCTATAGAGTTCGAGGCTCCTGTTCGGGAAGCAGAAGGTGCAGCCGCAGAACCAGCCAGCTCTTCTGAAACAGAACCCGATCAAGGCAACGCCATGGTGGCCAGGAGGAAAATGACGATCGACCGCTTTGTCCCGAGTGCCCAGCCTGCCGCGCAGCAGCAACGAACCCCTGGCCAAGATGCTTCGCCTCCCGCTGCCCCAGCAACCCGAGTTCGAAAAAGACCGCGCACAACCGATCAGACTCAGACGAGCTCGGGAAATGTGCCCCTCTGGCCATCGCCGGGTATTGTCATCCGGGAGCCAGTAGCCCAAACCGGGGTAGACCTGGCGTCTACTTCCCGGGCTTCGGCGGAATGGCGACCCTCTTTCCAACTTGATGGCAAGCCTTTTCCATTGACGGCCAGTGCACGAGTATGGGAAAAAGGTTACGGGGGCCGTGTAGCGCAGAGTCTGGCGCGCGACATTCTTCTGCCCGAGGACTTGCACGCTTTTACAGAAGGGACAGATGAGTCTTTGGGGAGGCGATTGCAGTGGCACACCGTAGCGGTAACTGTTCCATTTTTATTTACCATCCTCGGTTTCCCACTTGTTCATGCACGTGTACTTTCCATTTTTCCTTACAAACGCCATTATTGTGTGGTCAGGCTGCGCAAATGTCGTACATTGTGGACGGGAGGATGAGGGACCTAGCTGAGGATGTTGAGCGGGAGAAGGCTCTAAAGGATGTCGCCGAGGCCACGGCGATGGAGAAGTTGAAAGTTGCCGAGGAGGCAGAGAAAAAGATTGCTTCAGCCGTGAAGGCCCAGGCTTTTGCCGAAGGGAAGTTTGAGGAGCTGGAACTGCAACTGGGAGGCACCGAGCTTAAACTGGCAGAGGCTCAGAGCTTAACTACTATGTTGGAAGAACAATTGGCCAACTCGAAGGCGGTGTTGAAGGCTTATGAAAGCAAGTGGTATGACGAGGGGTTTGCAGATGCCGAGAATTTGGTGGAGCCGGTCATTCACCAGGCTCACAAGCTCGGATATGTGGAGGGTTGGTTTGTCGCTCTTCAAGCCTTGGGGATTCCCGAAGATTCTCCATTGAGGGATCGCGGCAAAATCCCTTTCCCGAGTACCCCACACACCGAGCGGCCTGCACCCCTCGTCATCGACGAAGAAGAGACCTCCAGCATGAGGGAACTGGTGAACGCTATTGATTCTCATGCGGTGCTGACCGATATGGAGGAGACTAGCCACCCCCATGTTGGGGATCAAACCGGGGAGGACGTCCAGTTGCCAACTTCTTTCGCCGACTAGCGGCCTCCAGAGGATGCATCCTCCGCTCATGCCGCGGATATCTAAAGTTGAAAGCCGATCCTGCTTTGTTTTTCCTTCTTTTTGAGAATTTAGATGAACTGAATTGCCTATGTCACCGGGCTGTGGTGACGGAACAATTTATTTATGTTGTATTTTCTATATTTTGAGTTGTCGGGCTTTGGCAACCAAACGTTAGTTTGAGTTTTATGTCTTACTATGAATGCCTTATTGTGATGTGTTTTCGCTTTGACCGAGTAATGAATCCTCGTTGGTTGCCTCTTTATTGTGATGTGTCTTACTATAGTAAGGTTTCCACCTTTTCGGTGATAGGGACTGAACCGATGACCAAGCTTCTGTCCTTAGAATGAAACGGGTAAGGTTTCCACCTGCTCGGTGATCGGGATCGAACCGAGGGCCAGGCTTTTGTCCTTAGAATAGAATGGCTAAGGTTTTCACCTGCTCGGTGATAGGGATCAAACAGAGGGCCAGACTTCTGTCCTTAGGATGAAATGGCTAAGGTTTCCACCTGTACGGTGATAGGGATCGAACCGATAACTAGGCTTCTGTCCTTAGGATGAAATGACTAAGGTTTCCACCTGCTCGATGCTAGGGATCGAACTGATAACCAGGCTTCTGTCCTTAGAATGAAACGAGTAAGGTTTCCACCTGCTCGGTGATCGGGATTGAACCGAGGGCCAGGCTTCTGTCCTTAGAATAGAATGGCTAAGGTTTTCACCTGCTCGGTGATAGGGATCGAACCGATAACCAGGCTTCTGTCCTTAGGATGAAATGGCTAAGGTTTCCACCTGCTCGGTGCTAGGGATCGAACCAATAACCAGGCTTCTATCCTTAGAATGAAACGGGTAAGGTTTCCACCTGCTCGGTGATCGGGATCGAACCGAGGGCCAGGCTTCTGTCCTTAGAATAGAATGGCTAAGGTTTTCATCTGCTCGGTGATAGGGATCGAACCGATAACCAGGCTTCTGTCCTTAGGATGAAATGGCTAAGGTTTCCACCTGCTCGGTGCTAGGGATCGAACTGATAACCAGGCTTCTGTCCTTAGAATGAAACCTTACTAGAATGAAACGGGTAAGGTTTCCACCTGCTCGGTGATAGGGATCGAACTGAGGGCCAGGCTTCTATCCTTAGAATAGAATGGCTAAGGTTTTCACCTGCTCGGTGATAGGGATCGAGCCGAGGGCCAGGCTTCTGTCCTTAGGATGAAATGGCTAAGGTTTCCACCTGCTCGGTGATAGGGATCGAACCGATAACCAGGCTTCTGTCCTTAGAATGAAATCTTACTAGAATGAAACGGGTAAGGTTTCCACCTGCTCGGTGATAGGGATCGAACCGAGGGCCAGGCTTCTGTCCTTAGAATAGAATGGCTAAGGTTTTCACCTGCTAGGTGATAGGGATCGAGCCGAGGGCCAGGCTTCTATCCTTAGGATGAAATGGCTAAGGTTTCCACCTGTTCGGTGATAGGGACCGAACCGAGGGCCAGGCTTCTGTCCTTAGGATGAAATGGCTAAGGTTTCCACCTGCTCAGTGATAGGGATCGAACCGAGGGCCAGCGGTAGAACGGTGCAAATCTGCATGAGAAACATCATTGCTATCATTAACAAAACATATACAAGAGGTTGCACTTAACTTTATGCTCGGCGTATTGCCTATCAGTGATAGTACTTCTTCAGATTATGGACATTCCACGGTCGGGGCAGCTGTCTCTCGTCTAGGTCTTCCAAGAAGTAAGCCCCGGTGCCGGCCATCGCAGTGACCCTGTAGGGTCCCTCCCACGTCTGCGCCAATTTCTCGGCATTAGTATCCCGCATGTTGCCCACGGCTCTTCTGAGAACCAGATCTCCGGCGATAAATTCCCTCGTCCTTACGTCTCGGTTGTATCTTCGGGCGAGCTTCTGCTGATATTCCGCAAGCCGTATAGTCACCCTTTCGCGCCATTCTTCCACCTTGTCCAAGCATCCTACCATCATCTCATCGTTTTGGGCGGGATCGAACCCCGCTACCCGCGCACTGCATAGATTCACCTCAGCAGGTATCACGGCTTCTGCCCCGTATGTGAGAAAGAACGGGGTCTCCCCGGTGGACCTTCTGGGAGTCGTGCGGTATGCCCACAAGACATTGGGTAGCTCCTCGGCCCAGTTTCCCTTCGCACCCTGTAGCCTTTTCTTCAGCCCATTCACAATCACTTTATTTACGGCCTCGGCTTGACCATTGCTCTGGGGATATGCTAGAGTTGAGTACCTGTTTTTGATACCGAGACCACCACAGAATTCTCGAAATGCCAGGCTGTCGAATTGTAGCCCATTGTCCGATATAAGCGAGTTCGGCACCCCAAACCTTGTGACTATATTCTTCCACACAAATTTCTTCACGTCCACATCTCGTATATTGGCCAGAGCTTCCGCCTCCGTCCACTTGGTAAAATAGTCTACGGCTACCAGAACGAACTTTCGACCGCCCGTCACCCGAGGGAATGGACCGATGATGTCCAGCCCCCACTGTACAAAAGGCCAGGGACTGTTGATCGGGTTCAGATGGCCCGCGGGCTGATGGATTAGAGGGGCATGCTTCTGGCACTGTTCGCACTTCAGCACGTACTCGGCCGCATCCTTTTGCATTTGAGGCCACCAGAACCCTTGAGTCATTGCCCGGTGTGCCAATGAACGTCCCCCCACATGGCTGCCGCACACTCCATCGTGAAGCTCGGCCAAGAGCTCACCCACCTTCTCTGGGCGCAAGCACAAAAGGTATGGCCCTCCGAAGGACCTTCGATACAAATTCTGGTCTTCCGACAGCCAATACCGAGGAGCCATCCTACGGATTCTGCTGCCCTCCTTTTCGTTGCTCGGTAGTCGGTCCTCTGGCAGGAAGTTGATGATGGGGTCGATCCAGCACGGTGCAGGGGTTGTGACAGCTGCGACGTCGATCCCTGCAGTTCCCAAATCACTCAGCACCCTGATGCTCGGCTCTGAAACAAGCTCGACTCTAATTAGCCGCGGTATCTCTTCGGCTACTGACGATGCCAGCGTGGCGAGGGAGTCAGCGTGTCTGTTCTGCGTTGGGGCCACCTGGAAAACCTTCACCGTGTCGAACCCGGCCATAACATGCTTCGCCTGTTCTGGGTACGCTTTCATCCGGAGATCTCGGGCTTCAAAACTGCCCTGCACTTGATTAACCACCAGACGCGAATCTGAATACACCTCAACTTCCCGAGCCCTTAAGCTTGAAGCTGTCCTCAGTCTGGCCAGAAAAGCCTCGTATTCTGCCTCGTTGTTGGACGCTTTGAAACCCAACCTAAACGAGTGCTCTAACCGTATTCCTTCTGGGGTGATTATGACTACCCCGGCACCGGCCCCCGTGGAGTTCGACGCGCCGTCCACGAATACCTTCCACGGGCAAACCTCAAGATGGCAAACCATCTCCCCTTCCCCTTTAGGCGAAAACTCTGCGATGAAATTTGCAAGGACCTGGCCCTTCACCGAGCTTCGGGGTCTATATCGTATGTCGAAAGATCCAAGTCGAGTTCCCCATTTTGCTATTCGGCCCGTGAAATCTGACCTCTTCAATAGTAACTGCCAGGGATACTCGGTCAGGACATATACTGTATGAGCCTGAAAGTAGTGCGGCAGCTTCCTGGTGGCATGTATTAGGGCTAACACAAGCTTCTCCAAGGGCAAATATCTCGTCTCGGCGTCCACTAGAGTTTTACTGATGTAGTACACGGGTTGTTGGATTCCTTTGTCCCTCAGTAGCACTGCGCTCACGGCGTGCTCAGATACTGCCAGATACATGAATAGCTCCTCACCTGGTTCTGGTGCCGTGAGCATGGGTGCCCATGCCAAATAATTCTTCAGATCTGGAAAGGCTTCGTCGCATTCTTCACTCCACCGAAATCCAGTCCATTTCTTTAGCAGTTGGTAGAATGGTTGGCAGCGATCCGCGAACTTGGAGATGAACCGATTAAGGGCGGCTAGCATCCCGGTTAATACTTGCACTTCCTTTGGGTTGCTCGGTGGCTTTAGTCTTTTCACTGCTTCAATTTGGTTGGGGTTGACCTCAATTCCCCGCATAGTGATCAGGTATCCCAGGAACTTTCCGGCCCCCACGCCAAACGCGCACTTCTCCGCATTAAGGCGCAGCTTATGCTGTCGGAGAACCTCGAAAACCGACTTAAGGTCCCTCATGTGCAGCGCCTCCTGCTTGCTTTTCACCACCATGTCATCGATGTATACTTCGACTGTACGCCCTATCTTGTCTCGGAACATCCTCGTCATCATATGTTGATAGGTGGCCCCAGCGTTCTTCAGCCCGAAGGGCATCCTCGTGTAGTGATAATTGGCCTCCAGGGAGATGAACGCCGTTTTCTCCTGATCCTCGGGCGCCAGGGCGATTTGGTGATACCCTTGGAAAGCATCCAGAAAGCTCATCCTCGGGTGCCCATACGTGGCGTCAACCAGCTGATCAATCTTCGGCACGGGAAAAGGATCCTTCGGGCAGGCTCGGTTTAGATCTGTGAAATCCACGTAAACCCTCCACGTGCCGTTCTTCTTCTTCACCACCACGGTGTTTGCCAGCCAATCCGGGAAGAAGATTTCCCTAATCACCCCGACATCCTTCAATCTTCGAACTTCCGCTTTCACAGCCTCGGCATGCTCCCAGGCCGATCTCCTCGGCCTCTGCTTTTTAGGAGCGAATGAGGGGTCGACTCTGAGTCTGTGGACGATGAACTCGAGATCTACTCCGGGCACCTCATATGGACTCCATGCAAACACATCTACATTCTGCATAAGGAGTAGCAACATTTCTACTTTTTCCCGGTCCTTCATGCTCTCCCCTATTTGGAAGTACTTGTCTGCATCCGACAATACCTTTACCTTGAGCATACTCTCGGCACGCGCGGCCCCCTTCTCCTCTTGCGGGCTCTGTAATTGCTATAAAGGAGTCCCTGACGACGAACATTTGGGCTTGGCCTGATCCTTCTGGTCGGTCTGCTCCCTTTTCCAATCGACCATGGCGATCAAACATTGCCTGGCCGCCCACTGGCTTCCTTGTATCACCTCGATACCATAATCGGTATGAAATTTGACCTTCATGTGCAGAGTGGACGGGACAGCCCCCATTGCATGGATCTATGGTCTTCCTAGTATTGCCGTGTATGGGGAGAATGAGGCAACTATGATGAAGCTTACCATTACCTCCTTGCCCCCCATGTTCACGGGCAGAGAGATTTGCCCCTCGGGAACCACCACTTTCCCATCGAACCCAATCAGGGGAGTGCTGTACTTCGAAAGATCCTCATTCCTCAACCTGAGCCCCCTGAATAGGTCTGGGTACATAACCTCCGCCCCGCTTCCTTGGTCTATCATTATTCTCTTCACAACGAAGCCGCCTATCCTTGTCGTGACAATCAATGCGTCGTCGTGCAGCTGAATAGTTCCTTCCAAATCACTATCGTCGAAAGCGATCGGCTCTCGGGTGGGTCTAATCTTCTTTGCGGGAGGCGGTACGCCCGTACTTCCCTCCATCGATATTACTGTCAACACCTCCTTCCCCCTTGCTGTTGAAAGGCCCCTCGGGGCGACGTGGATAACATCAATTACCCCAAGAGGGGGCGGAAGGGGGTTCCCTCTCGGTGGGGCGCCCTGCCCTACTCCTCGATTCCCGGCATCCGTCACGAACTCCTTCAAGTGCCCAGCCTTAGCCAGTTGCCCGAGATGATCCTTCAATACTCGGCATTGCTCGGTCGTATGCCCCCTGTCTTTATGGTAGGTGCAGTACAGGTTCTGATTCCTCTTAAAGGGGTCGCCAGCCATCCAATTTGGCCACCTGAAATATGGTTCATGTTTGATCTTGTCCACAATTTTATGCACGGGCTCCTTGAACGTCATGTTCACCTCCCCTACTCGTGCTTCTGGTTCTTGAACCCTCAGATTCATTCGTGCCCTCGGTTGAAAGCCGCTCTGCCGAGGACGATTTGTCATCTGCGCCTTGCCTTTGCTCTGTATTCTGTCATCTTCCAGCCGCTTGTATTCTTCAATGCGCCTCATTAACTGCCGCATATCCTCGGGAGGTTTCTTAGTTAACGATTCCCTCAGCCTCGAATCCTCGGGCAATCCCATTCTAAAAGTGCTTGCGGCAATCTTCTCGTTCCCTCCACCAATCTCGTTGTAGAGCTCCCAGTATCGGCTAGCATAATCACGAAGGGTTTCCCCTGCCCTCATCTTCATAGACAGCAGCGCGTCCACCGGTTGCTGCTCCCGGCTGTATGTTACGAATCAGGTCCCGAACTCCTGTATCAGCTCGGCGAAACTGTGGATGGAGCCTTTGTGCAACCCGTTGAACCACCTTAAAGTTGTGGGACCGAGGCTGGAGGGAAAAACTTTGCACATCAGAGCGTCATTGCGGGTATGTAGAGACATCATTTGGATATAGTGGCTGACGTGCTCCACCGGGTCCGTTTTCCCACCATATGAATTAAAAGGTGGGCGCGTAAATCTGTCCGGCATTGGCGCCCGTTCAATGTCTGCTGAGAACGGGGACCGAGTTGCCCTGCGCAGTGCACGGCTCATCGCATCCATGGCCGCATTCTTTGGCCGTCTTTCCTCCAAGGACCCCGAGCCCCGATCTTCATACTCCCGCGAACGAGAGTGATTTCGTCGTCGGCGAGATTTTCTTGAATGTGAACGGTCTCGGCGCCAACGGGACTCCCTCGAGCATGAACGCTCCCGGTGGTGGTGGGATCCTGATTGATTCAACCCCACTTCGTGTCGTTCTTCCCCGGCGTCAAGCCCTCTCCCTCGGTTGCCTTGATCCATTCTACGACGCTCGTCTCTTGCTTCCAACTCCAGGTCTTGTACTAACCTGCGCAGTCGTTCAAGCTCCTCGTCCCTCTCGTCAAGTTGCCTATGTCGAGAAGCATGGGATACCGTTCTCCCCGTTTGATACAACCCTTCTCCAAGGCCGGACCGCTCTTCCAGATGCTCATAAGCCCGATCCTCGGGTCTCTTCTGCCTCTGTTCCCGCCAGGTGGAGCCTCGGGAAGACCCTGCCGAGCCACTCTCGGCGTTACTTCCAGACATCTTCCTGCACACGAGTCTCGGCGGAACAACTGCTTAGTAGGAGTTTCCCACAGACGGCGCCAATTGTGCGCGCCCGAAAGTGAAGCCTGTTGGGCTGGGCCTCTCTCGGACTCACAATTTACTTGTATAATGGGTTTGAATTTCCTACACTGGGTCGTTCTTTACACTGAGACTCAATGAGATCACTTTTCTCTTCTCAAGGGTCCGAATCACCTTGTTCTCACCCTGCTCCCTATCTGTCTTCCCTCTTTTCCAGTAAATTTCCCAACCCCCATCTTCCCCAAATTTCTCATATTTATAGTCAAAAATCAGTGGAGAGGTCATGATTACTTCCTAGTTAGTGCAACAAGCGGTCCAGTATTATTGATCATAGGTGGGTGGTTAGGTGGGAGTGGAAAGCGGTGAGGATGGCTTTGGAACTTGGTTCCCACCTCCGCGACTGTTCTCGGCAGTGGTGCCTCCCGAGGTACGGCCGAGTATGTAAAGGACGGTGTGTTCCGAACGTCGCCTCTCTATCATTGCTCGGGGAAAAGCTTGTGCCCACAACACATGTGGCTCTGAGATGATTCGCTAGGTAGAGAGAGATTGGCTTTATGGGCCATACGCCCAGGCCAGGGTCCAAGGCCCAAATGGGCCCTGGTGCGGGGGCCGTACAATAATTTATGCTAATTTGATACTTTAGCTTCACTATTTTCACACTTGTGAATATTTCTCATATGTCTACAATTTTAAATCTATGTTTTTAACTCTACTGTAACTAGATTATCTTGGCATGTACTTTGCTATTTGATATCTAAAAATATTTACTCATTACAGAATGTTCAACCATTTATCTTTCAATTAATTTGCATATAGTTATGTAAATGTATCAATTGTTTCCTTAAAGTTCACAATAAACAATTAAACCAATATTGTCTTAGTTTTACTATTTTTTTACCAAAAAAAAAAGTTTTAAAAAATGGTTCGGGTTCGGGTCGGGTCGGGTCGATCCGCAAAAAACACGGGTCGAGTCACAGGTCAACCCGTTTTTGCTTCAGGTCAAAAAAATCGAGTTCGGGTCGGGTATTTTTCGGGTCGGGTCGGGTCAGAAAATTTTGACCCGTTTTGCCTTGTCTAATATTTTGGCTACAATGTACACTTTACATGATACTATTTGAACAACATTTATTGGGTCTAATTTAATATACACTTTAATTTACTATTAAAGTTATGGTATTTTAATGCAATCTGTCTCTAATGCAGGTACCTCCAATCCGGATATTCAAAAAAAATTCTGGAAGAGTATATGGCAGTTACGGGTTCCTCATAAAATTAAACATTTTGCTTGGCACGCCAGCAACAATGCTTTGCCAACCATGGCAAATCTTCACAGGCGCCAAATTGTTCAAAATGTTAGCTGCAATCTGTGCAAAGATCAGCCAGAAGATGTTTTACGCGCGGTCTGGTTTTGCAAGGAGATTCGTGGCGTTTGGGACTCTCTTGACTGGTTTCACCAATCGGTTCCGTCTCCTCCTGTGTGTTTTAGTGATCTGCTTGCCAGGTTTCTGCATTCCCGTGACGAATTTCGAGTTGAGATCTTTATCATTGCAGCGTGGATGATTTGGAATAGACGCAATGCGCTTCATTTTGGCCGACCTGCCCTTCCAGTGCCTAGCATTTGTAGTAAAGCTGGTAGCTATTTGCAGGAATTTCTTCAAGCCCAAACTGAGGAATCAGCCCCACCCCGAGCTCCTGTTGTGCAGCAGTGGCGCCCTCCCGATTCCCATTGCTTCAAGGTGAATTTTGATGCTGCGGTGTTTCGTGATTTAAACAGGGCAGGCTTAGGTGTTATTGCTCGTGACTGCGGAGGTGCGGTTTTGGGAGCTCTGTCTTCATCGATTCCCTTGGCCCAATCAGTAGCTGATGTAGAAGCCTTAGCATGTTTGAAGGCGGTAAAGTTTGCTTTTGAGATTGGTCTTACCCGTGTGGTCTTTGAGGGTGATTCTGCTGTCATCATTAGCGCTCTCACTCAAGAAAACGGCGAGGGGGCCAGCTATGGTAACATTTTAGAGGATATTAGGCAGCTCGTAGGTGCTTTTCAGTCTGTTATTTTCTCTCATACAAGTCGTGTTTGTAATTCTGTTGCTGATGCTCTTGCTAAGAAAGCTAAGCTAGTGGTTGGGGATCAGTTTTGGTTAGGTGATTTGCTAGCTGATATTGCCCCGCTTGTGTATCGTGACATTCATTAAGTTTTTTTTATTTGTTCAATAAAGCCCAGGCTTATGGTCTGGTTTCTCAAAAAAAAAAAAAAAAAAAAAAAAATCACCTGCCCAAGTACGGAGTACCTACCCATCATCTAATTTAAAAAAACAAGCAAACAAACAAATTTTGTCTGACATTCTGGCATTTTACCCCCTTTTTTTTTTAATTGGCAATATGTCCCTGTTTCGAAACTATATAAGTTCGTGCCCCTGTTTTGATACTCGATAACCCTAAAATCGAGTTATGCCCGATCAAACTTTAAAAAAAAAAAAAAAAATGTATGAAACTCGACTTAATGGAAATTGAGTTCCAAAACGCCACTATAAGGCTTAAAAACGTCACTATAGGGCTTAAAAACGCCGCTATAGGGCCACTGAACTTGGTATTCACACTTATAAAAAAACTTTTTGCAGAAAAATGCCACTATAGGAATTAAAAAACGCCACTATAGGGCCATTGAATTTGGTATTCACACTTATAAAAAAAAATTTGCAGAAAAACGCCACTATAGGGCTTAAAAACATCACTATAGGGCCCCTGAACTTGGTATCCACACTTGGAAATTTTTTTTTGCAGAAAAACGCCAGTATAGGGCTTAAAAACGTCACTATAGGGCTTAAAAACGCCGCTATAGGACCCCTGAACTTGGTACGGGACAATATACTTATAAAAAAATTTACATGAAACTCGAGTTTCTAGAACTCGAGTTCTATGCAATTTTTTTTTTTTTTTTTTTTTTTTTTTTTTTTAAAAGTTTGATCGGGCATAACTCGATTTTAGGGTCATCGAGTATCGAAACATGGGCATATTGCTAATTTATTTAAAAATTAGGGGCAAAAGGCTAGAATGTCCACAAATTGTCATCCAAAATCAATCCTATTTTATTAATAACCTGCCAGTAACTTCTTGGAGGATGCTGGTATGAATAGATGATACAGAGATTTCCCCCTTTAGTAGGTCACCCATGTACACAATGTATACCTGCGTTCACAAAATTTTGCCAAAAAAATAAATTCTATTAACTATATAAAAAGAGGCAATGCCTCTATAGGGCCATTTTGGTTTATTAAGCCACTTTTTTTTTTTTTTTTTTTTGAATAGTAGCTTTACTGTAGCTACAGTACCAAGTGGCACTGTAGTTACATAGCTATGGTTTTTTATTTTTTATTTTTTTAGTCTTCCGTTTGTACTTTTTTTTCCCTTTATATATATTGTTATATTGACACAACAAATTTCACAATATTTTCACAATTATTGAAGTGTCAATTTCTTATAAGTCAAAATAAAATAATAAAATATGAAACTATGACCAACCACAACTGAAAATAAATATTTTGTGAAAGTGTTGTGACACTTGTTAGGTGAATGTGTAAAAACTATAGTACTTTTAGTTTGTTCAATATGTATTTTTTTTTTCAGTCATCGATTTGTGCTCTTTTTTCTACTAACTATATAAAAAGAGGCAATGCCTCTATAGTGCCCCTTTTGGTGCAGTGAGCCATTTTTTTTACCCCAAAGTTTTGAACAATTGCTACAGTGCCACTTTGGTTTGTTCAAGTGGCACTGTAGCTACAACGTTTTTTTTTTCCCAGTCTTCTGTTTGTACTTTTTTTTCTTTTAAATATTTATAAGAACCCACATATATATATATTGTTATACTGACATAACAAATTTCACAATATTTTCACAATTATTAAGGTGTCAATTTCTTATAAGTCAAAATAAAATAATAAAATATGAAACTGTGACCAACCACAACTGAAAAAAAATGTTTTGTGAAAGTGTTGTAACACTTGTTGGGTGAATGTGTACAGTACTTTTGGTTTGTTCAATATGTACTGTTCATTGCTTCTTCTTCTTCTTCTTCTTCTTCCCTTTTTTTTTTTTTTTTTTTTTTTTTTTCGTTCATTGATTTGTGCTCTTTTTTTCTATGTATAAAAAACTCATGAATAGTGTTATGAACAGTATTTTTGGTTTAGTGACTTGCCTTTTTCCTCCTTTTTTTCCCTTCAAGTTCACCAACTTCATTTGAGCTTGTTTTTTTTTTTCTTTTAAAGGATCTTTATATGTTTACTTTTTACTTGTAATGTAAGTTTACATTGTATATAGACAAAAAGTAGCAAATATTATATACATTTGCAAAAAAAAATTGTACAAATTTTGCAAATGTGTACAACATTTACCAATTTTTATGTGTTTACAATATAAATTTACATTGTAAGTGCAATGTATATTTATATATATATATATATATATATATATATGTTATATAAAAAGAGTGAATGGGAAAAGTTATAGTAATTTCGCTACAGTAGTTTTAGTTTATTTAACTTTCACGGTTTTCCTGGCATTTTTCTTTAATTTTTTGTGAATGCATAAAGTTGTAGTATATTTGCTATATTATTTTTGTTTTGTCCACAATAATTTTCACAACACTTTCATAACAAATCAAATGTGGTAAATTGTTGTGGGTTCCAATTAGCTAAACTGGTAAAGTCTCTGATGGTTGTATAAGAGATCTGGGGTTCAATCCCCGCCTACACTAAAAACTAATTGGTGTCTTGGTCTAATAATAAAGAGCTATTATTAGGAGCAGACGCTATAGGTTGAACTTTCTCAAAAAAAAAAAAAAATGTTAAATTGTTATTGGTTCTAATTTAAACTTACCAATGAAACTACTTTTTTGCCCACCAATAACAACTTATAGTAGCCTACTACTTATGATTTGTTATGAAAATATCATGGACATAACATTTTTTTGTGTGAAAAATGTTAAGACATCTTGATGTTGCCACAATATTTTCAAAACTGTTGAGCTGTCAATTCTTTACAAGTTAAAATAAAATATAATAAAATTATAAAGGTATTATGAAAATGTTGCGTCATTCTATTGTATTTTTAGAACTTTTTTGTTGGTTTAATCAACTTTGTTGAGCCAAAATTCACTATTCCACATACAATTTTCTTGGGTTGACTTTTTGTATATTTTTTTCTTTACACATTATTTTAAGTAAAAACACATAGTTTTGCACACAAAAACAAAAACAAAAACTTAAAAAAAAAACATTTTTCATCCTTTATGTTTGAGATAGTTTACAATTCTTCCTTAAACTTTAAAATCAAGCAATTTTTCCCTTAATATTTTGGAAAAGAGCAAATATGTCATATTGTTATTCTCTCAGTTAAACCATAATGAAAGCTTATGATTCTTAAAATATTTTATTGTGTAATGTCTAAATTACTCTTGCTAAATTTTAACATTCTAAAAATTTTCTTTACGCATTTTTTGTTTTAAATGATAAAAATTCTTAGAAAGTTAGAATGATGATATTCAATGACACAAGCCTTTTGTTATCTTTATTTATTTATTTATTTTTATTTTAAATTTCTTAGCAAAACTTAGTTGTTTATTGTTGGAAGATAATGATATTCGTTATCATTCTTAGAAGTTTTTAGAGAATAGATATATTATCTTTGGCAAGTAGGTACTAAAAAACTATTATAGTTAAATAAATATTTATATGTTAAATAGCTACCCTGACTTTGTGGTTGATCGAAATTCTTAAACGAATGAGATTAACTTTTTACGACATAATTATCAAAATTCTTTAAATTAATATCTCTTTTGATTAATGTAAATCTCTATATACTTTAAAAATCAAATGATTCAAATCTTTATTTTGTAATACAAATAAAATCTAAAATTGACCTTAATTACTACAGTACTTTTTTTCTATGGCAAGCACATGCCTTGCACGTGCTGCCCTAACTAGTAATATAAAAAGTGCCAATATATACGCATGGAACTGATGTGGCTTCGCCCATTCAAAGTAAACCCCAAGCCCAAGTCTAAGCCCAAAATAATTTTGATTCTTGCAAAATAAATGAGTTGATTGCAACTTGTTTTTTATCACAATGTTGGCCCATGACTTATTAGATTAAAAATGATTTTTTTAAAATAAAGGCAAAAATAATAGTACTAAAAGCAACCGGCCTACTAGTCAAGATCTTTGTATCTCAACTAACATTTCTTTATGTTTTCAACGGAAACATTCAAGATTTAACCCCCTGCCCCCTCCCCCTCCCAACTCCAACTATCATTGTATCAAAAAAAGAAAAAAGAAAAAAAAGGGCCTATTAGAGATATATCATGCCTTTCGATCATCATTAATCGCCCCATAACAGGAATTGAGCAGAGTACAAGTAAGGCAAGTTAAGATCAGCCATGCAAAGGGAGACTTTCGGCTTTACATCAGAGAACTCTACCAAGAGCCTATGATCTAGTTAACTGTTAAGGTTGTTCACTCAAAGCGTGAGAGAAATGAGCTTATATAAAGGAAGGAATTGAAAGCTGTGTTTGGGTTCTCAAACAGCATTTGTGAAGCACGGCCAACAAAACAAGACAGTCCAAAGCCGGCACTAGCAATGTTCTTTTTGTGAAAAGAAATGGGCTTTGTAAAGGATGGGATTGAAGTTAAGCTTTTAAGTCTTTGGATTCTCAAACAGCAATTGCTAAGTCTGCCAATAGACTAAATTGTCCAAAGCCGGCACTTACATTACAATGTTCTTCTTGTGAAAGGGAAAACTTACCCAATCAGCATATCTTATTATAACAATTTTTTTTTTTTATTAATTAGATTCGCCCGGACAAGAGTCTAATCAAGAAGGTTTCTCAAAATTAAAGTAGAATAGTCCATTTATTTAGAAAGACAGAATCTTTAACCAGGATATTACAATTCATTGTAGAACTAGTTCAAAGGTTCATATTACAACAATTTTGTCTCCATATTTCACCACTGCCTTTCATCCCATTCTTTTGCGCATATCACTTCAAAGATTTTGATTTATTTATATAGCTAATACATGCTAAATAGAACTTCAATTTCAAAAGGCTCCATACACAACAATGGGGCTCCTCACTTGGAATGTACCATCATCCCATATTAAAGAAGCAGAGACTATTTGTTTTGCTATTGTTCCTTCAATTGTGAGCGCAAATGATAGCTTTTGTTTGAGAGATGTGAATGACAGAACACTAGGGTTCACTTTGATACTAAGTCCATGTGGGGAGGTCACGATAGCTTTATACGTAGATGTTGATGATCCAACATTGGTGACGGTCCGATTGAAAACGTGACTTATTGAATTCGAGGGTGGTATGGATAGAGCAAAAGAAGGATAGTTTAAATCCAAACTTTTTTCATCAGTTTCTTTAGAACAGCTACTATTGTCCCCGGTAACATATTGTAATAACTTGGTATTATATCCTTGTGCACACAAAAATTTTATGTAGTCAAGTGCATCAATATCATATACTAAGCCAGGATTTGGAGCCTTAAGAGGATTAATATTGCCTGCACCATATGCAAATTCAGCATCGGGGTTCTTTTCAGCACTCATGGGATAAGCTGCAAGTTATACACCAAATTGGAGTGAGTTGATAATGATTAAAGATTATGGTCTACATCACAAGTGAGTAATGCTAGGAGCATTGTTTCACATAAAATTGAAGTAACATCATTTACACTCATGTTCATCACTAGCAAGCACAATGTTGTCTTTACACTTATTGATTAAAATTACCAAGATTGGAGACTGTATAAGGTTATTACCAGTAGTCATAAGAGCAGATCTAATATAAGCTGGTGACCATGTGGGGTGAAATGATTTGATGTAGGCAGCTATTGCTGTAGCATGTGGGCAAGCCATTGATGTCCCTGAAATTATATTATATGAGCTTGATCTTTTATCCACATCAACACCGGAAATTGGGGAAATTGGAGACCATGCAGCGAGAATGTTAACTCCAGGAGCAGCTAAATCCGGCTACAACAACCCAAAATCATGATAAAGGTATCAATGAAATAAATAGTGCAAGAGCGCAAATGTAAATAAAATTATTAGTAAGGCACAAAATTTCAATTTAGTTCCTTAGAAACTAAACCTTACATTTCCCAATTAAATTCAACCACGTGACATGCATATTTTATACAGCATTGATCAATGTTGTTACATAGTTAAATTTGTTGGAGAACTTAAGGTATAACACCTTACAAGGAATTTTACCAATTTTTTTATTAGCAAGCTAATTATTAGAAAAAATTGAAGAAAGATTAATAGCAAGTTACCTTGAGAATGTTGTGTGCAGCTGGATTTGGGCCTCTTGATGAGAAGGGGGCTATGTAAGGGGCCAATGTATCTTTACTTTCATTACTCCTAAGAATAGTCGCAGTTGGGCTCCTGTAAATTGTTGATGTTTATTAGGAACTTAGGATTAGTATGTCTTGTGAAGTCCTTAATTGTCTAAGGTATTTTAGATTAATACCTTGTCGAATTTAGGTACGTGCGAATCTTGTCACCATTCTCAAAGCTAAGGTAAGATGCAGGTAAGGGAAAAGCAATGGTTTCAGAATTGAGGTTTCGGCCTTGCATCACAGCACCAACTGCACCGGCTAAGAATGGCCCAGCCCCATTAGTCAGGGCATCACAAAGTACAATTTTACCTTTCACCAAATTTTGGTCCAGTGAATATTTGTAGCAAAACCTTCATTTTTACCCCAAAAAAAAAAAAAAAATTCCTTTTTTTAAGTACCAAAATGAAGCACAAATATATTTCAACTGCTAGTTTGATAGAGTTGTGCAGACACAGGAAATAGTTAAACTTATTTTCATTGTCTATAATATTGAGTCCATAGAGATTTTTTATTTTTACTTTTCAGTTACCTGGAGTTGATCTCTGATGTGGTGTTTGGTGCATCCCCACCATAAATTATTGGATACATATCATTCTTGAGATTAAATGTATTAATTGAAGTTCCCTACACAGAGAAAAAATATTCTCCAAATTAGTTTTATAGTTTTTTTTTTATTTATAGGAAATTAGTTTAATAGTTTAAATTTTATTGCATACACTTTTTATGCTTGATTATAGCATACACTCTACACTTGCAATTCCACACGTTTAAGTTTTAAACCCCCCCAAAAAAGATGAGAAATATGAACAAGAAAATCATAAATGAATATTCATAGCACCTTTTCTTTATCTATTAGTGATATCTTTTTTGGGGGACAAGAAGAAATCATACAGTACGGGGATATAATACACTCTTCTTTTTCATAAATTTGAGACTCATGTGTGAGTTCTAGTTAATTCAATTGGTAAAGTCTCTGATAGTTGTATAAGAGATTTATGATTTAATCACCGTCTACATCAAAAACTGATTGATGTCTTGGTCTCATGATAAAAAGCTATCATTAGGAACGAACATTGAAACTCTCCAAAAAAAAAAAAATTTTGAGACTCATGTATGAAGACATATTATCTTTATGTGAAAGCAAGGCCTAGTAAATCAAATGCACTAGAAAATTTCACCCAAAAACAAGGGAGTATAGATTTTAATTAATTACCTCATGATCATTTAGCAAGATGAAAAAAAAAATACCTCATAGATCTTGTTGTTGCCTAATTGGACCTCGGTGGAGAACTTTCGATCTATGGTGCTTGCAGCCACAGACAAAGACCATGGGGAGAAGTTTGAGATGGTTGCTAGATCAGGACCCGAGTTACCAGCAGAAGCTGATGTCAATATTCCATTTCTCATAGCATGAAATGCTCCAATGGCAATTGGATCTGTGAAATAGTTCTTAAAATATCCTCCAATGGAAATAGATATAATGTCAACCCCATCAGCAATGGCATCATCAAATGCTGCAAGAATGTCAGCATCAGAACACCCATTCAACCAACACACTTTGTACATGGCAATTCGTGCTGATGGAACACCTCCTCGTGCTGTTCCCAACCCAAACCCTTCTAGGCTTGCCATGCTAACTATGTTCCCAGCTGCTGTTGATGCAACATGTGTCCCATGGCCCTCCGAATCTCTTGGAGATTTAATATCTTCTTCTTCAAATATTCCATTGCTTCGGTAATATTTTGCTCCAATGATTTTACTGCGTTAAGCGTCACCACATTTCTTAGTTATTATTTTTTGTTAAAATTCAATTTAGTCTATTGACTTTTATTTCAATCGTCAAATTAGTATATTTTAGTACATTTTCAGTAAAAACCTAAATATGTTGAAGCCAAACACAGAAAAAATTTGTTAAATAGCATATGACTAAACTTATTTAGTTATGTAACACATTTTTGGAACTCGAGTTTGTTAAACTCGAGTTCCAAGTGAAACTCGAGTTTACCAAACTCGAGTTCTAAGCATTATGTTTGATCATATTGCAATAATGCTTGGAACTCGAGTTTGGTAAACTCGAGTTTGACAAACTCGAGTTCTAGAAAACATGCTATATAACTAAATAAGATTGATCTAGTGCTTTTTTCCTAAATATTTCTAAAAATCATGTTGTTTGGCAAAAAAGGCCCCAAACACATACTTCCCTTCACTTTTAGTTCAATTGTCAAATTAGTTTTTAAATTTTATTTTTGGTCAATTTAGTCCCTTAATTCATAAAATTTGTTAGCAAATGATGCCATTTAAGCATTATTTTCATTAAAAATCTAATTGAAAATATTCAGAGATGTGTCATTTTATAGATTTTATTGTTTAATGAGTATTATATATATATATATATTATATATATTTTTTAAATAAAAAATATATAAACTACTTCATTTGCTAGGGACTTTATCATTGATAAAGCTTAAACCTTAACAACTAATTCAAAAATGAAAGTAAATAAAGCTAGAGATCAAATTGAATTTTGACCTTGCTTTTCACTCATAATTTCAATGTGTGTGTGAGTGTGAGTGAAGTGCACCAGTGAACCTGCTGGTAACAAAATACCATTGGTTGGATGTTAGAGATATACTTGTTGCAAGTAAAATTGGTTAAGGCTTTACAGGTGCCCTTCCATTTGCGAGGTGGTGGACCAAATCCTTTGTCACTAAAGCTATCAGCCTCTGGCCAAATTCCTGAGTCCAAAACACCGATAATGATGCTGCTTTCGATTGTTGTTCTATCCACTTGCTTTGGGAAGCCAATGAAGTCCCATGACCTTGTTGTATGTAGCTCATTTTGTTTGTTAGGGAACACTGACACTACGCCATCCATTGCTACATATTCATTGTTACAACAATTTGTTATGGATTGCCACAAATTGTTAGGGAACACTAAATATGCTTGTTGCTACATGTGTGTGTGTGGGGGGGGGGGGGGGGGGGGGAGAATAAATTCACCCACCTGCCATTTTTTGGGCTTCTTGCTCAGTTAGCTCCACTACAAATCCATGGAAGCTCCTCTTGTAGCTATAGAGTAAAGATTCTGGTCCAATATGACTGTATGCAGGCATATTCATTTAAAAGGTTAAAAGTGTAGAAGCAGTTTAATTCAGGAAAGGTATTCTTCCTTGTTCTCTTGAAAAAGAACAGTAAAGAATTGGCCTCTATTTTCTTCAAATTTAATACTTCCATTTGGGTAGTTAAAAAATAGTTATTTTACACACACACAAGAGAGACAGAGAGACAGAGAGACAGAGAGAGAGAGAGGTGAACCATATTTAGGATATTGAATTCTTCAATATACTTTGCACTAAATAGAATCTATTTCATAGTTAAGATTAATACTTAATAGTTAACATAGATAAAGCTTAATAGAGGAAGTAACTAATGAACCATCAATCGCTCAATCATAACAAGTCACATCAATTATAACGTTGACTTAACAATTGAAAGGCCAATTTGGCTTTCCTTTAAAAAAATAATTAAAAAAAAGAAGAAGGCCAACTCGGCATTTAAGAGCATCCACATTAGTTCGTTTAAAATTTTCTGTCTATTTTACATTAAAAACTTACTTTTTCTATTTTACACAAGCCATTGATAAAAACACCCACATCAGATCATCTATTATACACTATCGTTTCTTTAAATAATCATTTAATATTATTATTTTATTATTTAACTTACCCACCTACCTACCACCCACTACCCACAACATCCACCACACACAGTCTCCCTCTCTATTTTTCAGAACAACACTCTCTCTTCTCTCACGATCAGCCATAGCTTTTGTTGCCAAACTGCCCTCCTCTCTCACGATCAGCCATAGCCAGAACTCACCTTGAGCTCCGTCCAGGGACGAGAGCCCCAAATCCTTCGCCATGCCATCATCGGTGGCAGCAAAGATCAGTTGCAACACCACCACAAACAGTGGTCCAAATCTTCACTCTCTCATGGCAGCAGCAAACACTCCACCCAAGCTTCCATGGCAGCGGCGACAACAGCTTTGGCGTGAGTTTTGGTTTGATTTTTTATTGATTTTGGGTTCCATTTTCTGTTGATTTTTGGGTTGATTTTCCGTTGATTTTCCATTGATTTTTTGGTTGGATTATTATGTGTTGTAATGGTGGTGGTGGGGTGGTATTGGATTGTGGTGGTGGGTGGATGGTTGATCGGCTGTGCTAATTTAGATGAAGAGAGGGAAAGGGAGAGAGAGAGAGAGAGTGAAATGAGAAAGAAGAGGGATCTGACCAATGACAGAGAAAATAGTATAAAATATTGATTTACAAGACTACAGTAACTGTGTATATTTACACAGTTACTGTAGCTCATGGAAATTTTTAGAAGACTTTACACCGTTTTACATGAGCTAATGTGAGAGTTTTTTCGGCCAAAATGTGTAAAATGAAGGAATTTTTGTATTATAGAAGAGTATCCACCAATTGATGTGGATGCTCCTAAAAAGGTAAACTCAGCAAATCTATTACTAGTTAACCGTCAAGTCCATATACACCCTCCTCAGTCTTCACCCATGTCATCGTTATCATTGGTGCCTCCTAATCCATATTAGATATTCACACAAGTGTTATCCTCAAGTTCTCATACTCATTCTTTTATTGACAGTGTCTTTACGTTTCTATGCATTCACCACCACCAATTCCTCATATTAAGAAAAACTAACACAATATTTGGAATTTTATAAAAAAAAAAAAAGGGCCGGGGGGGGGGGGGGGGGGGATGGAATAGAATAACACTATATTTAGAAGTTTATTAAAAAAAAAAGAGGGGTTTGGAATAGAATGGAATAAATATAGTATATTTTTGTGTTTTTTTTTTTTTTTTTTAATAATTCAAATATAAGGGGGTCTAAATTATGGATGTCTATGTTGGAAACACTAATAACAGATGCTAAATTGGTAAACTATAAGATTCTTTGCATTTTTTTGTGTGTTTGAGAGTTTATAAAAGAAGTAAATATGTAATTACTAATATGCCATTCACCTTCTATTTATCTTTTTTTTTTAAACATGAATAAAATTGGTATTCCACCTTCATTTCATTAAACCATTGCATTCCATAAATATTTAGAAGGGAATAATATGAGGATTCCCTCAAAACCATTGCATTCCATAAACATCTCTCAAATACACACTTTAAAAAAAAGTATTTTCCATTCTTTTCCTTTCTTCTAAAGGAATCTGATTTTACTTATTATTTGGTGACTCATAAAACGATCTACCTATATTATTTAAAAAGTCACATGATTTAGTGAATAGGTCATGTTACTAAAAATACATGTTGAAAGTTTTATCAATTGTCACATAGTAAGTTGGAAGAATTTTTCTTTAAACCAGTTAAAGGTGAACTTTTTGTGGTAGACAATAGAGGTGGTAGTTTTGGAACATTATGATGGCAGGTTGTAATGGACTTCTTTGCTGATTTTGAGCTGCCTTTAATAATTGTGCTAGCACTTTTAATTGGCATGGCTTGTTATTATTGGGCCATTGTAGGGAATATGCTTCGATCGATATAGTGTCATAGGGAGAATATCACTTATAATTGGTGAAGATGTAATCCCTACAATGTGTCAAAGGTGGCCAATAAAAGGCACGACAATTACAAATTTCAAGTAAAGAATTCAAAGCCAACTCAATAAATTATGACTCACATGTTTTAAATGAAGAGAGGATGGAAAAGTGGAAGGATAGAAAATATTTTAATTTCCCTCATTTGTATTTAGTTGAGAGGGTGGAAAAGTGAAGGGATGAAAAACTTTTTTGTTTGATTGAAAATAAAGTTTGTATAAATTTATTATCATGTCCCTATTAAGGTTGTGTTTGCCATTAGCTTAAAAAGTTAGTTTTTTTTACTATTCAACTTATTTTTGCTATTATTCATGGGTCTTATTGCACTTTTTGATACTATTCATAGACCTCATTATACTATTTCAACTACCTTATGGCTTTATCTATAACACTTTCAGCAAAAATATTTCAGTTTCAGCTAAATAAGCTGTTTCCAACGGATTCTAAACAAAACAAAAGGTAACACATTATAATTTTTTTTTTAAAAAGTATAGATAGACACTTCATTAAAGTTAAAAAAAAATAGCATAAGAAATTAACCCAAAATTGTTTTCTAAAAAAAAAAGAACAAAAACAAAAACCAACCAAAATTAATGAGAAAATAAACATATGAGCACCCAAAAAAAAGAAGAAAATGAAGAAAGCTAACATGTCCAGAAAAAATCAAAGAAAAAAAAAAACCAACACGTTAGTACCCAAAAAAAAAAAAAAAAAAAAAAAAAAAAGCCAACACGTTGGAGGTGAAGTCCAACGTGAGGGGTATTTTTGGAAGCTCATTTCATGAGCTTCCCCCTCCTAGTTTTCTCCCCATTTTGGAAAGAAAACTTTTTAGTGGGTTCGGGGAGAAAACACCATTTATTTTCCTTCCTTTCCACCCAACTAAACACACTCCAAAAAAAGTTTCACTTCTCATTTTCTCTCCAATGTTTTTTCATCTACCCTATTTCACCTCCAAACAAACACTCCCTAAGGGTCCGTTTAGTTGAGGAGATGGAAAGTGGAAGGATAGAAAATAAGGAAGGGATAGAAAAAAGGGAGGATAAAAGAGATTTTAGTTTCTCTCATTTGTGTTTAGTTGGAGGGGTGGAAAAAGGTAGGGTTGGAAAACTCATTTTTTTGGTTGAGAAGAAAAGTGAGGGGATAGCAAATATAGCTTGTATAAAATTATTCTCATGCCCCTATTGCATAATATAAGAAATAATTTCCTTACAATCATTAAAAATAAACTTATTATCAATTAAAATAAAAAAAAATATATATCTTATAAAATTTAACACATCATTAATATTTTTATTTTATTTTATTTTTCGTTGTTATATATAAAAAGAGGTGAAAGGTGAAAAACGTTAAAAAAAATGTTGATAAAAAAAGAGGTGAAAGCCACCAAGGACCCCATCATTGATCAAATAAGGAAAAAAAAAATCCATTGTTTGATTAAAAGGTTGAAAAAAAAAAAAAGCAATGTAAACATAAGTTCAAAGAGCTTGAAAAAAAAAAAAAAACACAAGAAGGAAAACTGGAAAACGTAACTCAATGCACATAGGGGCAAATTTGGCTTTTGGTAGAACCCATGTTTTCTCCCCTCAGTTTTCTCCTCATTTTGGGGAGAAAACTTTTTGATGGGCCCGGAGAGAAAACAGCTGGGTCCTGCCACAAAATTTTCCACTCCCCCTCACAACCAAACACTTTTACAATTTTCTTTTTCTCCACTTTTCTCTCCTAAGTTTTCTATCCTCCCTAAAATCCCTCCAAACAAACACACCTTAAGCCAAACGCATCTCCTTGTCTCTATAACCAAAAATTCCTGATTCTCTCACATCGATAAGAATTATTTGTCACTAAACATCCTTGTCTTTACCTTCACATTATTAGGCCATGGCACTCTTCATAACAGAGAATTTTGAATTTCTAATTTCATGTTTTGTGACGTGAACTAATCACAATTTGTTGTGTCAAGCTTAACTAATAATAAAGATTGAGCCTAATTTAAAAAAAAAAAAAAGGTTTGGGTTTTTTTTTGGGGAGGAGGGGGATGAGATTGAGGTTGAGGATTTGGATTTGGATGATCTTGACTAGGTGGTTGAGGCAAACAACCGGGGGAGGGGGGAAAGGGGGGGGGGGGGTCATGAGGGACAACGATGATTGGGCCGATTAGAATTAAGGCTTAATCGATCTGTGTCATTGCCTGCCTTTAAAAAAAATAAAATTAAATCAAGCCACCTCTCTCTCTCTCTCTCTCTCTCTCTTAATCTCACTAATTTTTTTTTTCTTTTTCTTTTATGAATTGGAAGAGTAACTATGAAATATTTATGTGAATTTATTATTGCATCTATGTTGGCATGATTTGTGATATTCAATTGGATGGCTGAAATGTATATTGAACTTGATTGAGACTTCTACGTTATTGGTAAGGATTTTTTTTGGAAAAGGTGATAATGTAAAAAAAAAAAAAAAGTGACTCTTTTGTTTTTGTTTTTGTTTTTTTTTTTTTTTGAGAAACCAACTCTTTTGTATTAGTTTAAGTACAAGTTAAACATCATAATTTCCCTCAAAAAAAAAAAAAAAAAGTTAAACATCATAATATTTTAAGAACGCAACCAGCCATAATAAAATAAATAAAATTTTCTCAAAATTTTTGAGACATTTTACTTCAAAACTAAAGAAAATGGAAGTATCTTATAAAGTCATTATACTACTTTTATAACCTGCCAATGACTTCTTGTAGCATGTTTGTGTAAAGGGATGATGTGGAAATCTCGTCCCTCCTGTTGCCCATATATACAATATAAGCCTGCACGCACAATATCATATATACAGGTAGAAAATATAAAACATGTTTATCAGTTTAAGTCGTCCCACATAAAATAGAAGGCAAATTTCATGGCTATTAGGCCATTAATTAGGTGGCTAAACTGGCTTCCACAAAAAAATTAATAGAGTTCAGCTATAGAAATATTTGCCTTTCGCCCATTCTGAGAAGCTGAGTGACCAATAAGCAGAGTGAAGGCGGCGAGGCTGAGAAGGAGAAGCCATGAAAGACTAGTGGTTTTGCTTGCCATTGGAATTGGATGGTTTGCTATGCTAGCTATGAACTTGGCTAGCATGTAGCGAATATCTTCAAACAAGATTTCAGCTCAACTGTAACTCCAGCCCCTTCAAAACACTATTATTCTCATGCAATATTATCCAAATGAGTCAAGTATAGTATTTAAAAATCAAGAATTTAAGGAAAACTAAAGAGTTTTACCTTGGTTTCTAGAGATGCTGAGCCCAGAGGAAGTGTTCTTAATTTTTACTGTAAGCTAAATGGAAAACAATTTCCTGAAGGAGGTTGATGGTGCCTTGAAGTGGCATCCAATGATGGGAAGAGGTGGTTGCATAGCCACTTTATATAGGAGTGGAATTGGGAGTGATGTTCGAGAGCTTGGGCTTCAAATTGACCAAAAAATCCCCACCGTACTGTTACTATATGCTTCTATACATTTGAATTAGTCATGTACTAATGCAAAGCAATAATACTACTAATTTTCTAAAACTAAAAATTCTCACATGATACTAAAGTTAGATGAGTTTTCAGCCCCAGAATGTGTGAGATAAATAAGCAACATTAATTTTTAATTTAAATAATAATTACAGTGTTACAAAAATTCTACTTAAAATATTGACATGTAATTGGAGATTGCAATGGGTTGGGTTTAGTGGGTTTTATGATCTAACCTGATTTAAAATTTAAGTTAAGATTTGGGGATTTTATTAATGGATTTAGGGTCCTATTTTCTTAACTCACTCCTGTTTGTGAACAATTTGGTTTCTATATATAATTCCAAAATAATGTTTTCGTCCTAAAATTTGCCTAAAATTTGTTTTTTGTTCTTAAACATTAAAAATGATCTTTTTCCATCTTCATTAAGAGGAATATACATGTATTATGAACACCTTTACAGAACCTAAGTTCTTCCCCAAGGCCAGTCAAAAACCTCTCCTGTTTTCTATTGAGGGAAAAATTTTGGGGATTTTTGTTAAGTATTTGGGTTAATTCCTTCATCAAAAGACAAATAGATAGCTATGAGTTGGTTAGCTATCTAAAATGAGCTCCGAAGAAGTGTGTGTGAAAATTTGGAACAAGTTGATTTTTTTTTTTTTTTTTTAATGAAGAAAAAACTTTTATCCCCATGGATAACATTGACAAAACACGCGGGGCCAAAAACTACACCCAAAAAACCAACCCCACCACAAATCACTAATTGGCGAATACATGAGAAGTAATGTTTCCTACTCTATTAGTCTAATTAAAGGAAATTGACTCAAAATGTTCTCACTACAAAAAAAAACGCGTCCTATAGCCGCATTTAGCTCCTAAAACATGGCTATTTGTTTATTGTTTGGTAAGGTGTATGATTCATCCCATTTTTGTTGAGCTATGAACCCTCTGAATTGTGGATTTATGGACTTGCATAAATAAGAGGTGTGTGTGAGAGGGAGAGAAAATATATTCTTGTATTTATTTATTCCCTTTTAGTTTTTTTTTTTTTGGGGGGGCTCAAAATACTGGGAAAATTGTTCTTAGGTGGGGTTAGTGTCTTATATATGTATGATGAGTTTGGTTGACAAAAAATTACATTTCAATGATTTCATGCATATGGTGTTAACCATTGTAATTTTGTTTTTTTTTTTTAAAAAATAATTTAAGGATTGCGTTTGTGATCAAGATAAAGTTGTCACACGAGTGGTGAGATGGTGCCCACGTGTAGAGCCTATTCCTCATGTAAAAAAACAAAAGCATTGCTTTCGGACTATCTAATAAATTTCCCAAAGAAGTTTGAAAGGCTTGAATGTAAGGTTGCCCTCTCTCTTGAGCCTATCTCTTTCTTTAGTACTTTTTCTGAGCACTCTCTCTTCAGAATGCAATTCACTTACTTTCTTTCACAAATTTTTTTTACATTTTTAACTTTTCAACTTTCTTTTAAATATATTTTATTAAATAATTGAGATTTAAAATTATTTTTTCAACTTTTAATTTCAGCCATTATTTACAATTGCATTTGATACAATACCCAATTCCTTTAGATATTATTCTCTTGCACTATTCCACAAACTGGTCCGAGCCGACTGATTTGTTAGGTCTTTTCTAGACCGTACGGTAGCGGACCCTCCACGTGTTTGACTGTTTCCTCTTCTAATTTTCTTCCAGGGTATGCCAAAGAAAGAGCTTTTTGTTCTGGGCCCATTACGGAGGATATGGACATAGAAAAAAGAATCATGAAATAATTTTGAGAGCGGGCTGTGGGCCATATGAAAGAGCCACTTTTTGCATGTTTTCTTTCCTTTATAGATCCACGGTATTTGATTATGCAATCATTTTTTTTTTTTTTGAAACTACACTATTAATCTCTGAAATTTACTTTATATGCGTAATTGGTCTCTTAAATTTGAAGTGAGCATGTGAGTTCTAGTTAGCTCAACTGATAAAATTTCTGATTGTTGTACAAGAGAGCTAAAGTTCAATCTTCGTCTACACTAAAAACTAATTGGTATCTTGGTCTAATGACAAAGAGCTATCATCAGGAACGGACGTCATAGATTGAAATTCTCTCCAAAAACAAAATGTTTGAAGTGAGCATAGTTAGTCACTCAAGTTTTAAAACTGAGTTGTATTAGTCTTTTAACTAATTGTCGTTAGTGGTGTTACTTACATGACTAATGAAACAATAACTTAACATAATTTTTAATGATGTGGCATGTTTTTAATTAAAAAATTAGTTTCTACATTAGAAACAATATTCACAACCCGGTACCAACCAAATTAAAAAAAGTATTTTCTATATAAAGTTGTGATTTACAACTATATTTTATGTTGGCTTTATTTCATGACAAAAAGTGTTGTAATTGTTTTAATTTATTTCCTTGTATTTTGTGGGATTTTATTGTATTGGGTTTAGTATCAAGTTGGTGAAGACTCTATCTTAAATGAAGATTTAGTGGATCTCGCGAGTGTCTCGCTAGAAGCTAACCCGCGAGAGAGCCATGTGAGAAGCACATGCTGGAAGATGAAGAGTCATGCCAGGCTGTCGTTTTCGCGAGTGTCTCGCGGGTAAGGCCTTCCCGCGAGATAGTCGTGAAACATTCTGCCTGGAGGATTTTAATGACTGACTTTCTTACCCTTCACCCATACTATATATACCCTCATTACCCACAAAAGGTTTTCTAAAACACACACACCCATCTTTTGAGAGAGAGCTACTCATCCTTAGTGAGAAATCATTATAGCCTCTTCTCCATCCCTCTCCCATTATCATACCTTGAGAGGAGATTTGTACCGAAACACAACCCACACCTATTCAAAGTGTAGAGAGTGTTTTGGAGCTATTGGGAAGCATTGGAAGAAGCCAAGGATGGCAAATGCAACATGGAGCTTGTTACGGGATCCGGAGAGCTAGACAAGACACGGTTCCGAGAAGCCTTGTTGGAGTAGGAGCTTGGAGGGCTTAGGTACATTGGGTAGATTAGGCTTGGAGGGTCTCTTGCTAACCCATGTATCCCAACTGATTGTCTAGTGGATCGATTACCGCTTGGAGGGCGGCGGAGAGGTTTTTCGCCGAGTTCTTCGGTTTCCTCTTCGATAACACGTCTCGGTGTTATCTGTGTTTGCATCTCTCTTCCCTACTCTTGTTCATTTCATTTTTACTGCTGTGTTACTTTAAATTTGGTTTAGAGTAGTTGTCTTACTTATACGCTTGTGTTTACACTATTCCGCACTTAGTATTAAGTTAGTGTAAAATTAACCAAGCCGTAACTTTAATTTGGGGGTCTAAACTGCTCGTGTGTTTTCGACACATTTTCGAGCTTTCAATTGGTATCAGAGCGGGTACACTTGTTTTGGTTTAAATACCTAAGTGTGATCCTTAACCCCTTGTGTTTATTTGCCATGGATTGTGCTTTGTATGCCTCTTTGTATGATTTGGTTAATGATGAATGTAACATGCCACGTGTTTGTGAAAATGCCTCTATGAGTGATAATCCTCATGATTGTGATGCTATGTTACATGAGTCCTTGGGTGTTGTTGATATTCCTAACATTAAACTCTTGAAGAAAAAGGCTAAGAAGTTTAATAAGGATTTGAGCAAGTTATTTTGTGAAAAGGATTATTTGATTGCTAAGCTCAATGAATCCAACAAATTGGTTGAAAAATATAAGAAACTTGCTGAAAATTCTATTGAAAAGCTGAAAGTGTTTGAATGTTTGAATATGGACTTGGATGCTAAACTTGTTTTGTCTAACAAACTTGTTGATGATCTTAAATGTGAAAATGAATCTCTTAAGATGCATGCCAAGTGTTTGATTGCTGAACCTGTTGCTAAAAAGGAAGATAATATATGTTGCAATCATGTTGTGGTACCCGATATTGTGCCTAATATGTGTTCTACCTCAAAGGACAAATCGGTGTACATTCCTCCACATAAAAGAAATCAAAAGGTGGAGAGAAAGGTTGTTAAGTCAAAGCCTCCGTTTAGGTCTCAACCTAAGGTTTTGGATGGATCTAAGTTTGTTCCAACTTGCCATCATTGTGGTGTGAGTGGTCATATAAGACCTCAATGTCATAAGCTGAAGAGAGAACAAAACTATGTTCCTAGATCCCTTCCCAAAAAGCCTAGTGGACCTAAACACATTGTTTGTCACCATTGTGGTGTCTTTGGTCATCTTAGACCACATTGCTCTAAGTTTCAAGCTCTTAAAAGAATTAAAAGAAAAGAGAAACTTGAGCTTTTTGGAAGTTGTGATATAAAAGTTAAACCGGATTTGGGGGAAAATGGTAAGTTGTTGAAGAAAGTTTTTAATGTTCTTGCCTCCTTGTCTATGTGCATCTCCGGTTCTCATTCTTCCAACCCTCGTCTCACTTCTCATGAGACACTCATACCAAACAATCAATCCATTTGGATGAGGAAGGGTTCCTATGGTTGAGCTTTTGCTTTTTTGGTCCTTGATCTAATTCTTTCGATCTTTGTAGGACCCTTCATGCATTGATTGTCATATCTTCATGCATTTTGTACATCTTCCATTTCGTTTTATGCACTGTTTTGTTTTAATCTTACTTTTATGTTTTAGTGTTGTGTGAGTAAAAATTCAAAAACCACATAAAAAGTGAAAAATTCAAAAAGTTTGATCGTATATGTTTGAGCACATTTCACATGTGAGTTTGACCTAGTACCTTCGTACTAATAGCGTAATGCATTTACGAGTTTAGCTTGTTTTGTATGCACATTTATCTTTGTGGGAGAAATCTTGAAAACTATGTGTGATTGTTGTAAATAGATCTTCAAGCTTGTCATGAATAATTGGTCAATAGTCTTGATGGTCTTGATACTTGCATAGACTTGTGTCTATATCTCTTCCCACTTTATTTTTTTGTTTTTGCAAAAGAGCTCACCAAATGTAAATCTCCAAATGAAAAGAGATACCGAGCTGCAAAAACCTGTCGCACATACTAGTATTTGACTAGGAAAAAGGGAAAACGATTTTTGTTTTAAAATGTATGGTGCTCAAAAAGGCCAAAGGCTAAGTCTAAATGTTGGTATATCAAAAATATCAAGCACCGATCTCAAAAAGAGATGTATTATCCAAAATGGATCAAATGTTATGATTTATTCAGAAGCCAAATGAAAAGCTTCTAAATTGTGTAATCAATTTGTGGGAGGTCATATATACTTATTTCTATAATTGAGATAGTCCACTTGATTTCGTATCAGTTGTGTATGACTCGATTGAATTGATCGTTGAAACTTCACTCTGGTCTAAGGACTTTTCCTCACTTGATTTTCACACACAACACACAAGTTTAATGTTCAATGAATGCCTATTTCATTTGTGTGTGTGTGTACATGTTCAAATGTGATGTGTGTGTGCTCAACCATATGTGGTTCAAACCAAAAATATTTTTGTTCTTTTTGTTTGCTTTTGGATGTGATTTGTATCACCTATGTTTTTCAAAGTTTTTAAAATATTTTTGTGTGAAAAACATGTTTTCTAGGTGTTTTCATGACCTATTTCGTGTATAGGCTCAATTGGGAGTTAAATAGTCCAATTCTCAAGTTTTTCAGATTTGGACAGAGAGTTCCGTGACTGTTTCGCGGCTGTTTCGCGAGTAAGGCTTACCTGCGAGATACCAACGAAATTTTCGCGGGATTCTAAGTAGCGAGTTACTAGCAAAAATTTCCAGATCAGCTTTTTAAAGGGCATTTCGTGAGTCTTTTGTTTTAAACTTCTCCCATCTTCTCCCAAACCCCTGTTTTAATGTTTCTACATCAAAACCCAACTATATTCAATTGTTTTTCATTCCATTAACATTTCTAAGGTAATCTTTAACTCTTTTCATTAATTTTGATCCTTAGATTATGTTCTTGGGGGCTTTATGCTCATAGTTGGGATTTTCTCAAATGGGAGTTGGAAAACTTATTTTTGTCAATCTTTTTGATTGGGCTTTGTTTTAAATGTTGATTTGGTTTGGATGTTGGCCCCTTGTGGCAAAAATAACATGTATTTAGGCAAGATCTTCATATGTTCTTGCATTGTTTAACATACATGTGTAGTGTGTGCACTCTAAGTGTTTGATAAAATGCCCAAATGGCATTTTCTCGTTGTTTTGGACTCCGATGAGTACCAAATTTTGGGGATCACCATAATTATTCATGTTTATCATGTTTTGATCATTGGTGGTGTGTTTTATACACTTTGCCCTGTGAGTGCTTATTCATGCATTGGTCATGCATCTTACATGCACATTAGATGCACAGTAGCTACACCTTACTGCACACACTCTAAAACTTGACATGTTTTTGCTTTCACTTATGCTAGTTAAGTCTTTTTAGACCTTTTAGCACATATAACATGTTCTTGTGTCCTTGTCATGTCTAGGTTTACATCATGTTCCATCATCTTTAGCATGTCATGTTCTTTATGCTTTGTAGCATTTTTTTAAAGATGTTTTATTTTGCGTTTGAGCTTCATTTTCTCATACATCTTACACCCCTCATGCATCATCTTTTACCTTTGTTCATATCTTCTTTTCTTTCCCTCATTCCTCTTGATTAATTTGTCTATTCGTGACAAAAAGGGGAAGTGTTAGGTTCTAAAGGTTTAGGAATTTATGTATTTAGAACTCTAATTTGTAATGTTGGCAAACCATGATCAAAACAATATGTTTAGATTTGTTTAAGTATGCTCAAAGTTAATTAATTATTGTAAAGTTGGAATCGAGAGACTGTAGTTGCATTGGGGCAATTCGGTCTGGCTCGATCGATCGAGGAACAGATTCGATCGATCGAAAATCGACCAGGTTGCGTTTTCTACAGTTTTCCAACTCAGCCCTAGCTCATTAAAACGTTTAGGGTTTTTATGTTTTTGCCCTAGGTATATAAGGCAAAACCCTAGCCACGTTTTAGAGTTGCTCAAGTTGTATTGTTGCTCATACATTGCGGTTTTGTGTAAATCTCTTGTGAGATCTAGAGGAGCTTTCCTTTACACAAAGCTTAGGATTTTCTAGATGGAGATTACTTCAACATCTTGATGATCAACTTGGTTGCTGCCTTTGAAGCTTAAAGAATATCAAACGTGGGTGCTTGTAGCTGATTGAAGAATTCAAGAAAGAAGGAGTCCGTGGATTCGGAGCTTGCACGGGGTCGTGTCAGTAAGTTCTACTGGTAGGTAGCATTAGGAAGTCGAGCGGGGAGCTTGTAAGTCCTTTTGTAAGAACTTCAATTCTTTCATAGTGAATTCAGTTTTGCCTTGAGGATCGGTGGGTAAAATCCTCCCCAAGTTTTTTACCGGTTTGGTTTTCCTGGGTGATCATATCATGTGTTGTTTATTATTCCGCTGCTTTATATTTTCATGATATGATTGTTTGATTGTTTTAACCTAGTATTGCATAATTTGACTAAGTAACAACTTGTCTAATTGACTAGGCTACTCAATCTGGTTGTGTGTTAAGGGGTCTAAAACTGTTCAAGTGGAATCAGAGTGGGTAGCTCTTTTTGTCTGAGATTTTTTATCTCTGAGCTGATCCTTGACCCCTGTTGTCATGGAGCATGGACACTCTCTTTTTGTTCCTCCTCACTTTGATGGGAACAACTATGCCTATTGGAAAGTAAGGATGAAAGCATTCCTGAAATCCATTGATGAGAGAGTCTAGAATTCCGTTGAATACGGATGGCAGAAGCCCACTACTCCTGTGAGTGAGTGGCAAACTTCTGAAAAAGAAGCAGCAGGCTTCAAAAGCAAAGCTATGAATGCCATCTTCAATGCTGTTTCTATGGAGGAATTTAAGAGGATCTCTAATGTTGAGGTTGCTCATACTGCTTGGAAAATCCTCCAAACTGTGCATGAAGGCACAAAGGCAGTTAAGATAAACAAACTGCAGCAATTAACTTCTAGGTTTGAGAGCATTAGGATGTCTGATGATGAATCCTTTGATGAATTTTATGTCAAACTGAATGATATTGTTAATTCTGCTTTTAACTTGGGTGAAATCTATGATCAACCTAAAATTGTTAGGAAGATACTTAGATCTTTAACTGAAGACTTTAGACCCAAAGTGACTGCTATAACTGAGAGCAAGGATGTGGACTCCATCCCTGTTGATGAGCTTGTAGGATCTCTTCAGTCCTATGAGTCTGACTTACCCAAAACAAACAAATCCAAATCAATGGCTCTTAAGTCTGTTGATGATATTGAGTCTGGTGGATTTGATGATGAGCTCTCTGCTACAGAGATAGCTTACCTTGCCAAGAATTTTAGAAATTTTCTGAGAAATACAAATAGAAGGGCAAGAGGTACAAACACTGTTGAACCTAGAAACTTTAGGAAGAATGATCCCACTAAGGTTAATAACTTTGAAAAACCTAGAGAAAGAGTAGGTCAATCTTCAAACAATTCTTTGGGTGCTCAGTGTTTTGGTTGTCAAGGGTATGGTCATGTTAAATCTGAATGTCCTACATTCTTGAAAAATAAGGGTAAAGCTATGGCTGTAACCCTTAGTGATAATGAGGTTTCTGATGATGAGTCTGAGTGTGACGAGGATGGAAACTTCATTGCTTTCACTGCTACTGCTGTAGTCAATGAAAGCATATCTGCTGAGGAGAACCCTTCTGATGGGGAACTCTCTGAGGATGCAGATCTTCAAGAGGTCTATAATAAACTTTACAAATTTGCTGCAAAGGATGCCATGAATGTTGAACTTGGCCTGAAGAAAATTGATGCTCTTGAGCTTGAAAAGAAAAATTTGCTTGTTAAATTATTTGATGCTAATGATCTTTTGAATCATGTGAAATCTGAGAACATGCTTTTACTTGATAAAGTTAAAACTTTAGAACATGATTTATCTGTTGCTAGAACTGCTAGTTCTAAACTTGATCACATGCTGAATGTTCAAAAGTATCCTTCTGATAAGTCTGGGATAGGATATATTGAGAGCATTTCTGTGTCTACTCCACATACCACGAACTTTGTTCCTGCTTCTTCTTCTGAACCTTCTGTGAGTGAGGTTATGAGTGAAACTGTCAAACCACCTATGAGTGAGGTAGTCAAACCTTTAGAAGTTTCACCACCTAAGAAGATTAGGGTTGATTTGAGAGAGTCTAAACCTAAGGAGACTACCCTACCCAAGGACAAGATGCATGGTAAACCTGCTTGGGTTTGTCATTATTGTGGTAAATCTGGACACATTCGTCCTAATTGTTACAAGTTTCAAGCTGCTAAAAGAGCAACTAAACCAAAGGTGCCTGTGCCTCAAGCACAAGATCCAATGGCACTTATTGGTGAATTGGTAAAGGTGTTGAACCTGTATTCCAATCCTGGAGTTGGAAATCACTCGGATGTGAATAAGAACTCCAATGCTCGTGGTGCATCTAAAAGGTTTTGGATGCAAAAGACTCGACCTAATTGAGTATTTCTAACATGGTCCTTGTGCTTCATTGCTCATTCTTTTGTGACCATTGTTCTTTGGTTTTTGTGTTTCTTTTGCTTTTGTTTCTAGGATTTGCATTGCATTACATTCATGCATTTCATTCTAGGATTTATTTGTTTTCTCTTTTAATAAAAAAATTAAAAAAAAAAAAAAAAGGAGAAAAGGAGAAAGCAAAAATATGTTTGACATGATGTTTCTTGGTTTTTGAAAACAAGGTTGGTCAATTTATTTACACATAACATATCCTATGTACCTTGTTTAGCTTTGATGAGCTTTTATATTGCACATGACTAGTTGAAACCTTGTAGTGCATGTTGTGTGGGAAAGATGTTTGTGGTTATTAATCACTTTGTCTTGATCTTGAAGTCACATGCTATTTGACTGTCGGACTTGATCCTTTTGAGAAAGGCATAAATAACCATCTCACCACTGTTCACTAGTCAATCAGGAACACCTTAGTGCATATCATAAGATTTTGTGCTCGAGAAAGTGTAGCACATGCACAAAAAGAACATAAGGTGTAGCCTCTTTAAATACTTAATGCTTAAAACTGGTGTGTACTATTAGGCTTGATGCCATTTCACATAATCTAATCTGGTGTGTACTATTAGGCTTGATGCCAAATTTCACCTAAATAATGGGGCAAAATACAAGAAACTTACATGATTGCAAGCTTTTGTTCTAGGAGATGTGGGAGTTATAGGATGTTACTCTTTGCTAAACTTTGTACATGTTATTGTGTGTGTTTTTAGTCTGACCAACCAAGTTAGAAAATACTTTGAGAATTATGCAAAACATTTTGTTTGCTTGAGAATTTGAAAGGAAGAATTGCTGAAATTATCTTTGGAGAAACTGGGATTAAAATTTGGGTTTTTGAAAAAGCATTCCATCTCATACTCATGCATTTTGTTTCTATAATTTAATGCTTTGAGGAGTTATTTTCAAAATGTGGTTTGTGTTTTTCAAAATTGTGATTTTTATAAAAAATTTGTGAGCCTCTGCCCATTTCGATCGATCCAGTCAGATTTTTGATCAATCGAAAAAGTGCTTTCATTTGTCTTAAAATGACTGTGTGTTTCGATCAATCGAATCTGATTTTCGATCAATCGAAAAAGTGTTTTAATTTGTCACAAAATGACTGTCTGTTTCGATCGATCGAATGTGATTTTCGATCAATCGAAAGTCGTGAATCAGGTTTTTAAAAACACTGTTCTTGACTTTTTCAAACACTTTTCAAAAGTTTTTCAAAAAGTTTTCTCTCTCTCCGACTTGGCAAGCTTTACTATTCCAAATTTTTGTCGTTTTCCTCCGGATTTTTTGCAAGAAAACTCTTTCCTCAAGCTGGTATGTCTATATTACCCTTCCTTTTTGAGTTTATTTACATTTTTCATGCATTATTCATGCATTAATGCTCAAATTTTCGGAACTTTGTCTTTTTGGGATTGATGGAAATTTTGACCCAATTTTGTGTAATTGATCAATGGGTTTTTGTGGGGACACACTATAAACATGTTCTTAATGATTTAATTTGATCAATTTTGGGTTTAGTGGACAATTGAAAATTCTAGGGTTCCTAATTTATCCAATTTGGGGATTTTGTTCAATTAAGGTTCAATTGATGAAATTGGCTTGTTGTATTGATGAAATTGGTTATTATAATCTGTTTTCAACTTTGTGTAATGATCAATTCATCAAATTTGTTGCAAAATTTAACAAGTGGTTTTCAAATTTTTAGGGTTTCTGTTAGAAACTCTATGTTCGAGCCAATTTTGTGTAATTGAACTTAATTTGAACTGTGTTTACTACATTAGATCATGCATCACAACATTGTTATTGTTCATGCATCATATAGATTTTTGTTCTATATTTTTTATTGTGCTAATTTGCAGTCTGCCCTTGGTTTTGTTCTTTTTTGTTCTTTTGGTTTTCACTTTGTGTCTCTGTCCTTTCCTTAGCACTATGCCTAGGAAGACTAGAGCCCGTAGGACTGTTTCCTCACCTTCTCCACCCCCTCCATCCTTTGACCGTGAGAAGTTTTCGAGTGAGAAAAACCAAGAGATTTATGAGAAGCTAAACGTTAGGAGAAAGATATGGGCTGAGCGTTCTGTTCATTTAGATGAACTTGATCCTGCCATTAGGGCAAACTTTAAGCGTAGGGGCTAGTTACCTTTGGTAAATATTTATGTTCCTCCTCCACCGTCTGCCTTGATTAGAGAGTTCTACTCGAACATCTCTATCCGCATCTATGATTCCAACACTCTAGTCAAGAGTTGGATACGAGGCGTAGAGTACTCCATTACTCCTCAGATAGTGGCTGATGCTCTAGGGGTACCTTTGGTACAGAATCCTATCTATCCTTATGATGTGTCTCCCGAGATTAGTGATGTCTTGTCTTACATCACTAGGACTACTGTCCAATGGGGTTCTGATCCTAGGATCACCTCTGCTGAGCTCTCCGGGTTGCACTATCTTTTCTTTATGATAGCTTGTCATTCTATCTGGCCCATCTCTCATGTTCACACCATTCCTCTCGAGAGGTGTGTATTTTTGTACGCTCTGGTTACTGATGCCCCTATTAGTTTTCCCCATCTTTTTCTTCGTTCTTTGAACGATGTTTATAGGAGTTCATCTTCTCCTCATGCTCTTGTTCATCCTATTTTCATTCATAGGATTCTCCTTTATCTTGATCTTGGTGGCTTCCCTTCCTCTGAGCCCGTTCATGTGATAGCTCCTATAAGTGCGTCTTTCCTTAGACAAAGGGCTGCTCATCTTCGAGCTGGCTCTAAACACCCTAGGTCTGAGCCGTCTAGTAGCGCACCTCCTCCTCCTTCTTCTTCTGCAGGTATTGCTGGTGAGGATGTTCCTGATCCAGTTGGTGATGATGCTGCTGCTGCTGCTGTTCCTCCACCTCCTTCGACCGACTTCGATGTTCGTCATACTCTGGAGACTGTCATGACCGTTCAGGCAGCTCATGGACAGATTTTGGTGGACTTGCTAGATGAGTTTCGTGCTCTACGAGCTGACTTGGCGCGTCTTCATTCACCCTCACCACCTCCTTTTGATGGCGACTTGTGATTGCCCTTTGGCATTCCGTCACAAAAAGGGAGAGTGGAGTTTTTGTAGTTAGGGGGAGACTTTTTGTTACTTTTTGTTGTTGAGGAGCTTGTGGAGTTTTTAGATTGTATCTAGGTGCTTCACTTTGTATATCATTTTTGGGGTTATTCTTGTTAGGGGGAGTAACATTGTTTGATATACTTGTTATATACATTGATTCTTGTTGCTTTGTGATTCACTGCTTATTGACTTATATTTATGAGTTGTTCATTCTTATATGTCTTTATTTTGTGTTGTGTGAATCTTACAAGAATGTTATACCTGTTGTTTTACTCTTTTCTGTCACGTGCGTTTATGCGTTTGTTGAGTATTTCAGGAATATACAGGTTGATTCAACAAAGCTGCTGTCTACACTTGCAACCGATGGATAGTAGTTAGGTTTGAATTTGAGTTTATAAGCATTTTGTTGTAAAGGGCTTTTTACTTGTAAACTTTGAGCTTAATTAGGGTTTTGTCACGGATTGCCAAAGGGGGAGTTTGTTAGGTTCTAAAGGTTTAGGAATTTATGTATTTAGAACTCTAATTTGTAATGTTGGCAAACCATGATCAAAACAATATGTTTAGATTTGTTTAAGTATGCTCAAAGTTGATTAATTATTGTAAAGTTGGAATCGAGAGACTGTAGTTGCATTGGGGCAATTCGGTCTGGCTCGATCGATCGAGGAACAGATTCGATCGATTGAAAATCGACCAGGTTGCGTTTTCTACAGTTTTCCAACTCAGCCCTAGCTCATTAAAACGTTTAGGGTTTTTATGTTTTTGCCCTAGGTATATAAGGCAAAACCCTAGCCACGTTTTAGAGTTGCTCAAGTTGTATTGTTGCTCATACATTGCGGTTTTGTGTAAATCTCTTGTGAGATCTAGAGGAGCTTTCCTTTACACAAAGCTTAGGATTTTCTAGATGGAGATTACTTCAACATCTTGATGATCAACTTGGTTGCTGCCTTTGAAGCTTAAAGAATATCAAGCGTGGGTGCTTATAGCTGATTGAAGAATTCAAGAAAGAAGGAGTCCGTGGATTCGGAGCTTGCACGGGGTCATGTCAGTAAGTTCTACTGGTAGGTAGCATTAGGAAGTCGAGCGGGGAGCTTGTAAGTCCTTTTGTAAGAACTTCAATTATTTCATAGTGAATTCAGTTTTGCCTTGAGGATCGGTGGGTAAAATCCTCCCCAGGTTTTTTACCGGTTTGGTTTTCCTAGGTGATCATATCATGTGTTATTTATTATTCCGCTGCTTTATATTTTCATGATATGATTGTTTGATTGTTTTAACCTAGTATTGCATAATTTGACTAAGTAACAACTTGGCTAATTAACTAGACTACTCAATCTGGTTGTGTGTTAAGGGGTCTAAAACTGTTCAGGAAGAGTATCGTCATTTATATATGACTCATGTGCACACTCTTAGGGGGAGAAATTCTACCTTGTGCACATTCGTAGGGGAAGAAAGCCATAGGGGAGATGCATATACCAAGGGGGAGAAGACATTGTTTTTGAGAAAACCTTGATTTACTTTATGCTTGTTTTCTCGTTGCTTTATGGTGCTTTGCTATGCTTTGTTGCTCTCATTGCATCGTGTTTTTGTGTTGGAATACACTTGTGCCCTAGTAGGATCTTGTTCCTAGATGCATATACTTCTTGTATTTTGCATTGGTCGTGTGTTGGACATGCTTTTATCCTTATGCTATTGTGCTTTATTGGTTGCATGTTCGGATGATCATTTGCTTTGCTTTATGATCATTGTAGTCATTTCCATATGACTGTCATGTGTTTGATCAAGTTGCTCATATGTTTCACAACATGTTTACTTGATCGCATTTTACTTGTTACATTATACTTGTCTTTTTATCACCTGATTTACCTTGAGGGTCTAATGTGTTTTGTGCAAGTGTTTCAGGTTATAGGTATACATGTTCCAAGTTCATCACAACTTCTAGATTTAGGTGTGAGTGAGTTTTGCCATTGTTCCCAAACTCATGTTTAAGTCTAGAGTCTGTTATAAGGTGTTTTGTCACGGAATAGCCAAAGGGGGAGATTATAAAGTTGTGATTTACAACTATGTTTTATGTTGGCTTTATTCCATGACAAAAAGTGTTGTAATTGCCTTAATTTATTTCCTTGTATTTTATGGAATTTTATTGTATTGGGTTTAGTATCAAGTTGGTGAAGACTCTAGCTTAAATGAAGATTCAGTGGATCTCGTGAGTGTCTCGCTGGAAGCTAACCCGCGAGAGAGCCATGTGAGAAGCACATGCTGGAAGTTGAAGAGTCATGCCAGGCTGTCGTTTTCACGAGTGTCTCGCGGGTAAGGCCTTCCCGCAAGATAGTCGCGAAACATTCTGCCTGGAGGATTTTAATGAGTGACTTTCTTACCCTTCACCCATACTATATATACCCTCATTACCCACAAATGTAGAAGAGGCCATTCAAAGAGAAAAACCCTAGAGAGGTTTTTTAAAACACACACACCCATCTTTTGAGAGAGAGCTACTCATCCTTAGTGAGAACTCATTGTAGCCTCTTCTTCATCCCTCTCCTATTATCATACCTTGAGAGGAGATTTGTACCCAAACACAACCCACACCTATTCAAAGTGTAGAGAGTGTTTTGGAGCTATTGGGAAGCATTGGAAGAAGCCAAGGATGGCAAATGCAACATGGAGCTTGTTGCGGGATCCAGAGAGCTAGACAAGACACTGTTCAGAGAAGCCTTGTTGGAGTAGGAGCTTGGAGGGCTTAGGTACATCGGGTAGATTAGGCTTGGAGGATCTCTTGCTAACCCATGTATTCCAACTGATTGTCTAGTGGATCGATTACCGCTTGGAGGGCGGCGGAGAGGTTTTTCGCCGAGTTCTTCGGTTTCCTCTTTAATAACACGTCTCGGTGTTATCTGTGTTTGCATCTCTCTTCCCTACTCTTGTTCATTTCATTTTCACTGCTGTGTTGCTTTAAATTTGGTTTAGAGTAGTTGTCTTACTTATACGCTTGTATTTACACTATTCCATACTTAGTATTAAGTTAGTGTAAAATCAACCAAGCCGTAACTTTAATTTGGGGGTCTAAATTGCTCGTGTGTTTTCGACACATTTCCGATCTTTTATTCTACCTATTGTATAAACCCACCCACCCACCCACGAAAGAGAGAGAGAAGGGGAGAGGGTGAAGAAAAATCCAAGCCCTAGCCGCCGCCCCTTGCTCATGATTGGACTATTTTGTTTGAGCTAGACAGTAGTAGCCATTTTTTAATAGATGTATTAAGATGACGGCATCTCACATCAACAAATATGTCAAACAAATGTTGTTGTGAATGTGTTATTGCATGAGCTTCCTAGGGCATCAAATTGTCTTTGGTATCTCAACTATTCAGCATCAACCACAAGCAAATAACCTACGTTACCTTTGAGCATACATGGACCAGCAAGCCCAACTACAAACAAAGCCAAAACCTTGAAGCAGTGCCATATCATATAAGGCATTAGATTGTGATACTAGTCCTAAAACATGAGATAGTACATTGACAAAAAAAAAAAAAGCATTAATCCATGAATAAAAACACTTTGATGTACACCTTTACATCACAATGTTTAGGCAGTGTGCAAGAGAAGCAGGGACGAAAGTGGTCGTCGCGGGCGGTGGTTAGGGCTTGGGTTGTCACCAGATGGTGACTAAGGCTTGGGTCTCCACCGGTGGTGGGTCCATGCTTGGATTTCTTTACTCTCTCCCCTTCTCTCTCTCTCTCTCTCTCTCTCTCTCTCCCTCTCTCTCTCTCTCTCTCTCTCGTGGGTGGGTTTGTGATTTTTTTTTTTTTTTTTGAAGCGGTGGCTTTGTGAATCAATTGCAAATACTGGTTTTTAATTTGGTACTAGTTTGTGAATTTCTTACGTGTAAATTTATTTTTTAATTTTCAATAAAAAAAGTCACATCATAAAAAAAATGCCAAGTCATTATTCTGTTAGTCACGTAAGTAACACCGCTAATGGTGATTAGTAGTAAAAGGACTAATACAACTCAGTTTTAAAACTTGAAAAACTAATTGTGCTTACTTGAAACTTGAGGGACCAATTGCGCACACACGGTAAACTTGAGGGACCAACATTATAGTTTCGCCATTTTTTTTAATAATGCATTTCATTCTGCAGCTATATCATTTGTTTGATTAGTAAAATATATATTGCTATCATATATACTTTTACAAATTAAGCTTCAAACTTCTATCAATTTTATTTCAATACTATACTATACTCTAATGTTATGAGAGATGATAATAACCTTGCTCATAGTCTGGATAGGTATTCTCTTAATGTCGCAGATTATGTTGTGTGGATAGAGGATATTTCACCATTGTTTTATTATGTGTTAGGTTCTAAGGTCTTAGGATTTTATGTATTTAGAACTCTAATTTGTAATGTTGGCAAACCATGATCAAAACATTGTATTTAGTCTTGTTTAGGCTTGCTCAAAGTTGGTTTATTATTGTACAGTTGGAATCGAGTGGCTGCAGAAGTACTTGGGACTCTTGGCCTGGCTCGATCGATCGAAGAATAGACTCGATCGATCGAAAATCGCTCAGGTTGATTATTCTGCAGAATTTCCAACTCAGCCCTACTTCATTAAACGTTTAGGGTTTTATGTTTTTACCCTAGGTATATAAACAAAACCCTAGCCACATTTTTGAAGGTTGTCCATATTGTTTTGTTGCTCATATTTGCTGTTTGTGTGAATATCTTGTGAGATCTTTGAGGAGCTTTCCTTCACATAAACTTAGGGTTGTCAATATCTTGATGATCAACATAGTTGCAACCATTGGAACTTAAAAGAAAAGCAAGCGGGGAGCTTGTAGCTGATTGAGGAATTCAAGAAAGAAGTAGTCCGTGGATTCGAAGCTTGCGCGTGGTCGTGTCAGGAAGTTCTACTGGTGGGTAGCATTAGGAAGTCGAGCGGGGAGCTTGTAGTCCTTTTGTAAGAACTTCAATTCTTTCATAGTGAATTCTGTTATGCCTTGAGGATCGGTGGGTCAAATCCTCCCCAGGTTTTTACCGTGTGGTTTCCTGGGTGATCATATCTTGTGTTCATTTATTTTCCGCTGCATTATTATTCTTGATATGATTGTTGAATTGCTTTAACCTAGAATTGCATAATTTGACTAAGTAACAACTTGGCTAATTAATCTAGGCTACGCAATTTGGTTGTTTAAGGGGTCTAAATTTCCATCAAGTGGTATCAGAGCAGGTAGCTCTTTTTGTTTGAGATTTTTAATCTCTGAGCTGATCCTTGACCCCTGTTGTCATGGAGCATGGACACTCTCTGTTTGTTCCTCCTCATTTTGATGGGAACAACTATGCTTATTGGAAAGTAAGGATGAAAGCATTCCTGAAATCCATTGATGAAAGGGTTTGGAATTCCGTTGAATACGGATGGGTGAAACCTGCTACTCCTGTGAGTGAGTGGCAAACTTCTGAAAAAGAAGCAGCAAGCTTCAATAGCAAAGCTATGAATGCCATCTTTAATGCTGTTTCTATGGAGGAATTTAAGAGGATCTCTAATGTTGAGGTTGCTCATATTGCCTGGAAAATCCTCCAAACTGTGCATGAAGGCACAAAGGCAGTTAAGATTAATAAATTGCAACAATTGACTTCTAGGTTTGAAAGTATTAGGATGTCTGATGATGAATCCTTTGATGAATTTTATGCCAAACTGAATGATATTGTCAATTCTGCTTTTAATTTGGGTGAAATCTATGATCAACCTAAAATTGTTAGGAAGATTCTTAGATCTTTAACTGAAGACTTTAGACCCAAAGTGACTGCCATCACTGAAAGCAAGGATGTGGACTCCATCCCTGTTGATGAGCTTGTAGGATCTCTTCAATCCTATGAGTCTGACCTACCTAAAGTGAACAAATCCAAATCAATGGCTCTTAAGTCAGTTGATGATGTTGAGGGTGGTGGATTTGATGATGAGCTCTCTGCTACAGAGATTGCCTATCTTGCCAAAAACTTTAAGAACTTTCTTAGGAATACAAATAGAAAGGCAAGAGGTACTTACACTGCTGAACCTAGAAATTTTAGGAAGAATGATCCCACTAAGGTTAACAATTTTGAAAAACCTAGAGAAAATTTTGGTCAATCTTCTAATAACTCTTTGGGTCCTCAGTGTTTTGGCTGTCAAGGGTATGGTCATGTGAAATCTGATTGTCCTACATTCTTGAGGAATAAGGGTAAAGCTATGGCTGTAACCCTTAGTGATAATGAGGTTTCTGATGATGAGTCCGGTGGTGACGAGGATGGAAACTTCATTGCTTTCACGGCTACTGCTATAGTCAATGAAAGCATATCTGCTGAGGAGAACCCTTCTGATGGGGAACTCTCTGAAGATGCAGATCTTCAAGAGGCCTATAACAAACTTTGCAAAGTTGCTGCAAAGGATGCTATGAAAGTTGAACTTGGCCTAAAGAAAATTGATTCTCTTGAGCTTGAAAAGAGAAATTTGCTTGTTAAACTGTTTGATGCTAATGAGCTTTTGAATAATGTTAAATCTGAGAACATGCTTTTGCTTGATAAAGTTAGAACTTTGGAACATGATTTATCTGTTGCTAGATCTGCTAGTTCTAAACTTGATCACATGCTGAATGTTCAAAAGTCTCCTACTGATAAAACTGGGTTAGGATATGTTGAAAGCATTTTTGATTTTGGACCACATTCCACTACTTTTGTTCCTTCCTCTTCTTCTGAACCTTCTGTGAGTGAGGGTGTGAGTGAAACTGTCAAACCTCCTGTGAGTGAGATAGTTAAACCCGTAGAAGTTTCACAACCTAAGAAGATTAGGGTAGATTTAAGAGAATCTAAACCTAAGGAGCCTACCAAATCTAAGGACAAGATGCATGGTAAACCTGCTTGGGTTTGTCATTATTGTGGTAAGTCTGGACACATTCGTCCTAACTGTTACAAGCTTCAAGCTGATAAGAGAGCAAATAAACCAAAAGTGTCTGTGCCTCAAGCACAAGATCCTATGGCACTAATTGGTGAATTGGTAAAGGTGTTAAACCTTTATTCCAATCCTGGAGTTGGGAATCACTCGAATGTGAATAAGAACTCCAATGCTCGTGGTGCATCTAAAAAGTCTTGGATGCAAAAGACTCGAACTAACTGAGTCTTTCTGACATGGTCCTTGTGCTTAATTGCTCTATTCTTTGGTGACCATTGTTCTTTGGTTTTTGTCTTTTTATTGTTTTTGTTCTAGGACTTGCATTGCATTACATTCATGCATTTCATTCTAGGATTTATTTGTTTTCTCTTTTAAATAAATTAAAAAAAAAAAAGGGAAAAGGAGAAAGCAAAAATTATGTTAGACACTATTTTTCTTGATTTTTGAAAAACAAGGTTGGTCTATCTTTTGACACATGTCATGTTCTGTGTACCTTGTTTAACATTGATGAGCTTAAATATTGCACTTGACTAGTTGAAACTTTGTAGTGCATGTTGTGTGGGAAAGATGTTTATAGTGTTTAACACTTTGTCTTAATCTTGAAGTCACATGTTATTTGACTGTCGGACTTGATCCTTTTGAGAAAGGCATAAATAACCATCTCACCACTGTTTACTAGTCAATCATGAACACCTTAGTGCATATCATAAGATTTTGTGCTCGAGAAAGTGTAGCACATGCACAAAAAGAACATAAGGTGTAGCCTCTTTAAATGCTTAAATGCTTAATGCTTCAAACTGGTGTGTACTATTAGGCTTGATGCCAATTCACTTAATTCAAACCGGTGTGTACTATTAGGCTTGAAGCCATTTCACATAATATATTTCATATTCTAATGGGGCAAAAATACAAGAAACTTACATGATTGCAAGCTTTTGTTCTAGGAGATGTGGGAGTTATAGGATGTAACTCTTTAGGTGATAGTCTCTTTTAAATTCTATGTGATGAATTGTGTAGACTTTGTGTTTGATTCCTATTCACATATCACCTCACATGTATCTCAAGTTTTTGCTAGTATCACACACTACACAAGTTACTCTTTGTTAAACACTGTACATGCTAGTGTGTGTTTTTGGTCTGACCAACCAAGTTTGAAATTATCTTGAGATTTGTGCACAACATATTTGTTGCTTGAGAAAATTCAAAGGAAGAATAATTGAAACTTGTTTTTTAGAAAATTGGGTTTAAAATTTTGGGTTTTTGAAAAAGCATTCCATCTCATACTCATGCATTTTATTTCTGTAATTTAATGCTTTGAGGAGTTGTTTTTCAAAATTAGGTTTGTGTCTTTCAAAACTGTGATTTTTTCTCAAAATTTAGTGAGCCTCTGCCCATTTCGATCAATCGAATCTGATTTTCGATCAATCGAAAAAGTGCTTTCATTTGTCTCAAAATGACTGTGTGTTTCGATCAATCGAATCTGATTTTCGATCAATCGAAAAAGTGCTTTCATTTGTCTCAAAATGACTGTGTGTTTCGATCAATCGAAAAAGTGCTTTCATTTGTCTCAAAATGACTGTGTGTTTCGATCAATCGAATCTGATTTTCGATCAATCGAAAAAGTGCTTTCATTTGTCTCAAAATGACTGTGTGTTTCGATCAATCGAATCTGATTTTCGATCGATCGAACATCGTGGAAAAGCTTTTTTAAAAGTTCTGATCTGACTTTTTCAAAGTTCTATTTCAAACTTTTCAAACTTTTTCTTTTCTCTCTCCAACGAGGCAAGGCTCCACATAGAGATTTTTGTCGTTTTCCTCCGTTCTTTTTGCAAAATCTCTCTCTCCTCAAGTCGGTAGGACCCTTGTGCCCTTCCTTTTGAATTTATTTTCATCTTTTCATGCATATATTCATGCATTTGGGGGCGATTTTCGCACTTTGCCATTTTTGGAATTTTCTGTTGATTCAAGCCCTATTTTATGAAATTGATCATTGGGTTTTTGTGGGGACACTTCATAAACATGATTATTACCTGTTAATTGGATCAATTTTGAGTTTGGTGAAAAATTGAAAAATCTAGGGTTTGTTCTTGATCCGAATTGGGGCTTTTTGTTAAATTGGGAAGAACTTGATGAAATTGGCTTGTTGTGTAGTTGTAATTAAGCATTATAATCTATGTAATGTGTTTTATAATGCTCAATTCATCTTTTTGGTAAAAATTTCAACAAGTGGTTTTCAATTTTTGGGATTTTTGATAAAAATTCCATGTTCAAGCCAATTTTGTCAATTCAATCTCAATTGAACTTATTTGTTTACTGCATTAGATCATGCATCACAACATTATTAATGTTCATGCATCATATAGATTTTTGTTCTATATTTTTTATTGTGCTAATTTGCAGTCTGCCCTTGGTTCTGTTTTCTCTTGTTCTTTTGGTTTTTCACTTTGTGTCTCTGTCCTTTCCTTAGCACTATGCCTAGGAAAACTAGAGCCCGTAGGAATGTTCCCTCACCTTCTCCTTCACCCCCTCCATCCTATGACCGTGAGAAGTTTTCGAGTGAGGAAAACCAAGAGATTTATGAGAAGCTGAATGTTAGGAGAAAGATTTGGGCTAAGCGTTCTGTTCACTTAGATGAACTTGATCCTGCCATTAGGGCAAACTTTGAGCGTAGGGGCTGGTTACCCTTGGTGGATGTTTCTGATCCTCCTCCACCTTCTGCCTTGATTAGAGAGTTCTATTCGAATATCTCTATCCGCATCTATGATTCCAACACTCTAGTCAAGAGTTGGATACGAGGCGTAGAGTACTCCATTACTCCTCAGGTAGTGGCTGATGCTCTAGGGGTACCATTGGTTCGACATCCTGTCTATCCATATGACGTGTCTCCCGAGATTAGTGATGTCTTATCTTACATCACTGGGACTACTGTCCAGTGGGGTTCTGATCCTCGGATCACTTCTGCTGAGCTCTCCGGGTTACACTATCTCTTCTTTAGGATAGCGTGTCATTCTATCTGGCCCATTTCCCATGTTCACACCATTCCTCTTGAGAGGTGTGTATTTTTGTACGCTCTGGTTACTGATGCTCCTATTAGTTTTCCCCATCTTTTTCTTCGTTCTTTGAACGATGTTTATAGGAGTTCATCTTCTGCTCATGCTCTTGTACATCCTATTTTCATTCATAGGATTCTCCTTTATCTTGATCTTGGTGGCTTCCCTTCCTCTGAGCCCGTTCATGTTATAGCTCCTATAGGTGCGTCTTTTCTTAGACAAAGGGCTGCTCATCTTTGAGCTGGTTCTAAACACCCTAGGTCTGAGCCCTCTAGTAGCGCACCTCCTCCTTCTTCTTCTGCAAGTCTTGCTGGTGAGGATGTTCCTGATCCAGTTGGTGATGATGCTGCTGCTGCTGATGTTCCTCCACCTCCTTCGGCCGACTTCGATGTTCGTCGTACTTTGGAGACTGTCATGACCCTTCAGGCGGCTCATGGTCAGATTTTGGTGGACTTGCTAGATGAGTTTCGTGCTCTATGAGCTGACTTGGCGCGTCTTCATTCACCCTCACCACCTCCTTTTGATGGCGACTTGTGATTGCCCTTTGGCATTCCGTCACAAAAAGGGGGAGTGGTATTTTTGACTTGTAGAGGGGTTTTTGTAGTTAGGGGGAGACTTTTGTTTTTGAGGAGCTTGTGGAGTTTTTTAGATTGTATCTAGGTGCTTCACTTTGTATATCATTTTTGGGGATATTCATGTTAGGGGGAGTAACATTGATTGATATACATGTTATTTTTGTTGATTCTTGTTGCTTTATGATTCACTGCTTATTGATTTATATTTATGAGTTGATCATTCTTATATGTCTTTATTTTGTGTTGTGTGAATCTTACAAGAATGTTATACCTGTTGTTTTACTCTTTTCTGTCACACATGCGTTTATGCGTTTGTTGAGTATTTCAGGAATATACAGGTTGATTCAACTAAGCTGCTGTCTACACTTGCAACTAATGGATAGTAGTTAGGCTGAATTTGATTTTATGAGCATTATCTTTGTAAAGGGCTTTTACTTGTAAAACTTTGAGCTTTTAATTATGGTTTTGTCACGGATTGCCAAAGGGGGAGTTTGTTAGGTTCTAAGGTCTTAGGATTTTATGTATTTAGAACTCTAATTTGTAATGTTGGCAAACCATGATCAAAACATTGTATTTAGTCTTGTTTAGGCTTGCTCAAAGTTGGTTTATTATTGTACAGTTGGAATCGAGTGGCTGCAGAAGTACTTGGGACTCTTGGCCTGGCTTGATCGATCGAAGAATAGACTCGATCGATCGAAAATCGCTCAGGTTGATTATTCTGCAGAATTTCCAACTCAGCCCTACTTCATTAAACGTTTAGGGTTTTATGTTTTTACCCTAGGTATATAAACAAAACCCTAGCCACGTTTTTGAAGGTTGTCCATATTGTTTTGTTGCTCATATTTGCTGTTTGTGTGAATATCTTGTGAGATCTTTGAGGAGCTTTCCTTCACATAAACTTAGGGTTGTCAATATCTTGATGATCAACATAGTTGCAACCATTGGAACTTAAAAGAAAAGCAAGCGGGGAGCTTGTAGCTGATTGAGGAATTCAAGAAAGAAGTAGTCCGTGGATTCGGAGCCTGCGCGTGGTCGTGTCAGGAAGTTCTACTGGTGGGTAGCATTAGGAAGTCGAGCGGGGAGCTTGTAGTCCTTTTGTAAGAACTTCAATTCTTTCATAGTGAATTCTGTTATGCCTTGAGGATCGGTGGGTCAAATCCTCTCCAGGTTTTTACCGTGTGGTTTCCTGGGTGATCATATCTTGTGTTCATTTATTTTCCGCTGCATTATTATTCTTGATATGATTGTTGAATTGCTTTAACCTAGAATTGCATAATTTGACTAAGTAACAACTTGGCTAATTAATCTAGGCTACGCAATTTGGTTGTTTAAGGGGTTTAAATTTCCATCAAGATGTTTTTCAAGCTGATATAGTCAGTCTTCATTAATAAATTTTTCAGGTTTTCTTCTTAAAATAAAATTATTTTAATACAATTAAAAGTTATATAGTCTATAAATATACGTTGCCCTGTTTTTACGGCAAAATTTGCCAAATGGTATATTTTTCCAAAAAAATTAGGTGCGTGGCATGTGTTCAAAGTTATTTAGTTAGTTAGACTGTTTTTGAAAATCGACTTTGGCAAAATCGACTTTGGGCTGGAAAACAAACTCTATAGTGGCGTTTTTTTAGTGTCTATAGCAGCGTTTATAAAAAACGCCACTATAGGGTACCTATAGTGGCGTTTTTACAAACGCCACTAAAAAAAACGTCACTATAGCGTCTGTTTTCCAGTCCAAAGTCGATTTTGCCAAAATCGATTTTCAAAAACAGTCTAACTAACTAAATAACTTTGAACACATGCCACGCACCTAATTTTTTTGGAAAAAATATACCATTTGGCAAATTTTGCCCTGTTTTTACCCCAAGTGTGAATGACTAAATTTTCGGCAATTTATTATAAATAAAATTAAATTAAAACATTGGCACTTTACATGTAAACAATTTTACAGGTGTCTCACTGTGGCTGTGTTGCATGAATAAAATATTAGAGAATCATTCATGTCTTTCGAACTTCATCTCAAAAGTGGCATCCATATATGCTATGTAACTTACCGGCAACTCAGTTGATAGACTGCTTGACCATCTTGATTAATTGATAAACAACTCTCATATGTGTTTCACGTTTGGTTTCATCAATAATGTGAAGCGAAAGGATAATGTATTCCTTTTTCCAGTAAAGAGAAAGGAGGAGACAGGCTTTCGCTTTTATTTTTGGATTCTTATGGAATATATTATAAGATAAGACTTGCTATTTTTAAGTGAAGGAAAAGAAGATTTTAAAGGGCCTTTCCAGAAAGGTGTGGTTTTAGTAGAGTGTAAAAGGCGGATGTGAGAAATGAAAAGTGAAATAATTTTACCAAACCACAGCAGAAAGTTGAAGCAAGAGAATTAACGTGACTTAGCCGAATGGTCTTCTTTCACAGCAGAAAGTTTAATTAGCAATTACATCTTTGCTATACTAAAAAATATTTTACCATTTTTAACCTTTTATTAAAACTTAAAACTAAAACAATAACAAAATCTTACAGTAACCCAACGTAATGTCTATAAAGGAATTAGTTAGGCTTAGTATCTAGTCCTAATCCCATAAAAAAAAAAAAAAAAAAAAAAAGTATCTAGTCCTAAAACAATAGTAATCCATGGTATTACAAATTTACAAAAACCATGATGGTTTGTAATATTTTACAAAATCATGGCCTATGGAGTACGGACTCTACTCTATTTATGGTTAGCCTATTGTATTTTGTCACTTAACGTTACAATATAGGATCTTAATTTGAAAAAAAAAAAATACAATATAATATAGGCTTGTATTACATCTAACAAAGAGAACTAGAGGCTCTTGTTCAGAATATTTGTGTTCTTTTTTCTATCTTTCAACACTTCAATTAGAAACGAAAATAATTATGCATGTAAAATAATAATAATAATAATAATAATAAAATTCAAGCGGAAACAAGGAATAACGGGGCTCTTGACTTGATGCACCCCATCATACCAAACAAAGGGGGTGAAAGATTATATTACGATCTATCTCTGTTGTGACTTTCACCAAAAAGAATTTAGTTTTAATTACCAAGAGACTCAAATGAAAGGACCTTTGGTACGATCCCACTAGAGCATTCACAATGGCAAGGACAAAATGGGATTTTGCCCTTTTCGGGCAAATTATATAGCATTATGCCCCCCTTCCCAAACTAAATAGGGAAATGCCCATTTTTTAAAACTCGATTTTTGATAAATCGAGTTAAAAAAAAAAAAAATTCTTAGGCCCCATAGTGATGTTTTAAAAAGCCTATAATGACGTTTTAAGGACCTATAGTGACATTTTTTAACTCAACTTCAATGAAATCGAGTTATAGGTAAAAAAACGCCACTATAGGTCAATTTCATTGCCTATAACTTGATTTCATTGAAATTGAGTTAAAAACGTCACTATAGGTCCTTAAAACGTCACTATAGGCTCCTTAAAAAAGCTACTATAAGGCCTAACTCGATTTATCAAAAATCGAGTTTTAAAAGAGAAGCATTTCCCTAATTAGTTTGAGAAGGGGGGCATAATGCTATATAATTTGCCCGAAAAGGGCATAAGGCATTTTTGTCCCAATGGCAATGTAAGTGGACACTGGTGAACTAACATTGTCACGATCCTAGAGAACAAGAAAGTGATCACATTTTTTTATCCCAAAAATAATGAAAAAGAAGGATTGGGTCCCAAGCAGATATAATTGTGGCTTTATTATTAGTAGTTCTTGTTATCTCCCTATGAAAAGTCTTTATATATCCTTGCCCACACAAGAAAGTTACATAATCAACTTCTCTTGTTATCAAAAAATAAAAAATAAAAAAAATAATCAACTTTGACAGGTTATTTAGACCCCTAAAACAACCAAATTGCGTAGCCTAGATTAATTAGCCAAGTTGTTACTTAGTCAAATTAAACAATTCTAGGTTAAAGCAATTCAACAATCATATCAAGAATAATAATGCAGCGGAAAATAAATAACACAAGATATGATCACCCAGGAAACCACATGGTAAAAACCTGGGGAGGATTTGACCCACCGATCCTCAAGGCATAACAGAATTCACTATGAAAGAATTGAAGTTCTTACAGAAGGACTACAAGCTCCCCGCTCGACTTCCTAATGCTACCCACCAGTACGAACTTCCTGACACGACCACGCGCAGGCTCCGAATCCACGGACTACTTCTTTCTTGAATTCCTCAATCAGCTACAAGCTCCCCGCTTGCTTTTCTTTTAAGTTCCAATGGTTGCAACAGTAATGATCTTCAAGATGTTGAAATCATCTCTACCTTGAAAACCCTAAGTTTTGTGTAAAGGAAAGCTCCTCAAAGATCTCACAAGAGATTCACACAAAACAGCAATGTATGAGCAACAAAGACTTAGAGAGGTTTGGGTACAAAACCCTAAAAATAAAAGGAGGCACAAGAGGCACTCTAATCTCTCTCTCAAAAAGTCTCAAAAACGTTCTAGGGTTTTCCTTATATATAGGAGTGTTTTACTTGAACCCCAAGACGTTTAAATAGAGTTTGGGCTGAGCTGGAACTCTGCAGAAAACGCATCTGACCCGAGATTCGATCGATCGAGCCTAAGCTTCGATCGATCGAGCCAGGCCGAAATGCTCCAGTACATCTGCAGCCACTCGATTCCAACTTTACAATATTTAATCAACTTTGAGCAAGCCTAAACAAGACTAAACATATTGTTTTGATCATGGTTTGCCAATATTACACATTAGAGTTCTAAATACATAAAATCCTAAGACCTTAGAACCTAACAAACTCCCCCTTTGGCAATCCGTGACAAAACACAAATTAAAAGCTCAAAGTTTACAAGTAAACAGCCCATTACAAAAATAATGCTCATAACAACAAATCCAACCTAACTACTATCCATCAGTTGCAAGTATAGACAGCAGCTCAATTGAATTAACCTGTATATTTCCTGAAACACTAAACAAAATGCATAAACGCATGTGTGACAGAAAAGAGTAAAACAACAGGTATAACATTCTTGTAAGATTCACACAACACAAAATAAAGACATATATGAATGAACAACTCATAAATATAAGTCAATAAGCAGTGAATCACAAAGCAACAAGAATCAATGAATATAACATGTATATCAATCAATAACTCCCCCTAACATGAATATCAACATGATTCCCATAAATCAATAATTTCTCCCCCTTTTTGTCACGTATTGACAAAGACAACTCATACAAAGAGTAAACAGTCAACATACGCAATAAAGGATAAGAGAAAATAGAGAATCAAGGGGAACACAAAACAATCCAACTCTATAGAAAATAGAGACAGCTCCCCCTATGAACAACACAGGTTAAAAAAAAACTTTTCTCCCCCTATAAAAATAGGAAAAACAAAACAAGTTTTGGGAAAAACAGTTTTGGGGAAAAATAGAGGGGGGGGGATCAGCAGCATCACCAACAGGATCAAAGTTAAAAACACATAATCCAAAGTTAAAAACTAAGGTGAGGATACACATGAAGAAAAAATATTCTCTCTTTCAATAAAATGCAAACATGGCATTATGTGACCCATAAACAGTTGCATAAGTAGAGAAAATATTTGCACATTGATTATCCATCATATCTCTTAAGAAAAATATTTTCTACAGTTCACACATAAGAAATAGCATATACTAGAATGTACAAAACTCAAAAATTAATCAATCAATTTTTAAATCAAGTTGAGTACCCAATGTAGCAAAGTGTATGCATGTTATGTGTGAAAACAAAGAGAGATATGACTGCAAGATGGATACAGAAATCAATGTAATGCATGTGAATCCTAAACACAAATGATAGCAAAAAAAACATTGGTCAAAAACATAGAAACTGAAAATTTTTCAGTTTCGATCGATCGAGAATCGATCGAACATCAATCGAGTCAGGCAGACTCAAACCAAAAATTTTAATCGCAATTTCGATTGATCGAAAAACAGAGTCGATCGATCGAAAGTCTGGAAAAATCAGTTTTTCGGAAAACAGAGCATTTTAAAGCAGAAACTCCTCAAAGCACATTGTTTTATAAAAAATGCATGAGTATGAGACGAAAAGTTTTTCAAAAACACTTGAATTTAACACAGATCTTCCAAATTAAGATTTTCAATCAATTTGTCCTCAAAGCGCAAACATTATACACATTTTGCATTAAAATCAAGGAACTTTTAATCTTGGATGGCCACAACAAAATCACACACAATATAATGTACCAAGTTTAACAAAGAGCAACTTGTGTAGTGTGTGCAACTAGCAAAAGCTTGAGATACATGTGAGGTGATATGTGAATAGCAATCAATCACAAAGTCTACAAAATTCATCACATAGAATTCAAAAGAGACTATCACCTAAAGAGTTACATCCTATAACTCCCACATCTCCTAGAACAAAAGCTTGCAATCATGTAAGTTTCTTGTATTTTTGCCTCTTATTTGTATGAAATGGCATTCAGCCTAATAGTACACACCGGTTTGAATTAAGTGAATTGGCATCAAGCCTAATAGTACACACCAGTTTTAATTTAATTGAGGCTTCACCTTATGTTCTTTTTGTGCATGTGCTACACTTTCTCGAGCACAAAATCTTATGATATGCATTAAGGTGTTCATGATTGGCTAGTGAACAGTGGTGAGATGGTTATTTATGCCTTTCTCAAAAGGATCAAGTCCGACAGTCAAATAACATGTGACTTCAAGATTAAGACAAAGTGATAAACACTATAAACATCTTTCCCACACAACATGCACTACAAAGTTTCAACTAGTCAAGTGCAATATATAAGCTCATCAAAGCTAAACAAGGTACATAAACATGTTATGTAAAGATAAAATGGCCAATCATTGATTATAAATCCAAGATATATAATACAAAACACAAAAATCTTTTTGGTTTTAACAAACTTTATAACCACTTGTTGAGATTTAAAAAAAATTTATGACCAAAGACAAAAAACACATATTATGCTAAATGAACAATGTAAAAGCAATGCATGATAGTGCAAAAACTAAGCTATAGAGGGTACACAAACAAGAAATATCAATTTCTTAATTAACCCATGAGTACATGTACAAACTAGTACATACTCACACAAAATCAAAAATAGCTTAGCACAAACTATTCAAGTTTCTCCACAATGTCAAGCATATTCTAAATCAAGAGAGAGATATTATAACTCATGTAATCCTCAAGAAAAATAAAACAAGACACAAAATAAAATATTTTTGTCTTTTTGAGATTTTTCAATGTTTTTGGATTTTTCTTTAAAACAAAACAATCAAAGAAAATAAAACAACCAAAAACTAAAACAAAACATGTCCACAATTAATTGAAAGAATTAAATCAAGGACAAGTTAGCAACACTCACCTTGGAGAATCTTTTCTCACCCATCTAGCACGAGTCTTCGGCTTTGTAGGTGAAAATCCATGAGAAGTGGAGTGTATTTGAGGATCTACACCAATCTTCTGAGAAAGACTACAATCCTGCAAATTCCTTTCACAAGCCAACAAGCTCAAATTTTTCAAAAGCATATGAAACAATTTATATGGACTTATGGCAGGAGAAATATCATCACATATCCTAGATTGACATACAGAATGCTTAAATTTCATTTTATGACAATTAGGATGAATGTGACCACGAACACCACAAAAGTGGCAAACAGGAACAAATTTAGGAACATCAGTATTCCTAACAGCAAATCTAGTCTCAGATTTTGATTTTTGCCTCAACAAAGAACAATTTGGTCTAATATGACCAACAACACCACAATGGTGACAAGTAGGCACAAAAACAGATTTATTATGTTCTCTAATAGTAGGTTTAGACTTAGGTGTAGAAACTTCAGCGTCTACATCAGAACTTTTACCTTTGTCTAACCTAGCAAAATAAGCCTTTTCATTATTATTCCTCTTGAACGGAGGGATATAAACTTTCTCAGTTTTAGGCTTAAGAGAAACAGAAACACTTCTGTTATCATCAGCAAGTTTGGTATTAGACAAATTTTCCAATTTAGCTTCAGCCTCAGCTAACTTTTGTTCCAAACTTTTCATCTTCTCATCTTGAGAGGAAATTTGATTTCTCAAAAAATCATTCTTTTTATTAGACTCATCTAATCTAACAAGCAATTCCTCTTTTTCAAGATTAGTCAATTTTAACTCTTCTTTGAATTTCTTAGCAATTTTCAAAGATTTAGATAATTCCTTACGAAGAGTTTCAAAAGCATCAAAAAAATCAGCAGAAACAATAGTGTCCTTTTTATTCAAAACATCACAGGCATCAATAAAATTAGCAGAAGCATGAGCAGAAACATGATCAGAAAGACACTTCAAATTATCCATGACAGCAGGGGTCAAGGATCAGCTCAGAGATCAAAAGATCTCAAACAGAAGAGCTACCCGCTCTGATACCACTTGACAGGTTATTTAGACCCCTAAAACAACCAAATTGCGTAGCCTAGATTAATTAGCCAAGTTGTTACTTAGTCAAATTAAACAATTCTAGGTTAAAGCAATTCAACAATCATATCAAGAATAATAATGCAGCGGAAAATAAATAACACAAGATATGATCACCCAGGAAACCACACGGTAAAAACCTGGAGAGGATTTGACCCACCGATCCTCAAGGCATAACAGAATTCACTATGAAAGAATTGAAGTTCTTACAGAAGGACTACAAGCTCCCCGCTCGACTTCCTAATGCTACCCACCAGTACGAACTTCCTGACACGACCACGCGCAGGCTCCGAATCCACAGACTACTTCTTTCTTGAATTCCTCAATCAGCTACAAGCTCTCCGCTTGCTTTTCTTTTAAGTTCCAATGGTTGCAACAGTAATGATCTTCAAGATGTTGAAATCATCTCTACCTTGAAAACCCTAAGTTTTGTGTAAAGGAAAGCTCCTCAAAGATCTCACAAGAGATTCACACAAAACAGCAATGTATGAGCAACAAAGACTTAGAGAGGTTTGGGTACAAAACCCTAAAAATAAAAGGAGGCACAAGAGGCACTCTAATCTCTCTCTCAAAAAGTCTCAAAAACGTTCTAGGGTTTTCCTTATATATAGGAGTGTTTTACTTGAACCCCAAGACGTTTAAATAGAGTTTGGGCTGAGCTGGAACTCTGCAGAAAACGCATCTGACCCGAGATTCGATCGATCAAGCCTAAGCTTCGATCGATCGAGCCAGGCCGAAATGCTCCAGTACATCTGCAGCCACTCGATTCCAACTTTACAATATTTAATCAACTTTGAGCAAGCCTAAACAAGACTAAACATATTGTTTTGATCATGGTTTGCCAATATTACACATTAGAGTTCTAAATACATAAAATCCTAAGACCTTAGAACCTAACAAACTTCTCTAGCATCATATACTACACAAATTATTCTATTGTGCATAAAAAATTATTGTTGGCTTTGATTTAGTCTTGAGTTTTTAACATTGTCACATAAATATTTGAAAGTTCGCATTTTTTTTTTACACCATTATTCTAGATTTTCTAGTATTTTTTTATTTTATTTTTAGAATTACAAATGATACTAAACTAGGTTGGTTTAAACTAAATAAAAGTTAGTCTTTTTCGATAAATTGGGCCAATACCAAGCAATTTCTTATTATATTATGTTTGTTTTCTTAGTTAGTGTTTAGATTTTAGAGTTTAATATCACATGATTTGAAGAACAATTACTGATATAAATTTAACAAGACTTAATGATATGTGTAAAGTTGTGATTTACAACTATGTGTTTTGTTGGCTTTTATTCCGTGCCAAATTTGATTGTAATTACTATCAATTGTTTATACCCTGTATTTGTTGTGGGAATTGATGTAAGGGGTGTGTGATAGAGAGTGTGTGAAGACTCAAGCAATTTGGAAGCTGATGGAATCTCGCAGGTATTTCGCGACTAAGCTTCCCGCGAAGTGAAGCATGTGCCCTGCACATGCTGGACTGCGAAGAGTCAGGACAGATGGAGACAGCTGTCTCTCGCGAGTATCTCGCGGGTAAGGCCTTCCCACGAGACACCCGCGAGACATGCTGTTCTGCCAGCCTGTACTGACTGACTCACACATTTTGCACCTATTCTATATAAACCCCCATTACCCACAAATGTTGAGGAATGCTTCAGAGAGAAAACCCTAGCCAAACACATTTGCAATTAGAGATTGTCATCCCCACCTTTCTCTATACACTTGCTTGTGGTATCTCCTCAACCCTTCCCTCTCCATTTCCACACCATTGAGAGGTTGATAGCCCAAACACTTACTACACCTTTTGAGAGTGTTGAGTGACGTTTTGGTGCTGCTGGGAAGCATTGGAAGAAGCCTGGAATGGCAGATGCAACATGGAGCTTGTTGCGGGATCCGGAGAACTAAGACAAGACACAGTTCCGAGAAGCCTTGTTGGAGTAGGAGCTTGGAGAGCTTAGGTACATCGGGTAGATTAGGCTTGGAGGGTCTCTTGCTTACTCATGTATCCCAACTGATTGTCTAGTGGATCGATTTCCGCTTGGAGGGCAGCGAAGAGGTTTTTCGCCGAGTTCTTCGGTTTCCTCTTCGAGAACACGTCTCGGTGTTTTCTGTGTTTGCATCCTTCTTCCCTACTCTTGTTTAATTTCATTATTACTGCTATGTTGCTTTAATTATGAATTAGAGTAGTTTCTTGTTTATACGCTTGTGTTTACACTATTCCGCACTTATATTAAGTTAGTGTAAAATCAACCAAGCCGTAATTTTAATTTGGGGGTCTAAACAGCTCTTGTGTTTTCAACACATTTTCGAGCTTTCAATATGAACTTAATTTGGAGATTTTACTCGAACAGAAACTCTTGTGATATTATGGATTTGAAATGATATCTAACACTGAGTCATTTGAAATTCTCTAAATTGAGAATTTATTTAATGATACTTATTAATTAAATATATAATCATATATATACACACATATTAGTCAAATTTTCTTGTATATTGCATTTATTGGCTGCTAGTTTGATTAGAAAAACATAATCTTTATCACTAATTGCAATTGAGCAAAGGTTCAAATTACAATCATTTTTCTCTGTGTTTCATCACTTACTACATCATTTTTTTGCGCATATTACCTCAAAGCTTTTGATTTATTAATATTGGTAATACATGTACCATCTATAGAATATCAAAATGCTTCATACACAACAATGGGGCTCCTCACTTTGTTAGTATCATCCTCCCAAATTAAAGAAGCAGAGACTATTTGTTTATCTAATGTTCCTTCAATTGTGAGTGCAAATGATTGTTTTATCCAAAAGATGTAAATGATAGAACGCTAGGGTTCACTTTGATACCAAGTCCAGGTGGGGCGGTCACAATAGCTTTATATTGATAGGCCACAATCTGAATGACCCATTGTGATTAAACCAATTAATTAATTAGCCAAGTTATTAATTAATCAATTTATCATGCAATTGCGTGGAAGCACAAACAAATCACCAAACAACTAAATATGCAGCGGAAATTAAATGACACGGTGATTTGTTTACGAATGGGGAAAACCCTTGCGGCAAAAACCCCACCGGGTGATTTTCAGGTCACCACTCCCGAAACTCCACTATTATCAAATCAAGCGGTTACAAGTAAAGGAATCTCAAGTACCTTACCAACCTACAGTTGAACCCTTACCCCAATACCCAATTGGACTTGATCTGTAGTGACAATTTTCACCTTTGATGCACGGCTCCCAAGTACGTGACTAACCAATGCCCGAATCCCAGTACGCGACTTTAAACACCAACTAAGAAGGAGAGGTTGGCTGCAAAGTTCTTCAGTTCATCATACACGACGAAGATCAGGAAGATGCTTGGTTACAAAACCCTTTGGTGTAAATACACAGCAACTTCTTCAGAGAAGATGAACTAGGTCAAGAACTTCGTCTTTGATCACAATTTGCTTGAACAGAGATTGCTCAATGCTTTTGCAACTTGTGTACAATATGACGGCTCTTAAAACAATCCTTTTATATGTTTAGGGTTTGAAGAAAAGAAAGCCCAAAAGCATATTCACGGATCCCAAGGAAATCAGATCAGAAAATCTAATTTTGTAAATCTCGACAGATAGCAGGTGTCGAGGTAGCTATCGAGCAGGTGTCGAGATTTAATGAAATTGCACTTCAGCTTGTTTTTTCTTGGACAGACTTGATGACTTTAACACTTGACCTTGAAACCTTGTTTCTTGAAGTATTAAAAACATCTAGAACTACCCAATTACAAGTAGAGTGCGTTTTGTCAAAGGATTAGCAAATTTACATAAATAAGTGACATATGTTCTTAACAAGTGAAAACACATATGTCCTAACATATATGTTGATGGTGATGTTCCAACATTAGTGACGGTTTGACTGAAAACATGACTTATAGAATTTGAGGGTTGTATAGATAGAGCAAAAGAAGGATAGTTTAGATAAAAGACTGTTCCATCAGTACCTTCTGGATAGCTACTATTGTCCCCAGTAACAAATTGTAATAACTTGGTACTATATCCTTGTCCACACAAAAATTTTATGTAGTCAAGTGCATCAATATCATATATTAAACCAGGATTTGAAGCCTTAAGAGGATTTATATTGCTTGCACCATATGCAAATTCAGCTCCAGAGCTCTTTTCAGCATCCATAGGGACAACTTTGTGTAATACACCAAATTGGTCAAGGGTTATGGTCTAAATTAAAAGTAGGAGAAAATATTTTAATCCCTAACAAACTTATAGTATTTTCTTTTCTTTTCTTTTCTTCAACATCCATTATATTTATAAAAGAATGATGGCGTGGCAAAACTAAAAAGTGACACATCATCGTACTTTACACATGTTAAAGACAAAAGGCGATCACTTTAAACTTTAGAGATAAAAGGCGATCAATTTTGAGTTTGTTAGGGACTAAAGCAATCACTTTAAACTTAAAAGAACTAAAATTGCTCATACACTAAAGTTTAGACCAAACTGTATACCTTAGCCTTAAAATTGCCAAGAGTGGGAACTTAATATAGCTATTACCAATAGTCTTGAGAGCGGATATGATAGCAGCAGGTGACCATGTGGGGTGAAAGGATTTTATGTAGGCAGCCACCCCTAAAGCATGTGGGCAAGCCATTGATGTCCCTGAGACTATATTATATGACAATTTTCTCTCATCTAAAGAAATTTTAGAAATTTGGGAAATTGGCCGGGGACCATGCAGCTAGAATGTCAACTCCAGATGCAGCTAAATCCGGCTGCAACAACATGAAAATTCAGTAAGATGAATAATACCATTAACTCTGGGGGGATAACATTTTTCACAAATAATGACATGACCAGTTGTGATTGATGTATAATCAAAATGGTAATAGAAGTTGATCCACATAAAAGTGATATTACTCTTATCACAACATATATCATATCAAAAGTTTTCAAGGAAAACTGTGAAATATGTTGCTTCCCTAACATTACCCAAATAATTCAAAGATGCAAATGTGAATAAGTGATTATTTGGAAGTTACCTTGAGAATGTTGTGTGCAGCTGGATTTGGAGCTCTGGATGAGAAGGCAGCTATGTAAGGGGCAAATGTATCTTTACGGTCATTAGTCTTGAGAATAGTCGCAGTTGGGTTACTGTAAAATTGTGCATCTTCATTAGGATTAGTATTTCTTGTGAATTCCTTAATTGTCTAAGGTATGTTAGATGAATACCTTGTCGAATTTATGTACGAGTAAATGTTGGCAGAGTGTGTCTATGGAACAACAGAATCGTGGAGATGATTTGTTAGATGCTGAACTAGTCTCACTTTCAGTGTCAGAGCTGGAGGGTGAGAAGATTGATGCAATGGAAACTGACTCCACTAGTGATTAAATTCTTTTTTGTCTAACTCTAACTAAACAATAAATTACAACTATACATTCAGATACTAAAATTTTTATTGTCTAATTCAGGAATTCTTTGAAACTTACTTGTATCAACTAGGCACTTCGACGTGACACCGAATAGGGAGATTGACAGAACTGAATTGGGAGAGAGAGAGAGAATCGCATATCAAAACGGTGTGCTAGTATTCGTAATTTATAAGAAGTAGGAAGTTTCAAAGAAGATACATTCTCATGTGAGTCCGTATTCCTTTCCGCGTGACTAACTAGGCTGATGGCCAAGTTCACTTTCCAGAAGAAATAAAAAAGTAAGAGGTGGAAGTTTTCCCTGTGCTCAACAATTTTCTTACTAGTGACAAAGTGCATTTGGTAGCTCTATCTGTGAGTCAAAAATGTGAATTTGGAGAGCATTCACATCTTGCTGCAGCTCAATTGCCAGATCAGTTTAATCCGAAGCTTAACTTGGCTTTGGTATATTTATAAGGGAAATATTAACAAATGCCTTAAACATGTTTGGATAAAGGGTTTGGCTTACCTTTGGTATTTTTTTTAACTAGAATCTCCTTTTAAAAAAGTTTTTAAAAAGTACCAGAGGAAAAGTTAGAAAAGATAAATGATCATTTCAGAGGCATAAAAAATGTTAAATTCTTAAAAATAATTAAATTCAACATAATCATAGATTTAATTAAGAAACCTTACATTAAACAATACAATAGAAACATTTTTACTTTTTTAATTATTAAATTCTATAATTCAGCAAAAAATAAATTTATTAAATTCTCTACATACATATTTGAATTTAATTAGATAGCCTACTTTTACCATTTGAACTTTTACTTAACAACTGGCATGGGCAAGGCACGTGCTACCTTTGAGTGAAAAAATTAAGATAAAATTTTGGCAAAACTACATTATTGATCCTTGAATTTTACCTATTAAGCGCTTTTAGTTCCTAAAGTTTCAATTGAGAACTATTAGTCCTTAAAGTTTCTAAACTAAACACAATTAGTCCCTCCACTAACTCTTTTCTCCCCACCCCCAAACCACACCCCTTGAATCCCTTAACCAAGGGCACACCTCCCATGTACTGGCTGGGTACACGTAGGTGATGCTCTAGGCCTTGTACGAGTGCCACTACCGTCTAGGTTTGTCTTCTTTCATTCCCATGCCATTTTTGCCACTCCTGCGCCATATTCTTCTGCCACCCGTATTGGGTAATGTTTGTTTTCTGCGACATGAAGCATGTGTGGGCTTTTGGGCTTGCCTTACTTTTCTTCATCCCTCTGCAAAATGGGCATTGTTGAGATAAGGGCCTCTGCACGTATAGCCCATTGGGTTCCTATTCCCGCCATTCCTCCTATTCTTCCCATAGGACTGCTAGCTGTTATTCCTGCCATGTTGGCTCATTGGGTTTGCTACCTCTTTTCTTGGGATTCCCCGGTCCACTTACTTCATCTTTACCTCTTATTCTTCCCATGGGCCTACTTGCTGTTATTCCTGCCATGTATGCCCATTGAGCTTGCTACCTCTTTTCTTAGGCTTCCTCGGCCCACTTATTTCATCTTTACCTCTTATTTTTCCCATGGGCCTGCTAGCCATGTTATTCCTGCCATGTTGGCCCATTGGGTTTATTATCTTACTTTTATCATTCTTGTTTCTTTTTCTTTCCGTTTTCCTTCTTGTTGGGGTTCTTCTATTATTGGGGCTTTCATAAAAAATGGGCATAAACATTATCTTTATCAAAGATAACTCCATCAAAATTTATTTTGTAACAGAGAGATTCAGGAGCTATCCATGAGGGTACTTGTCAAGTCGGGTGTACAGGTGCAATCATAGGGAGGATTGAAAATTCCAGTATATATTCTTTCACTTGTTCCAAAAATTGGCCGAGGGTGATAGTTTGTTTACCCAATCAGAGATTAAATCATATTGTACTTTGCTTGAGAGTACAGTGGTTTCATATTGGAATTGTATTCCAAAAAACCACCAATTTTGGGAAAAGGAAGAGAGCATATGAACCACATCCTCTTGGTGATTACAGATTCCCTTGTGAGAATTGATATTCTATTCATAAAAATTTTTGCAAATTAAATCATAGATCCAATTGATGGTTAACATGTTGCATGATGCATGAGACATAGAAACTAATTTACTAATGTACTCCCTCTAGCGATTTGAAAGACTAATAATTTTTCCAAGAGTCTTATAACTCAAATAACACATCTACGATTTATTCCCACACCTCCAATTATAGAATTGTAAAAAAAAATAATAATAATAAATAAACAATGAAATTAAAAACCCAAATATAACCTTATAAATTTTCCTCATAAACTAAAATACCATAGCCATTGTCTTCTGTAACTCATCTCGATTTCCCTAAAAATTCCCTAAGTCTCTTAACCCACAAGACCCATCTTACTGTGCTTGACCCGACCCACGCAGGCAAGACCCTTTGCAAAGAGCACCGGATCCAGTGAAGTCATACTTACTGTGACACACCGTCGTTGTTTGTTGTGCAAAGCCTTTCATCATTGTGGTTCGGACGTCGACCCAAAACAAAACAAAAAATAAAAAAGAACGAAATCCTTTGATTCTACTTATTGAATTTCTAAGAAATCCAATCATGCGAAGTTCCAAGCTCCTTCAATCAAAATTTAAAATAACTCTTTTAAGTTTTGAGTTGCAAATATAATTAAACAAAAAAATAAAATAAAATAATCTCCATTGAAAGCCAGACTCAATTCCATGCAAATATTGTGTGGCCGGAGAGTTTGGCACAGTGGCACTGAAAGCCAGACTCTTGGTTCCATGCAAAATGTAGCTTTATTGGCAATTTGGCATCTTATAAAGTTCCATAGGCGTTTTGCAACTTAAGAATAGGAATAAAAGAATTTCGTGGGTTGTGATGCCTAATATGGTTTAGTCAGGAGGAATATGAATGGATGATTTCAGTGCGTTTAAATTAAGTTGAAGAATTTGTCAAAATGCATCAAAGTTTTTATATTTAATAATCAAGTATCATCCATATCTTTCTCAAAAAAAAAGTATCATCCATATATATGCATTTGGACTTAAAATGTGTCTTTTGCTCTTCATGGATCGACAAGATTAATAAACTCTGATCACTTTGGGATATCAGTCTCTATGACATTGCTGAAATGGTTAAACAATAACTAAGTGAATTCTATTCTTGCCAACGGGGGCTTGGCTGAGTGGGTAAGGCTCGGACGCTTCGTGTAACACACCTAGGTTCGAGTCCCGCTGCCCGCAGGTTTCCGTTGGTGGGTAAACTTAGTGGTGAGGTGTACTCACAAATATGAGGTGACTCCCACACAGTGGTATAGAAGGGCCCCCTGAGATCAGGCTACCCCGACCGAGGCCACTGGCTCCCTGCCCGGGGGTATAATATGACCATAAAGACCTCCTTTTTATTTACTCCAAAAAAAAAAAAAAAAAAAGTGAATTCTATTCTTGAATGAACATAAAAGCAATCAAGAGACTTTATTACAAAGTCCTTGTAAAAATAAGATGGAGGGTGGTGGTAATGAGTTCAATACTTACACAGGATGCCCCTGTGATTTATCGTCTAACATTAACTTTAGTTTGTTTATTTATTTTTTTTAATATAATTTTGTTTATTTTAGTTTTGAAGGACTTCTTAGATTATGTGATTTGTCAATTTTGTCATACTAAATAAAAAGTTACATTCTTAAGTTGATTTGTCAATTTGGCTAGACTAAATTGCAATTTACACTCTTAAATTTGATATTGAATTTTATGTTTTAAAGTTTCAAAATTTTGGATTTACACCCCTACCATTGCATAGTGTTTGCAAAAAGACCCTGCCGCGCCCCTATTCATGAATGAGGCAACCATTATGTCACATTATCTCAAAACAAATCTGGTTTTGAATAAATCAATTAAATCTTGAAATTGTAGTTTATCGAGTCACCATCAGATTTAACTTCAATTAAATCTTGAATAGTATATCCAACAATCTTGATTCTATAATTTTTGACATTCTTAATCAATTCAATTTTCTTCGCTTTTGACCAATCACACCTTACCCCAAACTTGGGTTAGCTATTATAAACTTCAAGCAAAAATTAACAATTCTGTCTTCTCTTTTCCACTTTTTTCAAACCACTGTTCAATTTCAATAGGAAAAAACCAACCTATTCCACACGTAATTGCCAATAACCACAAAAATGCAAGAACGGAGGCTAGCATGAATCCAAACTGTATAGTAACTAGACTGAATCACTAATGACCGTATTGACTGGAGTCAGTCTATGCAAAGGGACCCATGCAATGGAAAATTAGCTTGCTTTGATCGGGAGATGATGACACAATGAAAAATCCAAAAATCATCCAGCAAGAGAAGCAATATTTCTTTGATAGTAATAGGTGTACACACAATTTTCATAAAAGATAAATCAAACGGTCACAAAATAGTGTAACAAATAATCAATTTCTATTTGATTTGTATATATGCGAGTACAATCTTCTGTATGAATCTTTACAATGAAAAAGTACAATAAATTCCTCTAATTCGATCTCCAAGAAACTTTACAATTTGAAGGGGCTATGAAGCTTGATCTTGAATCGTGCTTTGATGTCTCCAAGTTGACTGAATATTTGAACATGCTTGATTTGATACGAGGGCTGTTGGCTTAATCTCGAATTGGATTAAAGGAGAATTCTCACTTTGATTTAAAGAAGTAGGAATAAGCCTTGATGAACAATGGAATTTTTGTGAACTTAGAGATGACTCTCTATTTTGGCAAAGTGTCAGTAGGGTTTTCTCTCTAAGTGTCTCCCCTTTTTCATATGAGAAGCCTCTATTTATAGGCAACTCAATTGTATTTAATTTAGAATTTTCTCTCAGCATTTATTGAGAGTTAATTATGGGTTTAATTTGGTCTTCCATTTAATAAGAACTTTCCATATAGGTCTTTTATTCTGATGCTACCATATGGCTTTCTTATTTGATGCTGTCACGTGGCTTGATTTCATTTGCCGATCTTCCACCTCATCAATTGGAGATTAATTTGATCATAAAAATTTTATTATGAACAATCGGATGATAGTGAATACATCGTAAAATTTTGATGTCTACAAATGTGCCCACTTCAAGATTCGGCTTTGCGTCTTTCTGATGCAAGGAAGACAAGGCTTGAAGTATTCTTTCATTGTTACAACATTTTATTATGAATTCCAGATTTTTATTTTTTTATTTTGGGGGGGGGGAGGAATTGTGATAAGGTTCACCCACCAGCCATTTTTTGAGCTTCTTGCTCAGTTAGCTCCACTGCAAATCCATGGAAACTCCTTTTGTAGCTACAGAGTAAAGATTCTGCTCCAATATGACTAAAAGCAAGCATATGCAATTTGATAAGTCAAGGTCTAGAAGCATTTCAACGCCTAATAACTTTATCCATAATTTTCTAATGTAAATTCACGTGAATAGAGATAGTATTGTAACTTTTTGTATCAGCCATTGGATCAAATGCAAAAAGGTAAATATAAAAAAGTTCACATTTTTTTTTTATAACTTTTTTAACCTTTTGAATTAAATGGCTGATACAAAAAGTCAAGGAGAGAGGGGCTTTGAATTGTCTTTTTTTTTTTTCTTCTTCTTTTTAAGACTTGGTAATGTCATTGAGTTACTCTTGACTAGAATCTAGAAAAGTATATTTAATTTTGTAATTTGTGAAGAAATTAGGTTTGCACAGATTAATTAAAAAATCATATTCATTTAAATTAAAATTTACTAAGAAATCATTGACATTAATAATAAAATAGCTAATAAAAATAAAATGGAAAAATTAACTTGTATTACAAGAAGTTCATTGTTTGAGATTAATATTTTATTGAAAGAGAAAGAGACAGTAGAAAATAGAATTTAATCGGGGTAGTCTTTTAAACTTTTTAAGAGTTTTGAAATAAAGTTTTATATATAAAAAACTATATTAATAATTTTAAGATAGAATGAGGTGACAAAAATATGTCATACGCATAACATTGCTATTAAATCTACACCTTGCATTATAGTACCAATTGCACCAGCACCCAATGCCCCCTCTCCATCATTAATCTCATCACAAAGGAAAATTTTCCCTTTCACCAATTTCTTGTCCAAGGAGTCTATCAAGCATAATCTGCAATTGATAATCAATACCTGTTTGACATTAATGTAGGGATTAGAGTTTTAAATAGTGCTTTAGTAGTAGAGCTTTTGGAAAATAAATGCATAATATAGTTTTTCCCCCTTAAAAACTCCAAATTTCAACTTTAACTTGCTATTTTTAGCTTTAAGAACACTTAGAATAAACCTTTTTAGTGGGTTGCCAAAAACCCCAATTTTCAACTTAAAATGCTTTTTAGCACAAAGTGCTTTATGGTGCAGCTAAATGTGAAGCCAAACAGATCCTAAAATTATCTTCAATAACATTTTTTGATCAATGAGTCTTTTAACTAAAATGCATATGTACGTTTTTAGACCCCTTAAAACACAATCAGATTAACCTAGTTAATTAGCCAAGTGATTACTTAGTCAAATTATCAGATCTAGGTTAACACAAATATATTATATCATTATAAAATGCGGAAAATAAATAACACAACGATATGATAACCCAGGAAAACCAAACTGATAAAAAACCTGGGGAGAATTTAACCTAGCTATCCTCAAGGTAAAACGGATCCATTATGAAAAAATTGAAGTTTACACAATAGTAACTTAGACCACTAACATCCTATTGCTACCTCAAGTAGGAAACTTACTACCATGACCACGTGACAGCTCCGAGTCCATGGACTACTTTTTTCTTGGATTCACAGCAAGTACAAGCACTCCTGCTTGTGTATCTTTAAGCTCTTAATGCAACAACTGAATGATCATCAAGCTCTTAACATAAATCTTGATTCTTGATAACCCTAAGTATATGTGAAGGCAAACACCTCTAGATCTCACAAGAGATTCACATACACATCATAAACAAAAACTACAACAACCACAAAACGTGGCTAGGGTTTTTCCTTTTATACTTAAGGCAAAACATAAAACCCTACACGTCAAATGAGTTTGGGCTGAGTTGGAAAATTTTGCAGAAAAACAATCTACACGAACTTCGATCGATCGAGTCTAATTTTCAATCGATTAAGCCAGGCAAATTTACACAGTAAATCCTGCAGTTTACTCAATTCCAACTTTACACATAAACATACTTTGAGCAAGCCTAAAACAAGACTAAACGTTTTGATCATGGTTTGCCAACATTACAAAAAGAAGTTCAAATACATTTAGACATAAACATACTTTGAGCAAGCCTAAAACAAGACTAAACGTTTTGATCATGGTTTGCCAACATTACAAAAAGAAGTTCAAATACATTTAAACCTAAAATCTTGGAACCCAACAAACTCCCCCTTTGGCAATCCGTGACAAAACACAAACTAGACAAAGTGCTCAAAGTTACAAAAATAGCCCATTACAAAAACATTGCACAACAAAAACAAATTCAACCTAACTACTATCTATCAGTTGCAAGTGCAGACAACAGCATGACTGAATCAACCTATATATTCCTGTAACACTTAACAAACACATAAACGCATGTGTGGAAAATATAAGTAAACCAAAATAAACAAACTAAAGCAACAAACAAATAAGCAAACTAACTCTCCCCCTAAGTTAAATACATCAAAAATTTATTTTCTTCCCTTTTCAAAAAAAAATTTCATCTCCCCCTAAACAAAATATTTTAAAATTTTTTTTTTCAAATTTTATCAATTTCTCCCCATTTTTGTCACGTATTGACAAAGACAACCCAATCAAAGAGTAAACAGAAAACATACGCAACAAAAGATAAGAGGAAATAGAGAATCAAGGAAACAACTCCCCCTATGATCAACATAGGTTTTAAAAACATCTTTCTCCCCCTATAAAAATAGGAAAAACAAAATAAGTTTTGGGAAAAACAGTTTTGGGGAAAATTTGGAGGTCGGGATAAATAAAAACACACAAACCTAAAAAAAATGAGGATTCACTTGAAGAAAAATATTCTCTCTTTCAATATATGCAAGCTTGACACTATGTGACCCATAAACAGTTGCATGAGTAGAAAAAATATTTGCACATTGATTATCCATCATATCTCTTAAGAAAAAATATTTTCTTCAGTTCACACATAAAAAGAATATATACTAAAATGTACAGAGGACTCAAAAATTAATCAATCAATTTTTAAATCAAGTTGAGTACCCAATTTAGCAGAGTGTATGCATGCTATGTGTGAAAATAATTAGAGATATGACTGCAAAACTGTAAGATGGATACAAAAAAAAACAAAGCAATGCATGTAAATCCTAAACATAAATAATGCATGAAAATTTTTTGGTCAAAAACTTAAAAACTGAAAAATTTTCAGTTTCAATTGGTCGAGCATCGATCGAATACCAATCGAGCCAAACAGATTCAAACCAAAAATTTTATTGCAATTTCGATCGATCAAGAGACAAATTCGATCAATCAAAAATCTGGAAAAATCAAATTTTTGAAAAACAGGGCAATTTAATGCAGAAACTCCCCAAAGAATAGTGTTTCATGAATGAAATGTATGAATATGAGATTAAAAGTTTTTCAAAAACACTAGAATTCAACCCAGATCTTCCAAAAACAGGATTTTCAATCAATTTATCCTCAAATCTCAAAGTTTAAACATATTTTGCATTAAAATCAAGGAACTTTCAATCTTGGATGGTCACAACAAGATCACTCACAATATAATGTACCAAGTTTAGCAAAGAGTAACTTGTGTAGTATGTGCAACTAGCAAAAGCTTGAGATACATGTGAGGTGATATGTGAATAGTAATCAATCACAATATCTACAAAATTCATCACATAAATTTGAAAGAGACTATCATCTAAAGACTTACATCATATAACTCTTACATCTCCTAAAATAAAAACTTGCAATCATGTAAGTTTCTTGATTTGTCTTATAATGTACACACCAATTTTATTTGAATTGAAACTTATTAAAATAGCTAAGATAATGTACACACCAATTTTATCATTTAAACCGATGCTACACCTTATGTTTTTTTTGTGCATGTGCTACACTTTCTCAAGCACAAAATCATATAATATGCACTAAGGTGTTCATAATTGGCTAGTAAACAGTGGTGAGATGGTTTTTATGCCTTTCTCATTAAGTTCAAGTCCAACAATCAAAGGCATGTGACTTCATAATCAAGACAAAGTGATCAAAAACTATAAATATCTTCCAACACAATATGCACTACAAAGCTCAAACTAGTAAAGTGCAATAAATAAGCTCATCAAAGCTAAACAAGGTACATAAACATGTTATGTAAAGATAATATGGCCAACCTTAACTATAAATCCAAGATATATAATACAAAACACAAAAATCTTTTTGGTTTTAAAAAAAAAATTTATGAACAAAAACAAAAAGCACACATTAAACTAAATGTTTAAAAATGCACATGCAATGTATGACAGTGCTTAACCAAGCTATAGAAGGTACACAAATAAGAAATATCAATTTCTTAATTAACCCTTGAGTACATGTACAAACTAGTACATACTCACACAAAATCATAAATAGCTTAGCACTTATATAACACATACTATTCAAGTTTCTCCACAATGTCAAGCATGTTCTAAATCAAGAGAGAGATATCATAATTCATGTAATCCTCAAGAAAAATAAAACTAGACACAAAATAAAATATTTTTGTCTTTTTTTTGAAAATTTTCAATGTTTTTGGATTTTTTTCAATAAACAAAACAACCAAAAACAGAAACAAAACATGTCCACAAATAATTGAAAGAATTAAATTAAGGACAAGTAAACAACACTCACCTTAGAGAATCTTTTCTCACCCATATAGCACGAGTCTTCGGCTTAGTAGGTGAAAATCCATGAGAAGCTAAGTGTATTTGAGGGATTACACCAATCTTCTGAGAAAGACTGAAATCCTGCAAATTCTTTTTACAAGCCAACAAGCTTAAATTTTTCAAAAGAATATGAAACAAATTGTATGGTCTTATGGCAGAAGAAAGATCATCACATATCCTAGATTGAAATACAGAATTTTTAAATTTCAATTTATGACAATTAGGACGAATGTGACCGGAGACATAACAAAAGTGACAAATAGGAACAAATTTAGGAACATCAGTATTCCTAATAACAAATCCAGTCTCAGATTTTGGTTTTTGCCTCAACAAAGAACAATTTGGTCTAATATGACCAACAACACCACAAATGTGACAAGTAGGCACAAAAACGGATTTATTATACTCTCTAACAGTAGGTTTAGACATAGGTTTAGAAATTTCAGTGTCAACATAAGAACTTTTACCTTTGTCTAACCTAGCAAAATAAGTCTTTTCTTTATTATTCCTTTTGAAATGAGGGATATAAACTTTCTCAATTTTAGGCTTAAGAGAAACAAAAAACACTTCTGTTATTAACAGCAGACTTGATACTAGTCAAATTTTCAATTTTAACTTTAGATTCAACTAACTTTTGTTCCAAACTTTTCATCTTCTCATCTTGAGAGGAAATTTGATTTCTCAAAAATTCATTCTTTTTATTAGATTCATCTAATCTAACAACCAATTCCTCTTTTTCAAGATTAGCCAATTTTAACTCTTCCTTGAATTTCTTAGCAATTTTCATAGATTTCAATAATTCCTTACGAAGAGTTTCACAGGCATCAATAAGATCAACAAAAACAACAATGTCCTTTTTATTCAAATCATCACAATTAAAAATAGTAAGACACTTAAAATTATCCATGATAACAAGGATCAAGGATTAACTCTTAGATCAAAAGATCTAACATAAGAGCTACCCACTCTGATACTACTTGTACGTTTTTAGACCCCTTAAAATATAACCAGATTAACCTAGTTAATTAGCCAAGTGATTACTTAGTTAAATTATCATATCTAGGTTAACACAAATATATCATATCATTGTAAAGTGCGGAAAATAAATAACACAACAATATGATAACACAGGAAAACCAAACTGGTAAAAAACCTGGAGAGGATTTAACCTAGCTATCCTCAAGGTAAAACAGATCCATTATGAAAGAATTGAAGTTTACACAATAGTAACTTAGACCACTAACATCCTATTGCTACCTCAAGTAAGAAACTTACTACCACAACCACGTGACAGCTTCGAGTCCACGGACTACTTCTTTCTTAGATTCACAGCAAGTACAAGCACTCCTACTTGTGTATCTTTAATGCAGCAACTAAATGATCATCAGGCTCTTGACATAAATCTTGATTCTTGATAACTCTAAGTATATGTGAAGGCAAACACCTCTAGATCTCACAAGAGATTCACATACATAGCATAAACAACAACTGCAACAACCACGAAACATGGCTAGGGTTTTTCCTTTTATACTTAAGGCAAAACATAAAACCCTACACGTTAAACAGGCTTAGGCTGAGTTGGAAAATTCTGCAGAAAAACAATTTGCACGAGCTTCGATCGATCGAGTCTAATTTTCGATCGATCGAGCTAAGCAGATTTATACAGTAAATCCTACAATTTACTCAATTCTAACTTTACAAATAAACATACTTTGAGTAAGCCTAAAACAAGACTAAACGTTTTGATCATGGTTTGCCAACATTACAAAAAGAAGTTCTAATACATTTAAACCTAAAGTCTTAGAACCCAACAGCATACATAAGTCTTAATATTATTTTGTCCTAAGTCTTGATATTATTTTGACCTAAGCTAACAAAAACATTATGTCGTAGGAGGTACTAAGTTGACATATATTTTTTTTTTCAAATTAGTTTGGAGAAAAGTTCCTTTAACCCACCACTATGTGATAACTCAAAACATTATCCACGTATATTTTTAGTCATGACCTACCTAATAGTAATGTGATTTGTTTAAATGATTTAATGAATTATCTGATTTAATACATATGAATGGTCTTATAAATCACCAATTAATGAGTTGGAAGAGATTTCTCCAATTTAGTTTGGAGGAAAACTTTGTCCATTCTATGTCCTATGATAAAGAGCACATAAGCAAATCTTAGATTCATTCAAATCAAGCATTCTATCTTTAATAACCTGGAAGGGGACCAGTTGAAACCTTCTTTGATGTTTGGGGCATCTCCACCATAAACAATTGGGAATTTTTTGTTATATAGCTCAAACGTGTTTATAGAGAGCCCCTGCATACAAAAAAAGGTTTATGATTAAATGTCAATGTTAGAATGAAAAATTTCATTGGCCAACCCTTTAATTTTGAATATAGAAGACATCATTAAACATTATTCTACATAGTAGCATAGAAAGAAAGGAAAACCAACTTACCTCATAAAGCTCACCGTCACCCAGCTTCACCTTTGCCACAAACTTTCTATCTATGGTGCTAGCAGCCACTGATAAATGACCAAGGTGAAAAATTCGTGATTGTTGCAAGAGAAGGACCAGAATTGCCAGCAGAAGTAGATGTGAGTATAACATTCCTCATTGCATGGAAGGCTCCTATAGCAATTGAGTCCTTAAAGTAATCTAGAGTACTAAACCCTCCAACTGAAGGAGAGATTACATCTACTCCATCGTTAATTGCATCATCAAATGCTGCAAGAATGTCAGCAACAAAACACCCATCAGACCAACATATCTTGTAAACAGCAATGCGAGCAAAGGGAACTCCTCCTCGGGCTGTCCCTGTCCCAAGGCCTAAAAGGCTTGCCCCACTAACTACGTTCCCCACTGCTATTGATGCAGTATGGGAACCATGGCCTTCATAGTCTCTTGGTGAAGCAAACTCACTTGCACCTAATTTTCTTCCGCTATGATAGTATCAAGCTCCGATAGTTTTACTATAAGGTATTAAAGTTACATTTATTAAAATCATTTATAAGTGTTTTGGCTCTCCCTCTCGCGAGAAGAGCAAGAAGAGCTAGCTCGTAGCAACAAAAAAGTGAAAGACGTGAATCATGTAGGATACAGGGTAGGTCCAGAAGCGGGCTCCTCATCACCAAGCCATGGCTTTGAGTCATGGAATGGGTCAGCCTCTTTCAGAGATAAACTTGTTGGTGAAATCCCGGGTGCCTACACTCAAGCCTTTTGCTTTGGAGAGGCCATGGAGGATGATGTGGAGTCGGATGAAGAAGTGGAGAACTTGCGTGAAGGTTTAGTAGCTGTCAAGTTTTCCAAGGAATGTAAACAGCATATTCGAACACCATGGTCGAAAGCTCTTATCGTGAAGGTCTATGGCAAATCGGTGGGGCTGAATTTTCTCCACAATAGACTTCTAGCTCTATGAAAGCCGGCTGGGAGGTTGGATTGTGTAGATTTAGGACATGAATTCTTTCTCACTCGGTTCTCATTGAAAGATGATTATGAGTCCACTCTTAAAAAGGGTCCTTGGTTCATTGGAGGAAACTTCCTCTCCATCCGACCTTGGGAGCCAGATTTTCATCCGGCATCGGCAAATGTCGCCTCAGTAGCTGTATGGATACGGCTAAATGAGCTCCCTATCGAGTATTATAATCCCGAAGCCCTCTTGCAAATTGGTAAATCCATTGGAAATGTGTTGATAATAGACTCCAATACTGCCACAGAATCGCGAGGCAGATTCGCGAGGATTTGTGTGCAAATCGATGTGGATAAACCTTTGGTCACGGCGGTACTGATTGGGAAATTTGAGCACACTGTGTGTTATGAAGGGATACAAAAGCTATGTTTTTCTTGCGGCAGAATTGGCCACCGGAAAGATAGCTGCCCGTATACGATCCGACCAGAACAAGTGCCAACGGAGGAGGCAACTGAGGATGCTGGAGTATCGCGACCTCGTGCATGCGATTTGCATGAACCTGACACCAACAGAGATGAAGGGGGGCCCAGTAAGGTAATGGATGGAAGTGGGAATGAGGAGATACAGGGCGGTACGTACGGGCCTTGGACTATTGTCGCACGCAAAAAGAATGGGACAAAATACCATGGTAGTGGAGGGAACCACGCAGTACTGGACAACGGTCGTCTTAGACAAGAGCTAAGGAAGATTGTGAATGAGGCTAGGCTCAGTAACAACATGGATAAGCTTAAGGCCAACGATGGGCTTGTGAGGGAGGCTAAAAGGAAACTTATGCCTTTGAAAAGTCTCAATGAAGCCCATTTTGCAAATGCTATCCAAAGCATAGGTAATACCTCGGCCCATGCAGCCCAAGACTCTTCAGATCAAAGCCCATATATGTCTAATATGGAGAATGCAAGGGAGCGGACCAGAACTGATGTTAACTTCAGAAACGCCAACTCTAAAGCTTCGGTCAAGGGGAAAAAAGCCCTTGCACATGCTAAGGTACCACAAAACACTACACGTGATCTCACTAGAAACTTCCAGCCTCTTTCCCCAATTCCTCAAGCCGAAAATCATCTCAAGCTGAAGCACACGACGCCAACTGAGTGTGATGGAGAGTCTAAACAGAGAGATAAAGGATATATCTCTGTTGATTATCAGGTTGCAACCATGCCTTGGCCGAAGGTGGGATACAAGTTTGGTGGGAGATGTAGCCGAGAACACCAACGGCAAATCTCCAAGAGTGTGGAGGTGCATCCTTCCAATGAGCGAGACGAGTGCGTAGGAGGGCAACCAAGCTTCCTTGGTTCCAGCTTGGGCGGAGGTGACGAAGTCGTGGTGGGTCTTATTAAGAAGAACCATGGTTTTCAAACTTCTCGCGGCACCCCAAGAATTGGAGATGGGGCTGTTGATGTTGTGTCCGAAGGAGGGGCAGACAAAGGAGATGTGGGAGCTGATCGGATGGAATTTGAGAGTGGAGGACATGTTGATGCCTCCTGTTGATGAGTGTTTCACCGTTTGTCATGTATTCCTCATGAATGTTATTATATGGAATTGCAGGGGAGCTTTGAAGCCCACCTTTCAAAGTCACATTAGAGAGTTGATTCGAAATCACAATCCGGCCATTTTAGTTTTGATGGAAACCAAAGTTGGTGGTGTGAGGGCTAGAGAAATTACTGACCGTCTCCCTTTTGATGGGGTGGTCCATACGGATACTATCGGTCATGCTGGCGGGCTTTGGATGCTCTGGAATACTGACAGAGTGGAGGTCAAACCGCTTTCAAGTACTGAGCAGGAGATCCATGCTGTGGTGAAGGTAATTAATTCTAACACTAGCTGGTTATTTACTGCAATTTATGCTAGTCCTAGGAGTGCCGAAAGGCACATTTCATGGAATAACTTAAATAAAGTCGCAGATCTTCATGATATGCCTTGGGTAATTGTGGATGATTTTAATGAAACTCTTACTGCTGAGGATAAGTTTGGGGGTAGGGCTGTTGGGGTTAATAGTTCCCTACGCTTTAAAGAGTGTCTGGACAATTGCAACATGATCGACATTGGTTTTTCTGGGCTGCGCTTCACTTGGACTAATAAAAGGGAAGTCCAAGCCCTTATTCAAGTGAGACTAGACAGATTTTTTGTCAATCCCAGCTGGTTCTTACTCTACCCCGAAGCAAGAGTCATGCATCTCACAAGATGCCATTCAGACCACTGCCCTGTTCTGCTAGATTTGATTCCAAGAGTAAACAGGGAGAGACAAGGGCCTTTCAAGTTCCAAACCTGCTGGTTGACTGATCCCACCTTTCCGAGCATTGTTACACAGGCCTGGAGACATCCTTGCAACCTTGGAGAGGCAATTGAGCACTTTGCCAAGGAGGCTACTGATGGGAACAAGCAGTATTTTGGTAATATTTTTGTCAAGAAAAAGAATATTCTGGCGAGACTGAAAGGTATTCAACGTGCAGTTTTGGTTAAGCCTTCAACTTTCCTCTTAAACCTTGAAAAAGAATTGGTGAAGGAGTTTGATACTATTATTAGTCAGGAAGAGGAGTTATGGGCTCTCAAATCTCGGGTTAACTGGATGATCCAAGGGGATAGAAACACCGCTTTCTATCATGTCTTGACATTGGTGAGAAGGAAAAGGAACCAGATTTTGGCAATCAAAAATTCGGTTGGGGATTGGATTTATGAGGAGAATGGTATTAAGGATCACATTAGAACAGGATTTTTGGATATTTTCACTTCTTCCTTCACTAGTGTTCCTTGGGTAGCTCCCTTGTCTTCCCAATGGCAAGTTAAGCTTACGGATGAGGAGAAGCTTAGTATTAGTGGGGTTGCAACGGAAGATGAAATCAAAGCAGCCTTATGGTCGTTGAAAGCCTTTAAAGCCCCGGGTCCAGATGGATTGCATGCTGGTTTCTTCCAAAGATTCTGGCTGCTAGTGGGTAGATCAGTAATTGATGAAGTGAAGAGGATTTTTGATGAGAAGAGAGTTCCTGCTTATTTGAACAGTACCTTTGTTGCGCTTATTCCTAAGATACAAGGTCCGGAGACTTTAGGGAACTATAGACCTATAAGTCTTTGCAACACAGTCTACAAGATAGTCACAAAGATCATAGTGGCTAGACTGAGACCTTTGCTTGATACACTCATCTCCCCCCTTCAAGCTGCCTTTGTACCGAGAAGAAGGGGCATTGATAATGCAATCATAGCCCAAGAAGTTATTCATTCCATTAGCAAGAATAGAGGCAAGGTAGGTTACATGGTGTTGAAGATTGATTTGGAGAAGGCGTGTGATAAGTTGGAGTGGAGTTTTATTAGAGACATGTTATTAAGATTTAATCTCCCTATGGATCTTATTGACATTATTATGAGTTGTGTTTCAACGGTCTCTACCTCAATCTTGGTCAATGGAGATGCTCTAGACCCAATTTACCCTTCAAGAGGGATAAGGCAAGGGGACCCGCTATCCCCTTACCTCTTCATCCTTTGTATGGAACTTCTTGGGCAACTCGTTGAGGAGAAATGCAGAGAAAATCTGTGGCAGCCAGTCAAAGTATCTCAAAGTGGTCCAGCCCTCTCTCATTTGCTATTTGCAGATGACATTGTCTTTTTTGCCAAAGCGGACCTTACCAATTGTATAGCTATCAGAGATGTTTTAGATGTTTTTTGCAGCTTGTCGGGCCTTTCTGTTAGTGATGCAAAATCAAGAGTTTATTTTTCTCCAAACATTGATATTGACACTAGAGAATCTCTATGTGATGTCCTTGGTTTTACCTCTACTCCGAACATTGGTAAATATTTAGGGATTCCTCTAAGGACTTCTGGTTTCTCTTCCCATGATTATAATTTCATCTTGGATAGAGTGAAACAAAAGCTCGCGGGCTGGAAGGCCAACTTACTGTCCTTAGCAGGGCGGAATGTGCTCATCCAGGCATCCACATCGGCAATTCCATCTTATGTCATGCAGTGTAACTTATTGCCGAGAAAAATTATTGAAGGCATTGATAGAATTAACCGAAATTTTCTTTGGGGCACAACAGACTCAATGAGGAAGATACATTGGGTTGGATGACATAAGGTGACTAAGAGTAAAGAAGATGGGGGTCTTGGTTTGCAGACAGCTAGGGGAAGGAACATTGCTATGCTTGCCAAGCTTAATTGGAGACTTAACACCGAAAAGGATGCACCATGGTCCAAAATTCTTCAAGCAAAATATTGCAATAGCAGAAGGCTAAATGCGGCTGATGCAGACAAGCTGCCTTGCTCGCGGATCTAGGCAGCAATCGAAAAAGGAAGAGAAGTATTTACTAAAGGAAGCGTTTGGATAGCTGGGAGGGATAACAGGTTAAGTTTCTGGCATGGGAAGTGGTTAAAGGAAGGCCCTCTCAGACATCTCATACAGGGTCCTTTAACCCGAGAAGCATCCAATTGGGCACTCAAAGATATTATGGGGGATTCAGGGCTAGATTGGAACCAGCTGCCTTTTGTTTTTCCCTCAGACATGAAACAATTGCTTCAAGCCATTCCTTTTTCTCTAATAGGTAGAAGCGGTGATAAACTTGCTTGGGCTGAGAATCCGAAGGGTAGTTTTGACTTAAAGAGTGCCTATAATCTTGCTATGGGAAGGGAGGGAAATACACCATTTACAGTAAGTTGGATTTGGAAAGCACCAACTCTACCACGCATCAAAACTTTTATGTGGCAATGTGCTCATAATAGCATTGCTGTCAAGGAATGTCTCACAAGGAGGGGAATGATGGAAGATGAAGTTTGCCCTATCTGTAATAGAGAAGTTGAATCTATCTTACATGCACTAAGGGACTGCCATTGGGTTCAAGTGGTGTGGAATCAACTTGGTGTGCAGATGAGCAATCATGGTTTCTGGATGTCCAATCTGACAGATTGGTTAAACTTAAATGGTAAGATGAACACCAACCAACCTGCTGGAAAACCCCCTTGGAAAAGTATTTTTCCTTTCGCCATTTGGAACATATGGAAGAATAGGAATGGCTTCGTCTTCAACAGAAAAAATTTGAATCCAAATTTGGTGATTGATATTCAAAATCAAGCAATGGAGTTTATGTGTTGTATTGCAACTCCAAGGGAGCTGTCACGCCACATCATCAGAAGGGTGCATTGGGAGAAACCACCGCATGGCTGGGCTAAGCTGAACACGGATGGGGCTGCTGCAGGAAATCCGGGTCTAGCAGGGTGCGGAGGCCTGATCAGGGATAAGCATGGTGCATGGCTTGCTGGATTCACAAGGAACATTGGATCAACTTCTAGTTTTGCAGCTGAATTATGGGGTCTTAGGGATGGGCTAGTACTTTGCTGCAATCTGAATATAACCTCTCTTATTGTTGAGCTCGATGCTAAATCAGTTGTGGATATTTTCCGGAACCCAAAGTATGAGAATACTATAATTTCACCTATTATGGATGACTGTAGACAGCTGATGATGCAGCTCCAACATATTCAATTTAAACACTGCTACCGGGAGGCAAACTGCTGTGCGGACATGCTGGCTAGAATGGGGATGGATCATGAGTTAGGCTTGGTGCATTATGTTCGCCCACCTAAAGACATTAGGACTATTTTGAATGAGGATTGTAATGGTTTGTTATTTAGTAGAACCTGTACTGATGCTATTTCTTAGTTATTAATGAATCGTCTTTTACCAAAAAATGTGTGAATGCATGCATGTTTATAGGTTAAATAGCATATCTCAACTTTTTTAATCGTAGATTCAAAATTGTCTACTTCAAGATGTTATACTTTAATTTCTAGGCTTTCAAAATTGTTCCAAAAAGGCTTTGCCATCATTGGATATTATTGTAAATTCCAATGTAGCAAAGAATTCCTAGCCACGCCACAGGTTCTACATTATCAAAGTGACTTTAGTTTTATGATTTTTGTTTGATGCATTAGTATTATTCATCTATTCGATGATGGTAATGACTTTTTAAAAAAATTGTAAAAGAACTATTTTAAAATTTGAGCAGCAAATATGTAACTTATCCATGTTTATATATATATGTCTTGATCATTTGCCTTGATGATGTAGAGGTTTTAATTTACTTGTTGCAGGTGAAACGGGATGATTCTTGACAAATGCCCTTCCATCCTTTTGGAGGTGGACCAAATCCTTCATCATTGAAACTCTCGGACTCTGGCCAAATCCCTGTGTCAATCATTCTGATGATAACCTCGCTTTCAAAAGTTGTTCTTTTGACAGAGTTGGGGAAGCCCATGAAGTCCCATGACCTTGTTGTGTGGAGTAGTTTCTTTTCATTAGGGAATACAGACACTATTCCCTCCATGCCTAAAATCCATAATTTCGTTCAAGTTCATATATGACTTCATGATAAGTAAAACAAGGAATGGTTGATAACAATCTCTAGAAGACTATAGTTCCCCAACCTGCTAATTTTTGTGCCTCCTCCTTGGTTAGCTTCGCCACAAACCCATTGAAGCTCTTCGTGTAGCTATATAGCAAAGAATCCACATCCCTGTACAAGGCATTCCATTACACAGCTGGTTAGGTATATTTTATCACTTTTCACTAACTCTTCAAAAATACATATTGGTTTTTCTTTTATTATTAAACCAAGACACCAGTATAATGTAAAATATATGATAAAAAATATAACAAATTTTAGCCATTTTCTCCCAAAATAGCTAATATTTTGACTACAATGTACACTTTACATGATATTATTCGAACAACATTTATCAGGTCTAATTTAATATAAACTTTAATTTATTGCCAAAGTTATGGTATTTTAATGCAATCAACCACCTGCCCAAGTACCTTTCAAAAAAAAAAAAAAAAAAACCACCTGCCCAAGTACAGAGCACCTACCCATCAACTAATTTAAAAAAGAAAAAAAAACAAACAAACAAATTACTCACAAGTCTTATCTAAATTGTCATTCAAAATCAACCCCATTTTTATTAATAACCTGCCAGTAACTTCTTGGAGAATGCTGGTATGAATAGATGATGCAAAGATTTCCCCCTTTGGTAGGTCACCCATGTACACAATGTATACCTGTATTCCCAAAATTTTGCCGAAAAAATAAATTAATATAAAAAGCACCAATATATACGCATGGAACTTATGTAAAGGCTTCGCAAACCCAAAGCCCAAGTCTAAGCCCAAAATAAATGAGTTGATTGCAACCTTATTTTTATCACAGTGCTGGCCGATGACTTATTAGATTAAAAATGACTAAAAATAAAGGCAACAATAATAGTACTAAAAGCAACTGGGCCTAATCAAGACTTTTGTTTCACAACTAACATTTCTTTATATTTTCAACGGAAATATTCATGATTTAAACCCCCAACCCCAACTATCATTGTATAAAATAAATAAATAAATAAATAAAAAGAAAAGAAAAGGCAACAAGGCCTATTAAAGAGATATCATGCCTTTCGATCATCATTAATCGCCCCCATAACAGGGCAAGTTAAAATCAGCCATACAAAGGGAGACTTTCGGCTTTCCATCATATAACTCTCCCAAGAGCCTGTTATCTAGTTAACTGTTAAGGTTGTTCACTCAAAGCGTGAGAGAAATGGGCTTTTATAAAGGAATGAATTGAAAGCTGTCTTTGGGTTCTCAAACAGCATTTGTAAAGCACGGCCAACAAAACAAAACAGTCCAAGGCCGGCACTAGCAATGTTCTTGTTGAAAAAAGAAATGGGCTTTGCAATTGATGGGATTGAAATTAAGCTTTTAAGTCTTTGGATTCTCAAACAGCAATTGCTAAGTCTACCAATAGACTAAATTGTCCAAAGCTAGCACTTACATTACAATGTTCTTCTTGTGAAAGGGAAAACTTACCCAATCAGCGTATATTATTATAACAATATTTTTTTATTACTTAGATTCGCCCGGACAAGAGTCTAATCAAGAAGGTTTCTCAAAATTTAAGTAGAATAGTCCATTTATTTAGAAAGACAGAATCTTTAACCAGGACATTACAATTCATTGTAGAACTAGATCAAAGGTTCAGATTACAACAATTTTCTCTCCATATTTCACCACTGCCTTTCATCCCATTCTTTTGCGCATATCACTTCAAAGGTTTTGATTCATTTATATAACTAATGCATGCTAAAAAGAACTTCAATTTCAAAAGGCTCCATACACAACAATGGGGCTCCTCACTTGGAATGTACCATCATCCCATATTAAAGAAGCAGAGACTATTTGTTTTTCTATTGTTCCTTCAATTGTGAGCGCAAACGATAGCTTTTGTTTGAGAGATGTGAATGATAGAACACTAGGGTTCACTTTGATACTAAGTCCATGTGGGGAGGTCACGATAGCTTTATACGTAGATGTTGATGATCCAACATTGGTGACGGTCCGATTGAAAACCTGACTTATTGAATTCGAGGGTGGTGTGGATAGAGCAAAAGAAGGATAGTTTAAATCCAAACTTTTTTCATCAGTTTCTTTAGAACAGCTACTTTTGTCCCCAGTAACATGTTGTAATAACTTGGTATTATATCCTTGTGCACACAAAAATTTTATGTAGTCAAGTGCATCAATATCATATACTAAGCCAGGATTTGGAGCCTTAACAGGATTAATATTGCCTGCACCATATGCAAATTCAGCATCGGGGTTCTTCTCAGCACTCATGGGATTAGCTGCAAGTTATACACCAAATTGGAGTGAGTTGAAAATGATTAAAGATTATGGTCTACATCAAAATTGGGTAATGCTAGGAGCACAATATTTTTTAGAACTATTGTTTCACATAAAATTGAAGTAATATCATTTACACTTATGTTCATCACTAACGAGCACAATGTTGTCTTTACACTTACTGATTAAAATTACCAAGATTGGGGATTGTATAAGGTTATTACCAGTAGTCATAAGAGCAGATCTAATAGAGGCTGGTGACCATGTGGGGTGAAATGATTTGATGTAGGCAGCTACTGCTGTAGCATGTGGGCAAGCCATTGATGTCCCTGAGATTATATTATATGACCTTGGGAAAATTTGAGACCATGCAGCTAGAATGTTAACTCTAGGAGCAGCTAAATCCGGCTACAATTACCCAAAATCATGATAAAGGTATCAATGAAAAGTGCAAGAGCGCAAATGTAAATAAAATTATTAGTAAGGCACAAAAGTTCAATTTAATTCCTTAGAAACTAAACCTTACGTTCCCCAATTAAATTCAACCACGTGACACATTTTATACAGCACTAATCAATGTTACATAGCTATATTTATTGGAGAACCTAAGGTATAACACCTTACAAGGAATTTTACCTAATTTTTATTATTATTAGCAAGCTGATTATTAGAAAAAATTGAAGAAAGATTAATAGCATGTTACCTTGAGAATGTTGCGTGAAACTGGATTTGGGCCTCTTGATGAGAAGGGGGCTATGTAAGGGGCCAATGTATCTTTACTTTCATTACTCCTAAGAAGGGTCGCAGTTGGGCCTCTGTAAATTGTGGATGTTTATTAGGAACTTAGGATTAGTATGTCTTGTAAAGTCCTTAATTATCTAAGGTAGTTTAGATTAATACCTCGTCGAATTTAGGTACATGCGAATCTTGCCACCATTCTCAAAGCTAAGTTCAGATGCAGGAAAGGGAAAAGTTTCAAATTGGGGTATAGGTCTTGTGTCACAGCACCAACTGCACCGGCTAAGAATGGCCCAGACTTATAGCCCAGGGCATCGCAAAATACAATTTTACCTTTCACCAAATTTTTGTCCAGTGAATCTTCGCGGTAATACCTTCATTTTTACAAAAAAAAATTCCTTTTTTTAACTACCAAGTTGAAGCACAAAAATATTTCAACTGCTAGTTTGATAGAGTTGTGCAGACACAGGTAATAGTTAAACTTATTTTCATTGTCTATAACATAGAGTCCATAGAGATTTTTTATTTTTACTTTTCAGTTACCTGGAGTTGAACTCTGATGCCGTGTTTTGTGCATCCCCACTATAAATGATTGGATACATCTCATTCTTGAGATCAAATGTATTAATTGAAGTTCCCTACACACAGAAAAAATATTCTCCACATTAGTTTAATAGTTTTTTTGATAGAAAATTAGTTAAATAGTTTAAATTTTATTGCATACACTTTTTATGCTAGATTATAACATACACTACACACTTGCGATTCCACACGATTAAGTTAAAAAAAAAAAAAAAAAAGAGAGAGGGAGAAATATGAACAAGAAAATCATAAATGAATATTCATAGCACCTTTTCTTTATTTATTAGTGATATCTTTTTTAGGGGACAAGAAGAAATCGTACAGTACAGAGATATAGTACACTCTTCTCATACATAAATTTGAGACTTTTGTGTGAGTTTCAGTTAGCTCAACTGATAAAATCTCAAATAATTGTATAAGAGATCCATTAGTTAAAGCTCTCTCTCTCTCAACAAAAAATAAAAAATTTGAGACTCATGTATTAAGACATATTATCTTCATATGAAAGCAAGGCTTAGTAAATCAAATGCACTGGATAATTTCACCCAAAAACAAGGGAGTATAGATTTTAATTAATTACCTCTTAGATCATTCATCCAATGGAAATAGATATAATGTCAACCCCATCAGCAATGGCATCATCAAATGCTGCAAGAATGTCAGCACTTGAACAACTATTCAACCAACACACTTTGTACACGGCAATTCGTGCTGATGGAACACCTCCTCGTGCTGTTCCCAACCCAAACCCTTCTAGGCTAGCCATGCTAACTATGTTCCCAGCTGCTGTTGATGCAACATGTGTCCCATGGCCCTCCGAATCTCTTGAAGAATCTTTTTCATCAAATATTCTATCGCATCGATAATATTTTGCTCCAATGATTTTACTGCGTTAAGCGTCACAATATTTCTTATTTATTATTTTTTGTTAAAATTCAATTTAATCTATTGACTTTTATTTCAATGACAAAATTTAGCTACAAAATTAGTTATAACCTAAAACTACAAACTTACTTAATAAAATAAATATTACTACATTTTTTTGAAAATCTAACTATTGAATTATATGTTCTTTATTCTCTTAATATACATGTCAAATTTTATATCAATCGGATATTATTTACTATGTGATCTATAAATTTATATTTTATGCATAATTTTAAATTACAAAAACTTGCAATTTAAACAATTTATTAACGCCATAACTATTGATCTTTAAATTTTTAGAAATTTTGCAAGCATGAAAAATATTAGAAAAAGATATAATCTAATGGTGGATTTAACAAATTCACTTCCAATAAAAAGATATTAAATAAGGTTGTAACCTTAGACTAGAAACTTACTTAATAAAATAAATATTACTACATATTTTAAAAATCTAATCGTTAAATTACATGTTCTTTATACTCTTAATATACATGTCAAATTAGTATATTTTAATATTTTTCAGTAAAAACCAAAATATGTTGATGCCAAACACATACTTCCCTTCACTTTTAGTTCAATCGTCAAATTAGTTTTTAAATTTCATTTTTTGTCAATTTAGTCCCTTACTTCAAAAAATTTGTTAGCAAATGATGCCATTTAAGCATTATTTTCATTAAAAATATAATTGAAAATATTCAGAGATGTGTCATTTTATAGATTTCATTGTTTAATGAGTACTATATATTTTTTTTTAAATAAAAAATATATAAACGACTTCATTTGCTAGGGACTTTATCATTGATATAGCTTAAACCTTAACAACTAATTTAAAAATGAAAGTAAATAAAGCTAGTGATCAAATTGAATTTTGACCTTGCTTTTCACTCCTAATTTCAATGTGTGTGAGTGTGAGTGAAGTGCACCAGTGAACCTGCTGATAACAAAATACCATTGGTTGGATGTTAGAGATATACTTGTTGCAAGTAAAATTGGTAAAGCCTTTACAGGTGCCCTTCCATTTGCGAGGTGGTGGACCAAATCCTTTGTCACTAAAGCTATCAGCCTCTGGCCAAATTCCTGAGTCTAGAATACCGATAATGATGTTGCTTTCGATTGTTGTTCTATCCACTTGCTTTGGGAAGCCAAGGAAGTCCCATGACCTTGTTGTATGTAGCTCATTTTGTTTGTTAGGGAATACTGACACTACGCCATCCATTGCTACATATTCATTGTTACAACAATTTGTTATGGATTGCCACAATCTTTCTCTGTCTCTGTGTGTGTGTGAGAGAAGGGGGGGGGGGGGGGGGGGGATTAAATTCACCCACCTGCCATTTTTTGGGCTTCTTGCTCAGTCAGCTCCACTACAAATCCATGGAAGCTCCTCTTGTAGCTATAGACTAGAGATTCAGGTCCAATATGACTGTATGCAGGCATATTCATTTGAAAGGTTAGAACTGTAGAAGCAGTTCAATTCAGGAAAGGTATTCTTCCTTGTTCTTTTGAAAAAGAACAGTAAAGAATTGGCCTCTCTTTTCTTCAAATTTAATACTTCCATTTGGGTAGTTAAAAAATAGTTATTTTACAAACAGAGAGAGAGAGAGAGAGAGAGGTGAACCATATTTAGGATACTGAATTCTTCAATATACTTTGCACTGAATAAAATCTATTTCATAGTAAAGATTAATACTTAATAGTTAACATAGATAAAGCTTAACAGAGGAAGTAACTAATTCAAATATTTTGGTGTTTTTGTGTTTTTTTTTTTTAATAATTCAAATATAATGGGATCTAAATTATGGGTGTCTATGTTGGAAACACTAATAACAGGTGCTATCTAGGTAAACTATAAGATTCTTTGCATTTTATTGTGTGTTTGGGAGTTCATAATAGAAATAAATATGTAATTACTAATATGCCATTCACCTTCTATTTATCTTTTTTTAAAGCATGAATAAAATTGGTATTCTGCCTTCATTTCATTAAACCAATACATTCCATAAATATTTAGAAGGGAATAAAATGAGTATTCCCTCAAAACCATTGCATTCCATAAACATCTCTCAAATACCCACGTTAAAATAAAATAAAAAAGGTATTTTACATTCTTTTCCTTTCCTCCAAATGAATCTAATTTTACTTATTATTTGGTGACTCATAAAACCATCTACTTATATTATTTAAAAAGTCACATGATCTAATAAATAGGTCATGTTACTAAAAATACATGTTGACAATTTTATCAATTGTCACATAGTAAGTTGGAGGAATTTTTTCTTTAGAGGCAGTATAGTTTTGGAACATTATGATGGCAGGTTGTAATGGACTTGTTGAGCTGATTTTGGGCTGCCTTTAATAATTGAGCAAGCACTTTTAATTGTTGTTATTATTAGGCCATTTTAGGGAATATGCTCTTATCGATATAGTGTCATAGGGAAAATATCACTCATAACTGGTGAATATGTAATCCCTACAATGTGTTAAAGGTTGCCAATAAAAGGCACAACAATTACAAATTTCAAGTAAACAATTCAAAGCCAACTCAATTAATTATTACTCACATTAAGCCAAACGCATCTCCTTGTCTCTAACCAAAAATTCATGATTCTCTCACATCAATAAGAATTATTTGTCTCTAAACATCATAATATTTTAAAAATGCAATCAGCCACAATAAAATAAATAAATTTTTCTCAAAATTTTTGAGATATATTTTGCTTCCAAACAAAGGAAAATGTAAGTATCTTATAAAGTCACTATACTACTTTTATAACCTGCCAATGACTTCTTGTAGCATGTTTGTGTAAAGGGATGATGTGGAGATCTCGCCCCTCCTGTTGCCCATATACACGATATAAGCCTGCACGCACAACATCATATATACAAGGATGAAAATATAAAGCATGTTTAACAGTTTAAGTCGTCCCACAAAATAGAAGGCAAATTTCATGGCTATTAGGCCATTAATTAGGTTACTAAACTGGCTTCCATAAAAAATTAATAGAGATCAGCTATAGAAATATTTGCCTTTCGCTCATTCTGAGAAGCTGAGTGACCAATAAGCAGAGTGGAGGCGGCGAGGCTGAGAAGGAGAAGCCATGAAAGACTAGTGGTTTGGCTTGCCATTGGAACAAGATTTCAGCTCAACTGTAACTCCAGCCCCTTCAAAACACTATTCTCATGCAATATTATCCAAATGAGTCAAGTATAGACTGTATAGTATTTAAAAAATCAAGAATTTAAGGAAAACTGAAGAGTTTTACCTTAGTTTCTAGAGATGCTGAGCCCAGAGGAAGTGTTCTTAATTTTTACTGTAAGCTAAATGGAAAGCAATTTCCTGAAGGAGGTTGAAGGTGCCTTGAACTGGCATCCAATGATGGGAGAAGAGGTGGTTGCATAGTCACTTTATATAGCTGTGGAATTGGGAGTGATGTTTGAGAGCTTGGGCTTCAAATTGACCAAAAAAATCCCCACTCTACTGTTACTAATTACTATATGCTTCTATACATTTGAATTAGTCATGTACTCATGCAAAGTAATAATACTATTAAGTGTGCGTTTGTGTTAGGATTAAAAATTAAAATTATTTCACTATTTAACTTATTTTTGCTACTATTTGTGAACCCCATTGTACTTTTTGGCACTATTTATGGGCTCCACTGTACTATTTCAACTAATTTTTACTTTTATCTACAGTACTTTCAGCAATAATTTTTTAGTTTTAGCAAAATAAGCGGTATCCAAACACATCCTAATTTTCAAAAACTGAAAATTCTCACATGATACTCAAGTTGGATGAGTTTTCAGCCCAGAATGTGTGAGATAAAAAAGCATCATTAACTTTTTAATTTAAATAATAATTACAGTGTTACAAAAATTCTACTTAAAATATTGACATGTAATTGGAGATTGCAATGGGTTGGGTTTAGTGGGTGTTATGATCTAACCTGATTTTAAAATTAAAGTAAGATTTGGGAATTTCATTAATGGATTTAGGGTCATATTTTTTAACTCACTAATGTTTGTGAACAATTTGGTTTCTATATATTATACCAAAATAATGTTTTCACCCTAAAATTTGCATAAATTTTTAATTTTTTTGTTCTTAAACTTTAAAAATGCTATTTTTCTATCTTCATTTAGAGGAATATTCATGTATTGTGAACTTCTTTACAGAACCTAAGTTCTTCCCCCACAGTTAGTCAAAAACCTCCCCCGTTTTCTATTGAGGGGAAAATTTTGGGGATTTTTGTTAAGGATTTGGGTTAATTCCTCCGTCAAAAGACAAATGGATATTTATGAGTTGGTTAGCCATGTAAAACGAGCTCTGAAGATTTGTGTGAAAATTTGGAACAAGTTGATTTTTTTTTTTTTTTTTTAATGAAGAAAAAACTTTTATCCCCATGGATAACATTGACAAAACATGTGGGGCCAAAAACTACACCCAAAAAGACAACCTCACCGCTATTGAGAGATCACTAATTGGCCAAAACATAAGAAATTATGGGCTCGTTTGATACATGTGTTTAAACACATGTTTTCAGTTAAAAAAAAATTACACTTATTTTTACATACTTTTTCACTCACACGTATTTCTAAAAAATACAACATTACTAAAACAACATTACCAAACGGGCCCTATGCTTCTTACTCTATTAGTCTAATTATAGGATATTAACTCAAAATGTTCTCACTACAAAAAACGCCTCCTATAGCCGCATTTAGCTCCTAAAAACGTAACTATTTGTTCATTGTTTGGTGGGGTGAATGATTCTTCTTATTTTTGTTGAGCTATGAACCCTCTAAATTGTGGATTTATGGACTTGCATAAATAATAGGTGTGTGTGTGAGGGAGAGAAAATATATTCTTGTATTTATTTATTCCCTTTTAGTTTTATTTTCTATTTTTTATTTTTTTTAATTATGGAATCGGATCATTTTTTCAAGGATGAATAAATGGAGGAGAAAAAATTGTGCTTCCCCAGGGAAAGAGCGGTTCTTGTAAGTTGTTACTTTATGGACACACTTTTTGTGGTGCTCAAAATCCTGGGAAAATTGTTCTTAGGTGGGGTTACCGGGTTACTGTTCTTATATATGTATGATGAGTTTGGTTAAATAAAAAGATGTGAATCTATCAAGAATATTTTTGGGGTGCTCAAAATAGTAGGAAAATTGTTCTTAGGTTGGGTTAATGGACTCGTGATGAGTTTGGTTGACAAAAAATTACATTTCAATGACTTCATGCATAGGGTGGTAACCATTGTAATTTTTTTTTTTTCAATTATAAATAATTTGAGGATTGTGTTTGTGACCAAGATAAAGTTGTCACACGAGTGGTGAGGTGGTGCCCACATGTGAAGCTTATTCCTCGTGTAAAAAGAAGAAGCAATGCTTGTAAAAATAGTCAAATACCACGTTTTGACAAAATTTGTGACAAATTAGCATTGTTTTAAAACTATGTAGCAATATACCACTTTTTTAGTATTCGAGTTTCACAAACTTAAGTTCTAAATAGTACTCGAACTCGAGTTCCTAAGTGAGTCGCCAGCATGGCACTGCTGACCTAGAATTCGATCAATTAAAAAAGTAATATGGTATTCGATATTATGAAAATTGAGTACTTTTTGTAAGGTACTCGAGCTTACCTTTTTTTTTTCTTTCTTTTTTCCCCTACTTTTTGCTTGGAAATCCCTTTTATCCAAAGCATTCATGAAGAACTACAGCATCTCTCGAGGGTCTTCAAACAAACATAGTGTTGGGAAAAATTCTATATAATTGTGAATAAATTTCAGCAAGCATAGCGGAAGCATAATCACACAAGAACATAAAGATTTACGTAGAAACCCTTTCTCCTTGAAGGAAAAAATCACAGGACAAATTTCGAATAATCTCACTATATTAAATAAATATTACAACACTTAGAAATACAACTTGAGAGAGAGAGAGAGAGAGAGAGAGAGAGAGAGAGAGAAAAAATCACACAAGAACATAAAGATTTACGTAGAAACCCTTTCTCCTTGAAGGAAAAAATCACGGGACAAATTTCGAATAATCTCACTATATTAAATAAATATTACAACACTTAGAAATACAACTTGAGAGAGAGAGAGAGAGAGAGAGAGAAAAAAAAAAAAAAAAAAAAAAAAAAAAAAAAAAAAAAAACCCTCCATTTTTCTTTTTACTCATTACTCTCTTCCTCAAGGTGTATTTCTCACAATTTTCTCTTTTTCTATTTTTCTCTTACTCACGCAGTTTTTCTAAACTACACTTAATCCTCACTTTCTCTGGAACTTCACTCTTCACCCTTCTCCAAATGGCCGAATGGCCTTACTTTATATTTCTTCATCCTTTTCTTCTTCTTTTTTTATCTTCTTTTTTTATCTTTTTTTTTTAATGCATTTTTCTTTTCTATTCTTCTTTTCTTCCTTCAACGTGTCTCACAAGTTTAATATCACATCAATGATGTGGCTTGACTTTTGTACATCCCTTCATAAATGTTGTTGGACTTTTGTACATAATTATAGAGAAAAAGATAAACCCAATTCTTCTCTTTCGGTCAAGCTACTTTGGCAAACTCATTTTACTTTGCTGACTTCTCAACACTTGTCCAAGAAGCTCATTTAAGGTCTATTTAAATATAACTTATTTTGCTGAAAACTGAAAATTGAAAATACTATAATAAAATAATTTTTAAATGTGTGAATAATGTCATGAGACCCATTTTTAATGAAAAAGTTGCTGAAAAGTGAAGTTCTCGTAAACAGTAAACTGTGCACTGTACACAAGAGAAAAGTCAACAACTGTAACTTAAAAAAAAAAAAAAAAAAAACGAAACGTGATGTACAAAACACAGACGCGCAATAAGTCAGATCCAAACGGGGCTTTAATGAGCTAAGCAAAAAAGTGGGCTAGACATGTAGATATCGTCACCCAACACATAGTATATACAACCAGTTCACTAGATGATCACAACCATCCATCTGGAGAGGGTGGATCCCATCACCTGTCCTTCCATGATCTTTTAGGTCCAGGTGCCAAGTTCCACCCCCTTCCTTTCCTTGCTTACCCCACAGTAGCACAGTTGCCTAAGCTCCATACTAACTAGAAGTTACAGCACTTGATTGAAATAGAAGAAAATGAACCAAACCAAAGAGTTCAACTTTTAAAAGTAAAAAACTGGCTGACTGACTGACCTGAGAAATGACAAGCATAGATAGAACTTTGTCAAATCAGAGCCACCAAATCCAACAGAGTTAGATTTGGATAGTCCCAAGCGCCTCTCAAAACACCTCCATGCTGGTACATTTTCCCACTATGCTTTGAGAAGATAAGATAATGATGGTAGCGTGGGGTATACTAAAAAAGTTTTGAGTTTTTACACAAATAATAATTAGGTCTATACCTGGATTCTAGCGAGGGCTATCTGACACTTCTTGTGTAAATTAAAATATTCCCAACTTTGCTCGTCAGTGGCAGTGTAGGGCCTGTTTGGTGGGTTAATTTGAGTAATGTTATTTTGGTATTTTTGATATACGTGTGGGTAAAAAAGTGTGTGAAAAAATGTGTAATGTTATTTAAAATATATAGTTTTGTGTTTGAGAATGGCTGCCAAACAGGCCCAACTACCATCATTATCTTATGCTTTGAGAAGATAAGATAATGATGGTAGCGTGGGGTATACTAAAAAAGTTTTGAGTTTTTACACAAATAATAATTAGGTCTATACCTGGATTTCTAGCGAGGGCTATCTGACACTTCTTGTGTAAATTAAAATATTCCCAACTTTGCTCGTCAGTGGCAGTGTAGGGCCTATTTGGTGGGTTAATTTGAGTAATGTTGTTTTGGTATTTTTAATATACGTGTGGGTAAAAAAGTGTATGAAAAAGTGTGTAATGTTGTTTAAAATGTATAGTTTTGTGTTTGAGAAGGGCTGCCAAACAGGCCCAACTCCCACACTGCTTGTGGGTTAGTGAAGTTAACAAACGCATACCCTTTGTTAAACCCTGTGCTGGAAAAAAAGAAAAGGAAAGGAAAATCGAGATCCTTAGAGTAGTTAATGCATTTGAATTAACTGTAAGTTAGGGTGGGGAAGCTAATTACAATACTTGAGTACCTTAAAAATCTATTGCCTCGTTAGTATTATTTAGAATTTGATTTTGTGAAGCTTAAGTACTAAAAGTGATACTATTTCTAAAACAGTGTTAATTTGACATAAATTTTACCAAAACGTAAGGTTGCCCTCTCTTCTGAGCCTATCTCTTTCTTTGATACTTTTTCTGAGCACCCTCTCTTCAGATATTATTCTCTTTCATTATTCCACAAACTGGTCCGACCCCACTGATTTGTTAGGTCTTTTCTAGACCGTATGGTAGCCGACCCTCCACGTGTTTGACTGTTTCCTATTCTAATTTTCTTCCAGGGTGGGCCAAAGAAAGAGCTTTTTGTTCTGGGCCCATTACGGAGGATGTGGACATAAAAAAAACAATCATGAAATCGTTTGGAGAGCACTCGCAGCAATGGAGCTAAATATTTAGCTATTTAGCTCCACCAAAAGTTACTTTATCTATTTTATCTACACACATGCTGCAACAGTGGTTCTATTTTAACTTTCAACACAATAAAATAATATAAACATCACAATAAAATATTATAACCACTATAATAAAATAATATATCTCATTGTACAAAAATACACCACAAACCATTCGCACGATCCACAACCCCTGCCAACAAAAAACAACCACCACACAAATCACCATTTCTGTTCAAAAGTGCAGGAGTTATAAAACCCACAGGCATTAAACAATAAAAATAAAAATAAAAAAATAAAAATAAAATAAAAAAGAAGAAGAAGAAGCGGCTACTGTATCTACAGCACCGGAGAGAGTGGTGACCTCAGGTTTCCTCTTCCACGCTCTGCATCTTCCATTGCGATTCTGTTTCTGCTTTAAGATCTTAAATCTCAAAGAAGAACCAAACCAAAATCAAATCAAAAACCTTTCTGATTTGTTCTGAATTTTCATTCACTGAGAGTTAATCTCTCAAGATGGGTATCGTGTTTACGAAAATGTTCTCTACTCTCTTCGGAAACAAAGAAGCTCGGATCCTCGTTCCCGGCCTGGACAATGCCGAAAAGACAACCATCCTCTGTGAGTTTATCTCATTTCACGCTTACCCATTTCTTGTTTTTCAATTTTGAGTAATGGGTCTTTGTCTAATTTTGATAATTCGATGGTTTTTGCATTTGGGTTTTGTGCAGATCGGCTTCAGATGGGAGAGGTTGGGTCGGCGGCGTGGAGGACTGGGCGAGACGGATTCAAGGGATGAGCTGTGAGATGAGAGAGAGGAGCTTTGGTCTGAGAGTGCAGAGAGGGAAGTAACGTGAGAGAGAGAGAGAGAGAGAGATGAACTGTGAAACGGAAAGAGAAAAAAAAGAAATATTATTTTAATGAGAAGTGTAATAAAATTTTTTTTTTTTTTTTTTTAGCTTCTTGCTACAATATACATGTATTTATAAATGTGTACTGTAGCAAGAAGCTAAAAATTTTTATTTATACCTCCACTGCTGTAGTGTAGTTTTGTGTGTTTTGGTGGAGCTAAAATAGCTATATAGCTATTTAGCTCCACTGCTACGAGTGCTGAGAGTGAGCCGTGGACCACATAAAAGAGCCACTTTTTGCACGCTTTCTTTCCTTTATAGATCCACGGTATTTGATTATGCGATAATTTTTTTTTTTTTATAATAATGTCTATAAATGTACTTTGCCTTGTTTTTACCCCAAGTGTGAATGACTAAATTTTCGGCAATTTATTATAAATAAAATAAAATTAAAAAATTGGCACTTTACATGTAATCAATTTTACAAGTGTGTCACTCTGGCTGTGTTGCATGAATAAAATATTAGAGAATCATTCATGTCTTTTGATTTTCATCTCAAATGTGGCATCCATATATGCTATGTAACTTACTGGCAACTCAGTTGATAGACTTGACCATCTTGATTAATTGCTAAACAACTCTCATATGTGTTTCACGTTTAGTTTCGTCAATGATGTGAAACGAAAGGATAATGTATACCTTTTTTCCAGAAAAGAGAAAGAAGACATGCTTTTGTTTTTATTTTTGGATCCTTGTCTGGAATATATTATAAGATAAGGCTTTGTTTTTTTAAGTGAAGGAAAAGACCCATCAAAAAAAAAAAAAAAGTGAAGGAAAGGAAGATTTTAAAGGGCATTTCGAGAAATGTAAAAGGAGGTGTGACAAAAGACAAATGAAAAGTGAAATAATTTTACCAAACCACAGCAGAAAGTTGAAGCAAGAGAATTAACGCGACTTGGCCAAATGGTCTTTTTCCAAATAGGGGTGGCAAATGGGCAGGTTTGATCATAAATAAGTTGGGTATGTAATTATCCATTTACCTATTTATGACCCGTTTATATATAAATTAATTATCCATTACCCGCTTAACCTATTTACTTAGTAACCCGCCCATTTAACCCAATATATCCCAAATAAATAAATAACTTGTTAAAAACTTTTAAAACAAAAATTAAAAAGTTCAAAAATCACTTTCCCTTTACTTTCCTTTCATTTTCCCTTCACAATATTCATTTCTCAGCAACCAAACAAAGCCACAGAGAGAGAAAAAAAAAAGGACTTTTTTCTTCTTTGTTGTTTTTTTTTTTTTTTTTTTTCAGAGTCTCAAGCACACCGAAGGTCATAAGCTAAACATCATTTCCAATTCTCTCACACTTTCTCAACCACCAAACGGAAACCATGAAAGAGTTACCTTCTTTCTCTGATGCTTTTGAGGCATGATATTGGTACGGACTGGATGGAGAGCAGCCTTAGCAGCCGAAATGGTGTCGCTCAATCTTAGCGTCGATCGATCATCAGCGTCGATCGATCGCTTAAACAGAAATGGAGATCATCAACGCCGATTGATCACTTCGACCACTTCTCTCCGGACGGATTTCCCGGCGCCGTCGGAGCCTGAGTCGAATGACAAGGAAAAGAGTGGAATGGTGAACTCCGATTCCATCCCGGTTCTCTCTCAAGAATTTCCTTTTGTTTGGTTACTGAGAAAATCTGAGAGAAAGTGATTGGGCTTAGAAATCTAGAGGTTAAAGTGTTTGGGAAAGTGTTTGGTTACTGAGAAAATCTGAGGAAGAGTGAGACTGAGGTTTACTTAAGTTTTAAATTTTAGAAGGGTTTAGTGGGTATTAGTTGGTTTATTTAATTTTAAATTTTAGATGGGTTTAGTGGGTATTAGTGGATTTATCCATTTAGACTCATCTAATTAAATAACCAAATGAGTCTTTATCTATTTAACCCAAATACTCAAATGGGTTGGGTTAAGACTTATCCAAATAAGATGGGTAATGGGCGGGTTCATGAATATGGATAAAAATTGCCACCTCTAAACATGACACAGAACTGTTCCAAAAACTTCTTATCAAGCGGACTAATTACAAGGTGAAATTGAAGAGAATGCGTGGGCTACCATGTGAAGTACACAGAGTGCAATCAGTATGAGCGGTCTGAAAATAAAAATTAAAACACATGCAGTTCCTCATGGGAGTATGGAGGAGTATGGAACCATGTCCAAAGTCCAATCACTTTAAGAGTCCTTGATGACGGGCCTTTGGTGTGCAGTGATGGGCCAGAAAAGATGGCCGACAAGTATGATTGTGTGGAGTATTGAGCCGACCCAAGGTCCAACTAGTGGCTTACGATCCACAAAGTAAGGCCATCAAGTCCTGGGACCTGGGCCTCTGGCACCGTCGAGCAAGGCAAGCTCTTGCTTCTAGAATCTACATAACAAGAAGTTGTTTTTAATTTTTTTTCAATTTTCAAAAATCTGGTTCTTCTTTTTCGACAAGAATTCATTGTGGAAAGATGAAAATTTCTCTTCCTAAATATTAAATTAAGTGGAGCTCATTCGATAAGTGGTCGTTGTTTATCACTTGATGAGTTGATGTTCATAGAGACTTCAAAGTCATATGACTAATATAGCATCATTGATCATACATGGCTAAAATAAATTTTCACCAAATAAACTATTGACTCTTCGCTTTTATATATATGCTAGAACTCTTTAATTACTAAATGGACAAAGTTCAACTATAAAATTGGTTGGATCCTAAAGTTACAATCTTACTCAATAAAATAAATATTACTACATATATTGAAAATCTAACCATTTGTGGGTTCCAGTTAGCTCAACTGGTAAAGTCTCTGATGATTGTATAAGAGATCTGGGGTTCATTCTCCGCCTACACCAAAAACTGATTGGTTTCTTGGTCTGATGATAAAGAGCCATCATCAGAAGCGAACGCCATAAATTGAAACTCTCTAAAAAAAAAAAAAAAAAAAAATCTAACCATTAAATTGCATATTCCTTACTCTCTTAATACACGTCAAATTTTATGTCAATTGAATATTATTTATTATATAATCTATAAGCTTATATTTTATGCATAATTTTAAACTACAAACACTTACAATTTAAACAATATATTGATGACATAGCTATTGATATTTAGTTTTCTAATAATTTTATAAGCATAAAGGATATAAGAAAAAGTTGTAATCTAATGGTGGATTTATTAAAATTCCCCTCCAATAAAAAAATATTAAGTAAGGTTTTAGTCTAAGGTTATAACCAATTTTGTAGCTAATTTTTTTTTTTACAAGATAAAACATTCTAAAATAATCTAAGTGTATATGTGTGTGAAGTGTGAAGCTCCCTTCTGGAGACTTGAATCTCGGACTTTGCCCCCCACACCCCACAAGCATTTATACTTGTGGAGTGACTACGGCACCAAAGGTGTGCGGTGGTAAACGTTGTTCTTAATAATTCTATATTATTAGAATTTTGAAAACACTTAACAATTAACAATTCAGTCTTAATCTTGAAATTTTGAGAATCAATTATAAATTCTCAACAAATTATGGTCAACAACATATTTGTTGTAACTCTAGCAATACTCCAATAGAGTGAACTGATTTCCGTTCAATTGACTAGAAGATTAATGACGTGATGGAAACGTCCATGGAATCCAACTGGCACAAGAATTGACATTCTTTAGCATAATAGTCAATAGAGTTAAAGAAGCACGGGCTCGGCAGTTGGAGCCGGTGAGACTAGTGGGAGATGTTGATATGAAAGGTCATTCTTTTATGGTCAATGATGCTCTTTTTCTTTTTTCTTTTTTCTTTTTTTTTTTTTTTTAAATGTTGTTATCTTGGTATGTGATTGCTAATGGTGCGCATCTTGGTACCACATAAACATAACCGTGATAACACACGCTGGATTCAATTCCCTATCGGTATCAAAGTTTCAATTCCTAGTAGTAGCTTTCGTTGGGCCGAGTGGCTGCTAGACTGACTTTTGAGTCCTTTGTTTTAATAATATCAATCTTTCAGAGTTTTGAACAGAAGCGGCCTAACGAATTAGGAGGCAGATATATTTAAATGGGGTCTTTTTGTTATCACTTAAATAATACTCCTATTTAACTAGTTTTAATATAATCATTTTTTTATATAACAAAACTCTATTTTTTATATTTTGTAATATGCTTTTCTTTTTTTGGTAAAAATGCTAAAACTATAACAAATTTTATTACAAAAATACTTACAAACAATGTAGCAATGATTTGATTTGTGACACTTCAAGAAGATAATAAACAAGTATTTGAATGAATGATATTAAGGAGTAAGGACATGATAAATTTCATCAAAGAGGATAGTTTTATTTAATGAAAATTTCTTTTGATGAAAATTTCTTTTGAAAATGTATGATCAATGATGATATTCAATCATGTGACTCTTAGGTCTCAATAAACATCAACTGATAAACAGCGACGTGTTCTACTTATTTTAATATTTTGACAGTGAAATTTCAACCTTCCACAATGAATTCTTGACTAAAAAGAAAAACCAGATATTTTTAAAACGAAAATATCTAAAAACTACTTCTTTTTATGTAGAGCTTGCCTTGCTTGACGGTGCAAGAGGCCTAGGTCCTAGGACTCGATGTCCTTGCCTTGCTTTGTGGGTTGTAAGCCACTAGTTGGACTTATGGTTTGTTTGGATGGAGGGAAAAGGAGGGGGAGTGGAGAGGAGTAGAGATGAGTAGAGTAGAGTTGGCTAAAAATAAGCTAATTTTGTGCTAAATCTACTCTACTCTACTCTCCCTCTCTCTCCCTCAATCGAAACGGACCATTAGGGTGGGCCCATATGTATAAATTATAAAATGTCTATTCGCTTACATAAAAAAAAAAAAAAATTTAAAAAAAACACGCTAGTAAAAGCATTCGCATATGTATGTGACCTTTTTTTTTTTTTTCTTTTTTTGGTCTATTTTAGTATTGGAATTTACTTTTTTTTTACTTTATATATTCATTTTTCAAAACACCTCACATCAAATTATCTATTTTACACTTCATTTCCTTAAAATCTTAAATTTCTTGATTTGTTTTTTAATTGTTTCTCTTTCTTCGTGCACAATAATTATCATCGTCTCTCTTTCTTTATCTATGGATACGTAAAGAAATAATAAAAACTAAATGTAAAATGAATAGTGCTAATATAAATACACATTATTATTGTAGCAACCAACCAACCATGTATTTTTATATAATTTTGCATGGCTTAATGTGTATAAATTTTAGGTTTGATCGGCTAAAGTGTGATATATGCAAACACTGATAAAATACAAGTGCTCTAAGTAATAACTTCCTCTTATTAAAATTTTGAAAACACTTACAATTTAGTTGTATTCTTAAAATTTTGGGAATAAATTATGAATTCTCTGCAAATAAATCACGGTAGGCAACATAATTGCTGTAACTCTAGCACTACTCCAATACAATGAATGAGTGAAATCATTTCCGTTCAATTGCATATTCCTTACTCTCTTAATACACGTCAAATTTTGTGTCAATCAGATATTATTTACTATATAATTTATATGCTTATATTTTATGCAAAATTTTAAAACTATAAACACTTACAATTTAAACAATGTATTGATGATATAGCTATTAATCTTTAATTTTTTTAGTAATTTTACAGGCATAAAGCGTGCTCAGAGGCTCTTCTATTTTTTGGGTAAAATTTAATAATTTGCATCAATTATAATTTGAGATTACTACATTTTCTAATCACAAAAATACCTAAGGGTGTGATGAGTATAACTTGAATCAATGCACTTTTTCGATGCATTACTAAGATTAATATGTACCTTTAACCCATGCAAACTTAATATAAATCATTACCAATTTTGTTTTTGATAAGTTGCCAATTTTTACTTTGCATAGTTGTGTTGGACAAATTTCAATATTTCATTGATAAAATCTTGTATTCTATACAAATTCATTAATCAAAGCGTTGCAAAATCCTATCATATCTCTCGACTTAGCTATGGAAAGTGTTAGGTTCTAAGGTCTTAGGATTTTATGTATTTAGAACTCTAATTTGTAATGTTGGCAAACCATGATCAAAACATTGTATTTAGTCTTGTTTAGGCTTGCTCAAAGTTGGTTTATTATTGTACAGTTGGAATCGAGTGGCTGCAGAAGTACTTGGGACTTTTGGCCTGGCTCGATCGATCGAAGATTAGACTCGATCGATCGAAAATCGCACAGGTTGAATTTTCTGCAGAATTTCCAACTCAGCCCTACTTCATTAAACGTTTAGGTTTTTATGTTTTTACCCTAGGTATATAAACAAAACCCTAGCCACGTTTTTGAGGTTGTCCATATTGTTATTGTTGCTCATATTTTCTGTTTTGTGTAAATCTCTTGTGAGATCTTAGAGGAGCTTTCCTTTACACAAAGCTTAGGGTTTTCAAGGTAGAGATGATTTCAACATCTTGAAGATCAACTTAGTTGCAACCATTGGATCTTAAAAGAAAAGCAAGCGGGGAGCTTGTAGCTGATTTGAAGAATTCAAGAAAGAAGTAGTCCGTGGATTCGGAGCCTGCGCGTGGTCGTGTCAGGAAGTTCGTACTGGTGGGTAGCATTAGGAAGTCGAGCGGGGAGCTTGTAGTCCTTCTGTAAGAACTTCAATTCTTTCATAGTGAATTCTTGTTTGCCTTGAGGATCGGTGGGTCAAATCCTCCCCAGGTTTTTACCGTGTGGTTTCCTGGGTGATCATATCTTGTGTTCTTTATTATTTCCGCTGCTTTATTTGTTTTATATACATGATATGATTATTTGATTGTTTTAACCTAGAATTGCTTAATTTGACTAAGTAACAACTTGGCTAATTAATCTAGGCTACGCAATCTGGTTGTTTAAGGGGTCTAAATAACCTATCAAGTGGTATCAGAGCGGGTAGCTCTTTGTGTTTGAGATTTTTTATCTCTGAGCTGATCCTTGACCCCTGTTGTCATGGAGCATGGACACTCTTTGTTTGTTCCTCCTCATTTTGATGGGAACAACTATGCTTATTGGAAAGTAAGGATGAAAGCATTCCTGAAATCCATTGATGAAAGGGTTTGGAATTCCGTTGAATACGGATGGGTGAAACCCGCTACTCCTGTGAGTGAGTGGCAAACTTCTGAAAAAGAAGCAGCAAGTTTCAATAGCAAAGCTATGAATGCTATCTTTAATGCTGTTTCTATGGAGGAATTTAAGAGGATCTCTAATGTTGAGGTTGCTCATGTTGCATGGAAAATCCTCCAAACTGTGCATGAAGGCACAAAGGCAGTTAAGATTAATAAATTGCAACAATTGACTTCTAGATTCGAAAGCATTAGAATGTCTGATGATGAATCTTTTGATGAATTCTATGCTAAATTAAATGATATTGTCAATTCTGCTTTTAATTTGGGTGAAATCTATGATCAACCTAAAATTGTTAGGAAGATTCTTAGATCTTTAACTGAAGATTTTAGACCCAAAGTGACTGTCATCACTGAAAGCAAGGATGTGGACTCCATCCCTGTTGATGAGCTTGTAGGATCTCTTCAATCCTATGAGTCTAACCTACCTAAAGTAAACAAATCCAAATCAATGGCTCTTAAGTCAGTTGATGATGTTGAGGGTGGTGGATTTGATGATGAGCTCTCTGCTACAGAGATTGCCTATCTTGCCAAAAACTTTAAGAACTTTCTGAGGAATACAAATAGAAAGGCAAGAGGGACTTACACTGCTGAACCTAGAAATTTTAGGAAGAATGATCCCATTAAGGTTAACAATTTTGAAAAACCTAGAGAAAATTTTGGTCAATCTTCTAATAACTCTTTGGGTCCTCAGTGTTTTGGCTGTCAAGGGTATGGTCATGTGAAATCTGAATGTCCTACATTCTTGAGGAATAAGGGTAAAGCTATGGCTGTAACCCTTAGTGATAATGAGGTTTCTGATGATGAGTCCGGTGGGGACGAGGATGGAAACTTCATTGCTTTCACGGCTACTGCTATAGTCAATGAAAGCATATCTGCTGAGGAGAACCCTTCTGATGGGGAACTCTCTGAAGATGCAGATCTTCAAGAGGCCTATAACAAACTTTGCAAAATTGCTGCAAAGGATGCTATGAAAGTTGAACTTGGCCTAAAGAAAATTGATTCTCTTGAGCTTGAAAAGAGAAATTTGCTTGTTAAACTGTTTGATGCTAATGAGCTTTTGAATAATGTTAAATCTGAGAACATGCTTTTGCTTGATAAAGTTAGAACTTTGGAACATGATTTATCTGTTGCTAGATCTGCTAGTTCTAAACTTGATCACATGCTAAATGTTCAAAAGTCTCCTGCTGATAAAACTGGGTTAGGATATGTTGAAAGCATTTTTGATTCTGGACCACATTCCACTACTTTTGTTCCTTCCTCTTCTTCTGAACCTTCTGTGAGTGAGGTTGTGAGTGAAACTGTCAAACCACCTGTGAGTGAGATAGTTAAACCCGTAGAAGTTTCACCACCTAAAAAGATTAGGGTAGACTTAAGAGAATCTAAACCTAAGGAGCCTACCAAATCTAAGGACAAGATGCATGGTAAACCTGCTTGGGTTTGTCATTATTGTGGTAAGTCTGGACACATTCGTCCTAACTGTTACAAGCTTCAAGCTGATAAGAGAGCTACTAAACCAAAAGTGCCTGTGCCTCAAGCACATGATCCTATGGCATTAATTGGTGAATTGGTAAAGGTGTTAAACCTTTATTCCAATCCTGGAGTTGGGAATCACTCGAATGTGAATAAGAACTCCAATGCTAGTGGTGCATCTAAAAAGTTTTGGATGCAAAAGACTCGAACTAACTGAGTCTTTCTGACATGGTCCTTGTGCTTAATTGCTCTATTCTTTGGTGACCATTGTTCTTTGGTTTGTGTCTTTTTGTTGTTTTTGTTCTAGGACTTGCATTGCATTACATTCATGCATTTCATTCTAGGATTTATTTGTTTTCCTTTAAAATAAAAATAAAAAAAATAAATAAAAAAAAAGGGAAAAGTGAAAGCAAAAATTATGTTAGACACTATTTTTTCTTGATTTTTGAAAAACAAGGTTGGTCTATCTTTTGACACATGTCATGTTCTGTGTACCTTGTTTAACTTTGATGAGCTTAAATATTGCACTTGACTAGTTAAAGCTTTGTAGTGCATGTTGTGTGGGAAAGATGTTTGTGGTTATTAATCACTTTGTCTTGATCTTGAAGTCACATGTTATTTGACTGTCGGACTTGATCCTTTTGAGAAAGGCATAAATAACCATCTCACCACTGTTCACTAGTCAATCATGAACACCTTAGTGCATATCATAAGATTTTGTGCTCGAGAAAGTGTAGCACATGCACAAAAAGAACATAAGGTGTAGCCTCTTTAAATGCTTAATGCTTAAAACTGGTGTGTACTATTAGGCTTGATGCCAATTCACTTAATTCAATCTGGTGTGTACTATTAGGCTTTATGCCAAATTTCACCTAAATAATGGGGCAAAAATACAAGAAACTTACATGATTGCAAGCTTTTGTTCTAGGAGATGTGGGAGTTATAGGATGTAACTCTTTAGGTGATAGTCTCTTTTAAATTCTATGTGATGAATTGTGTAGACTTTGTGTTTGATTGCTATTCACATATCACCTCACATGTATCTCAAGTTTTTGCTAGTATCACACACTACACAAGTTACTCTTTGCTAAACACTGTACATGCTAGTGTGTGTGTTTTTGGTCTGACCAACCAAGTTTGAAATTATCTTGAGATTTGTGTACAACATATTTGTTGTTTGAAAATATTCAAAGGAAGAATGATTGAAACTTGTTTTTGAGAAAATTGGGGTTTAAAATTTTGGGTTTTTGACAAATCATTCCATCTCATACTCATGCATTTTATTTCTGTAATTTAATGCTTTGAGGAGTTGTTTTTCAAAATTTGGTTTGTGTCTTTCAAAAATGTGATTTTTCTCAAAATTTAGTGAGCCTCTGCCCTGTTCGATCGATCCAGTCTGATTTTCGATCAATCGAAAAAGTGTTGTAATTTGTCTCAAAATGACTGTTTGTTTCGATCGATCGAATGTGCTTTTCGATCAATCGAAAAAGTGCTCTAGTTTGTTTCAAAACGACTGAGTGTTTCGATCAATCGAATCTGATTTTCGATCGATCGAACATCGTGAAAAAGCTTTTTTAAAAGATCAGATCTGACTTTTTCAAATACTTTTCAAAATCTTTTTCAAACTTTTTCTCTCTCTCCGCGTTGGCAAGGCTCCACCTTAGGGATTTTTGTCGTTTTCTTCCGAAGTTTTTGCAAAATCTCTCTCTCCTCAAGTTGGTAAGACACTTGTACCCTTCCTTTTGAATTTATTTTCAAGTTTACATGCATATTTTCATGCATTTGAGGGTAATTTTCGGAATATGCAAAATTTGGATTTTCTGTTGATTCAAGCCTTAATTTATGAAATTGATCATTGGGTTTTTGTGGGGACACTTCATTAACATGATTCTTACCTGTTAATTTGATCAAAATTTGAGTTTGGTGAAAAATTGAAAAATCTAGGGCTTGTTCTTGATCCGAATTGGGGCTTTTGTTAAATTGGGATGATTTTGATGAAATTGACTTGTTGTGTAGTTGTAATTAAGCATTATAATCTATGTAATATGTTTTGTAATGCTCAATTCATCTTTTTGGTGTAAAATTTCAACAAGTGGTTTTCAATTTTTGGGATTTTTGATAAAAAATTCCATGTTCAAGCCAATTTTGTCAATTTCAATCTCAATTGAACTTATTTGTTTACTGCATTAGATCATGCATCACAACATTATTAATGTTCATGCATCATATAGATTTTTGTTCTATATTTTTTATTGTGCTAATTTGCAGTCTGCCCTTGGTTATGTTTTCTCTTGTTCTTGTGGTTTTTCACTTTGTGTCTCTGTCCTTTCCTTAGCACTATGCCTAGGAAAACTAGAGCCCGTAGGAATGTTCCCTCACCTTCTCCTTCACCCCCTCCATCCTATGATCGTGAGAAGTTTTCGAGTGAGAAAAACCAAGAGATTTTTGAGAAGCTGAATGTTAGGAGAAAAATTTGGGCTGAGCGTTCTGTTCACTTAGATGAACTTGATCCTGCCATTAGGGCAAACTTTGAGCGTAGGGGCTGGTTACCCTTGGTGGATGTTTCTGATCCTCCTCCACCTTCTGCCTTGATTAGAGAGTTCTATTCGAACATCTCTATCCGCATCTATGATTCCAACACTCTAGTTAAGAGTTGGATACGAGGCGTAGAGTACACCCTTACTCCTACGGTAGTGGCTGATGCTCTAGGGGTACCATTGGTTCGACATCCTGTCTATCCATATGATGTGTCTCCCGAGATTAGTGATGTCTTGTCTTACATCACTGGGACTACTGTCCAGTGGGGTTCTGATCCTCAGATCACCTCTGCTGAGCTCTCTGGGTTACACTATCTTTTCTTTAGGATAGCGTGTCATTCTATCTGGCCCATTTCCCATGTTCACACCATTCCTCTTGAGAGGTGTGTATTTCTGTACGCTCTGGTTACTGATGCTCCTATTAGTTTTCCCCATCTTTTTCTTCGTTCTTTGAACGATGTTTATAGGAGTTCATCTTCTGCTCATGCTCTTGTACATCCTATTTTCATTCATAGGATTCTCCTTCATCTTGATCTTGGTGGCTTCCCTTACTCTGAGCCCGTTCATGTTATTGCTCCTATAGGTGCGTCTTTTCTTAGACAAAGGGCTGCTCATCTTCGAGCTGGTTCTAAACACCCTAGGTCTGAGCCCTCTAGTAGCGCACCTCCTCCTTCTTCTTCTGCAGGTCTTGCTGGTGAGGATGTTACTGATCCAGTTGGTGATGATGCTGCTGCTGCTGATGTTCCTCCACCTCCTTCGGCCGACTTCGATGTTCGTCGTACTTTGGAGACTGTCATGACCGTTCAGGCGGCTCATGGACAGATTTTGGTGGACTTGCTAGATGAGTTTCGTGCTCTACGAGCTGACTTGGCGCGTCTTCATTCACCCTCACCACCTCCTTTTGATGGCGACTTGTGATTGCTCTTTGGCATTCCGTCACAAAAAGGGGGAGTGGTATTTTTGACTTGTAGAGGGGTTTTTGTAGTTAGGGGGAGACTTTTTGTTTTTGAGGAGCTTGTGGAGTTTTTTAGATTGTATCTAGGTGCTTCACATTGTATATCATTTTTGGGATATTCATGTTAGGGGGAGTAACATTGATTGATATACATGTTATATTCATTGATTCTTGTTGCTTTATGATTCACTGCTTATTGATTTATATTTATGAGTTGATCATTCATATATGTCTTTATTTTGTGTTGTGTGAATCTTACAAGAATATTATACCTGTTGTTTTACTCTTTTCTGTCACACATGCGTTTATGCGTTTGTTGAGTATTTCAGGAATATACAGGTTGATTCAACTAAAGCTGCTGTCTACACTTGCAACTGATGGATAGTAGTTAGGCTGAATTTAATTTTATGAGCATTACTTTTGTAAAGGGCTTTTACTTGTAAAACTTTGAGCTTTTAATTATGGTTTTGTCACGGATTGCCAAAGGGGGAGTTTGTTAGGTTCTAAGGTCTTAGGATTTTATGTATTTAGAACTCTAATTTGTAATGTTGGCAAACCATGATCAAAACATTGTATTTAGTCTTGTTTAGGCTTGCTCAAAGTTGGTTTATTATTGTACAGTTGGAATCGAGTGGCTGCAGAAGTACTTGGGACTTTTGGCCTGGCTCGATCGATCGAAGATTAGACTCGATCGATCGAAAATCGCACAGGTTGAATTTTCTGCAGAATTTCCAACTCAGCCCTACTTCATTAAACGTTTAGGGTTTTATGTTTTTACCCTAGGTATATAAACAAAACCCTAGCCACGTTTTTGAGGTTGTCCATATTGTTATTGTTGCTCATATTTTCTGTTTTGTGTAAATCTCTTGTGAGATCTTAGAGGAGCTTTCCTTTACACAAAGCTTAGGGTTTTCAAGGTAGAGATGATTTCAACATCTTGAAGATCAACTTAGTTGCAACCATTGGATCTTAAAAGAAAAGCAAGCGAGGAGCTTGTAGCTGATTTGAAGAATTCAAGAAAGAAGTAGTCCGTGGATTCGGAGCCTGCGCGTGGTCGTGTCAGGAAGTTCGTACTGGTGGGTAGCATTAGGAAGTCGAGCGGGGAGCTTGTAGTCCTTCTGTAAGAACTTCAATTCTTTCATAGTGAATTCTTGTTTGCCTTGAGGATCGGTGGGTCAAATCCTCCCCAGGTTTTTACCGTGTGGTTTCCTGGGTGATCATATCTTGTGTTCTTTATTATTTCCGCTGCTTTATTTGTTTTATATACATGATATGATTATTTGATTGTTTTAACCTAAAATTGCTTAATTTGACTAAGTAACAACTTGGCTAATTAATCTAGGCTACGCAATCTGGTTGTTTAAGGGGTCTAAATAACCTATCAGAAAGAACCTCCTCATATATAACATTGATATTTTTCTTTAAAAAAAAAAATCACTCGGAATATTAATTTAACAAAACAATTAATAGGGAACATATTATGTAGAAATTGTTTCTTAAGTAGAATATAAATATTAGACATTGATAGATAGATACGGACATAAGTAGGGTCTTTGTTTTACATAGTTAATTTTTAATACATAAATGATAATCACTTCAAATCTTCATTGAAGTCATGAAATCAACCAATTCGACTTTTATGCAATTCAACAAAATTGTGAATAAATAAACCTCAAAAGATGCTCAGAAAGAAATTGTTAAGATGCTCACAACTCACATAACAAAAAAAAACATGTGTTTGTTTTAATTTTAATTTTTTTTAAATGGATAAAGTAATAATTTTAATTTTTTTTATAAATGGATAAAGTAATAATTTTAATTTTTTTTATAAATGGATAAAGTAATTTGAAAACTATCGGGAGAGTGAGCATATTTTGTAGGCAACGTTTTAATGGGAGTTAAAGATGTATCTACTTATCAAAAAAAAAAAAAGTGTATATATCTATTTAGTTTAGTTTTTTTGTTGATAACTATTTAGTTTTTTTTGGATATTTATTTATTTTTTTGATAAAAATTAATACTAATGTTTTTGGATAAACATAGGTTTTTTTTTTTTTTTTTTTTTTAATAATAAAGTAGTATTAGAAATGTAGGTTTTTTTTTTTAGAAAAAAAAAAAAAATCGAAACGTAGGTAGTTTAACTAATTTTTCTATTAAAAAAAAATAAACGTATAGTTGCTTTAAAGAAGTAAGTTAGTGGAAGAGTGTTCTTATTTTATAGGCAATGTTTTAGTGCAAGTTAGATATGTATTTTTAGCGGACTATCCTTTAGTTTTGTCTCTACTTAAACTTAGGGGTGTAGGGGTATTTTGGAACAAAAAAAATTTTGGTCCAAACAACAGAAGCCTCTTAAATAGTACCATAGACTAGCACTACTCCAATACAATGAATGAGTGAAATCATTTCCCTTCAATTGCACTCTCTTAATACACGTCAAATTTTGTGTCAATCGGATATTATTTACTATATAATCTATAAGCTTATATTCTATGCATAATTTTAAAACTATTAACACTTGCAATTTAAACAATGTATTGATGACATAGCTATTGATTTTTAATTTTTATAGTAATGTTACAGGCATAAAGGATATAAGAAAAAATTGTAATCTAATGATAGATTTGTCAAAATTTACCTCAAATAAAAAAATATTAAGTAAGGTTATAATCTAAGGTTATAATCAATTTTGTAACTAAACTTTTTTTTTTATACAAGATATAATTTCTATTCTAGCCTAATCTAAGTGTATATGTGTGTGAAGCTTCCTCCTGGAGACTTGAACTCTGGACCTTGGCTCCCACACCCCACAAGCATTTATACTTGTGGAGTGACTACTGCACCAAGGGTGCGCGGTGGTAAACTTTGTTCTTAATAATTCTATATTATTAGAATTCTGAAAACACTTAACAATTAACAATTGAGTCTTAATCTTAAAATTTTAATTAGCAATTACATCTTTACTATATTAAACAATATTTTACACATTTTTAACCTTCTATTAAAACTTAAAATTAAAACAATAACCAAAATCTTTACTCAAAGAAAAAAAAAAGAAAAAAACAATAACAAAATTTTACAATAACCCAATGTAAGGTCTATAAAGGAATGCGTTAGGCTTAGTATCTTAGTCCTAAAAGCTAAAATAATAGTAATCCATGGTATTACAAATTTACAAAACTATGATGGTTCATGATATTCTACAAATCATGGTCTATGGAGTACAGACTCTACTCTATTTATGGTTAGCCTATTGTATTCTATCACTTAACATTATAATATAGGACCTTTGAAATCCCAAAATATATATATATATATATATATATATATATAATATAGGTTTGTATTATATCTAACAAAGAGAACTGGAGGCTCTTGTTCATAATATTTGTGTTCTTTTCTCTATCTTTCAACACTTCAGTCAGAAACGAAAATAATTATGCAAGTAAAAAAATAATAATAATAATGAAATTCAAGAGGAAACAAGGAATAACGGGACTCTTGACTTGATGCAACCCATCATAGTAAACAAAGGGATGAAAGATTATATTACGATTCATCTATGTTGTGAGTCTTGTGCAAGGTTTTCAGACCCGGACCGTTCATTGAACTGTAAAAGAGAGAGGTTCAAGGTTTTTGAGGTCGAACCGAGGTTGAACCGGGGTCGAACCGTGATGACGTCATAATTAATTTAATAATTAATTAAAGCCTAAATATAGATATTAAATTTATAAAACTAGTAAAATTGACTAATATATCTATATATGTGAGGGAAATTTAATGATTTTCAAGCATATATTTAATAATTAAATAAGAAAGTTAATAAAATAAAATAATAACCATGAAAACATTAAAATTTATGATTAATTTTTGAAGTAAAGTTGAATATCTTTGAAGGATTTTAATTATAATTTTTTTTATTCCTTGTGAGAGATGGATAATTTAATTAAGTAGAATAAAATTGTGTTAAATTGTTTTTATTAAAAATAAAAAAAAAATGCTAAGGGGTTGGACCGCACGGTTCTTGACCGGTTCGTACGGTCCAACCCCGGTTTTAGGGGTTCACGGAATTGCCACATATGCCTGGTTCTTTATGCTTAAAAAACCGATTTTTATCACGGTTCACGGTTTTCACGGTCCGACCTCCCGGTCCGGTCCGGTTCTGAGAACTATGGTCTTGTGACCTTCACCAAAAAGAATTTATTTTTAATTATCAAGAGACTCAAATGAAAGGACCTTTGGTATGACTTGAATTTTTAGTCCCGCTAGAGCATTCGCAGTGGCAATGTAAGTGGCCATGGACACTGGTGAACCAACATTGTCACGATCCTAGGGAACAAGAAAGTGATCACAATTTTTTTATCCTGAAGATAATGAAAAAGAAGGATTGGGTCCCAAGCAGATATAATTGTGGCTTAATTATTAGCAGTTATTGTTATCTCCCTATGAAAATTCTTTATATATCCTTCCCCACACAAGAAAGTTACGTAATCAACTTCTCTAGCATCATAATTTGGCATCATATACTACACAAATTATTCTATTGTGCATAAAAAAAAAATTGTTGGCTCTGATTTAGTCTTGAGTTTTTAACGTTGTCACGTAAATTTTTGAAACTTCGCTTCTTCTTTTTTTCACGCCATTATTCTAGATTTTCTAGTATGTTTGTTATTTGATTTTTAGAGTTACAAATGATACTAAATTAGGTTGGTTTAAACTAAATAAAAGTTATTGTCTTTTTCGATATAGCAACCCAATAGGGCCTATACCAAGCAATTTCTTATTATATTATGTTTGTTTTCTTAGTTAGTGGTTGGATTTTAGAATTTAATATCACATGATTTGAAGAACAATTATTAATATATATTGGTTGATATAAATTTAACAAGACTTAATGATATGAACTTAATTTGGAGATTTTACTCGAACAGAAACTCTTATGATGTCATGGATTTGAAATGATATCTAACATTGAGTCATTTGAAATTCTCTAAATTGAAAATTTATTTAATAATACTTATTAATTAAATATGTAATCATATATATACACATATTAGTCGAACTTTCTTGTGCATTGCATTTATTGGCTACTAGTTTGATTATAAAAACATAATCTTTATAACTAATTGCAATTGAGCAAAGGTTCAAATTACAATAATTTTTCTGTGCATATTACCTCAAAGCTTTTGATTTATTAATATTGGTAATACATGTACCATCTACAGAATATCAAAATGCTTCATACACAACAACGGGGCTCCTCACTTTGTTAGTACCATCATCCCAAATTAAAGAAGCAGAGACTATTGGTTTATCTAAAATTCCTTCAATTGTGAATGCAAACGATTGCTTTTGTCCAGAAGATGTAAATGACAGAACACTAGGGTTCACTTTCCTGATGTACGGAGTACCTACCCATCATCTAATTTAAAAAAGAAAAAAAAACAAACAAACAAATTACTCACAAGTCTTATCTAAACTGTCATTCAAAATCAACCCCATTTTTATTAATAACCTGCCAGTAACTTCTTGGAGAATGCTGGTATGAATAGAGGATGCAAAGATTTCCCCCTTTGGTAGGTCACCCATGTACACAATGTATATCTGTATTCACAAAATTTTGCCGAAAAAATAAATTAATATAAAAAGCACCAATATATACGCATGGTCCATGCGGCATGGAACTTATGTAAAGGCTTCGCCCATTCAAAGTAAACCCCAAGCCCAAGTCTAAGCCCAAAATAATTTTGATTCTTGCAAAATAAATGAGTTGATGGCAACCTGTTTTTTATCACAATGCTGGCCCATGACTTATTAGATTAAAAATGACTAAAAATAAAGGCAACAATAATACTACCAAAAGCAACTGGGCCTAGTCAAGAATTTTGTATCACAACTAACATTACTTTATATTTTCAACATAAATATTCACGATTTAAACCCCCAACCCCAACCATCATTGTATCCAAAAAAAACAAGAAAAAAAAGAAGGCAACAGGGCCTATTAAAGAGATATCATGCCTTTCGATCATCATTAATCTCCCCATAACAGGGCAAGTTAAGATCAAATGGAGACTTTCGGCTTTCCATCAGATAACTCTCCCAAGAGCCTGCGGTCTAGTTAACTATTAAGGTTGTTCACTCAAAGCGTGTGAGAGAAATGGGCTTATATAAAGGAATGAATTGAAAGCTGTCTTTGGGTTCTCAAACAGCATTTGTGAAGCACGGCCGAAAAAACAAAACAGTCCAAAGCCGACACTAGCAATGTTCTTGTTGAAAAAAGAAATGGGCTTTCTAATGGATGGGATTGAAATTAAGCTTTAAGTCTTTGGATTCTCAAACAGCAATTGCTAAGTCTACCAATAGACTGAATTGTCCAAAGCCAGCACTTACATTACAATGTTCTTCCTGTGAAAGGGAAAACTTACCCAATCAGTGTATATTATTAGAACAAATTTTTTTTATTACTTAGATTCGCCCGGACAAGAGTTTAATCAAGAAGGTTTCTCAAAATTAAAGTAGAATAGTCCATTTATTTAGATATTATTACTTAGATTCGCCTGGACAAGAGTCTAATCAAGAAGGTTTCTCAAAATTAACGTAGAATAGTCCATTTATTTAGAAAGACAGAATCTTTAATCAGGATATTACAATTCATTATAGAACTAGATCAGAAGTTCAGATTACAACAATTTTCTCTCCATATTTCACCACTGCCTTTCATCCCATTCTTTTGCGCATATCACTTCAAAGGTTTTGATTCATTTATATAACTAATGCATGCTAAAAAGAACTTCAATTTCAAAAGGCTCCATACACAACAATGGGGCTCCTCACTTGGAATGTACCATCATCCCATATTAAAGAAGCAGAGACTATTTGTTTTTCTATTGTTCCTTCAATTGTGAGCGCAAACGATAGCTTTTGTTTGAGAGATGTGAATGATAGAACACTAGGGTTCACTTTGATACTAAGTCCATGTGGGGAGGTCACGATAGCTTTATACGTAGATGTTGATGATCCAACATTGGTGACAGTCCGATTGAAAACGTAACTTATTGAATTCGAGGGTGGTGTGGATAGAGCAAAAGAAGGATAGTTTAAATCCAAACTTTTTTCGTCAGTTTCTTTAGAACAGCTACTTTTGTCCCCAGTAACATGTTCTAATAACTTGGTATTATATCCTTGTGCACACAAAAATTTTATGTAGTCAAGTGCATCAATATCATATATTAAGCCAGGATTTGGAGCCTTAAGAGGATTAATATTGCCTGCACCATATGCAAATTCAGCATCGGGGTTCTTTTCAGCACTCATGGGATCAGCTGCAAGTTATACACCAAATTGGAGTGAGTTGATAATGATTAAAGATTATGGTCTACATCAAAATTGAGTAATGCTAGGAGCATAATATTTTTTAGAACTATTGTTTCACATAAAATTGAAGTAACATCATTTACACTTATGTTCATCACTAACAAGCACAATGTTGTCTTTACACTTATTGATTAAAATTACCAGTAGTCATAAGAGCAGATCTAATAGAGGCTGGTGACCATGTGGGGTGAAATGATTTGATGTAGGCAGCTATTGCTGTAGCATGTGGGCAAGCCATTGATGTCCCTGAGATTATATTATATGAGGTTGATCTCTTATCAGATTCAACACTGGAAATTGGGGAAATTGGAGACCATGCAGCTAGAATGTTAACTCCAGGAGCAGCTAAATCCGGCTACAACAACCCAAAATCATGATAAAGGTATCAATGAAATAAATAGCGCAAGAGCGCAAATGTAAAAAAAATTATTAGTGAGGCGCAAAAGTTCTATTTAATTCCTAATTAGAAACTAAACCTTACGTTCCCCAATTAAATTCAACCACGTGACACATTTTATACAACATTGATCAATGTTGTTACATGGTTAAATTTATTGGAGGTATAACACCTTACAAGGAATTTTACCTAATTTTTTATTATTAGCAAGCTGATTATTAGGAAAAAATTGAAGAAAGATTAATAGCAAGTTACCTTGAGAATGTTGTGTGCAGCTGGATTTGGGCCTCTTGATGAGAAGGGGGCTATGTAAGGGGCCAATGTATCTTTACTTTCATTACTCCTAAGAATAGTCGCAGTTGGGCTCCTGTAAATTGTGGATATTTATTAGGAACTTAGGATTAGTATGTCTTGTGAAGTCCTTAATTGTCTAAGGTATTTTAGATTAATACCTTGTCGAATTTAGGTACGTGCGAATCTTGCCACCATTCTCAAAGCTAAGGTAAGATGCAGGTAAGGGAAAAGCCATGGTTTGAGAATTGGGGTTTCGGCCTTGCATCACAGCACCAACCGCACCGGCTAAGAATGGCCCAGACCCATCACTCAGGGCATCGCAAAGTACAATTTTACCTTTCACCAAATTTTGGTCCAGTGAATATTCCTGGCAATACCTTCATTTTTACAAAAAAAGTTTCCTTTTTTTAACTACCAAGTTGAAGCACAAAAATATTTCAACTGCTAGTTTGATAGAGTTGTGCAGACACGGGTAATAGTTAAACTTATTGTCATTGTCTATAGCATAGAGTCCATAGAGATCTTTTATTTTTACTTTTCAGTTACCTGGAGTTGAACTCTGATGTGGTGTTTGGTGCTTCCCCACTATAAATTATTGGATACATATCATTCTTGAGATTAAATGTATTAATTGAAGTTCCCTACACAGAGAAAAAATATTCTCCAAATTAGTCTAATAGTTTAAATTTTATTGCATACACTTTTTATGCTAGATTATAACATACACTCTACACTTGCGATTCCACACATTTAAGTTTTACACCCAAAAAAGAAGAAGGGAAATATGAACAAGAAAATCATAAATGAATATTCATAGCACCTTTTCTTTATCTATTAGTGATATCTTTTCTGGGGGACAAGAAGAAATCATACAGTAAGGGATACAATACACTCTTCTTTTTGCATAAATTTGAGACTCATGTGTAGGTTTCAGTTAGCTCAACTAGTAAAGTCTCAGATAGTTGTATAAAAGATTTAGTGTTCAATTTCCGCATACATCAAAAACTGATTAGTGTAATGGTCTGATGATAAAGAGCTATCATCAGAAGCGAACACCATAGGTTAAAACTCTCTCGAAAAAAAAAAAAATTGAGACTCATGTATAAAGACATATTATCTTTACGTGAAAGCAAGGCTTAGTAAATCAAATACGCTGGATAATTTCACCCAAAAACAAGGAAGTATAGATTTTAATTAATTACCTCTTAGATCATTCAGCAAAATGAAAAAAAAAAAAAAATTACCTCATAGATTTTGTTGTTGCCTAATCGGACCTCAGTGGAGAACTTTCGGTCAATGGTGCTTGCAGCTACAGAAAGAGACCATGGGGAGACGTTTATGATGGTCGCTGGACTAGGACCGTCGTTACCAGCAGAAGCTGATGTCAATATTCCATTTCTCATAGCATGAAATGCTCCAATGGCAATTGGATCTGTGAGATAGTCAGGATGATGGGCTCCAGCGGAAATAGATATAATGTCAACCCCATCAGCAATGGCATCATCAAATGCTGCAAGAATGTCAGCACTTGAACAACTATTCAACCAACACACTTTGTACACGGCAATTCGTGCTGATGGAACACCTCCTCGTGCTGTTCCCAACCCAAACCCTTCTAGGCTAGCCATGCTAACTATGTTCCCAGCTGCTGTTGATGCAACATGTGTCCCATGGCCCTCCGAATCTCTTGGAGATTTAATATCTTCTTCTTCAAATATTCCATCGCTTCGGTAATATTTTGCTCCAATGATTTTACTGCGATAAGTGTCACCACATTTCTTAGTTATTATTTTTTGTTAAAATTCAATTTAGTCTATTGACTTTTATTTCAATCGTCAAATTAGTATATTTTAGTACATTTTCAGAAAAAACATAATTATGTTGAAGACAAACATAGGAAAAATTTGTTAAATAGCACGACTAAACTTATTTAGTTATGTAACACATTTTTGGAACTCAAGTTTGTTAAACTTGAGTTCCAAGCGAAACTCAAGTTTACCAAACTCGAGTTCTAAGCATTATGTTTGATCATATTGCAATAATGCTTGGAATTTAAGTTTGGTAAACTCGAGTTTGACAAACTTGAGTTCTAGAAAACATGCTATATAACTAAATAAGATTGATCTAGTGCTTTTTTCATAAATATTTCCAAAAATCATGTTGTTTGGCAAAAAAGGCCCCAAACAGATACTTCCCTTCACTTTTAGTTCAATTGTCAAATTAGTTTTTAAATTTTATTTTTGGTCAATTTAGTCCCTTACTTCATAAAATTTGTTAGCAAACGATGCCATTTAAGCATTATTTTCATTGAAAATCTAATTGAAAATATTCAGAGATGTGTCATTTTATAGATTTCATTGTTTAATGAGTATTATATTTATATATATATATAAACGACTTCATTTGCTTGGGACTTTATCATTGATAAAGCTTAAACCTTAACAACTAATTCAAAAATGAAAGTAAATAAAGCTAGTGATTGAATTTAGTTTTGACCTTGCTTTTCACTCATAATTTCAATGTGTGTGTGAGTGTGAGTGTGAGTGAAGTGCATCAGTGAACCTGCTGATAATAAAATACCATTGGTTGGATGTTAGAGATATACTTGTTGCAAGTAAAATTGGTTAAGGCTTTACAGGTGCCCTTCCATTTGCGAGGTGGTGGACCAAATCCTTTGTCACTAAAGCTATCAGCCTCTGGCCAAATTCCTGAGTCCAGAACACCGATAATGATGTTGCTTTCGATTGTTGTTCTATCCACATGCTTTGGGAAGCCAATGAAGTCCCATGACCTTGTTGTATGTAGCTCATTTTGTTTGTTAGGGAACACTGAAACTACGCCATCCATTGCTACATATTCATTGTTACAACACTTTGTTATGTATTGTCACAATCTTTCTCTTTGTGTGTGTGTGTGTGGGGGGGGGGGGGGGGGGGGGGGGGGGGAATTAAATTCACCCACCTGCCATTTTTTGGGCTTCTTGCTCAGTTAGCTCCACTACAAATCCATGGAAGCTCCTCTTATAGCTATAGAGTAAAGATTCTGGTCCAATATGACTGTATGCAGGCATATTCATTTAAAAGGTTATAAGTGTAGAAGCAGTTCAATTCAGGAAAGCTATTCTTCCTTGTTCTCTTGAAAAAGAACAGTAAAGAATTGGCCTCTCTTTTTTTCAAATTTAATACTTCATTTGGGTAGTTAAAAAATAGTTATTTTACACACACACAAAGAGAGAGAGAGAGAGAGAGAGAGGTGAACCATAATTAGGATATTGAATTCTTCAATATACTTTGCACTGAATAGAATCTATTTCATAGTAAAGATTAATACTTAATAGTTAACATAGATAAAGCTTAATAGAGGAAGTAACTGATGAACCATCAATCGCTTGATCATAACAAGTCACAACAATTATAATGTTGATTGCTTTCCTTTAAAAAAAAAAAAAAAAAGCCAACTCGGCATTTAAAAAGGTAAACTCAGCAAATCTATTACTGGTTAATAACAATGAAGTCCATATACACCCTCCTCAGTCTTCACCCATATCATCGTCATCATTGGTGCCTCCTAATCCATGTTAGATATTCACACAAGTGTTATCCTCAAGTTCTCATACTCATTCTTTTATTGATAGTCTTTAAGTTATTGTGCATTCACCACCACCAATTCCTCGTATTAAGAAAAAAATTAACAAAATATTCGAAATTTTATTTAAAAAATCAGGATGGAATAGAATAACACTATATTTAGAAGTTTATTAAAAATCGGGGGTTGGAATAGAATGGAATAAATATGGTATATTTTTGTTTTTTTTTTTTTAAATAATTCAAATATAATGGGATCTAAATTATGGGTGCTAACTAGGTAAACTATAAGATTCTTTGCATTTTTGTGTGTGTTTGGGAGTTTATAATAGAAATAAATATGTAATTACTAATATGCCATTCACCTTCTATTTGTCTTTTTTTAAAACATGAATAAAATTGGTATTCCGCCTTCATTTCATTAAACCATTGCATTCCATAAATATTTAGAAGGGAATAAAAAGAGCATTCCCTCAAAACCATTGCATTCCATAAACATCTCTCAAATACCCACTAAAAAAAAAATCTTCCATTCTTTTCCTTTCTTCCAAATGAATCTAATTTTACTTATTATTTGGTGACTCATAAAACTATCTACTTGTATTATTTAAAAAGTCACATGATCTAATAAATAGGTCATGTTACTAAAAATACATGTTGACAATTTTATCAATTGTCACATAGTAAGTTGGAGGAATTTTTTCTTTAGAGGCGGTAGTTTTGGAACATTATGATGGCAGGTTGTAATGGACTTGTTGAGCTGATTTTGGGCTGCCTTTAATAATTGAGCTAGCACTTTTAATTGACGTGGCTTGTTATTATTGGGCCATTTTAGGGAATATGCTCTGGTCGATATAGTGTCATAGGGAGAATATCACTTATAATTGGTGAATATGTAATCCCTACAATGTGTTAAAGGTGGCCAATAAAAGGCACGACAATTACAAATTTCAAGTAAAAAATTCAAAGCCAACTCAGTAAATTATTACTCACATTAAGCCAAACGCATCTCCTTGTCTCTATAACCAAAAATTCCTGATTCTCTCACATCGATAAGAATTATTTGTCATTAAACATCCATGACTTTACCTTCACATTATTAGGCCATGGCACTCTTCATAACAGAGAATTTTGAATTTCTAATTCCATGTTTTGTGACGTGAACTAATCACAATTTGCCGTGTCAAGTTTAACTAATAATAAAGATTGAGCCTAATTAAAAAAAATAAATAATAAGAAAAAAGGTTTAGGGCTTTTTTTTTGGGGAGGGGACGGGAGGGGGGAGGGGAGATTGAGGTAGAGGATTTGGATGATCTTGACTAAGTGGTCGAGGCAAACAACAAGGGGGTCATGAGCGACAACGATAATTGGGCCGATAAGAATTAAGGCCACTCTCTCCTGCCTTTAAAAAAATAATAATAATAAATCAAGCCACATCTCTCTCTCTCTCTCTCTAAATCTCATTAATTTCTTTTCCTTTTATGAATTGGAAGAGTAACTATGAAATATTTATGTGAATTTATTATTGCATCTGTGTTGGCATGATTTGTGATACTCAATTGGATGGCTGAAATGTAAACCGTACTCTTTTTTTTTTTTTTTTTTTGAGGAAAAAATGTAAATCAAATCGTACTTGATTGGGACTTCTATGTACTTGGTAAGGATTTTTTCGGAAAAAAGTGATGATGTAAAATAAATAAAAAAAAAAGACTCTTGTATTAGTTAAGTACGAGTTAAACATCATAATTTCCCTAAAAAAAAGGAAGTTAAACATCATAATATTTTAAAAACGCAACCAGCCACAATAAAATAAATAAAATTTTCTCAAAATTTTTGAGATATATTTTGCTTCCAAACAAAGGAAAATATAAGTATCTTATAAAGTCATTATACTACTTTTATAACCTGCCAATGACTTCTTGTAGCATGTTTGTGTAAAGGGATGATGTGGAAATCTCGTCCCTCCTGTTGCCCATATACACAATATAAGCCTGCACGCACAATATCATATATACAAGGTAGAAAATATAAAGCATGTTTAACAGTTTAAGTCGTCCCACATAAAATAGAAGGCAAATTTCATGGCTATTAGGCCATTAATTAGGTTGCTAAACTGGCTTCCATAAAAAATTAATAGAGATCAGCTATAGAAATATTTGCCTTTCGCTCATTCTGAGAAGCTGAGTGACCAATAAGCAGAGTGGAGGCGGCGAGGCTGAGAAGGAGAAGCCATGAAAGACTAGTGGCTTTGCTTGCCATTGGAACAAGATTTCAGCTCAACTGTAACTCCAGCCCCTTCAAAACACTATTATTCTCATGCAATATTATCCAAATGAGTCAAGTATAGTATTTAAAAAATCAAGAATTTAAGGAAAACTAAAGAGTTTTACCTTAGTTTCTAGAGATGCTGAGCCCAGAGGAAGTGTTCTTAATTTTTACTGTAAGCTAAATGGAAAACAATTTCCTGAAGGAGGTTGATGGTGCCTTGAAGTGGCATCCAATGATGGGAAGAGGTGGTTGCATAGCCACTTTATATATCTGCGGAATTGGGAGTGATGTTTGAGAGCTTGGGCTTCAAATTGACCAAAAAATCCTCACTGTACTGAATGCTGCTATACATTTGAGTTTATCATGTACTAATGCAAAGCAATAATACTACTAATTTTCTAAAACTAAAAATTCTCACATGATACTAAAGTTAGATGAGTTTTCAGCCCCAGAATGTGTGAGATAAATAAGCAACATTAACTTGTAATTTAAATAATAATTACAGTGTCACAAAAATTATACTTAAAATATTGACATGTAATTGGAGATTGCAATGGGTTGGGTTTAGTGGGTTTTATGATCTATCCTGATTTTAAAATTAAAGTAAGGTTTGGGAATTTTATTAATGGATTTAGGGTTATATATTTTTACTCACTACTGTTTGTGAACAATTTGGTTTCTATATATTATACCAAAATAATGTTTTCGTCCTAAAATTTGCATAAAATTTGTTTTTTGTTCTTAAACTTTAAAAATGTTCTTTTTTCATCTTCGTTGAATATACATGTATTATGAACTTCTTTTCAGAACCTAAGTTCTTCCCCAAGGTCAGTCAAAAACCTCCCCCGTTTTCTATTGAGGGGAAAAATTTGGGGATTTTTGTTAAGTATTTGGGTTAATTCCTTCGTCAAAAGACAAGTAGATAGCTATGAGTTGGTTAGCTATCTAAAACGAGCTTTGAAGATGTGTGTGTGAAAATTTGGAACAAGTTGATTTTTTTTTTTTTTAATGAAAAAAAAAAAAAACTTTTATCCCCGTGAATAACATTGACAAAACATGTGGGGCCAAAAACTACATCCAAAAAAACAACCCCACGGCTATTGAGAGATCACTAATTGGCCAATACATGAGAAGTTATGTTTCCTACTCTATTAGTCTAATTAAAGGAAATTGACTCAAAATGTTCTCACTAAAAAATACATGTCCTATAGCCGTGTTTTAAAAGTACAATTGTAACTCCTATATACGTGGCTATTTGTTTATTGTTGAGCTATGAACACTCTGAATTGTGGATTTATGGACTTGCATAAATAATAGGTGTGTGTGTGAGAGGGAGAGAAAATATATTCTTGTATTTATTTATTCCCTTCTAGATTTTTTTTTTCTAATTATGGAATCAGTTCATTTTGATTCAAGTATGAGTGATTGGAGGAGAAAGATTGTGCTTCCGCAGGGAAAGGGCAGTTCTTGTAAGTTGTTTACTTTGTGGACACATTTTTTGGGGTGCTCAAAATATTGGGAAAATTGTTCTTAGGTGGGGTTAGAGCAACTCCAATAGATTAACCAAAGTCATTTTTTGAAGAGTAAACCCAAAAAAATCAGCTCCAATAGATTCTCTAAAAATAAAACTTTTCCAAATTTTTTTTGAAGTTGCTACTGTAGTTCTCTTGATCTAGAGAACACTGTAACAACTCCAAACCATTTTTCTTATTTAAAATAATCCACACTTGAATAAATCTGAATAAAAAATTTAGCACAGTAAATTAAAATTTCAGCATTTATCTCAACCTCAACGGCTACAAAGACACCAAAACACAATATGAACAATATACAAAACGCAATCTAATCACAAAACACAGTCTTTTTCATAAAACTAATAAAATCATAACAAATTAAATATATATATATGACCCACAATATATATGGAGATAGAGGACAGAGGACGAAGACTATTTTTCTCTCCCTTGGGGGAGCACATGGGTGATTTCCCCTCTATGTGATGAGAAGATGAATGGCATGTTTTAGTGTTTTTAGTCCAAGTGAAAGAGAAAGACATCCAGAGATAGAGGTAGACCAAAAGGTAGAAAATGAAAAGCAAAAATGAAGATAAAGAAGAGAAGTGGGGATACGTGCGTGGAGGAGAAAAAACAAGAGAAAAAAGAAAAGAAAAAGAACAAATGTATGGATGGAAAAAAAAATGAAGAGAGAAGAAAAAATAAATTAAATTAAATTAAAATTGAGAAATGTTACCAAAACATTTTTACAATTCTTTCACAATAAATTTTAAGTAACAAGTTATTATTGCCTATTATGGTTGAGAAAAAATAATTTTAGTGGTGAGTTCAAATTAGAACTCGTAACAACTTACCACATAAGAACATAACACTTCTCATTAAAATTAGATGATCATACGACCCACTATATCATTGCCACAAGTGCTACACAAGATTTGTTAAAAAAATATCACCAAAAAATTTAAATATTAAAGAAAGAATGAAAAAATAATATTTAAATAAAATAAAAAAATAGAAAGTTTGTTGAAAAATGTATTTGAAAAAATAGGTAGGTAAAAAAGAACTGTTTGCTGTTCAAATAGTACAAAAATTTGGAAAGGTTGTTAAAGATGCACTTAGTGTCTGTCTTATATGTATGATGACTTTGGTTAACTTAAAAGATGAGAATCTATCAAGAATATTTTTGGGGTGCTCCAAATAGTAGGAAAATTGTTCTTAGGTTGGGTTAATGGACTCGTGATGAGTTTGGTTGACAAAAAATTACATTTCAATGATTTCATGCATAGGGTGGTAACCATTGTAATTTTTTTTTTTTTTTTTCATAATTTGAGGATTGTGTTTGTGATCAAGATAAAGTTGTTGAGCCTATCCCTCGTGTAAAAAGAAAAAGTATTGCTTCCGGACTATTTAATAATTATTTTTCCTAACGTGAAAAAAAGGAAGTTTGAAAGGCTTGAATGTAAGGTTGCCCTCTCTTTTTGGAAAAACTCTATTGTGTTTCCGTTGTATGTTTCTTCCCCCTCACAGGGGGGTGGACCCCACACGTGTGGGGTCCACCCCCCTGTGAGGGGGAAGAAACATACAACGGAAACACCATATAACTTCTCCTCTTTCTGAGCCTATCTCTCTCTTCAGATATTCTTCTCTTTCACTATTCCACAAACTGGTCCGACCCGACTGATTTGTTAGGTCTTTTCTAGACCGTACGGTAGTGGACCCTCCACGTGGTTGAATGTTGCCTCTTCTAATTTTCTTACAGGGTGGGCCGAAGAAAGAGCTTTTTGTTCTGGGCCCACTACGGAGGATGTGAACATAGAAAAAAGAAACATGAAATCATTTTGAGAGTGGGCCGTGGGCCATATAAAAGAGCCACTTTTTGCATGTTTTCTTTCCTTTATAGATCCACCGTCCACGGTATTTGATTATGCGACAAATTTTTTTTTTTAAATGATGCATTTTTTTTTTTATGGGTTTAAATAATGCATTTCATTCTGCAGCTATATGATTTGTTTGATTATTAAAAATATATTGCTGTCATATATACTTTTACAAATTAAGCTTTAAACTTCTATCAATCTTATTTCAATACTATACTATACTCTCATGTTAGAAGAGAATAATAAACTTGATTGTAATATGGCTAGACATTTTCTTAATGTTACAGATTGTCTTGTGTGAATAGAAGATATTTCACTATAGTCTTATTATGTTTTTCAGGCTGATATAGCCAGTCTTCATTAATAAAATTTTCAGGTTATTCTCTTCTAAAAAAAGTTTTATTTCCATACAATTAAAAATTATATGGTTTATAAATATACTTTGCCTTGTTTTTATCCCAAGTGTGAATGACCAAATTTTCGGCAATTTATTATAAATTAAATAAAATTAAAAAATTGGCACTTTACATGTAAACAACTTTACAAGTGTCTCACTGTGGCTGTGTTGCGTCTTGCGTGAATAAAATATTAGAGAACCATTCATGTCTTTTGAATTTCATCTCAAAAGTGGCATCCATATATGCTATGTAAAAGTGGCATCCATATCCATATATACTTTACAACTTTACAGTGTACTGGCAACTCAGTCGATAGACTTGACCATCTTGATTAATTGCTAAACAACTCTCACAGTCATATGTGTTTCACGTTTGGTTTCGTCAATAATGTGAAGCGAAAGAATAATGTATTCCTTTTTCCAATAAAGACTAAAGAGAAAGGAGGAGACAGGCTTTTGCTTTTATTTTTGGATTTTTATGGAATATATAATAAGATAAGACTTGCTTTTTTTAAGTGAAGGAAAAGATCCATTAAAAAAAAAAAGTGAAGGAAAAGAAGATTTTAAAGGGCCTTTCGAGAAATGTAAAAGGGGGAATGTGACAAATGAAAAGTAAAATAATTTCCCATCAAAAAAAAAAAAAAAAAGTAAAATAATTTTACCAAACCACAGCAGAAAGTTGAAGCAAGAGAATTAACGCAACTTGGCCAAATGGTCTTCTTCCACAGCAGAAAGTGTTAGGCTTAGTATTTTAGTCCTAATTAACGCAACTTGGCCAAATAATTTTACACATTTTTAACCTTCTAGAAAAACTTAAAACTAAAACAGTAACAAAATTTTACAATAACCCAATGTAAGGTCTATAAAGGAATGCGTTAGGCTTAGTATTTTAGTCCTAAAAGCTAAAACAATAATAATCCAGGGTATTACAAATTTACAAAACCATGATGGCTCATGATATTCTACAAATCATGGTCTATGGAGTACAGACTCTACTCTATATATGGTTAGCCTATTTTATTCTATCACTTAACATTATAATATAGGACCTTTGAAACCCAAAAAAATATATATATATAGATATATATATATATATATTGTGGGGTCAAAGAATTTGGCAACCGCAGCCCACCTTATATTAAGCCCAAGGCCCACGCCGAGTAATAAGAAATGTCCGAAGACAAAAGAAACAAGTTCAAGGTGCCCTGAAACATCGCCGAGGACGATCCTGTCCTCGCCAAACCAAGATCACAGAAGGGAATAGCGGCATGCCATCAAAGGCAACCTCCTAGAGCATCCCAAGGAAAAGGACAGGTACAATGGGTTAGCCATGAGAGCACGGTGGAGGAGCAATTCAAGGAGAAACTGTCACCTCCGCATTAAATGCCCACAACTAACATCCTGACCGTATTAATGAAGAAGTGACCTTTGAACAATGCTACCTCGGTTACCGCAACTCACAAAATGCCAGAGATGGTACCTGATGAGACAGACACTCAAGTATAGGCTTGGATGGTCAACAAGTGGAAGGCCAAGATCAACTGAAAATGGGTATATAATGTAAGGAACCCTCAGAAAAAAGGGGGACGCTGTAATAATCTGAAGAACTCCTATAACCATTGGGATCCAATATATGACAGGGAGGGGCTCCTCGGATTGTGTCGAGGACAAACATTCTATGATAAACTCATTTCATCTATGTTTGATTATCTCGATCCTACCATATTAACTGTTGACTATGTACTAAGGCCTAGCTTTTTCACCCACTCTCTACAAATTCATTGTATTGAGCTAGTTGGATTTGAGTCCATTCATCCAAAAGAAAAAGTGCTCAAATCCAGCCCCTACACACACACACACACACATATATATATATATATAATATAGGCTTGTATTATATCTAACAAAGAGAACTAGAGGCTCTTGTTCAGAATACTTGTGTTCTTTTCTCTATCTTTCAACACTTCAGTCAGAAACGAAAATAATTATGCATGTAAAAATAATAATAATAATAATAATAATAATAATAATAAAATTCAAGAGGAAACAAGGAATAACGGGGTTCTTGACTTGATGCAACCCATCATACTAAACAATGGGGTGAAAGATTATATTACGATTCATCTCTGTTGTGACCTTCACCAAAAAGAATTTATTTTTAATTATCAAGAGACTCAAATGAAAGGACCTTTGGTATGACTTGAATTTTTAGTCCCACTAGAGCATTCACAATGGCAATGTAACTATGTAAGTGGCCATGGACACTGGTGAACCAACATTGTCACGATCCTAGGGAACAAGAAAGTGATCACATTTTTTTATCCTGAAGATAATGAAAAGGAAGGATTGGGTCCCAAGCAGATATAACCGTGGCTTAATTATTAGCAGCTATTGTTATCTCCCTATCAAAATTCTTTATACATCCTTCCCCACACAAGAAAGTTACGTAATCAACTTCTCTAGCATCATAATTTGGCATCATATACAGGGGAGGAGCTAGGAATTTTTGTTTGGGGGGCCAAGTTGCGACGCTAATATATTTATCAAGACAACTTCCACACCCACACACACATATGTACACACATGCGCACTTTTTTATTATATATACATACACTTTTTTATTTGATAAGTTATATATATATATACACACACCAAACCAAAAAAAAAAAAAAAAAAAAAAAGATCTTAGTATTTTCAATCAAAATTATTTTTGACGGCGATTTTTCATAAAATAAAATTCATTTTTTCCATTTTCATGGTCAAAATCTTAAAAAGTTTTATTTTAAATACAAATTATCAAATTTTATGCTAAAGTAAATAAAAAATCTTTCAATTGAACTAATGAAATTTTCAAAAACATGAATGATCCAAAACTTGGAGAAATAAGTTAGGCTCTAAACATATTTAAAGCTACCTTGCTTTAACACATTATATGGCAACTAAAGACACATTTCATGTGTAGTTTTAGTGACAACAATTTTTTAATGAGTCAATGACTTGTTAATCGTCACATAACGGGTTGAAAAATATAGATTCAAACGTGTTTGATACCAAATTTTATCAAATATTTAACAGATATAAAAGCACATTTTACAATAAAAAATAGAATTGCGAAAAATAAAGTTATATCTCTATAACTATTAGACCAATTATTTTATTTAAGAGCATTATTAGACTAATTCAAATATTTGGGGGGGGGGGGGCAACTCTTATTTTTGTAGACTAAATTTTGAAAACATAAAAATAATTGTATATATATTTTTAAAAATTTTAAAATTTTGGGGGGGCCATGGCCCCCCCACCCTTATACATGCCTCCGCCCCTGATTCATATACCACACAAATTTTTTCTATTGTGCATAAAAAAGAATTTGATGGCTCTGATTTAGTCTTGAGTTTTTAATGTTGTCGCGTAAATTTTTGAAACTTCGCTTCTTCTTTTTCTCACGCCATTATTCTAGATTTTCTAGTATGTTTGTTATTTGATTTTTAGAGTTACAAATGATACTAAATTAGGTTGGTTTAAACTAAATAAAAGTTAGTCTTTTTCGATAAAGCAACCCAATAGGGCCTATACCATAATACCAAGCAATTTCTTATTATATTATGTTTGTTTTCTTAGTTAGTGGTTGGATTTTAGAATTTAATATCACATGATTTGAAGAACAATTACTGATATATATTTAACAAGACTTAATGATATGAACTTAATTTGGAGATTTTACTCCAACAAAAACTCTTGTGATATTATAGATTTGAAATGATATCTAACAGAGTCATTTGAAATTCTCTAAATTGAAAATTTATTTAATAATACTTATTAATTAAATATGTTATACACACATATTAGTCGAACTTTCTTGTACATTGCATTTATTGGCTTCTAGTTTGGTTAGAAAAACATAATCTTTATAACTAATTGCAATTGAGCAAAGGTTCAAAGTACAATAATTTTTTTTGTGTTTCATCACTTACTACATCATTTTTCTGCGCATATTACCTCAAAGCTTTTGATTTATTAATATTGGTAATACATGTACCATCTATAGAATATCAAAATGCTTCATACACAACAATGGGGCTCCTCACTTTGTTAGTACCATCATCCCAAATTAAAGAAGTAGAGACCATTTGTTTATCTAATGTTCCTTCAATTGTGAGTGCAAACGATTGCTTTTGTCCAGAAGATGTAAACGATAGAACACTAGGGTTCACTTTGATACTAAGTCCAGTTGGGGCGGTCACAGAAGCTTTGTATGTAGATGGTGATGTTCCAACATTAGTGACGGTCCGATTGAAAACATGACTTATAGAATTTGAGGGTTGTATGGATAGAGCAAAAGAAGGATAGTTTAGATCAAAGACTGTTCCATCAGAACCTTCTAGACAGCTACTATTGTCCCCAGTAACAGATTGTAATAACTTGGTACTATATCCTTGTCCACACAAAAATTTTATGTAGTCGGGTGCATCAATATCATATATTAAACCAGGATTTAAAGCCTTAAGAGGATTTATATTGCCTGCACCATATGCAAATTCAGCTCCAGAGCTCTTTTCAGCATCCATAGGGACAGCTGCAAGTAATACACCAAATTGGTCAAGGGTTATGGTCTTAATTAAAAGTAGGAGAAAATATTTTAATCCCTAACAAACTTATAGTATTCTTTTTTCCTTTCATCAACATCCATTATATTTATAAAAGAATGATGGCATGGCAAAACTAAAAAGTGACACGTCATCGTACTTTACACATGTTAAAGACAAAAGGCGATCAACTTTAAACTTTAGAAATAAAAGGCGATCAATTTTGAGTTTGTTAGGGACTAAAGCAATCACTTTAAAGTTAAAAGAACTAAAATTGCTCGTACACTAAAGTTTAGACCAAACCGTATACTTTAGCCTTAAAATTGCCAAGAGTGGGAACTTAATATAGCTATTACCAGTAGTCTTGAGAGCGGATATGATAGCAGCAGGTGACCATGTGGGGTGAAAGGATTTTATGTAGGCAGCCACCCCTGAAGCATGTGGGCAAGCCATTGATGTCCCTGAGATTATATTATATGAAAATTTTCTCTCATCTAAAGAAACTTCAGAAATTGGGGAAATTGGGGACCATGCAGCTAGAATGTCAACTCCAGGTGCAGCTAAATCCGGCTGCAACAACATGAAAATTCAGTAAGATGAATAATACCATTAACTCTAGGGGGATAACATTTTTCACAAATAATGACATGACAAGTTATGATTGATGTATAATCAAAATGGTAATAGAAGTTGATCCACATAAAAGTGATATTACTCTTATTAGAACATATATCATATCAAAAGTTTTCAAGGAAAATTGTGAAAAATGTTGTTTCCCTAACATTACTCAATAATACAAAGATGCAAATGTGAATAAGTGATTATTTGGAAGTTACCTTGAGAATGTTGTTTGCAGCTGGATTTGGACCTCTGGATGAGAAGGCAGCTATGTAAGGGGCAAATGTATCTTTACGGGCATTTGTCTTGAGAATAGTCGCAGTTGGGTTACTGTAAAATTGTGCATCTTCATTAGGATCAGTATGTCTTGTGAATTCCTTAATTGTCTAAGGTATTTTAGATGAATACCTTGTCGAATTTATGTACGAGTAAATGTTTGCACCATCCTCCAAGCTAAGGAAAGCTGCAGGCAAGGGAAATGGGAAAGCAGAGGAATCGGGGCGTCGGCCTTGCATCACAGTACCAGCTGCACCGGCAAAAAGTTGCCCAGTCCCATCATTTTCACCATCACAAAGTACAATTTTACCTTTCACCAAATTTTTGTCCAGAGAATCATCGTTGCAAGTCCTGCATTTTTGCAATAAGTTCCATTTTTTTTAACTACCCTGTTTGAAGAGTGTCTATAATTGGTACTTCTATTTTGAAGCACAAGGAATATTTCACTTGCTAGTTTGATAGATTTATGTATACACAACTGGAAAATGGTTAAACTTGTTCTTTTTGTTTATATGCATATCAAAAAATAGTTCAAGCTTATATATATTTTCTTTTTATTTTTCAGTTACCTGGCGTAGGAGGGAGAACCAATTTCTGATGTCTTGTTTGGTGCATCTCCACCATAAATTATTGGATATGTTCCATTCTTGAGGTCGAATGTATTAATTGAAACTCCCTACACATGAAATAAAGAAATTCTTCAAGTTACTTCGTAGTTTAAATTTTATACCGTATGATTTACACGTGCAATTCCACACGATTAAGGAAAATGGTTAGCTTGACACTTTCAAACTAAATAAAAATCATACCTTGACTGTTTGTGTATACTTCTCTATTTTAAATTTTTGTTACTTTATGAGGAAAAAAAATGAGGTACATGTGACAGATTGTAATTTGTGGAATATAAAATGAAAAACTCAGGATGGAACAAAAGATTTTTCCTGATGTATTAACATTTTGTTAAAGTTATTTTTTTTTGAAAAATTGCATAGAATCCTTTGTTGCATCCTTGAGAACAAAACATAATAAATTTCCTATGTTCTACTATGACTCTATGAGTAGGATAAATGAATTTTATTCCAAAACAGGGGCTAGACATTTTAATTACCTCAAATTTCTTGTTGTTACCTAATTGGACCTCGGTGAAAAACTTTCGGTCTGTGGTGCTTGCAGCCACAGAAAGAGACCATGGGGCGAAGCTTGAGAGGGTTGCTAGATCTGGACCCCGGTTACCAGCAGAAGTTGATGTCAATATTCCTTTTCTCATAGCATGAAAGGCACCAATGGCAATTGCATCTGCAAAATAGTTCTTAGAAGATCCACCAAGTGATATAGATATTATGTCAACCCCATCAGCAATGGCATCATCGAATGCTGCAAGAATATCAGCATCATTACAGCCTAAAGACCAACATATTTTGTACACAGCAATTCGTGCTGATGGAAGCCCTCCTCGTGCTGTTCCAAAACCAATGCCTTCTAAGCTGGCCGCGCTAACTAGGTTCCCGGCTGCAATTGATGCAACATGTGTCCCATGGCCGTCTGAATCTCTTGGAGATTTAATATCACCTTCTACAAATAATTTATCGCTGCGGTAATATTTTGCTCCAATGATTTTACTGCGTTAAGTGTAACCATATTTGTTAGTTGTACTTTTGACTCTAAATTTCTACGCTTGGCACAACGTTTTTCACAGCTACTAGCGTGGCTTTTGTGATTAGAATAACATCACTTTCACTTTAGTGTATTATTAACACCACTTTTATAGTGCATCAATCACAACAAATGACCAAGCCATGTTAGTAATTATAAAAAATGTCGTAAAAAATATAACGTAGCTTAATATATACAAAACAGTTTGGTTGGATGTAAAAGATATACTTGTTGCAAGTGAAATTGGTTGTGGCTTGGCACTTGCCCTTCCATTTGCTAGGTGGTGGACCAAATCCTTTGTCATTAAAGCTAGCAGACTCCGGCCAAATTCCAGTGTCGAATACTCCTATAATGGCATCGCTTTCAGTTGTTGGTTTATCCACTTGCTTCGGAAGGCCAAGGAAGTCCCATGACCTCGTTGTATGGAGCTCTTTTTTTTGGTTAGGGAATACCGACACCACCCCATCCATTCCTACATATTCATTGTTACAACATTTTATTATGAATTCCAGATTTTTTTTTTTTTGGGGGGGGGGGGGGGGGAATTGTGATCAGGTTCACCCACCAGCCATTTTTTGAGCTTCTTGCTCAGTTAGCTCCACTGCAAATCCATGGAAACTCCTTTTGTAGCTATAGAGTAAAGATTCTGCTCCAATATGACTAAAAGGAAGCATATGCAATTTGACAAGTCAAGGTCTAGAAGCATTTCAACGCCTAATAACTTTATCCATAATTTTCTAATGTAAATTCACGTGAATTGAGATAGTATTGTAAATTTTTGTATCAGCCATTGGATCAAATGCAAAAAGGTAAATATAAAAAAGCTCACATTTTTTTTTATAACTTTTTTAACCTTTTGAATTAAATGGATGATACAAAAAGACAAGGAGAGAGGAGCTTTGAATTGTCATTTTTTTTTAAAAAGACTTGGTAATGTCATTGGGTTACTCTTGACTAGAATCTAGAAAAGTATATTTAATTTTGTAATTTGTGAAGAAATTAGGTTTGCACAGATTAATTAAAAAATCATATTCATTTAAATTAAAATTTACTAAGAAATCATTGACATTAATAATAAAATAGCTAATAAAAATAAAATGGAAAAATTAACTTGTATTACAAGAAGTTCATTGTTTGAGATTAATATTTTATTAAAGAGAAAAAGACAGTAGAAAATAGAATTTTAATCAGGGTAGTGTTTTAAACTTTTTAAGAATTTTGAAATAAAGTGTTATATATAAAAAAAACTATATTAATAATTTTAAGATAGAATGAGGTGACAAAAATATGTCATACGTATAACATTGCTATTAAATCACATAATATAAATTTCAACCTATGACGCTCACTCTATAATAATTGCTCTTATAATTAAGCTAAGACACCAATCGACTTTTGTTGTAAATTCGGATTTCAACTTGACACCAATCGACTTTTGGTGTAGGTAAAGTTCAAACTCAATATCTATTATTCAACAACAAAAGATTTTACTAGTTGAATTAACTGAAGCTTACTATACCTTTAATATATTGAATATAATGTGATATCGTAACGCTTCAAGTCATATCATCTAAATACAACATGTGAGACTGAGACCCCACTTTTTCTGGTTTTATTGGAAGCTTTCTCATCAAAAAAAAAAAAATTCTTTTTTTAAATTCTAAATATAACAAGACAAAAACTTATCTTGAAAATTGTCAAAATCTTGTTATAACAAATAAATTCAAGCATCATAAAAGCAAGTTTCTGGTGGTGCCATTATACTACTTTTATAACCTGCCAACGACATCTTGTAGCATGCTAGTGTAAAGGGATGATGTGGAAACCTCATCTCTCTTGTTGCCCATATACACAATATATGCCTGCATGCACGATATCATATCATAGGAAGAACATTAATAAGCCTGTTAAGTAGGAAAAAACAGTATAGGTGTTTCAGGTGCATGAACATGTGGGTCCCTTCTCCCTCTGTGTATAATAAAGTCTGTTTATTGTGCCGCATGAATTAAAAGGCCAATTTCACCATAAAATTTTTCTATCACACTCTGTGTGTTGCACTTTATTCCCTACTAATCTCAATTTGATGCATATTTTCTTTTCTTTTCTTTTTTAATCAAATTTAAAATAGGAAAAAAAATCAACTACATTCCATTCGGTAATTGGTGGAATTGTAAATAAAGTGGGAAAGGTCGTTTCCATGAAAAAACATAAGAGATCAGAGATAGAGAGATATTTGCCTTTTTGTCATTCTGAGAAGTTGAGTGACCAATAAGCAGAGTGGAGGCAAAGCAGAGGAGGAGCAGCATTGAGAGACTTGAGGTTTTGCCTGCCATTTTAAACATCTGCACAAAATGCTTCAGTTAAATTAAAACTCAAGCCCCCATCAAAACACCATTGTAACCCTTAATTAATCCTCATTATAGTCATAGCTCCAAGTATATATATATATATATATATATAAATCAAGAATTTATGGAAAACCAAAAGTTTTACCTTGATTTATGGTGATACTGTGGCCAGAGCAATTGAACTTAAAACAGTTTTTGGTGAGCTAACTGGAAATGGCTCAGGGTGCGTGGGAATAATTAATGGCAGCCAATGGTGGGAAGAGGTGGTGGTGGCATAGCCGCGAAGTGAGAAGAAGATAAGACTGGGAGAGGGATAGGAAGTAGAGGACAGGGTGTTGTTGCTTTGCTTGTTGGAGAGCTTGAGCTTGAATGAAGATCTTAGGTGTCTATTTGTACTAGTTGCCCCTCGAAATTTCCTTGAACATGTCCCACATTTTATTCTTGCCTGAAACTTAACATCATTTTTACTAAAGCAAAGCAGTAATTTTTACTGAAATTTCTCTTAGGATGAATTTGGATTAGTTGCACTCTAAGATTAGATGCCTGTACTGCTCCAATGAAATTGAAAATGTGGAAGACAAATAAACAACATTAAGTTTAATTATTAAATTATAATTAGCACATGGACAAATTTAAGAATAAATACAATTAGATACAATTTTTTTTAGAAAGATTGTAAGGACAACCAGCTCAAGAAAAAATTTGCTCCAAACTTTTTTCGTATTTGAAAACAACTTATTTAGATTTTTGCTAAAAAAAATTTAATGAAAGTGTCCTTTAAGAAAATAAAGTCTAAAAAAGTATACATAAAAAACTATTAAAAATTAAAAAGCTAGCTTATAAGCTAGTCCCAAACACACGGATTTGAACACAGCTGAAAACTAAAAACACTGTAGCAAAATAATTTTTAAATGTATGAATAGTACTGTAAGACCCATTTTTAATAAAAAAATTGCTAAAAAATGAAGATTGAGTCCCGTGAACAATACATGGTACCTACTAGTGTATACTGTTTACGCAAAAAAGTCAACACACAAACGCAAGACTTGAAAAGCGCAGAATGCATTTACCAAACGCAAACTGAAAGTCTAGATGACCCTCTTAGAACCAATTGTATGCACCAAGGACTTAGACTTAAAATTTTGACCCTTTCCAAATGACCGTAACAGGAACACTTTTTTTATATTTTTTGTTGAGAAGTGGGTGTTTAATTTGTATTTTTAAACAACTATTTTCAATTTTTAGACAACATTTCACTCATTTTCACACACTTTTTCACTTACACGTATTTCTATAAATATTTTCAAACAATAATTTTCAGTTTAAACACATATACCAAACAGACCCTTAACAGGAACTTATGTCCTCTATAGCTCTATATAGCCTTCAATATCCGTATACACAACTTTTATATATATAATCAATATACATAATAACTAGATAATTAGATAAGTACAAAAAATCTCTCATAAGAAGTTATCGATATTTTTTTTAAGAAAAAAAAAATGTTCTTAGCACCAAGACGCAATAAATAGTTCCACATTTTATTCGTTTTCTTCATCATTCAGTTGCATCTGTTCAAATTTTGCAGAGCTCAGTTATTATGACTCGTGCGAGCTTGTAACTCAAGTGGCAGCACAAAAGTGAAGGACCTTTGGCAATTTTTGTTCAACTTTTTGTGTTCTTTTCTTTCGTCCAAAACAAAGAACAGACATATAACTTAGCAATCTACACTAAAAATTGATTAATATTTAAATGGAATGATAAAGAATTTCATAAACCAACGTCTTTCCCAATAAAAACAAAAAAAAACAGACAGAAAAACAACCACTTTAATTATTTCCTTCCTCAGTAAGCTACACACCACCGAAAGCCAACGAAAAAGGTGAGAAAATTTTTGTAGGACAGTAATAAATAAATGGAAGTGGAAAAGTCTTCATGAAGACGAAGACCGAGTCAACGCGTTCCGTACTTACTAATTTCCAAAAAAAAAATTTACTGAAACTAATTTCCAAAGTTGATAATGACATTTTTATAAAATAAAATAAAAATTTGATGACGAAACAAAATTACATTTCTATACGACAGCCTGTGTTATGTCATATGTTATTATGATCAAACTAATCACTATTAAGAGATTCCGGTGCTTTTGTATCAAAAAGAGATTCCGGTGCTTCTAAATTATTTATTGGGATTTGTGTTCTATCAAATATTTTGTCGTTTAAATTGACAAAGGTGGAAAGATTGTTTGCTTGGTTAATGCAAAAATTTATATCTATTTTACGTTTTTTATTATAAATACTTGCTTTTCAAAACATCCTAAATTATATTATTTATTTTATACTATATTTTATTAAAATATCAAATTTTTTTTATTAAAATTTTTTTTTTCTTTCTTCATACATAAAAATCATCATCTACTATTTTTCTTCATTCTAAAAAGTAAGTATAAAATTAATAGTGATAATATAAAAATACAGAGTTTTTACAGTAATCATGTATTTTTACGCAACTTTTAATAGCTTAATGTAAGTGAATTTTGAGATTAATTGGCTAAAATGTGATTCTTTTTCTAATCAAGCATAAAAAGCTTTAGATTTCCATTGAGAGTTGGGAATTAGAAATTTGAGAAGAGAAAATATGGATACAACTTTTGCAACAATAATACAAATATAATCATTTTCACACTTCATTTCACAACTTATTAAGTGGTGGGTCGTATAAGTTAGTAACGAGTAGAAAATGCCAATTGTGCACAATCACACAAGTCGCAGCTTTTGTTATCAATCTAATGTGGTTGATTTTGAGAGGTGATGAAAAAGTTGTGGTTCTATATGAAAATAGTAGGCAATCACTTATAATCTAACACGTCAATTTTTTTTTTTTTTTTTTTAAATCATGACACAAAAATTATGGCCATAGAAGAACTTATTCCCATTTTTTTTTAAAAATAATAATAATTACTTTCTTAAAGCATTCATAAATGGTTTGCTAAAAAATTTAGCTTTTAACATACCAAAAAATTACTTTATCAATTTTAGCATACTACCTAACAATATACCTTACATCCATACTCTATTATTGTACTACTTCAATTAAATATTGTTTCTTTAATTTTTTTTCTTATTTCTTTATTCATGGAAAAAGAGAATTGAATATTTTTTTAAAAAAAAAATTTCTTGTGTTTAACTTGTTGCTAGTAGTTTACTATAGTGACAAGTTAAAAAAATAAAAAAAATTAGCTATAACACAGGATCATTCAAATCAGTGGTAGAGTCAACAAGTTTTCTCGAGAGACTGGTGAATACATTTTTGTGTAATTTTTAAATTTATTATCAAATATAAAAGAAGATTAATGGTCCACCTTAGCACCCCTAGCTCCGCCTATAATTCGAATAGTATTTTAATTTGCTCTAAGTTCACCGAACTTAACTATCAAATTTTTTTTTTTTTTTAGCAAGAACGATAGAAAGTATCAATTTTTAATTTGCATAGAAAAATGAAAACCTATCTATTGGCATAGGAAGGCTCCGCGAAAGAGCCATGAGAAAATTGTCCTGATAAAATAGAATTTAGCTTCAGTTGCGGTACGACTCTTTGAGTCTTTTGCGTTTGAAATGGACTAGTGTGTGTGGACTGGACTGGGAAGCTTTTAGAACCAATAGTAGCCGACGCTCCACGACGCGTTTCCTTATGTATGAAGTTTATTGAAGGGGTGCCGTGGGCCAAATGCAAGAGATTTCAAATTTTCAATCAATTTACTATCCGATAACTACTCCGTAGAATGTGCACATAGGAAAAATCAAAGTGAAAGATGCCCCATGCAAATCACGGATTGATGGTGCTATCTGACAACATAGGAAGATTTTTGACAATTTCAACAAGGTTTGGTCAATGATGTATTCATTATCCACTCATTTTTTAAAATTGTTTATGAAAATTTGAGAAGTTGTCAAAAAAAAAAAAAAAAATAGAATTCAGGTAATTATCGATTTTGAAAAAAAATTTATAAAAATTTAAAAAAATTATTAAAAAAGTTAATCACTTTTTTATTTTTCCATAAAAAATTTCTTAAAATGGTTTACTAATGTATGTTATACATGAGAAATTATTGTGTACTCCAGAAGTACCATAAATGTATACTCTCTCTTCTCACATGAATGGTGGATCTCATTAATTAAATTCATGGTAGGACCAACCATTCATGTGCGAGAGGGGAGTACGCATTTATGGTACTCCGAGAGTACCTAATAATTTTCCGTTATACATTAGTAAACAATTAACTATTTATTTTATGAAATTGTTTATAAAATTTTAAAAAAGTTATCAAAAAAAAAATTAATCACTTTTTTAAAACAAAATTTCCTTAAATGGTAGTAAAACTCTTACAACAACATTAACCTCTATTTGAAGTACTGTGTAGAATTAGAATCAGGATCAAGATCAAGGTTCAAGTTTTCAAGAAAAAAACTCCTAATCACCTATTATGGTAGCCCATGTCACAAAGTCTTTCTCAATTATTATTATCTTTCTTAAATTAAATTCAAGCTCATGTGAACATAGGAAAAAAAGAAAGATGCAATCAGGTTAATTTGGAAAAAAATGATAATGGCCGGTCATTTGCTTTTTTTTTTCTTTTTTCATAACATTTGACAATCAAAATCCTATTCTTCCTCCCGATTCCTCAATTATTATTATCTTTCTTAAATTTAATTCAAGCTCATGTGAACATAGGAAAAAAAAAAAAGGAAAAAAAAAACAAAAAGAGAAATGCTTTTCGAGGAGTGCACTCCTCAGAAAGATGCAATCAGGTTAATTTGGAATAAAAGTGATAATGGTCATTTGCTTTTTTTTTTTCTTTTCTTTTTTCATAACTTTTGACAATCAAAATCCTATTCTTCCTCTTGTTTCCCAAACCCAAGTTATATGATTATTAATTTATTAGATTGATACGAATATTTTGGTTGATCCATGGCATTTGTTTATGCATTCACATGGAAAAAAAAAACACAAGCTTAGATATCAACCAAATTGACTTGAAGTTGACTCCTATAAGCAAACATAGTCAATTGCATGATTCTATGGGATTCATTTCATTAAAGGGGGAAGCTTTTCTGCTAATTTTGCACCCGATCTCAATCCTATCAAAAAATTAGACAACTATTCACGTTTTTCTTTTTTATTTTATTTAGTGTCAAAAGTGATTTCCATGTGCTGTGTGTTCACTGGCAATTGTGTTTGAATCTTGATTGATTGAGAAACCACTCTTGTACGTTTCATTATTTATGCTTGCCATTGTTAAAAGAAGGGAGAATGTAATCCATCAGACACGAAAAGGAGACTTGTTTTCTTATTGGAAAATGATTTGCCGGAAATTAAGTTATAGCAATTTCTACAAACCAAGTTGCAGTCATTTTTGCAAAAATACACATATGTCAATATCTTAAATAGACATCTGTTTAAGTTTATATTTAAATGAAAATTTCATTGTTAAGATTGAATTTTTTACCAAATGGCCACTTGACATATGTGCATTTTACAAGAATTACAGTAATTTACTCTTTTTTTTATTTTTCTCTATTTTTTGGGGAACAAATAGGAAATTTGTTTTTTTTTTTTCAATAATTTAATAATTATAATAAGAGAATTTGAGTCTTTGACGTCAGTGAAAAAAGAGCCTTTAATTGAGATGTAAATCCACTTTAAAGGGCAAGGAAAGAAAGATTTAGGTTTTTTTTTTTTTTGGTAACCAGAAAGATTTAGGTTTGATACTTTGATTATTAGAGTAAAAAGGTTAGAGGTAATAAAGAATGAATTGATGTTTTCTTTTTGACCGGAAAAGGGTAAAAAAAAATTGACTAAAATTACTCTCTTATTTAGACCCACAAAATATTACCAGTGTATAAAAGTGGGAAAAATAGAATAGAAGCAATATGAGACAAATAAATCATATTTATCAATCAGAAAAGGATTTCCTCCCATTTCCTCATACTTTTAGCCAAATATAAGATACATGGCTTTAAAAAAAAATTAATTGTCTTTAAAAATCCATATAAATCAAACAAGATGTTTTTCTCAAAAAAAAAAAAAAAAAAATCAAACAAGATGCAAACTGCTTGCACCTGGACATAAAGACCCTATGAAATTTTAGGGTTCGTAAGTGCAGAATTTAAGATAAAGTAAACCGAGAATAAGCTAACTCAAGGATAAAAACTACTTAAAGATTTGCAGAAAAGTAAATTTGAGGCTAAGTTAAACTAAATAAGACTTAGTTGTGGAAAGTTAAAAATATTGGAAGGAAACTTACTTTTAATAATTCAACAATCCAACTACAATCAAGACTAAATCTACTAGAAGGAAAATACATTGATAAGTAAGCAGAATTTGGGTATCCTTGATGTGGTGGTAAAGATCCCTTCTTCTAAAATGACAACCTTATTTATATTTGAGACTCGACAGATATTAATATTTATAATCCACTAAAAGTGTGCCATTTCTATTTCCTTTTAGTGCCTTAACCATTTTAAGAATTGTTAGGACATATGTGATTCATGTTAGGAACATATGTCAATATTTATGTAGTTGGCTAATCCTTTGACAAATTGCACTTTACTTGCAATTTGGTAAATCTAGGATGTGTTTAATACTTCAAAAAACATGTTGTTCAAGTCTAGTATTAAAGCCATGAAGATTGGACCAAGAAACAAGTGAAGAAAAGCTGTTCAATAAAGCTGGACAGATAGCTCGATAGCTACTCAACACCTCTCGACAGCTAGGCTATCTATCGAGATTTTCAACTTCTTCTTATCGCAATCTCGATAGCTTCTCGACAGCTGGTGGATCGATCGAGAAAGCTCATGTCCCCTCGACAGCTCCTCGACAGCTTCTCAATAGCTATATCTGTTGAAGTTTAAAGCTCGACACCTCCTCGACACCTCTCGATCGATCGAGGTTACAAGAATTCAAATTTTCAGATCTAATTTTCGGCCCATGCTGACATGTATGTGTAGAGTTCATTTTCTCACAACTCTAGACCTATATAAGGCTTATTTTAGAGGCCGTCACATAAGAGAATACAAGGAGAACATATGCAAAAGGTGACTGATGTCTTATTCTCTCTGAAAGAAGCTACTACGTCTTTGCACCTTAGGGTTTTGTAACCAAGTGCTTCTTGATCTTCATTGTTGATGAAGTGAAGAACTTTGCAACCAACATTCTTCTTCCTCAAGATTGGTGAGTGAGTCACGTACTGAGATTCGTGTAAAAGAGTTAGTCACGTACTAGGATCCGTGCATCAAAAGGGTGGCGTTCATATATTGAAGAGTTCAGAGGTTCTAAAGTGGTAGAAGGTTTCTGCTGCAAGTTCATCTAGGGGGATTGTAAAGTTTAGGGACAAAAATTTTGTACTAGATCTGAAACTTCTCTTTACTATAGTGAATTGCTTTTCGGGAAGGTTTCCCCCCTAGGTTTTTTACTGTGAAACTAGTTCGTTTCATTGGTTTTCCTGGATCATCATATCTTGTCTTATTTAGTTTTTCCGCTGCATGATTTTGACATGATATTGATGTTTGTTTGTTTTAACAAGTTTTATTCATAATAAATCTAATTAACAACTTGGGTTTAAAACTTGTTAATTCTATCAACCGGGGTCTAAATTTTCCAACAAGAATAACCAAACAAATTATAGTAAATAAATAAGATAGGAAAATAGCAAGCAAAAGGTTTAAACAAATTCAAAAAAAGTTTCTATTTGGCTGATTGGGCCACTCAATTCAGCAAGTCTAGATTTTGTTGCTTAAAATTTATAGAAATAGAGTGTTTGCTGGTTGTTTTAGCTGTACATATGAGCATAGTTGTCAGTATTGTATGATACACGATACTTATCATACAATACATATCGTATTGTGCATAAAAAGTTCCATATTGTATTGTGTATCGTAAGTGCTAATGAATTGTACAATACAGTGTATGTATCGTATGAATCATATCATATCGTAAAATCATACGTATTGTACAATACATAGACAAATGCTTTAAAATGAGATTTTTTGTTAAAATTTGTATTTTTATTTGAATCTAACAAGTTGTTAGACTTGTTTTAAACACAAAATTATTAGGTTACTTAATTTAACCTAATAAAATAACATATTCATAAGTTTTTTTCCTCTCTTTTTCTTCTACAAAATTTGGACTACGCAATACACACCCACACTTCACTTTAATATTTACAAATTTATTTTCTATACTATGAATAAGATATTAATTGAAAATACAATTATTTTTTATTTTTGTCAATATTATCATAAGTCCAAGAAACTAATGGCCCATTTGATACGTGTGTTTAAATAACAGTTTTCAGTTTTTTTAAAAATATGTGTAGATGAAAAAGTGTGTGAAAATACGTGTAATATTGTTTAAAAATTGAAAACATGTGTTTAAACACATGTATCAAACAAATCCTAAAATGCCAAGAAGAAATTTTTTAAAATTATTAAAATAAAAATAATAAGAAGAGATGGTAAATGTTAACAACGATGAAAAAATAAGTTTGCAAAATGATAAACACGACGATAGCATTGACTTATATGAGGTTGATTAGCCAATATGATATAAATAAACTATTATTTTTTGGTCATTTTTAATATATTATAACTTTTGAATTTAAGCAATTTGAGTACTTTATAAACATAGGCTAGTTTGATATATTTAGTTAACTTGTTAAATATTATTACATAAGTAATGAATAAATTAGTTATTCATTGAATATGTTCAAAATTTATAATGAATATACCCTATATATAAATATATTTATATCTATAATTTTTTATAAATTTTATTAAGTATTTGTGTATCTTACAATATATGATATAATACGATACACAATTTAAAAAAATAAAAAATCGAAACACGAAACAACTCACATTTAAACAACTATATATATATATATATATATATTTATATATATGAGCACAAACTCATAGTTAGCACTGCGATCAGCTCTATTGCAGCTGACAATGGATTTATTGTGCAGCATAAGTTGGTGCATTGGCGTAATCTGTCAGCTATGGCTAACATTGGCCAATACCTAGTTGGAAGCAAGTTACAGTGTGGGTATCTCTACTTTCACGGCGGTCACATCAATATTAGCGTCCCCCAAGTAATTGGTCCGCATCTTTAAATCAAGATGTTGATATGATAGGACTACTTTGAATGATCTCTTAACTTCACACATCTACTGAATTAAGTATTTCAAGAATCAAGTAATTGAAGTCTGAAGTCCGGAGCAAATTCTAGTTGAAATGCTAGCTATGAAATTCGTGCAACAGGAAATCCAAGCATATTTGTACTGAATTAAGTATTTCAAGAATCAAGTAATTGAAGTCTGAAGTCTGGAGCAAATTTTAGTTGAAATGCCTAGCTATGAAATTCGTGCAACAGGCAATCCAAGCATATTTGTATGGGTTTAGCTTAAGTTCAATGTATCAACACACTGAACATATTAAGATACGAATACTGATGCACTAAACATATTGGAATGCAAATGCATATCCGAACTAAATACGTGTCCATATCTCAACGTGTCAAGTGCATTAATGTACTGCACATAAACCATGTTTATTTGCCTATAACATGTTTGATGAGCAATTAACATGTTTGATGAGCAAAGTAACATGTTTGGTGCTTTTTGCCTTTTTCCTCTACTAAGCCAATTATTGTTATCTCCATAGGAAGAAACCTCTCTCCTTTGCTTGGTACTAGGGGTGTCCAAACCCGACCGTGACCCGTCAGACCGACCAACCCGCCCGATCTCCACTCGAACCGACGCTCCCGTCGATCGGTTTCGGGTTTCCGCACCCAAGAACCAACGCCGGTGGGTCGAGTGGTGGGTTTTCTTCTCCAAAACCCGAGCCACCCGACCCGACGAAGGTTATATACAATCCGGCGAAATCACACTCAAATTCGAGGAGATCCAGCGAGTTCTCAACCATATGTGGTGAGATTTAGCCAGATTCGGCCATTCCTAGCAAATTTCAGCGATTTTGGTGCAGATTTCGGCCATTTTGATGCAGATCTTGTGATTTTTTACATTTTTCGGCGATGATCTCCAACTCTGGTGACGACCCGATCTCCACCCAAACCCAAAACCGATCCGACCGATTGACGCCGGCGGTCGGTTTTGGGTCACTTTTTCGTCCACTCGACGCCAGCGGGTCGAGTTCGGGCTGGGTCGAAAACCGACCCGGCCCAACTCGTGGACACCCCTACTTGGTACTATAAACTATTGTGTATATAGGTATATACATGGATAAGTTGTAATAATAATGTTTGAGTTTAGAGAATATTGTTTCATAAAGAGAAAATTCAAGTTCTGGAATTTTCTAAGTGAAATTCGAACTAAAGGATTTTCTATCGGTTGAAACTTTTGTTTGTTCGATCGAAATGATGAAGAAAATAATCTTGGACTCTCTAGATGATTTGATTGCTATTCGATTCCTGTTCGATCGATTGAAAATAGCTTTCGATCAATACTCGATTAATCAAGACTCATAAAATTGAATTTTCTGCCAAATTTTCTAGTGATTGTTCTTAATGTTTGAAGAGTTTTTAAGCCTTGTGAACGGTTTTATGAAACATTTTAACTCTCCATATCTGCCTTTTAAAGGCATATAACCTTATGGATATAAATAGAAGTTTATGTTCACTTAAAAAAACACAAGAAATCTTGTGGTCATTCTCCAAAGTTACTATCTGTAAAACCCAACAACTTGGTTGTATCCTGAAGACAAGTTTACGATAACCCTTTAGCAACAATAGTGTGGGGGCAAATATTGTCTAAGGATAACAATTTTCTACCTCCAAGTTATCTATTTCTGTTTGTCTTTTATGTTATCTTTGTTCTTCCTTTATTACTTTGTGTATTATTCCCAACATAAACATCAGCAACTTATCATTTATTTCTTGTTTGCAATTGTTCTATCTATGGTACTTGGCCATCGAGCTACCACTCATGCAGATGAAAGAGAGAGATAAGAACAATGCACTTGTACATAGAACACGGTTTAATTGATGACCAATGCTCTCTCATCCGCAAGTGGTCCAAAACAAGCACTCTTCTCTTCTTCTTCTTCTTCTTCTTCTTCTTCTTCTTCTTCTTGTCAGATTTTGTATTACACGAACCTTCTGTCTTTTCTTCCAAAGTTTAGCACTAAAAGGCCACTGCTGGGCTCATGAAAAGCTTTGCAAACCCGAATGGATAACAGAAACTAGTCTAATTGGCCATCGAGCAACCACACATGCAGATGAAAGAGAGAGATAAGAACAATGCACTTGCGCATAGAACATGGTTTAATTGATGGCCAATGCTCTCTCATCCGCAAGTGGTCCAAAACAAGCACCTCTTCTCTTCTTCTTCTTCTTCTTTTTGTCAGATTTTGTATTACACGAACCTTCTGTCTTTTCTTCCAAAGTTTAGCACCGTAGGGTGGCTAAAAGGCCACTGCTGGGCTCATGAAAAGCTTTGCAAACCCGAATGGATAACAGAAACTAGTCTAAAACTATATTATCAACATTGTAAACCTAATTCCATAAGAAAACATTGTGAACCTAATCATGTACAGGATCATATATAACTTGTAAACCTACCAAAATAAAATTTATTTCTCAAAAATTGATGTTTTCTTGTTTGAGAACAGTATTCTATATATCTCTTTAAAAAGTGGGTATACAAACTAGTGTGTGGGTTTGTTATACCCTTAGTCAGGAATTTTCTTCTTTTTTTATGTTTTTATTTTCAAATTTTTTTAGATATAAAAGAATATTATATAAGTGTATTTTTTATTTTGAATTTTTTTTAGATGTAAAAGAATATTATATAGGATTTTTTTCCCCTCATCGAATCGCGTGTTTTGTACTCTATGACTTAGAAGGCACAAGAATAGAATATGAAACACTTTTGTCAAATAAGAGATCTAAATTTTGAACTCATCTACACCCATCAATTGGTGTTTTAGCCTGATGATCATTATATATATATATATATATATTTCTCTCTCTCTTTTGGTTGGAAGTGACATATACTACCTCAATGCTAAGTTTTTCACATGTTACTTTTGATATTGCATATAAATAATTACCACGTAGGCAAGCTAGTTGGATATTATAATCATTTTTTTAATGATTCAATGGTTGGCGGTTGAGAGATTTAAACCTAATAATCACAAATGTAAGTTGAGGTGCAAGAATCCCGATAATGTTATAATCACAGTTACTTCATGTTCATCTACAACTTGTAATAACTTTTTTTGAGATAAAAGATAGAAACTTGTAATAACTAATAAGCTGTTGAACCACAAAACTTGAGCAAAAATTCAACTACTGTGTAAAACAAGTTACAAGCCCCAAAAAAATTGCCTATTTGGACAAGTCCATATGCTCATGGTGACTTGGGTTGCAATGCTGGTTAAATAAGACCTAACTTTTGTGGGATAGCAGATATTTTTCAGGAAGGCTTGGCCGCTTGGGTGATATCCACTCCCCGTCGGGCCCACAATTTTGGCCCAAAAATGAGCTGATTCGGAGGGAAGGAAGGACCACTTTAATGAGATTCATTGGAACAGGAAAAAAAAAATATATATATATATATATTGCGCGTGTTTAGAGATTTTTTTAGGGTAAACTACATATTTAATCTCTAACCTTTACACCATATTTTAATTTAATTTCTAATCTTTCAATTGTGTCAATTTGATCCCTAATTTTTCAATATTGTGTCAATTTAGTTCCTGATGTTATATCTTAGATGAATATTGCTAACATGACAAATGGCCAAAATAAAATTTAAGTTTATTGTCTCATCAACATAAGCTAATTTTTTGTTTTGACCATTAGACACGTCATAAATTTTCATCCAAAAGATAACAGTAGGGACTAAATTGATACAATTGAAAGGTTAGGGATCAAATTGAAATATAGTGTATAGGATAGGGACCAATTACATAGTTTACCCATTTTTTTATTTTTTTTAGATAAATATTAATAATTTGCATTTATTATAATTTAGAAATATTTTTTTTTTCAAATAAATAAAAATGATAAACTTTAGAGAAAGCAATAAAAAGATGAAAAACGAATTATAAAATGTTAAATTTTATGGAATAAAAAGATGAACGCGAAGGAAAAAAAATCCTAAAATTTAAGAGTTCTCTTTTTAAATTCAAAATGAAATTTGTTATTTGACATTTATAACCCTATTTTTAAGAGAAATTACCCTTAATTAATAAGGGTATTTTTGAACCACACAAAAGTCCAGTTCAAAAAGAAAAATCTTTTTTTTTTTTTTTGAGAGAGAGTTTCAACCTATAGCGTCCGCTCCTGATAATTGCTCTTTATTATCAGACCAAAACACCAATCAATTTTTGGTGTAGGCGGGGATTGAACCTCAAATCTCTTATACAACCATCAGAAACTTTACAAGTTGAGCTAACTGGAACCCACAAAAAAAAAAAAAAAAAAATCTGCTTATAGATAGTATAGATAAGTCAATAAAAATAAACTCATCCAAACACACTATTTTCTTATTATTAAATGTCCAAAATTAGTAAAAGTTGGAGTAAGGACATATTCTAGAGCAATTACACTCTATCTAATTGTAGGGATTCAGCTGAAGGTTTTATAACTGAATTGACACATTTTCATGTACAAAGTGATTGGAGGTTTGGGGAGGAAGGGTTTGAGCTACGAGATTAACAATATATTATAACTATCTCAAAAAAAAAAATTGTAAGAATTTAGAAATATAGAAAATGCACAAGCAATATTGAGCTAAAATAATATAGTTTTGTAATAACAGTTTTTTTTTTAAAAATATTTGAAATAGAAATTCCACTCTAGTCTAATCTAGATGTATATGTTTGTAAAACTCCTTCCATAATATAGTTATGTCATAACAGTTAATGGGGGTTGTTTTGTTAAACTATTTTCCATCATTCAATATTAAAAAAAGAAAGCCCAAAAAAATAAGTTTTCTTCTAAATTAGTTTGGAGGAATCTCCACTAAGCATTATGTGGCGACTTATATATAAAATCATTTTTTTATAGGCTTATAAAATCAGTTTTGAGTAACTATAATGATGTATTTTTTACATAAGAATTTGAGATTTTTTTTTTTAATATTTAAGAATTTATAAAAATTTAGTAGGTAATTTGACAAAATCTTGAGAATTACAATTTTTATGAACACATCTCTCAATAGATAATTTTCAAGAATTGCAAAAATTCTAAATCCATCATTTTAGGTGAAAAATGTCAATTCTCACTTATCTTATTTTTGTGAGAATTACAAATGCAACTCCAAAAATCAAATTAATTTTCACTTTTTTCCTCAAAAATAATTTTATAACAAAAAATAGTTTTTTTTTTCCAAAAGAAAATAAATAAAATGTATTTTTGTTATTTAAAAAATTATATATAATTGTGAAATTATCCATTATTTAGTTACTTAACAAGAAAGTATAAGATCATCTTGTTTCTAACTTTTTCTAGATATATATATATATATAAAATATATATATATATATATATATATCTTAAATACCAAATTTTATATCTTTCAAAATTATGTATAGTACGTGTAGGGACCGGTTTCGAGCACTCCTACGTGTAGAGAGTGGACCCAAGCCCAGCTAACCCCGCAATGAATTTATAGAGTATGGGTTCAAGAGCTAGGCCCTAGTGAGGAATGCAACGGCCATGCATGGTTATACGTGAATGCTGATAACTTAAACGTGGGTTAGGATGCACAAGAAGGCTCCTCGGATGGGTCTTACAGAGCTTGAAGTTCTTATTATCTCTTTTTTAGAAAGGTTACAAGGTTTGAGAGAATATAAACTGCTACAGTATTTCTTTTCTCTGGTTTTTTCGTCCGTCCCTTCTTCAAGAGGGACTTCTTACATTATATGCCTCTCTCTCAGTTGATCCTAGCCCTACATTTGTTGATCAGCCAGGCCACCACTCGAGAGCCTGTCCCATCAGCCGCATTCCCATCCCTCCTGTGGGTTGCAGCGCCCAAGACGGCACTGTTCAGGGGTCCTATCCTCATTAATGCGGCCAGGGCGTTAGTTGAGGGCATTTAATGTGGAGGTGACAGTTCATCTGGGACTTGCTCCTCCACCATGCTTCCATGTCCGGTGTTTGGTACTTGCTATTTGCTCCTTGGATGCTCAGGGAGATTCCCATTGAGGGTGTGCAGCTTGCTCGCTTTCTGATCTCGGGCGGCCGAGGAAGTAATCATCCTCGGCAATGGTTCTTAGGCGACTGGGCTTTATACTTTCGTCCTCAGACCTTGGACGCGTCCTCGGCGTGGGCCTTTGGGCCTGATTCGGAGTGGGCCGGGGTTGCCTGACTCTTTCTGGCCCCACAATAGCCCCTCAAAATCTTGTTGTCCGCATCCTCGGGCGGAAAGGAGGATTTTGACATCCTCGGACCTGCTCCGTGTCCAATCGAGTCTTGTCCCTCGTCAGCGTTGGAGCCTTTTCGTCTGCCCAAGGTGCGTTACTGGCGCTTCGATGCGCGTAACGTATCCTGCATTAAATTCGGGCGGCTTTATGTTCCCCACGTTCAACGGGCAGATGACAATCTAACGGTGGGGATGCGCCAAGCATTTATGGGTGGGAAAACTCGCGCGGCTCTTCCATCTAGGGTATAAATACCCACTCGAACCGCTTTCTCCTTTTTTCATTCACAATCAAGAGCTCTTGCGCCTTCATTCAGAGTCTAGCCAAATTTCCACCTACATCTCCAACATAAAAAGCCTGTCCGAGGAGCTCCTCCTCATTTCTGTCAGTCGCTCTATCCCTTTCTGAGCTTTCTTCCTCTCTACTCCTCCTTCTCTTTTATTTGCTCTTTCTTTAGCTCTCTTAGGCGTCATTCGGGATGGGTAGGCTTAAGAAGTATGTCTACACTGAGGAGGCGATGGAGAAATTCATCGCCGATTATAAGATACCGGCCAACGTGGGCTTGAGGTATTTTGAGGAGGGGGAGTGGCATCTCCGGAGGCAGGAGGGCGAGGTGGTGATTCTCATCATCGCCTTCCTTGAAGGGGGGATGAGGATCCCCATGGGGCCGGTGACGAGGGGTTACCTTACATACTTCCGGTTAACCCCCACCCAGTGCACCTCCAACATCTTCAGAATTCTAGGTAGTGTGGATGCTCTGAATGAGAAGATGGGGCTAAGGTTGACCTATCATGACGTGAACTACTACTACAATCTTCAACACCTGAAGAACAAGTCCTACTACATGAGGACGAGGGACGACAGGGTCCGGCTTATCCAGTGCCTCCCTGAGTCCAACAAGGGGATGAACGAGGATTTTCTCATCGTGTCTGGAGCGTGGCACGATGGCCTTCACTGCCCGACGACAGAGGGGACACCAGGTGGGGCAGTGGGAGTAGGAGGGGGTTCAAAGATTCTAACTTGTTTTATGCGTCATTTCCTTCTTGCACTATTTGGTTACTAATCGCGAATGTGTTTTCTTTTTGCAGATCTGCACTCCTTCGCGCGCCACTTCAACTTGATCAACAGGGAAGACCTGCAAAAGGTGCTCAGGTCGGCGGCTTTTGAAAACGAAGCAGACCACCAAGTTAGAGCCGCTCACAAAATCTTGGGGTACACTCCGCTCCAAAAATCGTTCGCGGCCCCAAAGCACGTGATCAGAGCAAAGGATCCTCGGCTGCGGAAAATAACTGTGACCGAGGACGGTTTTGAGTTTCCCGAGGATCCCTCCACTTCAGAAGGCGTCACGTTAGCAGTCCCCTCCTCTTCCCACACGTTCCCAGAGGCCGCGGAAGAGAACTTAGAGAGGGAAGGGGAAGCTGTAGATTTTGGTCCTGCCGAGGACAATTTTGACGTTTTTGAGCAAGTCCATCAGTCCGAGGACCCTTCTGGAGACTTGGGTGATCCTCGTCTAATCGAAGCAGACCTCTTAGCGTCAGAGACATCTTCTCGGCTTGAGATGGGCTACAAAAAGAAGGCCCAACCCAGTCTACTTGACCTAATCGAAGGGCAACCGGGGAAGTCCAACCCGAAGCTTCCTCCCCCTTCTCCAAAGACTCGTCCTACTTGGACCAGGTCGGCCTCAACCCAATCTAGGCCTCCTTCTCCTCCGCTTCAAATAACCCGCCGTCCAGGCACGAGCCTGCTGATCCTAAGTAGAAGAAGGATAAGGGCAAGAGGCCCTTCGAGGACAAGTCTGGGCCCGCACGGGAGGGGGATGACACTCGGCGGCCCTCGAAGCAGCTGAGGATAGGCTCCACAGCCCAGGACAAACAGGTCACTGCCCCGCCCGAGGTTCAGGCCTGGCTCCCCGCCCCAATGCTCTGTGGGGCACCTTTGAGGGATGACTCCTCCCTCAGGGACTTTAGGGATGGCAAAGGCGCATACGTGGCCGATGCGGTGGAGAGATGCCTGCTCCTTCCTGCGGACATAGAGCAGCTGGGGACCATGAGGAGTAGGGAGGTCTTCCTCTGCCTCAAGCGATATTTGGGGATGGTAAAACCCTTAATACTTGTGTTTTTTTTTTCTCGCTTCAGTCTTTTCTGCCTTCCTTTCTTTTTTTGAGCTCGGCTAGTTATCATGTATCTATTTGGTTTGGCAGGCTGTCCAGGCCACTTTCAGGCTGGAGGAGGCGGCCAATGACCATGGAAAGGCCATGGATGCAGAGCGCGATAAGCGCTTGGAGGCTACTCGGACCCTCAAGACCTTCGAGGAGGACCTTGCCAAGGCCAGGGAGGAGCTGAAGGTAATGACCCAGGCTCGGAACAGCGCATTGTCAGGCCTTGAGGGTGCCCAAAGGCAGGCCGAAACTCAGACGAAGCGTCTGGGTGAGGTAGAGGGGCAGCTGAAGCTCGCCGATGAGCTGATAGCTGGCCTGACAAAGAAGGTGGCCGATGTTGAGGAGGCCAAGAGGGTGGCTGAATAGGCCAAAGAGGAAGCTGAGAGGACCAAGTTTGAGGCAGAGCAAGGCAGGGAGGAGGCCTGGGCCACCAAGGAGGAACCTGAGGAGGTTGCCTATGCTGCCGAGCAACTGAGACAGCAGCTGCCTACAAATCTCAAGTCCCTGAGGTATATAGGCGCTACTGCTCCGAAACTTGGGGTGAAGCCCTCAGACAAGCTGGTGTGGAGGCCTCTTCTGACCTGTGGAAGGAGGAGAGTGTGTACTACCCCCCTGCCATCCGCGAGGCTGCCCCAGATGGCTCTGAGGCCGAGGAGGCTGCTGTGGAAACTGCTGCTACTCCAGGTGAGGGGGCCTCGGATGCTGGAGTCACTGGTGAGCCAGTTCAAGGGAGTAATCTTCTCGTGGTAGTTGAATTGAGTGACGGCTCTAACGAGGACGCGCCTCAGCAGGTTGCAAAGCCCTCCCCCGATGCCCAGGTTTCTTCTGCTGAGGGGGCAGCTATTCATGTCGTGCCTCTGCAGGCCATCCCACTCAGTCAGGGCTCAGAGGATCCTGAGGCAGCTATGGGCCAGCCACCCACCGGAGCGGGCAACTAAATAGAAGGACTAGGCTCCTTGGCGCCTCTCCCTGCCTCACTTTATTTTTTGCATCTTTTTCTTCCCTTTTTCTTTATTTGTAATGTAACTCCCATTGTGTAATTCTTTTGGACTTAATGAAATGCGAGCTTTGTTTCTTTTTCTGTTTGTTGTGGTTGTTTGCTTACTTGCACGCTATCTGCTTTTTCTTTACTTGTATGATTTTAACTTCAATTGTATCTCGGCCAATCGCGGCATCAATTATTATAACGAGGGCATGTAGGCTCGGGTGGACCTTTTGCGTCCTAAGGACCAGGTAGAATTTCTTCGAGTAGACACTTAGGATCCCTTCGATGTAGTTAGCTTCCCCATAGGCCTGAGTCCGAGGACCATGCAGAGCCTTGGTTCTGGCTAACGCTTCAGTTTGGCTGTAAGTAACTAGTTTCCCCATAGGTTTGAGTCCGAGGACCATGCAAGACCTAGGTTCTGTCTAGTACCCAGATATATGAGTGGTTAGTTTCCTCATAGGTTTGAGTCCGAGGACCATGCAAGACCTAGGTTTAGTCTAACGCTTCAGTTTGGCTGTAAGTAACTAGTTTCCCCATAGGTTTGAGTCCTTGGACCGTACAAGACCTAGGTTCTGTCTAGTACCCAGATATATTTGCCGTTGGGACACGAGACGTGTGATCATGATGGGCAGAACATCTGAATCAAAAGAGACTTCTTCATTAATAGTAATACCTTTTCAGGTTATTTACATTCCATGGACGGGGTACAGGTTTGTCATCTAAATCTTCTAAATAGTATGCTCTTATCCCTGCCACTGAGGTAATTCGGTAGGGCCCTTCCCAGTTAGGTCCCAGCTTTCCCCAGGAAGGGTTCTTGGCAGCTCCTACGACCTTTCTCAGCATCAGGTCCCACGGTGCTAGCGGTCTGAGCTTTACATTGGCGTCATACCCTTGCTTGAGCTTTTGCTGGTAATAGGCCAGCTGGATCATTGCTCGCTCTCTTCGCTCATCTACCAAGTCTAGGCTCCGCCCCAGCAGTTCATCATTGCTGCCTGGAGTGAAGGAGCTCGTCCTTAGCGTCGGGAAGTTTGTTTCCAGGGGGATCACTGCCTCCACACCATAAGTCATGGCAAAAGGTGTTTCCCCTGTTGAGCGCCGGGGCGTGGTCCGGTACGTCCAGAGGACGTGGGGCAGCTCTTCTACCCATCTCCCCTTGGCATCATCCAGTCTCTTCTTAAGCCCGTTGACGATGACCTTGTTGACAGCCTCGGCCTGTCCGTTTCCCTGAGGGTAGGCTGGCGTTGAGTACCTGTTTGTGATCTCAAGTTCGCAATAGTACCTCCTGAAGGCCTTGCTATCGAATTGGAGCCCATTGTCCGAGATGAGGGTATGAGGGACCCCGAATCGTGTAACTATATTCCTCCAAAGGAATTTCTTCACGTCTACGTCCCTGATGTTGGCTAGCGGCTCGGCCTCGACCCACTTGGTGAAGTAGTCCGTGGCCACCAACAGATACCTCTTATTCCCTGGTGCTCTGGGGAAAGGTCCCACAATGTCCAAGCCCCACTAGGCGAACGGCCATGGACTGGACAAGGGATTGAGGGCCCCTCCTGGCTGATGGATGTTTGGGGCGAACCTTTGGCACTGGTCACACTTCTTGACATACTCTTGGGCCTCTTGCTGCATTCCCGGCCACCAGTATCCTTGTGTGATGGCTCGGTGAGCCAGGGATCTCCCCCCTGTGTGGCTCCCACAGATTCCTTCGTGCAGCTCCTCGAGCAAGAACTCTGCCGCTTTGGGGTGGACGCACAGCAGATATGGCCCAGAGTAAGAGCTCCTGTATAGTTTGTGATCCTCGGACAACCAGAACCGAGGAGCTTTCCTTCGTATCTTTTCTGCCTCCGACCTCTCCTCAGGCAGGACATCATCTTTGAGAAATCTCACTATGGGGTCCATCCAGCTGGGACCTATCTCAACTTGATGGACGGGGATCACTCCCTTTGGCACTTCACTTGCCCTCTCCAGGTGCTTCACAAGTATGATCCGGGGCAGAGCCTCTGCCGAGGAGGTTGCGAGTGTGGCAAGTGAATCGGCATGACTATTCCCACTCCTAGGAATATGGGACAAGCTGAAGGGGCCAAACTCCGACTGCAAGCGCTTGACTTGGCTCAGGTATTCTTGCATTCACGAATCTCTGGCCTCCATCTCCCCCTTTACCTGTCCTACCACCAATCTTGAGTCTGAGAACATCTCTATCGACTTTCCTCCCATCTTTTGCACCATGATCATCCCTTGCAGTAATGCCTCATATTCGGCCTCGTTGTTTGTGGCCGTGAATCCGAGCCTCAGGGACTTCTCAATGACATGATCTTCAGGGGATACTAGGACCAGCCCCACTCCGGACCCCCTTTGGTTTGCCGCGCCATCAACATATACTTTCCAACATAGTGACTCCGGGATGGAGATTGCCCCAACTGATTTCTCATCACAGCTCTTCTCCTCGACTGTCACTTCTACGATTGGTTCAGCGAACTCGGCCGTCAAATCTACCAGAATCTGGCCTTTTATGGAAGTCCGAGGCATGTACTTGACGTCGAAAGCCCCCAGAATTGTGTTCCACTTCGCGATTCTTCCCGTGTAATCAGCGGTCCGGAGTACAGACTTCAGGGGCAATTGAGTTAGGACAACCACCGTGTGAGCTTGGAAGTAATGGGGGAGCTTTCTCGTGGCGTGGACCACCGCCAGTATGGCCTTCTCCAGGGGTAGGTATTTGACCTCCACTTCGTGCAGCGACTTGCTGACGTAGTAAACTGGTTTTTGAACGCCATTGTCTTCTCGTCCCAGTACTAGGCTCACTGCGTGGGGTGCCACCACAAGGTATGCGTATAGGACCTCATCGGCCTCAGGATTGGACATGATAGGCAGCCGGGATAGATACTCCTTGAGTTGCTGGAAAGCTACGGCACAATCCTCAGACCACTCAAATCCTTTCCACTTGTTGATCTGGAGGTAGAAGGGCCTGCACCTGTCAGCCAACCTGGAAATGAATCGGTTCAGCGCCGCAATCATCCCAATGAGCTTTTGGATCTCCTTGGGGTTCTACGGAGGCTTCAAATTGTGAATGGCCTTGATTTGGTTAGGGTCGACTTCGATCCCACGGTGGGTGATCATGTACCCCAAAAACTTGCCAGAGCCTACGCCAAACAAGCATTTTGAGGCATTAAGGCGGAGCTTATGCTCTCTCAGGACGTTAAATGTGCGGCCGAGGTCCTCTAAGTGCTCGGACACCAGCTTGCTCTTTACCACCATATCGTCAACATAGACCTCGATGCTCTTGCCCAACATCGGCTCAAACATTCTCGTCATCATCCTCTGGTAGGTGGATCCGGCGTTTTTCAGGCCAAATGGCATAACCTTGTAGTGGTAGTTCCCAATGGGCGTCACAAAGACTGTCTTCTCTTGGTCCTCCAAGGCTAGTGGGATTTGATGATAGCCCTGAAAGGCATCTAGGAAGCTCATCCGAGGATGGCCTGCCGTCGCATCTACTAGCTGGTCTATTCGTGGCATTGGGAAGGGGTCCTTTGGGCATGCTTTGTTCAGGTCTGTGAAGTCTGCATAAACCCTCCACTTCCCACTTTTCTTCTTGACCACCACAGTGTTGGCCAACCATTCGGGGTAAAAGACTTCTTTCATAGCCCCCGCGCGCTTAAGCTTATTGACCTCTTCCCTGATTGCATCAGCGTGCTCCTTCGAAGGGCGCTGGGGTGACTGCTTCTTGAGGATCACAGATGGGTTGACGTTAAGGTGGTGACAGATGAAGAATGGATCAATCCCAGGGGCATCGCAGGGGTCCCATGCGAACACGTCAAGGTTCCTTTTGAGGAACTTAAGTAACTCCTCCTTCTCCTGGGGAGGCAGCTGGGTCCCAACCTGGAAGAACTTCTCCGGATCATCGTCAATTACCACCTTCCCCAGGCTCTCACATTTAGCATCCTCGACAGCTGTATCGGGAGGCGCCACCAGGGTCTTTGACTGCTATAAATCCTCCTCGGCAGGGGCCGAGGGCTGTGCATCAAGCCGATAGGATATGGCAGGCTTGGCAGCCACCGTGCACTGCCTCGCCGTGGGCTGGCAACCTCGGATCTCTAGAACTTGATCCCCCGATGGGAATTTCACCTTCTGGTGCAAGGTGGAGGCTACGCCCCCCAAGGCGTGTAGCCAAGGCCTTCCTACGATGGCCGTGTAGGGGGAGTATGTGTCCACCACCACGAAGTTCACCTCCACCACCACCGGGCCTGTCTGTATGGGCAGTCTGATCATGCCCTTAGGGATGACGAACTTTCCGTCGAAGCTCATTAGGGGGGAGCTATAAGGTGTGAGGTCCTCCGGTTTTAGCCCCAGCCCCTTGTAGAGGTTTGGACACATGACCTCGGCTGCGCTGCCACCATCAACCTTTTCATGTCGTAGTCCCCCGATTATGAGGGTGACGATTAGAGCGTCATCGTGGGGTTGGGTGGTCCCAATCTTGTCCTCCTCCGAGAAACTCAAGGCTGGGGGGAAACTCCTCCTGGCCCTCTTCGGCCCTGTACGGGGGTCCTCGGCAGGCAGTTGGGCTACGGACAACACTCGCAAAGGGCGTGCGCCTGTTCTTCCTGGCGCCGCCAAGATTATGTTGATCGTCCCAGCGGGCTGCCCCATGGCGGTGTCCCTCCGAGGCTCTTGGTAGGTCTGGCCCTGTTGGCCACTGGAATGGTGCAGGAGGTGCTTCAGCCTTCCCTCCCGGACTAGCTGGTCCAGTTGGTTCTAGAGGTTCCTACAGTCCTCCGTGGCATGCCCGTGGTCCTGGTGATATTGGCAGTAACGGTTCTGGTTGCGCTTATCAGGTTCCCCAATCATCTTAGTCGGCCACCTGAAGTATGGCTCGTTCTTTATCCTTTCCAGCACCTTGTGAATGGGTTCTCGGAATACGGCACCGACGGTCTGAGCATTGGTCGCCCCGGATTGCCCACCGAAATCTCTCCTCGGTCGGGCGTTGCTATACCGATCCGACCTGAAATCCCTCCTCTCTTGAGGGATAACCTTCTCCTTGCCCTAGCCTTGTAGCATATCTTCCTCCACCCGCTTGTACTTATCAATCCGATCCATCAATTGCCGCACGCTGGTGGCGGGCTTTCCGGTTAAGAACTTCCTCAGGCCGTGCCCCATTGGTAGCCCATTCTGAAATGTATTGATGGCGACGGCGTCGTACTTGCCGTCCAGCTCGTTGTAAATCTCCCAGTACTTGTCCGAGTAAGCTTTGAGGGTCTCCCCGTCACGCATGGATAGGGACAGCAACGCGCTCATAGGTCGAGGAGGCCTGCTGTTCGTGACAAAGCGGGAACCAAAAGCCTGGGTCAGCTGCCTGTACGAGTCTATGGAATTCGTCCTTAGACCGTTGAACCACCTCATTGCCACAGGTCCCAAGCTGGATGGGAAGACTTTGCACATCAGCGCCTCGTTCTTGGAGTGGACAGCCATCCTTTGGTTGAACTGGCTCACATGCTCTACGGGATCCGTTTTGCCGTTGTAAGCGGTGAAGGTTGGCTGCTGGAACCGCCGAGGAAGCTCTGCCTCCTCTATACGACGCGTGAAGGGCGACCTGGAGAGCTGATCCAGCGCCTTGCTCATGGCGTCACCTCCTAAGCCCCTGGGGGTTGGGTTGGCACGACTACGCCTCTGGTAGCGCTCTTCCTCGTGGGAGAAAGTCTCACAGGGGGGCGTTCTTGACCTTTGCCTGTATTCATCATCACTCTCGTCGTCAGAAGGCAGGTCAGGGGTTGGGTTCGGACCGTCTTCGCTGCGCACGGCGCAGCTTCCTCTTCAGATCATCTATCTCGCGCTGCATGGCCACCTTATCATCCTTCTTCTGGGATGCGTGGCTATAGGCCTCTTCCGATCGCGTGGCCTGGCCATCGTCGCGCTTCTGGGGAACGTGCCCGTCCAAGCGGGCTTGGCTTTCGCTCGCTGTTGAAGTGTGCATGCTTCCTTCTCGAAATCGTCCGTTATCGTTCTGACCACCCTCGGGGTCGCCATAGTTACCCTGATGCCGGGACTTAGCCGGTTCAGGTCGATGGGGATTTCCTTGGTGAGGTCCTGATCCTACCATGCTTGACTGTTGCCCTTACTAACGCACAAGTTCTTCCCACAGACAGCGCCAATTGTAAGGACCAGTTTCGAGCACTCCTACGTGTAGAGAGTGGACCCAAGCCCAGCTAACCCCGCAATGAATTTATAGAGTATGGGTTCAAGAGCTAGGCCCTAGTGAGGAATGCAACGGCCATGCATGGTTATATGTGAATGCTGATAACTTAAACGTGGGTTAGGATGCACAAGAAGGCTCCTCGGACGGGTCTTACAGAGCTTGAAGTTCTTATTATCTCTTTTTTAGAAAAGTTACAAGGTTTGAGAGAATATAAACTGCTACAGTATTTCTTTTCTCTAGTTTTTCCGTCAGTCCCCTCTTCAAGAGGGATTTCTTACATTATATGCCTCTCTCTCAGTTGATCCTAGCCCTACATTTGTTGATCAGCCAGGCCACCACTCGAGAGCCTGTCCCATCAGCCGCATTCCCATCCCTCCTGTGGGTTGCAGCGCCCAAGACGGCACTGTTCAGGGGTCCTATCCTCATTAATGCGGCTAGGGCGTTAGTTGAGGGCATTTAATGTGAAGATGACAGTTCATCTGGAACTTGCTCCTCCACCATGCTTCCATGTCCGGTGCTTGGTACTTGCTATTTGCTCCTTAGATGCTCAGGGAGATTCCCATTAAGGGTGTGCAGCTTGCTTGCTTTCTGATCTCGGGCGGCCGAGGAAGTAATCATCCTCGGCAATGGTTCTTGGGCGACTGGGCTTTATACTTTCATCCTCGGACCTTGGACGCGTCCTCGGTGTGGGCCTTTGGGCCTGGTTCGAAGTGGGTCGAGATTGTCTGACTCTTTCTGGCCCCACAGTACGTATCAAAAAATAGTATGTACCACAGATTTTTTCATCTTTTAAATATAATGTTAATCAAAATATGAAAGAACTTAGATACGTTGTTTATTAGGTTCATCTTTTAAAATTAAGCCATGTGGGTTTTTTCCACATGAGATGGAAGTGTATATTTAATTAAATAGTCATATGACTGAATTTTTAAGAAGTGAACTAAGGTACCTAAGTTTTGTCTGTCAAAATAATACATATATATATATATATATATATATTTAAATAACATAAACTTTAAGACTCAAAATTTGTAATTTTCGTGAATTTAAACTCTGAAGAATCTATAACTCTCAAGATTTAAAATTCTCAACAGCCACCCAAGACTGAAGAGAGTACAGCATGTGTCCTATCTTTTTTTTTTTTTTTTTTTAATCACAGCATGTGTCCTATCTCTATTTATAGCTCTTGTAACATATCTCTACAAATAACTTTATATTAACAATAAATAAATTTCACTCTGCCTCAAGATTGGAACCGAACAGACTCAGAACTGAAAATTTTCGGAAATAAAAAAACAAATTTTTATAGTATTTTTCAAACTAAGAATAACGTATATTTCTTCTTAAAGTTTCCAACTTTCGCTCATTCTTTCTCGAGAGATGCTACGTCTACAACAATTTTACAATATTTTTACAACAAATCACAGGTGGTTAGTTGTTATTGGTTCAAATTTGAAACTAACACTAAGATTATTTTTTTGCCCCAACAATAACAACCAGTAACAACCTGCCACTTAAGATTTGTTGTAAAAATGTTGTAGACATATCATCTCTCTTCTTTCCCACATGAATGCCGGTTTAGGTGCCTTCTCGTCCGTTATTCTGTTTATTCTCATTTGCTTTGAAATATTGTCCTCTCTCTCTCTCTCTCTCTCCCTTCTTGTCCCCTCTCTCTCTCTCTCTCTTCTCTTCCCCTAAACTTTCCTGCAAATTTTCAACAATTGGAAAGATTCCAATCCCATAATCTCTCTCATAATAAACCAGTTCACCATCTTTTTATGGTTAGTACTTCTTTTCTCCTTGTCTTTTCTTTGACCACACGTTTGTTTCTCAAGAAAAAAAGAAAAAAAAAAACATTGCGGCAAAAAATGCATATTGAAAATTAGCCACATTTTGCAATTTTCTTTCCTTCTTGTCATACAAGTTGATAGTTAAGGTCTTGATTGATAATATGTCCAAATTGTTGTCTGGCAGGTTTGAAGAGGTGTAGAAAGAAGAACACATGGCATTCAAAGGGGATCATGCATATGATTATCTCTTCAAGATTGTTTTGATTGGTGACTCGGGTGTTGGGAAATCGAACATTCTTTCAAGGTTTACTCGAAACGAGTTCTGCTTGGAGTCTAAGTCCACCATTGGTGTTGAATTTGCAACTAGAACATTGCAGGTTGTTTTGGATTATAAATACATTTGAAATGTGATTTATAATTTTTTTTATGACCTGTCCTTATGGTGGTTATTGATAACTCAGTTGAATGGTCCTGTAATATTGTTGGTTTTGTCTGTATTTTTGTTTTTGGTGAATGATTCTCTGTTTATTTCTTGGTAGAGTATTATTCGTTTACATTTACTTTGTTGCGTCACTGGTAATCTAGGGTGACAACCTTTATCGTATAGGCGTGTGGATCATAAAAGTGTGTAGGAATTTTTTTTCTCTCGATAAATTTACTCACAAGTCACAAATCCTAGCCAACCTTCAGAGTCACTTCCCACCCCATATACTTATGAGTAAGGAAGAGCCAGTTGGTCCAAAGACAACCAGCAACATTCTTACTTTTTATTTATTCTAACTGGCATGTATGTTTGGTGTTTTATTGACATTTTCTCTTCTCCTAATAATTGAAACTTCAAAATCTTCAGCATGTATGTGTCAGACATGTAGGGGAAACCCCTACATTTGTTGTCTCATGTGTTGGGAGAAAAAAGAAAAAGAATCATTTTATTGTAGATATGTTTTTAAAGATTTTGATGATTGTTATTTATTTTGAATACTCAAAATGAACATAAAATATGTCTGTAAATAAAATTTACCTAAAGATGTTAATTAATTAATTGTCATATTCACGTGTATTAATTTTTCAAGAATGTTCATGTTATTATATCTCATATTGTGTTGTGTCCATGTCCATTCTTCTTAGCTTGAATGAATTATTGGAGATTGGCCATTTTACTACTGTGATGGCTGTAAAATATGTTTGAATGAATTATTAGATGTAGGACACACACTAAAGTGTAATTCTCTGCTCTTTTTCTTTTTTTTTTTGGGTTTTGAAAAGTTGTATTGGTTTTTATCTGTGTCATGTTTGAACTGGATGAACTTAGTGTGATGTTGTATTTCTCTTTTTCAGTTAAGAAACAGATGCCATGACATTGACTATATCTAAAGATTGAATGAACATATTTGTTGGTCACATGGATATGCACTAGATATTTACAGGCTATAAGCTGTTGGAGAAACTTGATGTTGGATGTGCAAAAAAATGATTGGAATAAATATTCTTTTCTTCTGAGTGCATCAAATGCAGTAGGGTGTAATGTATGTTTGCAATTATGCCTTATTTTCTCACTAGTTGTCTTGTGCCCAAACAAGAGCAATGGGAAACAGGAATTAGTTACTGCTTGAGGCTGTTACTTTCTCTCATTGAACTATGACTAGCTAATTTCTTCTTCCTTTGCAGGAGTATTGTGTGCATGTGTGTCTTTTCAATCTGCATTATTAGCTGTCTGTATGGGACCAAACTTTCAATTTGTCTTTTCAATCTGCATTAGTAGTTACTTCAAGAATACAAGTGGCCAACTCTAATTAGTACCAATTGCCGACCCCAAAATTTTGTGATTAAATTTGGTGGTTGTTGTTGTAGTAGTAGTCACTTCAAGTTTATAATGTTCAGTTTGATGCAGATAGAGGGGAAGACAATTAAGGCACAAATATGGGACACAGCGGGTCAAGAGAGGTACCGAGCCATCACCAGTGCTTACTACAGAGGTGCTGTAGGTGCACTATTAGTCTATGACATAACCAAGAGGCAGACCTTTGAGAATGTGCAGAGGTGGCTCCGCGAACTAAGGGAACATGCAGACTCCAACATTGTCATCATGCTGGCTGGGAATAAGGCTGATTTGAATCATCTTAGAGCTGTCTCAGCAGCAGATGCTCAAGTCTTGGCTGAGAACGAAAGTCTATCTTTCCTAGAGACTTCAGCATTGGAGGCATTGAATGTTGAGAAGGCATTTCAGACCATTTTGTTTGATATTTACCATGTAATTAGCAAGAAGGCACTGGCAGCCCAAGAGGCAGCTTCCTCCACTGGACTTCCTCAGGGTACTACTATAAATGTTTCAAATCTTTCTGGTAATTTAACCAAAGGAACTTGTTGCACTAATTAGCATGATATTTCTTCATAAAGAGGAAAAGGAGAAGTGCATGCATAGACAATTTGCTTCTTTTGTAACAAGACATGAGGAATACTTTCTGCCTACTGTCACATATATATTTATTCTCTAGAGGTCATGTGAGAAGCAGAATTCTAGTTTGTAAGAACCATAGTTGAAGGTGAACTTGGAATGTCAGCAGTCTATTCTTAAGAGAGAGAAATGGGAAATTAGAGTCTCAGTATAGGCAGGGGATAGATGAAAGCATTGTAATAGTAGTCTACTAGTTTCTCATTCTTTTGTTTATCAAAAAAAAAAAAGTTTCTCATTCTTTTAACCTTTTTTTTAATGATTATTTTGACATTGTATGCTGGTTCTTATTCTTAATAAATCTTTCTTCCCCTGATTCTTCCATATGAATTCTGGAAAAAGTGATATGGTACCTGAGAATGCAATATGTTGTGAATGTTTTACTGCCCATGAATTGTTAATGGAACTTTCAAGAATGTGTGATAAATGTGGGTTCAAGTTAGTTCAATCAGCAAAATATCTTTTTTTTTTTTTTTGAGAAACACACACACATATATAGAGGAAGGAGAGTGAAATAAGGGAATACACTTACACGCCAACACCAAAACTGCATGCAACAGTTAGTGCCGCGGAGCAAGTAATAAACTCCTTCTCAATATCACACCTTACCGATGTGGAATGACTCGATAACACTGAGTATCTTTTTTTTATTTGAGAAACACACACACACACATATATAGGGGAAGGGGGATAAGATAAGGGAATACACTTACACGCCAACACCAAAACTGTATGCAACAATTAGCAAAATATCTTATTGTTGAATAATAGACCTAAATTCGAATCTCATTTACACCAAATAGAAACCATTAATGTCAAACTAGTGGTTTCAAATCCTTTCATACCAAAGTACAAACAAGAATGTGTTATGATTATATATGGTCTCCTTCTTCAAAAAAATAACAAACTCACTAAACTTCCTAACCAATCAGATAAGACAGCTGGATAATTTCAACATGTGCCTTGCACATGTTGAAATTAACTAAAGTAACTGAAATAACACATCATCTGCGACAAGTAGCTTAAGACTGTAATTCTGTCTAAACGACTATATAGCAGGAGTTGATGAAACGTAATTCTGTCTAAACGACTGTAATTCTTGGTCTCCTTGAGATATTGTAATGCAAATTTGGATTGAGATCTTGTGCAATAACCTACCTCAAATTCCCTTATAAAAAAAATTTCAACTTTTTTGAAGTTTTTAACTTATAACTTTTTTATCTTGTTCATTCTATTTTTTTTTTTTTTTTAATCCAATGGTTTTAACTTTTAACTTCAGCAATGAAAAGTATTGCACTTGGGCACTGGATCTCAATCCCAAATCTTTGTCTCAATCCCTTTTTTTTTTCCTTTCTTAAACATGTTTCTCCCTAGGCGCTAGCAATGTTGTAGGACGAGGTAAAGTTCGGTGATTGGTCAGATTTTCTTGATCCTTTATTTGGGATTGCTGTCTGAGAAGGTCGGTTTTGAATTGTCAACAATGGTTCAGTTAGTTTAGCCCTTTGTCCCCATTTTATTATCCGTTTGGATACACTACTTATTACGAAAAACTGAAAATTTAGGTATAAGATAAAATTTTACTCTAACTTAATCTAAGTGTATATGTGTGTGAAGCTCCCTCCTGGAGACTTGAACCCCCAGCTTTTGCCTCCACACTCCACAAGCACTTATGCTTGTGGAATGACCATCGCACCAAAAGTGTGCGGAGGTGTAACAAAATAATTTTTAATTGGCAAAAACTCTTCGTGCGTTTTTAGTGCTTGGACCAGCCAAACGCAAACGCAAAATTACAATCTGATATCGTCATCATTGGCCTGAGATTAAAGTTTTCTGTCCAACATGGCCTCCATAGTCAATGTAAAGCAATGATCATGGAGAAAAAAAAAAGGAGCAATACATGTCCTTTACTTTTAAAACCTCCAAGCCCTTTTCTTCGTTTCCTTTTGTTAATACCTCCATCCTTCATGGGCCCTTTCATTTCCTTTCTTGTCATCTCAATTCAACGTGTAACACATTCTCAATGAAACATTCAGAAAAATATAATAATAGTACTACATCTACACTACACGAATGCCTTGTTATAGTTGCGCCAGTGCGTTTGACAGTTATTAAGGACACCTCTTTGAAATCTATGAGCATGTTAAAGTAACCCTTTTCAAAAAACAAACGAACGAATTACCCAAACGCACGGACTTCAATATCTTTTACTGGGAAGGTATGAGAGTTCTGGTTATAAAAGGGTATTTCAGAAACTTTTCTTTAGGAGGTTCCATGAGTAGCCTTGCAAATATACTTAGAATTTAAGTCCATCAGAGACCAGTGTTCCTTCTCATTCAAACCACTATCTATATTAGAAACATTATAATGTTTATCTCCAAAAGCTCCCATATTCATTTAACTTAAAAAAAGTGCAACACACATTCTCTTTATAATTCAAGAGGTCCAAGTGAGTTTCTTTTTCATTCAATTGTATTCTCCAAGTGCTATCTTTCTCTCCTCTTATGCATCACTAATGTGACAGGAGTCCAAAACCAGCCTAATTAAAGCTGTTGTCAATCATTTTTTCTTGTATGAATCCTCCTTGGACTTGACTTCTAGCACGAGCTTCCCATTTATTCTGGCAAAGAGAGAACAATATATAGGTTGTTCTATATCTTGTTAATGCATGTCGCGTGGGACTAAGATAAATTTCTTTCTGTTTTTCATTTTATTGTTATCATTTATACTACTTTATAACTAGATCATTTTTATGGAAAAAGTTAACGGATAGGATATTGATTTAAAAAATATTTTTACAAAATTTTTATGAGAAAAAAAAACTATTAAATTTTTAATAGTTTTTATATTTCTCATAAAAATGATGTCAAAACTTTTTTAGAATAATTTATTAACATTTGCCCTTAAAATATTATTTCTAAATACATTTAATAGGTTAAATTTACTACTGATTATATTTATTTGGATATTGACTAATATCACAAATATATTTGGTTGGCCTCACTAATATTAGACACGCATATTTCTTGACCTCTATTTATATATGTTTGATAGCGTAAATTACTATCAAGCATATAAATAGAGGTCAATTACAGCTGCTTGCTGCAAATACCTTCAGGGACAGTACTCGGTGGTAGAAGTTGAAGCACTAGCTTTGGAGTGTGGTATACTGCTAGCCAGAGAACTAAAGCTGCCTCAAATCATCTTGAAATTTGATGCCTTAGCAGCTATTCAAAGCATCACAGCAGCTGAAAAAAGTGGCAGTATTGGTCATGTGTATCAAGGAATTCTCAAGTTACTCTCTTCTTTTTGCAGCTGGAGGATCAAGCATGTGAAAAAGGAATACAATAGGGTAGCACATTAGCTCGCTAAGTTTGCAAGGCAGAATGAAACTTCACAGGTCTGGAAGGGGGTATCTCCTCCTATGGTGCAACACATTATCCAAGCAGAATGTAATTAGTTTTAGACCTGTTTTGAGTTTTTATCCCTTTACTCTGTTGTTATCCAATTTCATTTGGCAATGAAATCCAGATTTATTTTCAAAAAAATAAAAATAAAATAGCGTAAATTACTAACAAATGAGAAAAGACTCTGTTTCTCTTCTTCTTCTTTTTCCTTCACTCACTAATCACTATGTTGTTTTATTGTCTAAGAGAATACAACGATAACGGTCAATGGGCGACCCATTAGCATGAGACTACCCAAAAAACCCTAGATGTAGCCACTAACTTATCAAAATCCAATGCTTGACACAACAACAAAAAGAGCCCCAAGGCCCCAACAACAGTATGAAGTGTTATTAGCTTAGAATTCTTCTTTTAAGTGCTCCAAAGAAATTCAGTATATATACCCAATATTGTGAAGTACATCCACTTAAATTATTATATCAAAGTATGGCATGAAAAGGTGAAGCATCCCCACCACACGAATCACCACTAAATTCTGTGTGTTTGACAAGTGTTATCAGATACTCTTTTAGTACTGCTAAGAAATTCAACACATCCAAAGTTCTGAACTCAAGCATCCCCTTAAATTACCTTATCATAATAATATATATATATATATATATATGTTGAAAAGGTGAAGCATACCAACCACTCGAGTTACCACTAAAGCTAGTCCTTAGAGAACAAGTGCAATTATAAATGGAAAAGTCTTCAGTCAAGGAAGAGAATAAAACGACCACCACACTATCCATTTGTTGGAGAACATAATAATCTTAAGAGGACGAATTTTTTCTTCTAGTTGTTTAGAGAACAATCTTAGTATAGAACTCTTTTTAAGTACATATAGCCAACTAACTTTGTGTGGTTCTTGCAAAGCTTTTGAACACCACTTTGAATATATGCCACCAGTGTGCAGCTTTAGGTATTCAAAGCCGAAGATATATCTATCACTATCAGTCTTATTAAAAAAGAGTTATATCTATCAACAAGTTTATATGCTCCTAGCTAGAGTTGAGCGAGTATCTTTGCTTAATTAATAGAAATTGAGTTGACAAGATATTGGCTGGTCCTGACTTGTAGCTGTCGCTCTGATCTTTTTTTGGCCCATTCATCAATTGCCATTTATGAATTGTAACTTTGGACACGAGATGGTGGAGTATCATCAGTACTAATCATCAATTCAAAAAATCCTAATACCCGCATGAGAGGAAACATAGCCACTGATAATGATTGCAGTACTAGTTTGGGGGCCAAGAGGTAACTGGCAAAGCCTACGCTACGTTGTTTCTTTCTTCTGTTCTTAGCATTACTATTCTTTTTTTTTTTTCTTCTTCTTTTTTTCCTTCACATATACACAATCGGACCCACAGAAAAAGGTTAGGGTTCAGAGAAGTTTTTTAAGCATGTACTACTCGAGCGTGTAGTTTATAATTTTTAATATTTAAGTGTTTTATGTTTATAACTAGTAAAGTCTTTTGTCTTTAAATAAGAGTTTCGGGATTCAATGTCTACCTAAACCAAAATCAATTAGTGTCTTTGTTTGATAATAAAGGGCAATCATCAAAATAAGAGATTTAGAGTTAAATTCCCGCCTACATCAAAACTAATTAGTAGATTAGCATAATAATAAAGAGTCAATTATCAGAAGCTGACGACATAGATTAAAACTATCTAAAAATAAAAAGTAATTAATAAAAATAAAAAGATAGCACATTTGTATTAAATAGTTGTTAACTTGTTACGTTTGGTCATTCAACCTTGAAGTCCTAAGTTCAAATTATTTAAAGTTCTAGAACATCAGGTTCAAATTTTATAACTTTAGAGTTTAGACCAATCTACTAATTGGTTAATCCTCAGGATAACCGATCTGGTATAATCCTCCGGATGTGGACCACAAGTCCGGTTAATCATAGTTGCATTAATTACGTCCAACTACACAAATAAACAATTCAACTACAATTATTTAGTGAATTCAAAACTTATATGATCAGTGAATAAATTTTATTCCACTGCACAAATCACATAAGGGTCTAAACTAGATTTTTCAGGTAATATCTTCACCATTATTGGAGACTAATACTTACTTCACCAAGAGCTTTATACTAGCACTTTCTAATTTTTTCAATAGAGATATTTTAGAATTCAAAATTTTCCCAGTAACTATCGAATTAAAAAACAAACCCAGTTGAAAGTATCATAGTTGAAACGGGATATGTGAATTTGATCATGACCCACTAAAACCCAGTTGAAAGTATTTCATAGTTGAAACGGGATATGGGAATCTGATCATGACCCACTACTCCTTGGAGTGAATTAATATATCAGGTTGGACAAATGTCAAATCTGAGGGCCACGTGATCTTGATCTTAGTAAACAAAATTATCTATGGTCTTAATCTTATTACTTAATCCAAAACAAAGATTTCACATCTTGCACTATATCATTATCAAGAAAAAAAAAAAGTAATATTTTTATATTATCAAAGTGCTACAAAAGGTATCAGTTCTCCATTTTGGTGTGGAAAATTAATGCATCGAACCTCCGAACAACATTTTCTCTTTTTCCTCCTTAAACTAATTCATCTCAACTTCTCAATCATAACAATAATGAGGTAGCATTCTAAGTGAAAAATGGGTATTTGCCCCTAATTTACAAACTATGTAGCAAAATATTCCTATTTTGAAACTATTTAGTAAAATGAACCTATTTTTGAAGTGGAAAATGGGCATTTGTCCCTAATTTACAAACTATGCAGCAAAATACTCATGTTTTAAAATTATTTAGCAAAATTTCTTTGTTATTTAAACTCAACTTTAACAAAATTGAGTTCTGTGTAAAACTCAATATCTTCAAAATCAAGTTCTATATATATTTTTAAGTGGAACAATATCGAGTTCCACTTAAATTTTCAAAAAAATATAAGTAGTAAAATATGCATAGAACTTGACATTGCTAATGTCGAGTTCCACTTGTAACTCGATTTTGATAAAATCAAGTTTCAAAAACAGGAGCATTTTACTACATAATTTGTAAATTAGGGGCGAACGCCCATTTTCCTCCGCATTATATATTGCTTATTGTGGGCTACTTTTTTGTTGTCCCAGGGAAACTATTTGCGTACTCCCTGGGAAACTTTTGCAGTCCCACATCAAAGACAACTCCCCCCACTTTCTCACTTATAAGCGCAAGCTGAAGAGAGTAGTGTACCATCAGTTATTCAGAAAGAAGAATTTCGATGGGCTATTATAGGGATGTTAGGCCCAGAAGTTTATTATAAATTTGTACAGTGGGCCTATGGTCCAAGCCGAGGACAATGACTATTCTGAGTAGGAATAGTCTCCGTCAAAGAAGACCGTGTTAGTAAATAAAAGGGTTAGTTTTGGCTACAAAGGTTCAAAGAGATATTAGCCGAGGATAATATCTCCTCGGCAGACTAGAATCTCCTCGGCAGACTAGAGCCGAGGTCAGAAGAAATGGCTTACTAATACAAGAGAACCTCCTAGGAAGTTATGTCGGTATAAACAGCCATTGAGGAGACATTAAACCGGGGGAAGTCCTAAGATATCCTAGGAAGGAAGCTGTCACCATCGCATTTAATGTTCTGCAACTGACTTCCTGGCCACATTAATGTGGAGAAGACCTCTGAACAGTGTAAAATCAGCTACTCCAAAGCCTACAAAGACCAAAGAAAGTGTTTGATGGGACAGACACTCAAGTGATGACTCAGATGATCAACAAGTGTAGGAACCAGATACTTTAGAAGGAACTATATAAGAATAAAGATCCTTCATGAAAGAGGAGGATTTTCAGAGAAAGAGAAATACTACGGCATTGAGGAATAAAACTTGTAACTTACTTAGAGAATAATATACATAAGCAAATCACCTCGGATCATGCCGAGAACCATTTTTCTTTAATAAAATCCTATCTCTTTGCATTCTCTCGTCCTTTGAATCTATCTCAGTGTTAGTTAGATCAACTAAAATCCAGTTTTCCAACTCATTCTTTACAAATTCATTGTTTTGGGTTTTTTGGGCCTAAGTCCACATATGTAGTGGGCTAGGAATTCAAATCTGGTCCTTACACTTATAAAATGTGAGTATACTGCAAATTTTAATGTCTCTAAGCTTTTGATTATAAAAAAAAAATTAAATAAATAAATAATCCCTAAGTTTTTATTTCCAAAGAAGCAGTCCGTAGTTCTTTACTTTCAGATTTTATTTCAAAAAATGTCAAGAGTTTTGTAACTTAATTGACACATCCTTATGTGCAAAGTGTTTGGGGTCTAATTAAGGAAATTGATCGAATTGTGAGATTAACAACATATTAAAACTATCTCAAAAAAATATTCCAAAGAAGTGACCCGTGGTTCTTTACATCCAACTTTCTTCTTAAATCATCGTTTTTCAATATTCATGATTGATAGTACAGTGAATATTAGGAATTGTAAGGCAAAAAGGAAAAGAAAATGGTTGAAAAATTTTATTTACATAATTTTTTAAATAATTTTAATTTTTAATGTACTTAATAATCTATATATATATATATATATACATACATTCTATAAAACCGAAACTTTTGACTATTTATTGACCTTTTAAAATTTTGACATATCAGTCTTCTAAACCTCACATATTTACACCTCATTATAATTTATTTTATTTTTTAAATTTCTTTTACTGCCACACAATACATAATGTGGCTCATAATTAGAGCTAGAGAGACTCACGTTTAGGACTACTCTCTTTCCATCTCAAAATCCTATCAACTAGCACAGTGGCTTAACACTCTCTAATCGTGTTTAGCCTAATTAGTTTTCCTTTATACAATGTTCTGCCCCTACAAAACATGACACACTAATTTACAAAGAAAGACACCACCCATATATAGAAGTCACAGTTTGAGCAAGCTATTCGTCTATTGTGGCAACAAAGAATCGTGAGACTTAGGTTCCATTCTTATTCCTCATTTTATGCTTTCAATTTGGTCGGCAAGATATTTTGAGCTTTCTATAAAGAATATAATATAAACTACTTCGCTTTATAACAAAACATTGATTCGGTATTTGACATTTGTGTGTGAGAAAGAGATTAGTGTGAGAGGTTTAGGTGTTGTTTGGATTTTGCCAAACTCATATCTCATATCTCAAAAAAACTGAGTTTTGTTAACTCATAACCCAAAAACCGGTGGGCCCCACATGTATATGTCTGTTTGGCTTATTTTTTCGGATGTTAACTCAGTTAACAAAACTGAGATATTTGGGTTTTGAGTTATCAATCTTGGAAACTCCTCCAGGCTGTTTTCAGTTTTTTTAAGTTTTGAGTTATGTTAACTCAGTGGCAATAAGCGTAAATTTTTCCAAGAAACGGGTCCCACAGCAATGTATAGTCCCATCAGTGCAGGCTGAAGCTCCAACGGGTATTACTTTCCCAACCACCTATACACTTGCACTTCATCACTTTCCCTTTTCCTTCTCCCAAACCCACAGCACAAGCACAACCGAAGCTCCAGTTTCGCCGATCACTTCATCACTCCAGTTCCGCCGATCAGCTCCACGCCCAACTCCAACGAAGCTCCGTTCACCGATTCCATTTTCCGGTGAGACCCAAACGCTCCCCCTCCATTACAATCTAGCAAACCCACATTACAATCTCTTTATTAAACAGCCCCAAAATTCAAAACACAAACTAAAATCAAAACCCGAAGAAAAAAATAATGAAAACCCAGAAGCAAATTCAGTCTTTTAGTCCAAAGATGCAAATTTTAGTATCAAAGAAATCAGATTAAAAAAAAAAAAAAATCATGACCTGCAAGAACTATTTGGCTGTATCGACAGTTGAAGAGAGCACCCCTTCCATTGTTTCTCTTATGGGTCTTTTTTATTTTTTTTGTTAACTCAAACGCTGAGCTCTCTTTCTCAAAGGGTTTTTTTTTCACACACATAATGCCATTTTTTTTTTTACTATCTATTTATATCTCTTCAGATCAAACAGAGAGAGAAACTCCGAGGTGGGTTAGGAAAGTTGGGGGTTATTTTTGGAGAGTGTTGTAGGTGGAAGATGATTCTTTTTGTGCTTGCTTGAGATGAGAGACAATCAAACTAGAATGAAAGGCTCTAATAACACCGAGGTTTGAGAGTAGCGGCGTGAATGGGTTTGAGGTGTTTAAGAGGAGAAAGTGAGGGGAGATGAGTTTGCACTGCACAGTGAAAGAGGAAATGAGTTTGCCCAAAACAATTTTGTTCAATCCGCGGGTAACCTAACCGTGTGCACTGCACAGTGGTCAGCCCGTAGGTCCCACAAAAGGTGAGTTTTTAGGCAAAAATCAGAACTGGGTTTAGTTGCCAAACAAGGTTGGAGTGTTTTGGAGAATTTTAAGATATGAGAAATGAGTGATAGGGTGATGAGTGATGAGTTAACTATCACCCAGCAACCAAACAAGGCCTTAGACTTTAGAGAGAAAGTGATGAGGTGTGGGGACCCACTAGCCAATAATTTCTTGGTGATTTTTACTTTTTTAATGTACTTCTCTTTACTTTCTCTTTTTCCTACCTAAATTTAGTATGTAATTGTGAATAGTTTGATAAATAAAATAAAATATATATAAGCCTTACATATATAACATATTGTAGAGATTTATGTTGTTAATGTGTTATCTAAGCTTCTGATGATAGTTATTTCTATTTCTACTATCCATTTCTATTGGAAAACGTAGTATTCTTGAATTTCACCTAAATAGCTTTCTTTTTATTGTTGTGGTTGGTGACATTGGGGTAATAACTATATTTTATATCTCTTATAGTTTATTTTATATCAAGAAGTACATGACAATCACGCTATATATATTTTTTTTTTACTTTCCACCTTAGTTGGCCAGCCCAAATCCTTTAGCTTCTAATAAATTATGTATATTTCTTTGGGAGATAATAAATTTTTTTTGAAAGCACTATAAAATTGACATAAAAGCATTTGATATGCTAAACTTTTAGCGTTACTAAGAAACTTTTTCGTGCATCGCACAGGTTTGTGACTAGTAAGTCATATGATGAAAACACATTGTAATACAACTTGTAATACTTATACTGAATCACACATTATAACGTACGTATAACCTAAACTTTATTATTAAAATAAGAAATAATGATATATAGATGATTAAAATAATTTCAAAAGAAATCATGAAATTTTTTTATATATTTTTAGAAACTCTTTGGTACTTGAATTCTAATATGAGTGATATTATTATACTTTCTATAAGTTTAGTAGTGGAGTTTTACATAAAAAAATAATTTTAATTTACTTGTAATGTCTTATCAAAAAAAAAAAAAAATTACTTGTAATGTTCCACACGGTCAAAGCACAACATGTAACATGTATGTTGAGTCGCATGGTACAAGCACATGTATGACGCTTCAACAATAGAGTTTAATTATATTAAGAGAATGTTACATTTACAACACTTTCATAACAAATTTTAAGTGGTAAGTTTTTATTAGTTCAAATTTGAAACCACCACTAAATTTATTTTTTTACCCATTAGTAACCGCATGTAAGAACCTGTCACTTAAGATTTGTTGTGAAAATTTTGTATATATAACATTTCTCTTATATTAAACTAGCTTAATAAATTTAGTCCATTTATATTGTGACAGAAAGAGGGGGGAAAAAAGTATTCACAAATTAAGAAGGCATCAACTAGACCCAATCATGACTTCTAGAATCATATGATTGCCTTGTGGACGTACAATATTTTTTTATTTACTTAATGATACATAATACGAACACAAAATTACCTTTGTTTTAAGAGAACATATATATTGTTATGACTTATGAAAATAAATCTTGCATTGAAAACTCACTCCTGGGTTTTGCTTGTACAATCCTCCGTTAAATCTCTACTGCACTACGACACAGATAATAGTAATACTACAATATATTGCTTTAGGGAAAAGAATATTTTTCAAAATATTCTGATTTACATTATATTATAAATTAATTATGGAACTTTAATAAAGTAGAAGATTCCTAATTAAGTAGACTAATTACTTTAATTAGTATAATGACCATTGATACCCTAAGCAATGGGAATGGATAACGACATTGAATTTCCTCATTTTCCTTCCCCTTTCTTAGGTTGTTTCTTCTTATTCTTTCCCATCCCTCGTATATATATATACTCTGATTTATAAGGCCAGAATCTTGGGGAGTAGGGCGTTTCATATGAAACTAAAATCTAAAGAGGTAAAAATTTAGGATGCCCAAGTTGCGCGCAGTTGGATTGTTCCCTCTAAAATAATTTCAGCTTATCCCAAAAATATTCCCACTAAAATTATCAATGCAAGATCCCGAATTAATAGGAAAATAACGCCAAAAAAAAAAAAAAAACAAAAAACAAAAACAAAAACAAAACAGAAAAACCACAATCCAACTCCGACCAAATCTATTATTTTAAACTCGATTAAAAATTCTTTTTTTTTCAAGTTTATCCCAAAACTTGAGTCAACAACAAATACACTAATATCTTCTCTCAAATAATTAATACAAATTCAAATGAAAACTTCAATCAACCAAAAAATTTCCCTACAGAAAACCCTAATTTCCAAAACTAGTTGTTATGTTTTCCAATTGGCTAGGGAGTCTCTGTTTGTCTCAAAGATTTTTTTTTTTTTTTTTTTCAACTAATGAGTAGGAGAGTCTGAGTTGAAAAAGTGAGATGTGAGTTGTGATTTATATATAGTTTTTGCTAAAGCATTTGACTGTGAGTTGTTTTTGTATATATAAGTATATACATTGATATGTTGTAATAATGATATAAGGTTGGAGAGTATTTATTTGTAAAATGAATAAAGTGAAAATTCGAATTATGAAATTTTCTTTATGAAAATTCAAGTTCCAGGAATTTCGATCGGTCGAGACTTCTGTTCAATCAATCGAAATGTTGAAGGAAATAATCCTGGAGTTTCTGCAAGATTCGATCGGTATTCAATTCCTGGTCGATCAATCGAAAAAGAGCATTCGATCGATCGAAAGTAACTCTCGATCGATCAAAAATCGCAGAACGGAATTTTCTGCAGAATCTTCAAGTGACTATTCTGAAAGTTTGAGAACGTTTCAAGCCTTGTGAATGGTTTTAATGAAAATTTTAACTCTCCACACGTACCTTTTAAAGGGTTATGACCCTGTGGGTATAAATAGAGGTTCGTGTTCACTTGAAAAAAATCTTGTGGGTATTCTCCAAAATTGCTATTTATAGAACCCAATAACTTGGTTGTATCCTGGGGACAAGTTTGTAAAACCCTTTAGCAACTTACGTATGGGGATAAATATTGTCTAAGGATAACATTCAATTGTACCTCCAAATTAATCACCATTTACTTGATGTGTTCGTCTTCTTCTTTCTCTATTACTCATTGATTTGGTAAAATCCCCAACAGTTGTGATTTTTAAAGTAATAATATATAAAGCATTTGATTGTTTGACACTTTGACTGTTTGTTGGTAGTGGGGCAATATTGGGAATAGGCAACAGAGATAAAGAGAAAGAAGGAGATAAAGGACATATAATGCATTATAAATTAGTAGTGGGGTGCTTGTGTGTTTGGGGCAATGGGTGACAAAGATAAAGAGACAAAATGAAAAAAAAAAAAAAAATATATATATATATATATATATAAATAAACAAAATGAAATGAATAATATAATATATATGTGACACAAATTTATCAAAATAAAATTGTCAATGTTTGATTAGTCCTTTTGTGAGATAATAAATATAATTTTTATTTTATTAGTAGATCATGAGAAAATCAACTACAATATTTGGTTTTTTTCAAAAGAAAAGATTCAAATTCAACATATATGGATGCAGTTGTGATTTTTTTTTTTTTTTTTTTTTTTTCGCTTCTCTCCGGCCCCCCTAGCTTTAAATCTTGGGTCTGTCCCTGGTTTTGCCCTTATTTTTTAAAACATCTAGCATAATGTCCATGTTTTGAAACTATTAAGTACTGTGTCCCTGTCTTGAAATTCAATTTTATAAAAATCGAGTTATAGGTGAAACTCAACATTAGCAATGTCAAGTTCTATGCATATTTTGCCACTTAATTTTTTCCCTTATTCATACATCTGTCAGTTTTATTAACTGTGGCATCATGTTAAACTAAGACATAAATTATTTTCATCAATGCAGTGGTGGCACCACATTGAGTCTAGGGTGTTCCTGACTTGAAAAAAAAAATATATATATATATATATAATAATAATTTAATTTTTTTTATTTGTTTACCCTTTAAAAAAAAAATAGGAACACTCTCAAGCAAAATCAGGAACATCCTCAAATAAATAAATAAAAATTATCTGTTCTACTTTCAAGCAAAGAAAAGAAGCCCAAAAAAAAATTTTGAACTAAAATTTGAAAAAAAAAAATTTTGTAACAAAGCAAGTCCACTACCCAAAGCCCAACATCAATCCTAAACAACAGATGGGAAAGCAAACCCAATCTAAAGAAAAAAAAAAAAACCCAATATATGCGTCCGCTGATTCATCAAGTAAAGCAAAAACTGAAATTAGAAATGGAAAAACCTAACCTAAAGAAAAAAACCTCATCAGTCATCAACGACCAACGGACGGTGCCTCCGCCTCAAACTCGAGCAACAGAGCTCATCGGTCATCGCCAGTTGGATCAGAGATCGGAACAGCACAGATCGGATCAGAGATTCCTTCCTTGCCAGTTGCCTCGGCGTGCTACCCAGTCCGATGGCGCCACCCCTCAGCCTCAGGCCTTCCTGCTCCCTCAACTTCAACGTATTTCATCTTTACTTTACACTTTTCTTCTCTCTGACTCTCGCTTTTTCTTTAATGGGTTTTCTCTCTTACTTCTCATTGTCTCTCTCTCTCTCTCTCTCTTTTATCTAAAGACTGAAAGTCTGAAAGTGAAATGAGAGTCTCTCTCTCTTTAAGACTAAAAACTTTATCTAATTGTCTAATTCTCTCCTTTTTTTTTCTTTTTCTTTTTCTTTTTTTTTTTTTTTCTTTTTTTTTTTTGTGGTGAAATTGCTTAGCTTTATTGAATTGTAATTGCTTAGCTTTATTGTAACTTTATTAATATTTGCCCATGTTTTGACTTTATCCGTTGGTGTTGGTGTTGGTGAGTTATTGAGTTTGTCTTTTAGTGTATTGTCTATTGTGAATTTATCATCTGATTGGCTCTTGTGATTAGGACCAAGGGGCTTGTCTGTTGAGTGGGGGGAGGGGTGGATGGGGGCATGGGGTAAGGTGGAAGTAAAGGCATGAGAGGCAAGCAATGGGTTGGCAATGGATAATGCACATGGGGTCTGTGCTAATAGTTAGTAAAGAAAAATAATGAAGCAACTAATAAACAATAATTAATAATTTAATTAACTAATACATTATAAAAGACAAACAAATTAAATTATGTTTGGCTAAATTACAATTAATAATTTTATAATGAATGAACAACAATATAACAAATTTTAGTTTATAAATGACAAACAAATTAATGAAACAACTAAACAACAATAAATAATAATTTTATTAATAATGAGACTATTATACAACGATTTCAAAATATGAAAACTCATAATAAATAATTGTAAATTTTATATATTTACGTATTTTTTTTATTGTTGTTGTTGTCAATATATAAAAAATTTTTTTTATTAAATTATGTAATTTATGGTTATTAAAAAAAGACGGCCACTACATCAACGCCTCGTTAAACAAAGTGAAGAATCCTCCAAAAGTATAAAGGCAGCGCAAAGCAAACACGCTTCTCACCAATGACACTCTTTTTCCTGTAGATTCTTCCTCTATAGCTAGTCTGCCGTATCTCTATTAATTTGACTCTTAGCTAGTGTCTGTGTCTCACATATTATCTTTCATTAACAGAGATGGAGACAGAGATGGAGAAGAAAAGGAGAGGTGGACAAGGAGAAAACAACGAAGAGAAATGGGTTCGCGATCTATCTGTGGATCATAAAGGAAGAGTTCCTCTTCGTGCTTCAACTGGTGTGTGGAAGGCAGCCTTCTTTATCATCAGTAAGTATATATGCTTGTGTTTTTGATGCGTATATACCTAGCTTTATATATATAAAAGTGATGCATATGTACTTAGCTAACATTACTAATCAGAGTCTCCATGATTCTCCAATTTCAGCTTGGTTCTTTACTTGCAAATATATGATCATGGTCATGATCAGTTCATAGCTAGGATTTTCCGAACTATGATTTTTTTGTTTTTTTCTTAATTTTTTAAAAGTTTGGTGGTCATAATAAATTTCTGGGTTAAATAGCTTACCCAACTATCTTGGGAGTTGGGAGTTGCTGTCAGTCAAGGTACTGGTAATTATTGAGGCTAGCTACTACGCCATTATTGTGCACTGTGCAATGAAAAATGGGTCACACTCACATGCATCAATAAATGAGATCAATCCCGGAATAACAGTGATTATTAAAAAAAAATTTAATTATAAAAAATTTCTTTAACTGAATTATTAATCAGTATTCTAAAGATAATAAGTAACATTTCTCAAAAAATAAAAGTAAAAAGTTTTCCTTCCTTTCTTTTTAAATAAATAATTAATTAATTATATTGAATTTCGCCTTCCTTATTTGCGGTATGGTGTGAGCATCTTAGTAATGAGTTTAAATTTTTTGTCTTACTTTTTTTTTTTACTTTATACTCCACCAATAAATACTTGTCACATGTTCATTTAATTAATTATTATCACGTATTCACTTAATTAATTAATTAAGTGAACACGCGGTAAATATTTATTAGTAGAGTATAGAGTGGAGTAAGAAAAGTGAGATAAAATTTGAATGCATACCAAGACATGAAACATATGCGTGGTCAGATATGCTCACGGCATCAAGTAAAACTGAAAGAATGCTAGCAGAAAATTCGCTGAAACAAGTTGCAAAGCAAAAATTACTAATATAAAAGTTTAAGAACAAAAAAAAAAAAAAAAAAAAGGAAAACAAAGAAATAATTCGTTTTGTTTTCTCTTTCCTAGTCCAAAGCAACCATGGGCTAGCTAGAGTCGCTAGACACAAAGTAAGCTATATGATATTACTTTATAAGCATGGTGGGTCGTTAGTCGTTACTCTTGACCATATATGCTCCCAAAGTGTAGGCTTTATATGTTCGTTAAAATTTGTGTACCTCTTGCACTTTTTGCTGTTCTGCACTTGTTCATGTTATTAATGGTGTCAAATATATATGCTGTCTCTTGTATTTGGTGTAGCAATTGAGTTTAGTGAGAGACTGACCTACTTTGGGTTAGCAACAAATCTGATCTCATACCTCACCAAATTGATGCATCAAGACCTCAAAACAGCTGCCAAGAATGTAAACTACTGGACAGGAGTAACAACATTGATGCCTCTACTTGGAGGGTTCCTGGCAGATGCCTACACTGGCCGATTCAATATGGTCATGTTTTCGTCCCTCATATATCTAATGGTAAAAATGCCACATTCCTTTTTTATCGAAATCTTAATTACACCATTTAAGTGAATATTCTTATTATTATAATCCTAATAATTTTTTGTTTATTTTAGTCCTTCAACTTTAGCATTCATGTCAAGTTGTCAAGTCGGTCCTTTTGCCCTTTACTATCTAGGAAATTGTTGTTAAGTCCAATAAAACATGTAGTATGTCACATATATATTTTTCATTTATTGTTCAAATATGCGAAGAGTAATTACACAGTTTCATAAACAACAATGGGGATTTGAATCCGTCTCACATAAATTTTTACGCCACTCCCTCTCACATAAATTTTTATCATTCTTATTTATTCAATGGTTATTGAAATTTTTTTTTTTTAACTTTCAATCTCAATCATTCATTTTTATTGCATTAGGTGCAATACCCTAGATATTGCACCTGATCTCAATCCCAACAATGGATATAAAAATGAATTTAGTTAAAGTTTAATGACTACATGGAAAAACAAAAAAAACAAAACAAAAAAAAAGAAAAGAAAACAAAAATGATAATTTATTCAAACAGGGTGTAATTTGGACTTTAACCCTATCTTTTTAACTAGGAAAGTCGTTTATTTTGACTAGTCATAATCAAGGCACTCGAGCTATTGAAAACGTGTATTATATTTAAAATTTGTAATTGCAAAAACCAGGGTTTGAGCCTCTTGACAATGTCTAACTTCATCCCAAGTCTAAAGCCATGCAATAAAATGATGTGTCTCCGGCCTAGGAAGATTCATGAGGTGGTATTTTTTCTTGCCTTGTATTGTATCTCTGTTGGAACCGGAGGAATCAAGCCATCTCTAGAAAGCTTTGGAGCGGATCAATTCGATGATGATCACTCGGGAGAAAGGAAGAAAAAGATGTCTTACTTTAACTGGTGGAACTTCGCGCTTTGTTGTGGGCTAGTGCTTGGTGTAACAGTAATTGCTTATGTTGAAGACAATGTGGGCTGGGGTGTTGCTAATCTTATTCTTGCTATCTCCATGGCCATAACAATAGTAACCTTCTATTTGGGAAAGCCTTGGTACAGATACAGATTATCAAAAGGGAGCACTTTAACACCCTTGTTGCAGGTCTTGGTTGCAGCTATAAGAAAGAGAAATTTACCAGCTCCATCAGATCCTGCTCTATTGTATGAAGTTCCCATTACACACAAGTCTCAAGGAAGGCTTCTATGTCATACTAGTAGTCTCAGGTAAGATAAGCATGCGGCACTATTTTATATCACCATGTTAAAACATTATTTTTTTTAGGAAAAACTCAAGTACAAAGGTGTTGTAACTTGGTTCCAAATTAAATTCGACCATATAGCCTGTAGCCTGAAAATGGTAATTGTACAATGTTATGATATTCTAGAGCTCTTTGGGTAACTTCATTATGGAGTTCCTAAAATTTTATCCATCTATTTTAAAATGAGTATATTAGATTTTACTATCTTCAATAATTTAAATAAATTCCAAAATGGTGATAGTCAATATTTATAAATGTTGATAATGTGGCAAAATTGAATTCATTCATTTTAAAATAAATAAATAAAATTTCATGAATTCTATGATGGAGAAACACAAGAATTTTAAAATTCCAATTATACACATGAAATGGTTTTGTTGCATTGGCCAATAAATCACATGAATAAATATAATTAGGAAACCTATATATAGCACATAAGTATTTGTACATAAGTTTTTTCTTTAGTTCATGTAGCACCTATAATTAAAGGACTTTAAGCCTTCCACGTAGAAAAGACACATTACACTACTTGAATTCAATACAATTAATAGTTGAAATCATCTTAAATCATAACAAATGTTGTAATTTCATGTACTACTAAGATATATATATTATATGTGTGCACGCGCACACGTGCATGCATGTCTATTGATACTTTTTTTTTTTTTTTTTAGAAACATGTCTATTGATTCTAAACAATTTTTTTTTTTTATAGGTTTCTCGACCAGGCAGCAATAATTGAAGAGAAAGACAATATATCAATTGAGCAGAATCCCTGGAGACTAACAACTGTGACAAAGGTAGAGGAGACAAAGCTTATTTTGAACATGATCCCCATATGGCTAACATCGTTAACATTTGGAATCTGCGTCGCACAAGGCCCAACATTCTTCGTTAAACAAGCCGCTACATTGAACCTAAAGGTTACTGACAACTTCAAGATCCCACCAGCCTCCATCATTGCTCTTGGGGCTGCTGGAATGTTAGTCTCTGTCACCATCTATGAGAAAATTCTTGTTCCAACGTTAAGGAAAGTTAGAGGCAATGAAAGAGGCATTAATATCCTACAGAGAATTGGTATTGGCCTGGCATTATCAGTTTTAGCAATGTCTGTTGCTGCCTTAGTTGAAATGAAGAGGCTAAAAGCTGTTGATAATGAATTAATTCGGAAAGGGAAAACTGGGCCTTTGTCTCTGAGTGTTTTCTGGCTAGCTCCACAAACCATAATTCTTGGTATTGGAGATGGGTTTGCATTGGTTGGGTTGCAAGAGTATTTCTATGACCAAGTTCCAGACTCAATGAGAAGCTTAGGAATTGCTTTCTATCTAAGTGTGCTTGGTGCTGGAAGCTTCTTGAGTAGCTTTCTGATTACTGTTGTGGATCATGTCACTGAAAAGGGTGGGAGAAGTTGGTTTGCAAAGGATGTGAACTCCTGCCGTTTGGATAATTTCTATTGGTTATTGGCAGCAATGAGTGGGTTGAATTTGTGTATTTATGTGGTTTTGGCTATGAAGTATACTTACAAAAATGTGCAGCGAAGGGTGATTGTGACTGATGGTAGTGACTAGTATGAGGGTGATGGGGTAGAGTTGTTGGCTTGAAACGTGATGGAAAATTGTGAAAAATGCATCTTAAGTTGCTTGCTTGTTAAAATCATTGTGTTAATATTGGACAGTTTTTTTCCTTGTACAAGTTTATCAGTTTCATTGAAGTTTTTTCACGTTAATGTATATTATTCTTTCATTATAAGAATTAGAAATTGGTTAAGGTATGTATCTATTAACTAGGGCAGTAAATAAGTTGAGCTTTGTCAAGTATTGAATGTTCAAACTTAGCTCGACAATAAATGTAAAATGTTCAAACTTGACTTTAGTTTGAACCAAGCCTACAAAACAATATTTGATTTTGAGCTTGTCAGAAGGTCCAAAGGTTTGAGTTCAGCTTAACTTAATTTAATTCATAAATCAAGCTGAGTTCAAGCTCAAACTCAATATCATTATCAAGTTTTTGAACTCAAGATCTAGTGCCCATATTAAGCATATTATCAGCCCTTTTAGTTTGGATGAGTAGTCACAACTCCGAATTAATTAAAAGCTTAAGAAGATATAACGTTATTTTTCAAGTTCATATCAAACTAATTATCAAACCCATAAACCAACCTAATTAAGCTAGGCTCGATTTTTATAGAACTCGATTGTTCAAGAGCTTGTTCATGAACAATTGTTTTAACTTAGACTCGGTTTGTTTATTAAATAAGTCTAAAATCAAGGTCCAAAGTTAGCTTCTTTATAGACAAACAAATATGAATGATTTTTTTATCAAGCCAAGTCCAAGATATTTATGAGCAATTTGGTGCATTTACAATCCTAGAATTAAGAAATAAGTTAATGGATCTCATTCCAATTGAATATAATATATAAAAGGGCACTGTATTTGTTAAGAATTAGTTATTATGAAGTCTAACTTATAAAAATTTGGCATGAATTAATAAGGGACGGTAAAATTATGACTGAAGTGATAAGTAGAACTAAAAAAGTTAGCTCTAATAGCTCCACATCCTATAAAACAATTTCTTGACTGACAATAGCTTGACTGACAATAGCAAGACCCTATATAAAAAACCTTTAAAGACCTTGACCAATGCTTTCACTCTAGTCCCTCCTCAGAGCATCCACATTAGTGGAGGCAAAAATTTAACAATTTAACACCATTAAAAGCTACTTGATCTATTTTATCACCTCACTTTACAAAACATCTAACATTAGTAATTTTATTTTAGTATTCAACACAATAAAATAACATAAACAATACAATAAAATAATTTTTTTTTTCCTTTTTAGTTACTGTACACAGCCATTTTTGACTGTATACTGTAGCGCAACAGCCAAATGATACCAATGCACTAGCTTTTTTTTGCTACTTTTGTTATATCTAGCTAAATTTAGCATTTTAACTACAGGACTCCACCAATACAAATGCTCTCAACCGACCCAAAAATCTAAGCTCTCTCATATTCCCAAAAATATACACCGCGTGTCAATCTTAAAGTGGAAATTTGGAAAATGCAATAACCGCCTTTTAACACCAACTTTTTTTTAAAAAAATTAAAATTTTTTATTTTGAATGGCAGATGTAGGGGGTGGATTCGAGCGCTCTCTAAGGATTGAGAGAGTGGGCCTAAGCCCAGCTAACCCTTCAATAAATTTGTAGAGTATGGGCTCAAGAGCTAGGCCTCAGTAAAGAAGGCAACGGCCATGCATGGTTGTACGTGGTTGCTAACAACTGAAACGTGGGTTTGAACACACAATGTGGCTCCTCGGACGTGCCTTATGGAGCTGGAAATTCTTATTATCTCTTTTCAGAAGGGTTACAAGAGTTGAGAGAGAATACTTTGCTACAGTATTTCTTTTTCTCTGGTTTTTCGTCCGTCCCCTTCACAAGAGGGATTTTTACATTATATACTCCTCACTCAGTTGATCCTAGCCCTACATTTGTTGCTCAATCCGGTTTCCACTCGAGTGCCTGTCCCATCAGCCGCATTCCCATACCTCCAGTGGGTTGCAGCGCTCAAGACGGCACTGTTCAGAGGTCCTATCCTCATTAATGCGGCCAGAGCGTTAGTTGAGGGCATTTAATGTGGAGGTGACAGTTCGCCTGGGACTTGCTTCTCCGCCATGCTTCAATGTCCGGTGATTGGCTCTTGCTATTTGCTCCTTGGATGCTTGGGGAGACTCCCCTTAAAGGTGTGCCGTATGCCCACTTTCTGTCCTCGGACTGCCGAGGATGTAACCATCCTCGGCAATGCTCCTTGGGTCCTGGACTCTAAACTTTGGTCCTCGGATCATGGAGGCGTCCTCGGCATGGGCCTCTGGGCCTGGCTTGGAGTGGGCCGGGGTTGCTGACTTATTCTGGCCCCACAGCAGATAAATTTCTGTTTGGTATATGTGTTTAAAAATTGAAAATTATTGTTTAAAATTTTTTATGAAAATATGTGTGGGTGAAAAATTATATAAAAATACGTAAAATATTGTTTAAAAATTGAAAATTGTTTATATCAAAAAAAAAAAAAAAAAACTAAAAATTAAATAACTCAAACACCCTCCTTACTGGTTTTAATAACACCAACGTCAATCTTTGCACAATTGCACATCTGTCAGCACGCCAACTTGCACGAATATTCGCAATCAAACTAATCAGATATTCGGCAACGGGTATTTTTTGGCTGGAACTGATTCTATTTTATCACATTGACAAGACTCGTGAGGATTGAGTTGAGATGCCGTAAGCACAAGTTCTAGACATCAGACCAAAATGTGATTCCATGCATTTAGCAGTAAATGTAGACTTTCGTAATTTGAAATTTTGCTCAAATTCGTAATAATTCACCTGGCATCGAATTCTGCTTATCAAAAAGAAATTCGTTAACATCATAATTTAATAATAAAAAGTATTCAGAATTTTTTTTTTTTTTTTGATCAGGCAAAAAAAATTTATTAATAAATATGAAATGTACATCACATATTTTAATCCTATCATAATTATTAGAGAAAATTACAAAATTCGTTACTCTATTTCTATTTTTAGGGGACATTATTCTATTTCTTTGTTTATATATATAAATAAATTATCATAAGTTGCAACCCATGAAAGATGAAACTGTAAACATGACATGTTAAAAAGCTTAAGTAATTGCTTTAAAAAAAATAAAATAAAAACTTAAGTAATTTATAATAAATTTAATAACAATTGGACAAATGAACAAAATAAACACCTTTTAATTTTTTTTCTTTTAATTTTTTCAACAGTGAAGTTATAAGTTATAACCTTTTAAAATTGAAGAAGAAAGGTATATCTTTGACTAAATTTTAAAAATCAAAAGTATATTTCACCAAACAAAGTAATTTCCCTTCTCTCACCTCTCCCATCAAATTTCCTAAATTTGAGAGAAGTACAAATGAAGGGTTTGGATGGGTTCAAATCCTCATGTTGTTTCAAACAAAGATGTTCAGGGCTCAAATCTCCATTCCCCCCATCTATTGAACTGTAAAAAAAATTATAATAATAATAAAAAAAAGGGCTTTGAAAGGCTTTCTAAACAAGATTTGTTTTACCTTTCTCATTCTATTCCCTTCCCTCTACTTCTACTCCATCCAAATACACCTTTAAATTAAGGGGGCATGACCCACTTTACCACTGAGATGATATTGAATTATGATTGAAATCATTGGAGGGAATGTCTACATTCTTTTCTAATCCAAGCCCCTTATTCCTTTGCATATTGTGAGCACTTTGTCAAAATTGATTGCTTTGCTCTTTACTTATGGGAAAAATAATAATCATCCCAAAATTTAACAAATTAGTGATTTCAAAATTCAATTAGTGGATTATGATTTTATATAAAATTATTAGATCAATTTCATTGTGATTTTAAGAATATCATAATGAATTTACTATAATAATTCTATTATCATATTCTTAAAATCTTATCCATACATTTTTTTTTCTTTTTTTGAGAAGGATCCATATATTTCTTAAATAAATGGATTAAACTTTATCACATTAGCAACATTTAAACAAATGTTAACCACCGCACACCCTTGGTGCGATAGTCACTCCACAAGTATAAGTGTTTGTCGGGTATTGGGGGTAAGGGTCGGGTTCAAGTCTACAAGGGGGAGTTTTACACACATATACACTTAGATTAGACTATAGTAGAATTTCTATTTTGTATAAAAAAAATAATGTTAACTATCATTTAATTTCACAACGTTTATTATGTACATTATCATTATATAATTGACTTGATGTAAAAAAAAATTAATTTATTTTGATGGTTTAAATAGGAAAATACTTAGGTACTTATAAAGTATAGAGAAATTGTACTATTTCCACTTACATTTATGGTGGATCCTACCATGAATTTAATGAGTAGAACTTACAATGAATGTGAGAGAAAGGAGTGTTTGGGTTCTAAGGGGAAAAAGTTCAAGCTGTTGGGTTAGCAGCATGTTGTAATTATTTATAAAAAAAAATTACTTATCTAAACAATGCTAATATATATATATATATATATATATATATATAATCAATCATTAATGTTATCCTTGCATAAATAAATAAATCTTGAATGTGGATAATTTCAAAATTTTAAGGAAAAAAAATCCACCACAGCACGTGCAAAGAGACTAATTTTTAAATATCTATTTAAATTATTGATTCAACAGTAATATTAAATCATTCATTTTAATATTTAAGATTTGAAGAACTTGATGTGATGAAAGGTGAAAAACCATGCTAATCAGCCTAGAAAGTAGAACTGCCCGTACAGAAGCAAAATAGCCAAGGGTCGGTGAACCCTACAAGCACACAACGCATTCCCATACCAGCTAAGCCCACTCGAAAACGACGTCATTCTAAAAAACAACGAAAACGACGTCGGATCCTTTCGCTTTCCCAATTCTCTGTGCCCTTTCAAATTAAGCAGAGAGGCACAGATAGCTAAAAGGAAGTACTAAAGAAGAGAGTACCGTACGCACCACGCAGAAGACCTGAAGAGCACAACACAGAAACAAAATCAGATAAAGAAGAGAGAAATCAGGTTGAAATTTCTTAAATTCCAAGGCACACTCTGAGTTTCTAGAGAGAGAAAGCGAAGCAAAGCTTAGAGAGAGAGAGAGAGAAATGCAAACAGAAGCGAGAGTAGGAGTGGTGGTAGAAGGAGGAGGAGGAGGAGGAGGAGCACAGAGAGGTCTGAATTCGAGCCACGTCGATGGCGGAGGGAGGAAACTCGCTCACCAATCGCAGATCGGAACTTTGTCGCAGCTTCTCGCCGGAGGCGTCGCCGGCGCTCTCAGTAAAACCTGCACTGCACCGCTCGCTCGCCTTACTATTCTCTTCCAGGTTCGCTCCTCGCTTTTCTTCGTTTTCACTGTTCGATTATTTTTCTTTTTTTGCAATTTTGTTAAAATTTAGGTTCTGAAATTGTATTGGTTAGGAAATGATGTGTAAATAATGAAATTTTGAATTACTTATTTTCAGTTTTAAGAATAAATTTCTGATTATGCTCATTGAAGTGGTTATGATTATGGTTTTTTTTTTTTTTTTGGAAATCGAAATTGAATTGTTTAGGTGCAAGGTATGCATTCTGATGTTGCAACAATGAGAAAACCTAGCATATGGCGCGAGGCGTCGCGGATTGTTGGTGAAGAAGGAGTTAGAGCTTTTTGGAAAGGGAATCTCGTTACAATTGCTCACCGTCTGCCTTACTCTTCTGTCAATTTTTATGCATATGAGCACTATAAGAAGGTTCGCAGAAATGTCTTATATATATATATATGTGTGTGTGTGTGTGTGTGTGTGTGTGTGTAAATATCATTGTATGAAGTTAATTACTCGAGGAATTTGCTTTTAGATAGTCGTTGTTAGCTTGTACTACATTGATTAGGCTGTATTTAATGCGATACAGTTACTAAAGATGATTCCGGGACTGGAAAACCATAGAGATAACATCGGTACAGATCTTTGTGTGCGTTTTGTAGCCGGTGGTTCAGCTGGAATAACAGCTGCTTCGGCTACATATCCGCTGGATCTTGTAAGGACACGCCTTGCAGCTCAGGTAAAGATCGTTTCGCTCAAAGGCAAAGTTGCGTTTTCTTTTACCAGTGCCAATCATTCTCATTTGTTAGGATTTTTAAGCATTGATTGAAACAGTTCTATTGTTTTTTGGTTATTCCTGGTGTAGTTGCCGTAGTAATCGTTGTTGTCTTTTTTTTGTTGTTGACATTTTAAGTTAATGTTTAGGTTGCTTACATTCAGCCAAAAAAAAAGAAAAGAAAAAAGAGTTGCTTACAGTGTGACATAAACATGAGATGTGTTGACTGAGTGTATTGCTTTTCATTTTTTACTATGATTTTTTGAGGTTAAATACATCATGAGTAGAATCAGTACTCCTTTTACTTTTCCATATTTCTGAAAAAGTTTATGTAGATGTATACATATTTTCCAATACTAATATGAGTTTTGTTCAGCCATTACACACAATTCATATATTATATAAATTATCCCTACAATTGCTTTGAAGGTTTCATATTGTAATTTGTTACTATTAATTTAAATGACCCCTTCGCACAAGCCATTAGTTTCCAATTTTCACATCATATGCCTCCTTGCTAGGTATTGATTAACCTTACTGAGAATGGGCTTCAGCACTTTTGGAGAGGTCATGTGAGATTAAGTTATGTTATTTACTTAGCCTCCGTTTGGGAAGCGCGTTTTGTGTGTTTCCCAGCAGAAGCGTTTTTCCCTGTGGGTCCGTGCACTGTTTACAGGACCTACAAGTATCATATTCACAACTTTTTCTTTAAAACTGAGTCCCACGGCACTATTCATACATTTAAAAATTATTTTGTTACAGTATTTTCAGTTTTTAGTTTTTAGTTTTCAACAATAAACGGTATCCAAACAAACTCTTAGATAGCGGTGATATGAATCATTTAAAGCTTTATCAATGGACCTTAAGTGATGGTCTTTCAGCCCAAGCCTTGATTTGGCATGTATTGGGAGATGTGGGGCCAATTTGGGACAGTACTCCCAACTCCATCCACTATTTATAAGCTGTTGTTGAAGGCAATATACTTTTTCCCCTATTAGATAGTTTTAAGTTGGAGTTACGTATATAACTTTTGATATTGAAGTATCTATTCTTGAAATCCAAGTATAATAAAATAAAAAAAGGAGTCAAGAAATGTTTGCGCAATTTTTTTCCCCTTACTAGAAAGTCTTGATTAGCAGTTTTAAGTCTGATTTTCAATTTTGATATTGACGTATTTATTCTTCAAATCCAAGTATGATCAGAAAAAGGGTGTCAAGAAATGTTTTCCCAACTTCTAGTTTTAAATTTTCATTTGTAGTTATGACTTGTTATTTTGCCTGTTCAATTTTCTTCCCCATTTACTCAATTAGTTGGAACTTTGCAGACAAATGTGATATACTACAGAGGTATTTGGCATACTTTACAAACTATTACCAAGGAGGAGGGTGTTTTGGGCCTCTATAAAGGACTTGGAGCAACGCTCTTGGTATGCTTGTGATATTAATTGTAACAATATCTGCGCTGAGCCCCTTTTTGGTGTGTAGTTGATTGCTGTTCTGTTGTTAATGCAGGGTGTCGGGCCAAGTCTAGCAATCAGTTTTTCAGTGTATGAAACATTGAGATCTTTCTGGAAGTTGCATAGGTAATCACATCATAAACTGATTCTGTAATTTTATCTTTCTGACATGACTTCTTATGATTACTATTGCATGCATCCTGTTTTTAGGCCTAATACCTAATATTCATTATCTTTACATCAGGCCTGATGATTCTACTATCCTTGTCAGTCTGAGTTGTGGAAGTCTTTCAGGAATTGCATCATCAACAGGTGAGTTGTCTTAGACCTGATATATCCAAGTTTCTCACAAGTTTTGAGAGAGATCCTAGTGTTTCTTGTTATTTATATGATGGTGGTTTTTGTTTTTCTTGCAAACTAAGACCAATTTTGTTGGTGGTAATTTGGTAGTTTGTCTGGTAAATGGCTTACTATCTGTGTGTTAGTTGCATATTTTCTCTGAATAATTGCCCTTTAGATAATATTTTTCTATCCTCTATTGGTAACAGAAACAAAAGACTTTGCTGTATATAACTGTCTTTTGCATTTCTGAGAATGTGCTTTGGTTTTATGATTCTTATTGTACTACTTTCAACTAAACTTTTTTATCAAATGCTAATTGGCAGCATTGTTTCAGTTAATGAGCTTTTGGTTAAACTATTTCATATGTTCAATTAGTGATTGTCAATATTTAATAATAGGAATTAATACATGCGGCTGTGGCTATGCTTTTGATGCAGAGAAACAGGGTGTGGTGCAGCCTCTGCACCAAGTATCTAACCAGATTGACTGACCCCTAGAGCCTGAGACCAGACTGGAGTTGTTTTTTTATCTGGCATTTGAGAATTTTAGTAAGGAAGTCAACAAAAAACTACCAGTTTTTGTCATTCATCTAACTTTATCTTTTATATAAAGATATTTCTTGGATTAACTTCATTTTTCAACACTTCCTCAGTAACCTGTCTCCCCAAGCTTTGCAGTTGGTTCCATTATGGGGTGGCACTACTCTCAGATGAACCTATTTTTTCCTCAGTTATCAAATGTGAGAGGCGTCCTCTTTTGAGGTATGCTTCTCAGTCAGGCTTCCTTTGCCAATTGCTTAATGGGTGTTGGTAGCCTTCAAGCCTCTCCAATATGTGTGAGGATTCCATTCATTTGTTTCTTTCAGAACAGGAATTAAAAACAAAGCGGTTATGCAAATCCGCAAGTAAAATCCAAATTAAAACTCTTATCTATTTTTTTGGAAGCAAAAATCAGTTGCTTGTGATTGAGTAGATCTGTTGCATTTGTCAAAACCATTGCTATAGCAAATAAAGACATTGCATTAGTAATTTTAATGCACTTCAAATTCTCATAGCCTGTCCATAAATTGTGTCAAAAAAATTCAGCTTCATTGGTTTGCCTGGAAGTTTCTGAGGTGAGTTTATGGTTCTGCCTTCACTTACGGCCTTATCCATGGTAGCAGTAGGCCTATTCCTGTTTAAGCCATATCGGATCTGGTTCTTGTTCAAACACTAGTATTTATCTTCTGCGGATGTTGCAAAGTGAAGTGTCATATTATCTATGACCTCATCATCAAGTATCTAACCTAAATTTTTTTTATTGGTAAGTTACACATGCACCCAGTAGGACTTGAACCCACGACCTTACCTTCCAACCAATTATTATGGGAGAAGGAAGTGCCAGTTGAACTATAATTCATTGGCAAGAATTTACTGTGCAAATTTGAAAATCATTCAGAGAGTTATATTATTTGTCTTTATGGTGCAACAATAGTTTGGTAGAGCTTCAAAGTTTCTCAAAGAGTGCCATCTTGTTTAGCAGCCCAACCATCAATTACTTTTCTCCAATGACCATAATTTGCTTCTTCATTATAGGAAGCTGCTCATGAGTTCACATTTTTCTTGATCATATTAGTTGTATATGATAGTTTTGTTACCACATCTTCCATTGGCATGGCATGCTGTTTATAGTAATTTGTATATTACTGCAGTTGAGAATTGATTGTGTACCACATTTGAATTTGAGTTTCTCCTTTCTTTAGTAATATTCTTTTGTACTATTAAAAAAAAATTTAATTGATTTGGATGCTACATGTACCCAAAACATGATCATTCATATGTGAGGTCTTTTAGATAATTTGTTTACTTCATAATATGGCTCTGTGGAATTATAATAGTGGTTTCTCATTTATGAACCATCATGTTTGATAAGCTTCAATATTTTGTTTGCGTTGAGAAAATGAGATTGTCAACCATGAGACCTAAAGAGGTTTCATGACCTTGATAAGTATAACATACAAATTTCAGTTCAATGGGTACCCGATTACACAAGAGTGTCTATTCATTTTTCTCCACCACAATATGCAGCTACATTTCCAATTGATCTTGTGAGGCGCCGTAAGCAATTGGAAGGGGCAGGTGGCCGGGCTCGTGTCTATACAACAGGCCTTTTTGGTATATTTAGGCAAATAATCCGGAATGAAGGCTTCCGTGGATTGTATAGGGGGATTCTGCCAGAATACTACAAGGTGGTGCCTGGTGTAGGTATTTGTTTTATGACTTACGAGACACTGAAGAAGCTGTTGACTGATACTACTACCAGTTTGTAGTTGGCTCATGTCATTGTTGGTAGTCTGATATGCAACTGAAATGATGGGATGGGCATTGTTATGTAAGCCCATTTCTTTACTTGGGTCTTCTCACGGTGGTTGAATTGTAAATGCTGTAGTGAGAATTCTTTTTTGCATGTATAGATACAGAACAGTTAATTCTATACCCAAGTGTACTGACAACATGGTTTGTCTTCAAAATTGTCGTAGATATCATTCATTATTCATCTCTTACAAGTTAGTGAGCTACAATACAGTACTTTTAAGTGGAGCTTTTTGCTGCTGCTTCTTTTTTTTAATTCATGGTTCCTTTGTAAACCTGAAATTGTAGTGTGATCTAATGTCAGAACAAATTGGGTTCAATAAGCTATATTCCATTGTTGGTGGTCTTCTTTTCAGAGCTGCAAATATTGTTTCTGCACTGTAAGGTACATGGGCATCTGTTACAGAGTCTTGACTCTCGTGTTATTTTTGATATATCATATGTATTTGGCTATATACCTGAATAATTTTTTCCCTTTCTAATTGGCTAGTATTATTTGAGTTAAAGCTTGTAGGTGAGTACAATAAAAATATGTTCTTCCTTAGGAAATGTAGCAGCATTCTCTTAGATTATTACATGGGTGATTTAGTATAGTTGGTGGAGACGGGACTCCCAAAAGAAAAAAAAGATTTTTTTTGGTATCAATTATATCAAATTATTTAAGTAACAATCCAATAAGTAAATATACTATTTTGTAAGTTGATGGGATCAATTTTGACAGGAGTATAAATTGAATCACTCATGGATTGTTATGTGCTTACATGGGTGACTTGGTATGATTGTTACAAGAGCTATTGAGAGTCTCATCACTATGAAGTCCGAACTACAACAGCCTAAATTCTCAAAGCCACAAGTTACTTGGTTGCCTGCCTGATCCCTATCCTCATCTTTTCCTATACATTATGTTTAGGAGTTTATAAAAGAATTGAATGAAATGAATAGTGTAAAGAAATGGTATGGAAATAATGTATGGGATAAGTCATGCAACTAAAATTACACAAGGTTCCATGTCTCTTCAATCACCATACAAGAAGTTGAAAGAAGATGACTCCAATTCAACAGTTTGAATTGAATGGACTACAGCTAATATTGAATGAGATTTTTTTTTTTTAATGGTTGTCTTGACAGCCTTGTGTAATGTGTTGTCTTGTCTTGTCTCATGTCTCATGTCATGTTTGTGAAGCACTGAAGCTTAACTCTTATTGGTTGTGATGAAGCTCAAATAGTCATTCTCTTATGTCATGTCTTGACAACAGTTTTAATTGTTTATAACTTTATATCTATAATATATTGATTATTAGTTTTGGTACTTTGTGCTTTATGCACCCTAGTATCAGGACACGTAGTTTAAATACTTTTTTAGTGAATTTTTTTTAACGGGTCGGGTTATGGGTTATCCAGGTCAGGTTACGGGTCAGCCCATTTTTGCTTTGGGTGAAAAAAAATCAGGGTCGGGTTAGGTATTTTCAGGTCGGGTCGGAGTATTGCCGTGTCTAGTTTGAAGCTAAACTTAAAAAGAGAGATGCAAACGTACATAGAAGCGAGACAAACGTACCACTCGAGCCCAAAGTACACTGGAGTATTCTAATTGGGCTCTTTTTTATCTTCTTTCCCTTTCCTTCCTTTTTTAACTTTTGGCCCAGAAGACCGAGGCCTCGTTTGATACACATACGCCGATTAGAACTAATTTATTACTAGTTCTCACTAGACTAGACACTTCAGCCAGGGGAATCGGGAGATAATCATTCATACAAAAAGATCTGTACTTCTCTGAGAAACCAAAGAGGAAAAATGGCTCCTCTAACTCTAATCACCTCCCAATCCAACCTCCTCCTCCGAACCCCTCTCCTCCTCCCACTACCAAACCTCACACCCAATATTCATACTCACTCCTCTCCCCTTTCCCTCTCCCTAAACCAAAACCCCAAACCCTTCTCTCTCCGCCTCACCACCAAACGCAACCCAACAACCCTTGTTGTTCTCTCTTCTACTTCTACTTCCACTATCCCAACCCCACAAATCTCTCACTCTTCACCACTTACCAAAACTCTCACCACCATAGCTTCCATAGCCTTGCTTGTCCTCCCCAAAATCATTATGGGCCCACAAACTCACTTGGGCCTAGTAAGCTCAGTTGGGCCACTCTTCTTCGCTGCCCTTAAGGACAGGCCTTCTGGGTACCTGAACACGCCGCTCACGGTGGTGGCTGCTGGTTTGGCTAAGTGGCTTGATATCTATAGTGGGGTTTTGATGGTGAGGGTTTTGCTGAGTTGGTTTCCCAACATTCCTTGGGACAGACAGCCTTTGTCGGCAATTCGAGACCTTTGTGATCCTTATCTCAATCTGTTTCGGAACATTATTCCACCAATCTTTGATACTTTGGATGTTAGTCCCCTTTTGGCTTTTGCTGTATTGGGCACACTTGGCTCCATTCTCAACAGTAGCAGAGGAATGTATTGATACTTGATTGGGTATGGAATCAATTAGGTGTTTTTTTTTTTTTTTTTGCATTTTGTTATGTCTCAAATGTCATTTAAGTCATATATAAATAGATGAATTTTGGGAGGTTTAGAACTTGTGGTTTGATTATGTATGTGTATCATTATGGTTTTTGTTTTCAAATCTTGATTGATCGTATTGGCCTTTGTTTCTGATGTTTATGTGTGTTGGAAGTATTAGCAATATGTAGGCCATTTTTAGAATTCTGAGGAGCTATTGCCTATTGGTAACAATCTTTAAGATATTGACTTTAATTTGAACATAGAAGTTCTATGTTGGTTTTTTTTTTTTTTTTGATGGGTTCTATGTTGGTTTTAACAGAGGGCAAGCAAGTCATAAAAGTTTAGGATCAGTTCATATAGTTTTATTTTGAGCTTGAGCCAAGTTCGAGCTCACCACCAAGTTGTACATGATTAGTACATTAATCCTAAGGTGTTTTTTGGATGGCATGGTCTGAAGACCACCATCATCTTTAGGAAAACTGCAGTTAATTTGAGCACTTACCAAAGCAAGTAAGCAACCTCAGAAAATCATATATAGCCTACAGATGGCTCAGTGTCTCTATTTGCTTGTTTACACGTGTAAACTAAGGTTGTGACTCTCCATTTGCTAGTTTAAAAGTTGTGAAAGGCATTTAGGAACCTGTCTTTTTTTCTCCCAAAATATTTTCATTAACAAAGCAGACTTAGTCCCAAAATTTTATTTTTTATAGTTGGTTATGAATCTCCAATAGACTAGTTTAGGATTGACTATATATATATATATATATTATATCACCATTTTATTCTATCTATTTTTCCTATACTTTCCCAACCAAAGAAATGTTAAAGCAACAACCTGCAGACTTGTGAGTCCGTGACATGGAAGTTTTCCAAAAAAGTGTATCGAGCAATGTTGCTCAGTCTGGTAGGCAATTGTGATGCAGATTGTCAAGAGAGTATTGAAAAAGAAGATTTACGCATTTACTTTTACAAGTCAAGTAAAAAACGCATATTATTAGACGAAGTCTTATTTTGGACGGATGTCCCCCCTATGAAAATTGAAGGGGGGGTGTTTTCCGAGCTTCTGTTCTCAGCTCAACTCTTTTGAGGAGTAATCAGTGTCTTTAACAGGCATAGGGAAGGAGGAGATACAACCATTGAGAACATTTATTTTCATTACAATGGGAAATTTCCGGTTAGACGAATGTGGTCCAGAGTACTACGTAAACCATAGTTATTAACAGCAGCCTGAGCAGCCCTATATCCTCCTCCATATGCTAGGGAAGCATCATGGGCGATTTGGTGCAAGAAGAATTCACCCAGTTTATTTTCAACATCAGACTTTACACCTTTTTTTGATGATGATGACAAAGATGATGATGAAGCTGCTGATGTAGATGGCATGCTTTTATCAACTGGCATCACTTCTGTCTCAAGCCACATGTGTGAAAGCACCTGACAGATACCTTCCTCTACCTCAGGGTTAAGATTGTGGTAGCCTGCATAATTCAAAGGTGAATGAAGATCCAATTCTGTATATCCAGAAGATGATCCAATGAAGGAATTCAGAGGGGCATACTACCTTTAAGGCGTAACCAGCCATGCATCAATTCGTGAGCAAGAATAGCACCTGTGAGTAATCTGCATTCAACAAGGATATCAAACATTAAGATATGAATGAGTATGTGAAGAAATGGATCTTGTTAGTGTTAATGTGTTTGTGAGCCTGATTTACATTGTTGGTTCACTAATTGACAACCCTAGAATAGATGGTTGCTAACATTATTGTCTGTGAGGTCCTGGACTCAAATCTTGATTAATAATCCTCATTCTGTTACATGCAAGGCTCTCTGTTGTTTTGGTTTTGTTGGGTCACATGAGAGTGGTGTTTAAGGTTTTATGATAGATGGTGTCAATTTAAAAAGTACATGAAAACTTCAATAGAGAAAAGACTTGAAACAGAGCCGCTTTGTCTATTTCAACACATGGGCATTGCAACTCCATGCTCTATGTAGTTAATTCTTACATTTAACATCGATTATCCTCATATCACCATCTATATGAGATACCACATTATTGTTCAATGGGACTTTATACACTGAATAAACGACAGAAGAGCTTTATGTTCAGAAAGTATAATATGGAGGCACTCACCCAAGATCGGTGCTACTCCACTCTAATGTCATGCCATAAGTAAATTATAATTGGAGACTGGATAAAAATTTAGAAAGAAAACAAAAAATGCAAGAAGAATTTAGAGAAATTTACCAACCCCCCCACCAAAAAAAAAAAATAAATAAATAAATAAAGAAGAAGAAGAAGAAGAAGAGGAAATTGCCATTGACAATCACCTTGGAAGACCATATAGAACAAGAATGGCAGTAACTTCACATCTTCGAATCAGCTTTTGGGGTTGGGTTCTCATTCCTACAAGTCGGTGACCGCCAATTCTCGGCCTTTTTCTAATCTGAATAACATATCAATACCCTTGTTAACTATTTTCAAATTTAAGAGAGTAAAACCACGTACAAATTTCTGATTACATACACTGGTGACAGTCTGCTCTTCAGAAAGGCATAAACCCCTTGTCTCAGGCATGTGATGAAGGCCCTGAAAAGAACCACTTCAGAATCAAAGGAATTCCATGAAATATATATATACACACAGACACACACACGCACACAAACATAGACCAAGAGTTCATTTATTACATTCTTCTCCCCAACAATGGCTTCATTAAGTGCTTGTCTTTCAACCAGAAGCATGGGAATTTGCTGATCTAGCCTCATGTTCATTCCTTCATAAAAATCTCTTATGGAATGGTAAAGGGGTTGACAATCACCGGTATCCATGATAGCAGATTCCATGCACTCTAAGCATAAACTCCGTCCATCTTCCAAATAATAGAATCTTGCATTCCAGGACTTCAAGAGGGCGGAAAAGAAAGGGAACAAAGAGCAGTTACATGCAGATCAATGTGATTTAATACTCATTCTGTTTCATTTTATAAAAACAAATGGACATAATGTAATAATATGAAAACTCTATTCCACTGCTTATATTATTACCTCTAAACGTTCACAACTACAGCACCGAGCTGTGTTATCATGCTCATGTGATGGACAATATTTTTGAGTCCAAAATGGGTGGCACCTATACTCGATCAAACCAGCAGCATTTGTCGGGATCTGGAAATTTTTTATATAGCAAAAGTAAGAATGTAAATAATTTAAATGAAACAAGATTTAACATGTATCAACTAAATAGAATATGATTATTTTTTTTCAATCTGGCCTACAAGCTTATAAAAGAGATTAACTAGCATTCCTGTTTTCTCCAATATTACTAAAAGGATTTGATATATTTGTGATGGATATGATACAGATTTTCATACATTGCAGAGTCATTATGAAACATTATTCATTTGCAAGATATAAAATTTCAAACATCTCAAGAGTTCTTTCTTTAAACTAGTCCATTTTGTGTTGCAGTACACAAATGAGATGTTGAATTTGAATGTGAAAATTTTATTTCAAATTTAGTCCGGATCCTTGAGAACAATTATAAATCCCTGTCAGCATGCCCCGGTCAGGTAGCGGCAACCCAGTTCTAAAATTACACAAACATACTAATATGATGCAATTTTTTTTTTTTTTTTTTGACAAGATAGTATGATAAAAATTTATTAAAGAGTACTTTTACTTATTTGAAAACTAACATTATGGTTTAAAAATAACAACAACAATAACAACAACAAAAAATGGAGATCAAATACACCATGGTTAACTTCTCTTACAAATTGGTGGCAAACTTCACATTTGGGATGGTTCAGCTCTTTGAAACAAGACTTGTGATAAGGGTCCCTTCCTGACAAAGAAAACTTGGATCAACGGAAAAAACCGTAAGAGCTAGATGAAGGAGAAGTGTCATCATCATTACTTGTATGGTTATTTCACATCCTTCTAAAAACTTAAAAATCAACTGATACAGTACAAGTCAAATATGGAAAGAAAATACTAATTAACAAAAAGAAAAGGTCCGGAGAAGGAAAGAGAATATTGATTACCTCATGCTCAGTAATTGGGTAACCACAAGCACGACAGCAAAAGCACTCTGGATGGAAAAACGTTCCCATGCATCCCAGATAATTGCCATAGCCTATGTCACGTTTGCAACCACCACATATCCTGCAAGTTATCCGCAAAAGTACACTTGACCAATCAGATTCAAGATTGTTAAGTTATGACTTTCAGAGTAGCAATTGGATTTTGTATATTGCTATTTAAATCATTACATGAAATCAGACAAGTCCAGTAGCAACCTTTTGGAGATAAACATCAATCTGGGGTTCAAGCAAACCATGTACAGCCTAGACTATAATCATCAAAACTCTCAATAAAACAACTAAATCTTGTAAGCAACAATATTAAGTTATCTTCTGAAGTTAGTACCAGGAAAACAAGAAAAATAATAGTCAAATGAATTCAAACATCTGATTGATTGCTTATGAAACCATAGGTAAAATGGTGTGGTCTTACAGGATTATATATATATATATATATATATGCTAATTCTCATTAATGACATCCATGCGAAAAAGAAGGAAAAAAAAAAAAAAAATCTAAACAGAGCAATATACTTGTAAAATACAATTATTTCAAAGTTAAAATTACTATATAAAGAAAAAAGCATTCATCAGGATCAATTGGCAGAACACTACCAGGTTATTACTTACTAGTGACACAGGTCAGTCAATCAGTTATGTGTACTTTTTATAAAAAGGGAAGAATCAGAGAACTTTTCAGGCCAGAAGACATTAATTTCTAAAAGTTGGCAAAAAAAGTGGCCCATCTTGGCAAACAGCAGCCACTCACAAACTTCAACTATGAATAAGAAATCTTGGTTTTTTTTGTAAACATGAATAAGATATCTAACCAGAAACCCCTGATGTTTGACATGCACACACCGCGCATAGTTACAACTACGACTAAGAAATCTAACCTGCCACATCTACTGGGATAATATGGTGTAGGGACAAAGGGGGGATATGGATTTGGATTTAGGGCATCCCGAATTTCCCTAGAAATATCATCGTCATCATCTGTCCGCCATCTATATCCTGGGGAAAAAGAGAGCAAAGAATTAAAAACTTGACATTAAACCATGACTTTGTGTGTGTGTGTGTGTGTGTGTGTGTGTGTCCGTGCAAGTGCATGAGAGAGAGCATAAGTGTAATAGGGGAGCAACATTTGTTATCTTAAAAATTTAATAACAGACCATTTGATCTCTTGGAATCTTCTGCCAGGGAGAGTGCAATTGCACGTTCCAAGTCCTCTTTATCCTTTTGAGACCTAGCGCGATCATCCTGATCACATTAGAAGAATTAGTTATAAATTTTATTTATTATTTTTAATTTCTTACTAACCGAGCAGTGAAAATGTAAAATTTTAGTCATTATAATATGAATGAAATCAAGTTCTTTATTTGCTAAATGAACATCATCACTGAAGGAAATTTTTTTTGTTATAGGTATCACTGAAGGAAATGTTAGATATGAATCTATTGCATTATTCATGAGGGATTCTTTCACAAAGCAGAAACAATCATATCTTACAGGGTTTAGTGAAAAAAGAAATGGCAGAGTCTATCAGACATTTTTTTTTTTCATTCCATGTACCAGCTTGATTCTGGTTATACGTAAACATAACTCCACAATATGTGGACCAAAATTTTTAAACATAACTACACTACATTAACAAAAGTTTATCCACAAAAACATGGTTCTCTGATCCAATTATGGATCACCACACCGTCCCCAATAGTAAAAAAGAGAAAAAGCGCAACTATTTATTTTAGACAATTTGCAAAAGTGTAAAGCATTTTGAAGACTCATATATTAAGAATGATATAATTTTCTCTTGACACATGCACCCAATAGTTTATGAGAGAAGGACGTGTCATTTGAGCTAAAACTCATCTCCAACCATACATACATTGAAACCAATATCTAAGATTGATTAAAATAATGATTAAAAAAAAAAAAAACACACACACACACAACAATGATAATGGAAATTAGCAAGACAAGGAAAGCATATTGTATTGTTTACCAAGGATCTAACCGGTGCACGCCAAGCCATGTTTTCCTCACCAACGAGCTGAGGATGATGGCTACTACCACTACCACCACCACGATTGGACCCACTCTTGAAAAGCTTACACAGCCATCTCATAAAGCGCGACTTTCTCTCTGCATACGAAGAACCAACGTCCCCTGCTTACATAAATTAATTTCAACCCAAAAAAAAAAAAAAAAAAACCAACAAACCAACCACCACCTCCAACCATTAACAAATCAATCAATCATAAAAATATCTCTATCGAACAAAATTGAACTATTAAACAAGTCTCAGAGGCATTTCATCGAACACGTACAAGGCAAGCGTAGAGTGGGGCGTACCGTAAATACAAGGCTGAGATAAGTGGTTGATACCAGAAGGAGCCATGAGGATCGAACTCTATGTATAGAGTTTCTCGGGAAGGCGAAAGGAGAGGGAAATGAAAAAGGACGAAGAAGAGGAAGAGAGAGAGAGAGAGAAAGTGACGGCTTGGAGAGAAAGGAAAAGAGGGGGGAGAGAATGTAATAGACATCGTTAATAGTGGATGGAAGATTGAAAAAGGAAAGGAGGGAATCTCTGAGAGAGAAAGGAAAGAGTTTTAGAAGGGAAGAGAGATTCTTGGCTTGGAAAGGAATTGAAGGGAAAAACTAAAAAAGTAAGAGAGTAGAGAGAGATAGCTGAAAGTTTAGGAACGAGGGAATCTGCTGAGGCGGAGAAACAATAAAGTAACGGTGGAGGGCTTCGCAGAATCCAACTCTCTTTTTTCCAGGATTTTGAAAAAGGAAATTCTCAAATTCTCAAATTCTTGAGAAAAAGTTCTATGCTGTGTGCAGTAGTGTAGTGTGCACACGCATGGGGTTTAAGCTTGAAGGTTTTTTCTCTTTTCTTTGTTTGTTTCTCTCTTTTTTGGGAATATGATCGAGTTTTGCCGGGAAAAAGAAGGGACAAGAATTTGCAAATTTTATTACACACACACACACACTTTATTGTAGGAAATCATGTTTTCGGTTATAAATTATAATCACTCAAATAATGAAGGATAAGGAATAAGGATAACAGGTGGCAATTGTTGAGAAGGGGGGGGGGGGGGGAATGGGTTTTTGCTCTTATCATTTCTCTTTTTAAAATATTTAGTACATTGTCTCTAGCCTATGGCCCACGGCCCGACCCAAAAACCCGGCAACCCATCGGGCTAATGGGCAGCCCGGCCCGTTGTTATTGAGGCCCATGGGTAGCCCACTAGCCCAGTGGGTTAGGCCGTGGGCTAGTTTTTATGCCCATGGGCACCCGGTGGGCTAGCCCAGTAGCCCAGCTCGTTGGCCCAACCCGTTGCCCAGTCTAATAACTTATAATTTTTAACAAAAATATATAGGAAGTGTATGAAGGATTGATCTTGAGATATTGTAATAGAATTTCTTAAGAGAACTCTCCCAACCACTAAGATACTTAAAGTAATTGTGCTAAACTTAGTTTATTAAATATATATTTTTCTAGTAGTCTAGCAAATTTGAATTAACCATTTGATTTTTTTTTATTAAAGATAAAAATAAAAAACTATTTGAAGCCTTATTTAAAAAAAAAAATTAAATAAGTTTTCATCAACAAAACAAAAAATTAAATAGATTTGACTATAAAAAAAATTGTAATTAAGTATTAAATTCTTTGATTCTCTCCTTTAAAAAAAACTAGATTGATTATTCCCTTATTAAAAATTGATTATCTATTTCTAAAAATAATATGCTAACACAATCCCATGGGTAGCCCATTAGGCCCAACCTAGTAGCCTAGCCCGTTAAAGACAAAATAGGCATTGCCCATGGGCAGGGTCGTGGGCTAGGGTTTTCTATTTCTGCCCAGCCCGACCCGGCCCGTTAACTAGTTAATAGCCCATTATGCCCAGCCCATTGTGCCCTTGGGCCAAGTAAAATTGGGCCGGGCCAGCCCGACCCGGCCCATTGACGACCCTTATATAAAACTCGATATTCTCAAAATTGAGTTATATGTATATTTTTAAGTGAAACTCGATAATAGCAATGTCGAGTTTCACTTAATTGAGTTATATGTATATTTTTAAGTGAAACTTGATAATAATATCGAGTTTCACTTAAATTTTCAAAAAAAAAATTAAGTGGCAAAATATGCACAGAACCCTATTTTTTTTAAATCGAGTTTCAAAATAGGGACACAATGCTTAATAGTTTCAAAACATGAACATTGTACTAGATATTTTAAAAAAACAAGGGTAAAAGCCCATTTTTACCGACAATTGTTAATAAGGGAAATTTTTTTTTTTTTAGCTTATAAAAAAAAGGAAAAAAAATAGGATATATTTTAGAAATTTTTATAGTAAAAAAATTAAATAAATAATTTTTTATAGTAAAAAAAAAGAATAATTTTTTATATTTTTAGCGTTGTCAAAACTTTTTTAAAATGATTTATTAATAAGAGATGGGTATCATTAAGATAATTTGTTAATAAATTATTTTTTTTTTAAATGTTGACAAAATTTTTATTGAAAATATAAAAACCTTTCAAACAAATTAATTATTATTTTTTCATAAAAATATTTCTTAAAAGGCTTTAGGATATCCATTAATATTTTTATGAAAAATCGTGTTTTTAGCTAACGTGGCATTTTGTAAATAACTGTTACCACTCCAACGAGTTTAATACTTTAGTACAAATGGTTCCGTTGAACTGTTGAAGGACATAGCTATATAAGGGCAATATATTCCGAATAGTATTTTTTAAGGAAAATTTTAGGAGAATAGCATGTGTCTGAAGTTATTTAATTATGTAGACTATTTTTGGAACTCGAGTTTAACAAACTTGAGTTCCAACCTAAAATTGAGTTTAGCAAACTCGAGTTCTAATTTATTATACAACGTTAGACTGTCATGCAATCTAAACCAATTGAACTCGAATTTATATGAACTTGATTTTGGGTTAGAATTTGAGTTTGACAAACTCAAATTTCAAAAAGAGTCTACATAACTAAATAACTCAGTTACATGTTATTCTCTTAAAAATTTTCTTAAAAGTACTATTAAGCAAATTTTGCCCTACATAAATGCCATAGCCATGGCCTTTATTTCATGGTCAACCCCTTTACTAGCTGGGCCATGGTTTCGAATGCCCGTTGTCCTTTTCCTTTTTCTAAAAGAGATAAAAGATATAAAATGGAAATACTCCAAAAATGATAATGAAATCACTCTCAAATTTTCATTTATTTTTATTTTTCACATTGCTATCAGATTAATAAGGTTGTAAATAAGTATTTTTTTTGGATAAAACTAGAGATAAGCATAAATTAAAAATTAATAAGTTTGTTATAAAACATATCAGTCTTATCAAAGGTCAATAAACTTTCCACCACAGGTGGTGGTTTCATAGCACTCGATCCCATTTTAGCCAACACATTAGCAAATTAGTTGGCTTCACGGTAGATGTGCTTTATTCCATTGTTGCATAGGGATATGTTCTAAATAAGTTGAGTCAAGCTAAATATCAAGATGTTTCTGTTTAATTTATTGATTTGAAATTGAATTTATCTCGTTGTCAATCATGTATCTACTCCATGATGGTAAGAAGTTTTGTTGATAGAAATAACTAAAACCAACCAATCTATATTCAATTAACTAAATAAACTAATTTAATGCACTTTTAAATAAGAAATTTATGTTTTTATTAGAATAATAGTTAAATTGTTATAAAAAAAAAAAATAGTTAATTGATTATATTTACCATTGCTTGTTATTTTAAATTTTTTTTGGTGACAAATAAAGATTTAATAAGATATTAGAGCAGGTGCTCTTGAGTGGTAATTTAACTGTTTCTCTTTTAAACGTTGCATGTATTAATAATTAACTATAAAAAATTTAATCTCTAACGTTCACAAACATATCAAACTAAGCCTTTATTCAAGTTTGATTATGTAAACTATTCGAATTTCAAATTTGAGTTTAAACTTGGTTGATTTAGTTCATGAGGGAGTTCCAACGAACATCTTAACAAGTCCAGATTAAGTTATTCACAACATTTTATTTATTTTGGTTTCTTTTCTTTATGAGTAAACAAATAAAGAGAAAGTTTTGCTTTCGTAGGTACAAATTTTTGGATCAAACTTTGGACTATATACCTTAATAAAGAGATAGGCTTTTTTTTTTTTTTTTTTTTAAAGTGCTGGGTATATATGGCCTAGTTTTTTTTTTTTTGATAACTATATGGCCTAGTTCTGTTAAGACCTATACTATTAAATCTAGTGCTAGATTATATACTATGATTAGTTGTGGTCCATAAAGAACTGATTCTGCGCCAATTTCCCTTGTTTCGAATAATGCTAGTTTTTTCTGCCCCCTGTATTTTCCAATTCCTTTGTTTCCCTAAAAAGGACGATAAACACTTCTTTACTTCATTTTCAAGTTTCAACGAAGACTCATTGCTAATTTTAGTGTCGATATCTTCTTTTCTAGATTTTCCACTTCCCAACTGTGACATTCTTTAAACAAAAACAAAATTCCCCTCTCCATATACAGTTCAAAGACAGGATCTACTTTTATCACCTTATCACTTATTAGAACTTTTAGAGAAAGTTTCCTATCCGTCATGAAAACAACGCTTTTTTTTTTTTTTTCGACTTTTGAATATTTTAAAAATAACTTCAAGAGCTTAGTTAAATGTTTTCTAAAACCTCATGATATCTATAAAACTCTGAGTTCAAAACCTCTTATTGGCATCTTGGGCCACTCCCTAAGATATTCTTTTCTATAATAACCTAGTATATATGGAACGGGAGACTACATACATTTGAGAGAATAATCAAATACTTAAAAAAGTCTTAATACCCTCCTTTGTAAAAAGAAATACAAACTTTTGAGAGATAAAATAAAAAAATAATAAAGTTTAGATTTGAGAGGCTGAGGAAAATCACCTATGTTTCAATTTATACTTTTGGTATCATTTACCAGCCTACAAAGTGCATAACCCATATGTCATCTTACAATTTTGTTCAGCACAATTTCAACTTAGATTCTTCCACAAGTATAGCACTATAGCTGCAAGTCCAACTCCAAGATAGGGATGAAAAAGTCCATCTCTTTACTTGGAACAATCTTTTTGTGGTCAATGTTTGTGTTTGCCCTCTCATCTTAACACAGAAAAATGATTTGTTTCTCGATTGACGCTGAAATTATCTCTAAGTAGTGCATAAGAATTAATGTTCTCTAATTTTCAACTCGACCAAGGTAGAGAACTTGCTGATGCAATCAACCTTGAATAGCTATGACCTAGATCAGCATTTGAAGTGGTATCATCTCAAGGCTCTAGGAATAGCAATGAGATGAAGATTTTGCAACATTCAATCAAAAAACCAACTTACTATTCATGAATTTCACTGTACTATTTTAGCTAATTATTACTTTTATTTATAGTACTTTCAGCAAAAAAATTTCAGTTTCCACAAAATAAGTGAATCCCAAATAGACCCATAGTATACATATAAATCCAGGTGCTAGTACACAAATACCATTTAGCTTCAACTTAAAAAGTGATAAAAGAAAACTCAGCAAAGAAAAAAAAAAGTGGTCTGAAAAAAAGGCTTCAAAGGTCAAATTAACAATCTCTACCAAGCAAGATTACAACTTCACAGTAGTTTCTACTTTCTATGATGAAGCTTGCAATTTAAAATTTTAAGGTAATAGAACTTATATGATTGTCAGTAGCAAAGGAAATAAAGAGATGGTGTGATATTCAAGAAAATATTACAACATTTTGGTGGACCACCAACAAGTTACAAGTAGAATTTTTTAAAAGGAAAGAATAAAGGCTTTTACAACTATATTACGTCCCTTTTGAAGTTGTATAATACTATCTAATTATCTATAACCACGTAGACCTGCCTTTTTTTTTTTTTGAACAAGTAAACCTGCCTTTTAAGTTGTCATAGTTTATGAAAACTTCCATGTAAATTTAAAAAAAGAAAAAAAGAAGAAGGAATTGAAAATTTGTAACTTTTTTTTGGGATATGATAATCAAAAGGTTATTATAAATTAAATTGTGTCTAATGCTTTAATGCCAAAGGTCTGATAGAAGTTCCTTGTGAGTTGTCCGATCTATTTCTTAAATCCAACTGATTCTTCGTAAAAGAACAATTCCAGTTTCCTACTTTTTAATGTTCTTTTGATAAGGCAACAAAGTCTCTGCAGATTTATTAGTTATAATATAAGGGCCTGTTTCAACAAAATAAAAGCAAGTCTACGTGATCTTTTGCCTGTTGTATGAGGCTTTTAATTTGATGTGCCCCCTTCTGTTATGTATGCCAGACGCTTTTGCTTCATCAAAAAAGCCATAGTGAATGGAATGGCCACTTTAAAACATAGGTTTAGAAGTGAACCATTTTAAAACTTATGTCAATCTTGATACAAGTTTGTTTATCTAAAATGCACAAATAAATAAAGTGGTTCTTGTTAGTTTAACTGATAAAATCTCTGATAGTTGAATAAGAAATTTGGGGTTCAATTTTTACCTACACCAAAAATTGATCGTTGTCTTTATCTAATAACAAAGAGCACATTCATCAAAAGTGAACATCATAAGTTGAAACTCTAAAAAAAAATACACAAATATAAATATAAAATCTTTTTGCCAAGCTTGAGTACTTAATTTTAATCTTAAATTGGGTTTATAATACTTATTGATATGAACACGTTATGTGTCTATTTGAGAATAACTTATTTAGTTGAAACTAAAAATATTTTGTTAAAAATACCAAGGAAGACGATTTCGTACCGTACCGGCCGGTACCGCCGGAATATTTCGTTCCGACGCTTGAACCGGTACAGAAACAGGGCTGAATCGTACCGCCCAAAATACCGGGATGTACCGGCTTGTTTCGGCTATTCCGGCGAATTTCGGAGCTTTTCGGCGGTATTTTTATTCCGGACCGGTACAAATATAACTGGGTTTTTTTGAAAAAATTTATTACTTACATAGCAACTTACAGCAACTAGTGACCATCATCGAAGCATCAACTTGCTAGATCATCAACAACATCATCTTCTTCTTCGTTTTAGCCAGTTAGATCTTCTTTTTAGCCATTATAATTGCTCCCTTCTTCCGTTCTTCGTCTGCTCTCCCCTTGCTTCTTTTGCTCTGCGTGTTGAAATTCTTTCTCTACTTTTTTGAGAAGCTTTGTCTGCTTGTATGTTTTAAAATTTACTGCTGTACTTATTTCTCTTGGTTTCTCTGCCAAACTTTTCCCAAAGCCACGTAACTCTCCTTGGTTTTTATCACTTGCTCATTTTGCCCTTTCAATTACCTTTCATTTTTTATTTAGTCAATTACTTAGATGTTTGTATGTTTAGTCAATTGCATGTATGTTTTAAAATTTACTACTGTACCTATTTCTCTCGGTTTCTCCACCAAACTTTTCCCAAAGCCACGTGACTCTCCTTGGTTGCTCATTTTGCTCTTTCAATTACTTTTTTATTTTTAGTCAATTACTTCGATGGGCAAGTGTCAACTTCTAGTGGCATGGAGTTTAATTTAACTGATTATCTAGGTCATAAATAGAAATTTAACTATTCTTTGAATATATTAACAAATTCTTTAAGCCCTAAAGAATATTGAAGGTACAAGTTCTAAGAGAATTATTATTATTATTATTATTATATAAAATAGCGGTAAACTCGAAACGGTACATCGGTATTGACCGGTATCCGAAATATATCGTACCGGTGACCAAATCGGTACAGCTTCCGGTACGGTATTGACTTCCTTAAAAAATACTGTAAATAAAATTAAAAACTAACTGAAATAGTATAGTGAAATTCATGAATAGTACTAAAAAGTAAAATGAAATTCATGAATAATAGCAAAACTAAATTAAATAGTAAAAAAAGTTGCACTTTTCAGCCAATAGCAAACGTAATTATATATAAAGAAAAAAAATGTGATTTATCACATTTTTTATTCAGCCTTTATAGAACAAATTCTTGACTCCACATCTTTCCCCAGTACTTTTTAAAGTTTAAACCTCATAAGATCGATTGAAGTTTCTTGGAAGTTGGACTATAGGATTTCTAAAAATTCATATAATTCTTCATAATAAAATGTTTTCCAATTCCTACCCCTTTTGATTAGGTATCAAGCGCCGACGCTTTAGTTCACATTGCCGGCAAAAAGAAAATGTTGCTTTCAATTAATAATGCAATGCACAGTGTCATCGTTTGTTCATGCATTTCGGTCTCTTTTGTCACACACAAGAAAATGGAGCCCTCTATGATCTTTCCATTAAGGAATAAAACGATTCATGCATTTTTGTCTGGTTCTCTAATTCTTTGTCACTTTGCCTTGTAAAAGGCAAGGTTTTCAAGTGTCCTTTTGTTACGTATTCAACACGTTCATCCCATTTGTCATGTAACTAGTTAGCATCAATGCTATTGCTAAATCCTGTCGCATGTTATTACTTTAATTTGATTCTTACCATTTTGAGTGACAAATTGAAGCAACTGTTATGAACTGAACCATTGTGTCTGCGTTTGGTTATGTAAAATCCAGGGATTGATGTGAACCCTATACCTAATTGACAGCTGCCAACCTAGAAATTAACTTTCTGTGCTTGTGAAGAAAGTGTCAGGAACAATTTTATTACCAGCTTTAGATTTTCCAACTTTTTCTGAAGGAAGATGGCGATGTAGAAGTGGTCGCGATAGATGCATTGTTTCTGCTAAAAGGCAAGGCCTCTGACTCAGCCACATGTAACAGAGCGCACCGTGCAGATACCTTCCCCTATTTTATGCTGTTCATACTACGATAGAAGTGAACTAATTAGAAAAGAACATGAAAATAAATTATTACATTTTGATTGTATTGTAAGTCTTTTTTTTTTTTTTTTTTCTAATTAGAAGTGAACTAAGTTTTCAAGCTTCTTTTTTTCTTTTTCTTTTTTGCTTGTATTGTAAGTCATTTCTTTCTTTCTAGCTACTATGTAATGCTTCACATTCTTCTCCCCCCAAAAAAAAAGAGAGGCTCCTTGGTGATCCCCAACACACACACACAATCATATATATTTAGAAGAAGGCAATATTACCTACCTACAATCCTCAGCGAATCCATTCAAATTTAGTGCCACATGATATATCTATAAATCTATATTGATCGTACAAAACTCATCATATTGCTGCCACTTTAACTAACAAAAATCTTATAATTACATTATGGTAAGAGCAACCACATCAGCTTGTCTAAAAATTTTCGTCTATTTTACACTAAAAACCTACTTTTTCTATTTTACACTACCACATTTCCAAAACACCCACATAAGTTTATCTATTTTACAAATCTATTCTAATTAAATAATATTATTTATTGTTTTATTATTATTATTTATTAATAACCGTTTCTCTCTTCCCTCATAATCTATTTTCCCCTTCCCTTTCCTTTTTCAGCTCACTCACCCCATTTCTCTCTTTCCCTCACTCACTCCCAGCTCGCCGACCCAACTCACTCCTAGCTTGCCGATCCAGCTCGCCGCCTCAGCCATCAGCCAATTCGCCCTCTCTTTCGCTTTCGCCCTCCCTCTCTCCTCCATCACCGACCCTTCGCCTCCCACCCCCAATTGACGACAGCGATGGAAGATCTGGTGGTAGCAATGGAAGACCCAACGGCAGCAGATCAGGCGGCAGATCCGACTCCGTTGGGCATTTCAGGTGAGTGTTCCGTTGAGTATGATTTTGGGTTAATTTTCTGTTGATTTTGGAATAGTTTGTTGTTGTTGATTTTGGGTTTGTCTTGGTATGAGATTTCTTCTTCCTTCTGCCGCGCTAGTTTGTTGTAGTTTGACAGAGGAGAGAGAAAAAAGAATTAAAAAATCGTTTACACGATGAACAGTAACCATGTATATTTCCATGGTTACTATTCATTTGCAAGACCATCATGAAAATTTAGACATTTTTACAAAGACTAATGTGGAAGGTTTTTGGGATAAAATGTGTAAATTAGAGCACTTTTTGTATTTTAGGAGAGTTTCCACGAGCTGGTGTGGATGCTCTTATACCATAGCAATTGTCTAGCTTGAAAATAGACTATAATTACTATATTATAGCCACTGTACCCTTTATTCTCCTATCCTGCCCCTACATGGCTCCATCTCCCTCCATCCAAAAATACTATTAAGTTTAAAAAAATTGTGTTATGGTCAAATGTGTCTTGTGTTGGCAAACCGTTTCCAAAACATTGGTTAAATGTAAATGAGTTGTTACTTTTTAGTACGGTCTAGAATAGTGGTTGAAAACTTACATTGAAGACACAAGAAACAACTCAATAAACTGCTCAAAATGAAGAATTTATGCTGCCTCAAGGCCCTCAACTCTAGGCTCAATTGCATGTCAACAAATTGGGCTTAATTAAGGTTTCACTCTAGTTAATTGATTGAGAGAGTGTTTGGTATATGCACTTAAACAACAGTTTTCAGTTTTTTTGGAAATACGTGCGGGTAAAAAAGTGTGAAAATATGTGTGAATCCTATTATAGTGAGTTAGACATGGATTGGGTATTCATGCATCAAAGAGATCCATAAGACAAAAGAGTCCAACTAGGTTGTTGCTACATGTGGTCATGTAAGTAAATCCTCTTTTAGGTAGCAATACTAGGATCATGTATTCATGTTATATTATTGTATTGTTAGAGCAACCACATCAGTGGTTGCAAAAATGTGCAAAATACAAAAAGTGCTCAATTTTGCACATTTTAACCCAAAAAACACCCACATTAGTACTTGTAAAAATTTGCAAATATACACAACTGATTTGCAAATGAATAGTAACCATGCATATATGCATGGTTACTGTTAATGTGCAAATGATTTTTTTATTCTTTTTTTCTCTCTCCTCTATCAAACTACTTCTCTTCCTCTATGTCTACAACAACCAGCAGCTTCCCCAACATCTACAACAACCCAGCGCGGTAGAATAAGATGAAGGAAGAAGAAAATAACCACCCAACCACCAAACCCAACACCACCACCAAACATTGCAACCCAGCACAGAAAATTAACCAAAAATCTAGATGAAATCAAGCAAAACCTAGATGAAATCAAAGTTAAAATTAACCAAGCAAAACCCAGATGATCACCACCACCATATCAACCCCCAGATGATCACCCCCCATATCAACACCCAGCACCACCTCCAAACCCAGATGATCACACCGCAATTAGAGAACCAAGCAAAACCCAGATGAAATCACCACCACCCAACCACCACCACCATATCAACCTAGCACCACCCAACTATCACTGGTCTACCACCACAACTCATTTCAACATTTGATAATTCAAACAAAATCAACAAAATCAAACAAAAAATAACTCAAAATCAACACAAAACAACTTAAAATCAACTCGTCGGAGTTGCTGGAGTTGTCTTTGGAGCTGTTGTCGGTGTCGCCGGAGTTGCTGATGCCGCCGGAGCTATTGATGCTGTCGAAGCCGTGTATGCGTGTGTAGGGGCAAGGGGTTTGGGATGAGAGAGGGGCAGAGATTTGAGAAAGATGAGGGAGATAATGAGAGAGGGGCAAAGATTTGAGAAAGATGAGGTATATAATAAAATAATAATAAAAATGATTATTTAAATAAATTGATGTGTATAATAGACAAATTGATGTGAATGCTTTATAAAAATGGGAGTGTAAAATAGAAAAAAGTAGGTTTTAGATATGCAAATTTACAAAATTTTTGCATCCACTTATGCGGATGCTTTTATATTTCCATTTTTGTTTGTGGACTTTTTAGTTGGTAGAGAGCTTCAAACAACCTGTTGGATTTTTTGCGTCAGGGTTTTTCATTATAACCATATCATTGTATTCAAATTTATTTTCCATTTGCACCTTTATAATTTACAATATTGGTTGTATCAATCATATGCTAAATTTGGACATTTGCATAATTAGTATAATTAATTAACTTAAAATCAACCGAGTGATATAAAATAAATCCAATTCAAAACCGATTAGGTTTTACTATTTGACTATTTCAATTTACTTCAAGAACTAGGCTAGTTCTAAAATCTAACAAACATAACTATGTTTGAGATTTTTTTTTCTTTCTTTCTTGGGTCTAGTTGGACTTTTGCTAGGGCTCCTACTCAAGTTAGGTTTGTTTACTATTATTTGGGCCCATGAAATGAAATCTACGACCCCATCCCCATTTCCACACGGTCCACAGCTCCATATGACTAATTTATCCTCAAAAAGGAGATTTTGATAGACCGACAGAACAGCGCTGTCCGTGAAATCCCAAAATTTGAAAAAATTCCCACAACACGACACCGTTTCATGACCGCTCCCCTTTCACTTTCAGTCCACAGATATTAATCAAATGAATTATAATACCGCTCCATACCATATGACTTTAGGAGCCGTCTCTATCTTCAATGTTTTTGTGTTTGACGCTTCCATCTCTCCCTCTCAAAAGCCTAAATAAATTAATTAATAAAAAATAGAATCTGTCATTTCATTTCCTTTCCTTTTTCCCACTCTTCTTTCCCGAGAAAATACTTTTTATTACAAACTCACCAAAATAGACCACAACACAAAAATAAATAAAGTCTCAAACACTCTGAGAGAGAGAGAAAAACAAAAACAAAAAAAAAAACAAAAGTACCAAGGTACCAACCAAACCAAGCCAAACCAAACCCACCCCCTCTCTAGGGTTTCCTGAAATCGTAGCCGTTCCAAGGGGGGAGGGGGGAGGGGGAGGATCTGAAAAAAAAAATCCAATGGCGGCGCAAGGTCAGGTTACGATGGACCTTGCCGTAGTGGATGATATAATCAGACGGCTGACAGAGGTCCGATCAGCGAGACCGGGCAAGCAAGTTCAGCTATCGGAGAATGAGATCAAGCAGCTTTGTGGTGCTTCCCGAGACATCTTTCTTCAACAGCCTAATCTTCTCGAACTGTCTGCCCCTATCAAGATTTGCGGTACTGTCTTCTTCTTCTTCTACTACTACTACTGCTATTTTTTTTTTTTTTTTAAATTGAATTTTATAATGCAGCCTATTAACTTTTTACAGCGAGTCGAGCCACTTTAAAGTTTAAAGAGAATTTGTTTATTAGTTTTTGCTACTTACCGACATAAGTGGGACCGTTTGAAGCCGAGTTAAAATAACACTAGTAGAAATAGTTAAAAAAAAAACATGTATGAATGATAGAAAGTCTTGGTTGTTGTAGGTAAATTAGCTGATAGGCTCTTAGATTAGGTTTTTTTTTTTTTTTTTTTTGGCTTTTAGGAGTAAAGAAATATGTATGGATGGTGAATAATTTTTTATAGGTTTCGTAGTTCGTTCATTCTTCCATAAGAATGGGTGGAGGATGAGATCGTGAGTTCAAAATCTACTAAGTGTGAGTAACTTACTGACAAGAAAAAAGAGGATTTTGAATGGGTTTTTTTTGGCTTGTGTTGTGTTGTTTGGCAATGATCACTTTTGTCTGTTGATACTTGGTACTGCTGTGCAACATGAATATATATCTTACTCTATGCTCAAGATAGTGCCATGTAAGAAGTAGAGCTTTAACTGAAAAGCTCTTTTGTGTTTTGAGTGTTTGGTAAACTTCAGTGAATGGTACTTTTAAAGTTCTGGACTTATAAAGCATGAATAGTGAATTGGGGTTTTTTTCCCTAAAAACTCGCTAACACGCAACTAGACGGGCTCATAGAATGTTTTTGTTCCTCGAGTGGTTAATGTCTCTTTTCGATTCATTGAAATGCAGGATGTGTACTTTCTGTCTTTGTAAAAAATGGTGGTTTGTCTGCTACTCTACTTTCTTGTAGGAGATTATGATTATTTCCATGAGTTGAACAACCTTGATAATCTAACATCTTAATAAGTATGTTGGAACGTGGGTGATGATGGACCATGGACCTTTGTCTTGTTGGTATTTTTTGGGGCAGGGGGTGCAAGGGCTTCATAAGTCATTAGGGTCCATGTCTATTGACTTATTGTTCAGTTTTTTTCTTCTCTTAGTTTAGTCTCTTGATTGTTTTCTGTGGTGTTCTGTTTTGTGCTTTCCTGTGTTCATTCTCATGAACACAATGTATGTTTCTTTTTCCATTTTCATCAATAATAATTCTTGTGCGCACCCAGAAAGGGCTTAATGGGCTATCTCTGTCTTGGGCTCACAATCTATTTGTATTGTGGGTTTTGGGTTTCCTACTCTGGGTGATTCTTTCTTGAAGACTCAGCAATAATTCTCAAACTTTCGTATCTTCCCACTCCCTCCTGGCTCTACCACTCAGCTCTCAGTAGTTCTCTCGCTCCGCCATCCAACCCCTTTCTCTCCTTAGCTTCTCATATTTATAGCCCAAAGTTAGTGGAGGGATTATGACTGCCTTCGAGGTCAGTGCGATAGGAGGTCCAATATCGTTTACTGTAAGTGGGTGTTTAGGTGGGAGTGGGGCGTGGTGCGAGTGGCATTGGAATTGGTTCCCCACTTCAAAAGAGATGTTCGGCAACGTATCGCCGAATAACCGGGTGCATTTTCCTCCGAGCAATCGCGCCTCCTCCTGGGGCGTATTTTGCCGGGCAATTCCCAGACGATGGGTGGTGTCGTGTATGTATTGTAATGACTAGCTTGACAGGTTTTGGGCCGGGCTTAATGTCGTGAGGCATGGTCCTAGGTGAGTAAGTTGGGCCCGTGGGTCAAGTCGTAAAGCTGACATTCAAGGTGAAAAGTCCAAACGGGCTCGGGAGAGCCTCATACCGTACAATTCTTATATTACCTATAAAAAAAAAGAGTCCATGTCTATCGACACCTCATCTAATGTGGCCATGGTTGTTAATGAGTTTCTGAAGGAACTTTGGTGAACGGCAGCATGGATGCTTAGGTAGTAAGCCATTGTGAAAGAGATCCTTGTTATGCTGTGGTTGTCAACAATAGAAGGATTAGGACAAGCTGATTCCTTTATCAGAATTTAACCGTCTTTTTTTACTTATCAAAAAAGAAAAGAAAAGAAGAATTTATCCCTATTTAACTTTTAATGAGTAGAGTGGGGTTTGGGCTATATTTGACATTTTTAACAAATCCAAGAGGACTAAGAGTTAATTTGGCGCACATCTTCTCCTTGTAAGATCAAGGTATAGGGTGAAGTTGTGGGTTCAAAACCACCAGGGTGCCATTTTAAAAAAATGGACCAATCTGCTCTAGAGCTCATGCTCAAGTGGCAATTATGATTATTCATTTTAATGACATAACTGTCCTAATTTTGTGGATTTGAATCGCCTGACCTTGTGAATTTCTTCTTTCTATTTTCAGGTGACATTCATGGACAATACAGTGATTTATTAAGGCTTTTTGAATATGGGGGTTTTCCTCCTAATGCAAATTATCTATTTTTAGGGGACTATGTGGATCGTGGCAAGCAGAGTTTGGAAACAATATGCCTCTTGCTTGCCTATAAGATTAAATATCCAGAGAATTTCTTTCTTCTAAGAGGAAATCATGAATGTGCTTCTATTAATCGGATATATGGATTTTATGATGAATGTAAGCGGCGATTCAATGTGAGACTTTGGAAAGCCTTTACAGACTGTTTTAACTGCCTTCCTGTAGCAGCTCTTATAGATGACAAAATATTGTGCATGCATGGTGGCCTTTCACCTGATCTGACAAACTTGGATCAAATTAGAAATTTAAGTCGTCCAACTGCTGTTCCGGACACTGGGTTACTGTGTGATTTGCTCTGGTCTGATCCTGGTAGAGATGTTAAAGGATGGGGAATGAATGACAGAGGAGTCTCATACACCTTTGGGCCTGATAAGGTGACAGAGTTCTTAACAAAGCATGATTTGGACCTTGTCTGTCGTGCCCATCAGGTCACTGACTTTGCTCCTCTTCTTCTCTCCCCCCCCCCCCTTTTTTAAATAATAATTTCCCTCCTGTTCTACTCATTCTGGAGTTTGGATACCTGAATAATTATTTTGGTATAGGTTGTGGAGGATGGGTATGAATTCTTTGCTGACAGGCAACTTGTTACGGTATTTTCTGCCCCCAACTACTGTGGTGAATTTGATAATGCTGGTGCAATGATGATTGTAGATGAAGATTTGATGTGCTCTTTCCAGATTCTTAAGCCAGCAGAGAAAAAAACAAAGTTCATGATGTCAAACAAAATGTGATGGTAGCTATATACTGCTCCTTCATCTTAACCAAGGCCAGTCTTATTTATTGCTTCCTTCCCTTATTTACTAATAATGATGTGTGTTGCACACCTCCAGGCATAGGAGCATGAGGATGTGTGGGTGTGTCTCAATTGTATAAATTATATTTTACTATTGTTATCTTGTTATTTCTCATGCAGAAGAGTTGTAGGCTTTTTTTCTTTTTTGTGGGTGGTGTGGTTGGGGGAATCAAGTTGGTTGGTTAACTTACAAAAACTTTAGTATCCATCTAACAGTGGGTACATAGTTGTTATTAAGAGAAAGTGTCTTTTCTCAGTTTGATTTCTTATAAAGAGAGATTTTTGAGAAAACATAGTTATCAAATATTATTTCTTTCTTGTGTTATTGTTTTTGTTTCAATGTCTGTTTAATCTTAATTTGTACATAAATAAACACAAAGGTTTTGTTAGTTAAGGCAGGGATTGTGTGTATCGGCGTTGTGCTACAATAAGTGCACTATGTTTCCGAAAGAGTTCCCTGCAACATTGATCTGGGGAAGGTGGGCAGTTGTGTTTCATCTTAACCATTGATATTATCAACAATCATCTTCCCCACATTGTTTTTTATTCTTTCTACAGTATTTATAAAAAAAAATTACTATTTCTTTCTTGTTTCTGTTCAATTTCAACCTTTTTTATTGCCACTTTAAATTATAGAATGTATCTTTGTTTGAAAGTAAAATTGTTTGGATGGGGCAAGACAAGTTCGGTGGCTCATTTTTGCTTGGAATACCACATAATGTACTTTGTTTATGCTGTACTCATTATTGAGAAAACAACTGAGTGTGCTGGACAAATAACTTTCTTGAACTTGGAAATTAATCTTACCTGACCCATACCTTTAATGAGTTTTGATGAACCCTTAGTTGATTGACAACACTGGTACAATCATTAGCATCAATAATCTCATCTTTGAGTCAAAACACATAGGGGAAAGAGCCATTTGATATGATTATGTACTGTTGGTACTGGTTATGGTCTCTGAGATGTTGATCTGCATTCTAAATACATTATACATGTGACTTGTATCTTATTGCTTGTTGTCTCTCTGCATTTAGTAAATTAAAGGTTCAACAGTCAAACATTCAATAATCACATCAGATCTGTTTCTCAACAATTGCCTCTTCTCCTTCATTTATCTGTTTATTCATTTTCATGCAGAGGTCTTCCTCTTTTTTCATGGTGAATTGGCTGAAAATGAAGATTTCCAGCATTGTAGGTTCCCACTAACTCAAGGAGATGCAACTGCCATCTGTTGTGCTATAACAAGTCATGTGAGTTGGGGAGGAGGAAGTTAGGTCTTGGGACTAGTGTGGAGGGCACAAGGCAGAAAATTTTTATTTTGCTGGTTTACCTTTCTCATTACCTCATCATCTGTGACTGACACAATGTGTACATATATTTGATTGGGTAATTCATAGTTGTGCTTTCCATTGTGGGCAACAGAAATTGCCTCATTTACATTTCGCACGGGGTTTGCTGAACTATTTGTGAGTTGTTTATCTCAAATATTTTAGTTTTTTTTTTTCTTGGTTAAAAATATTTTAGGCTTATTTTGATGTTGAAGAGGTTGTAATATGTGAGTGGTGGCTGTTTATTGTTGTATTCCAAAGTGTGATTTTTATTTATGGATGTGGTCTTGTTGGCCATCCATGATTATTGCCACTTGGATGTGAGTGCCACTTGGTTAATCTCTCTCATGTTGGCATTTTGAATTTGCTGCAGCAGGAATGTTGTGATTCTTGCCATCTTGGTCTGGCTGAGCATTGCCAAAGGCAGCTCATATACACAATATTCCCAATTCTAGTTCTGTCAATCATCTAATTTCAAAGCAGCTCTGTGCCTTTGCTATGCTTCAACCAGATCAGCTACGACGGGCCAGGTTTAGCGAATGTTATAGAGCTGGTATTTTTGTATTATGATCCAACGTGAGTGACAATATTTTTAGCTTAAAGCACATTTTCAGTCTTAGGGTTTTGAGTTATATTTTATTATTTTTTAAGAATTGACCGATAAGTGAAATAAATTATTTTTGTTAGGACATATCACTCATATAATATGATTTTATTTCTGTCATTAATTTAGCTGTTAACTTTGTCAGATAAGTGTCACCCATTAGAACATGTTTTCCATAATATCGAGTATCATTAGATTATTCATTCTCAAAAAAAAAAGAAGTATCATTAGATTATTAACGAAAATGGATAACATGTGCAATATGAAAATAAAATCAAATATAAAGGGTTAAAATAAAAATTTTGTAATGTTATGAACCAAAATAATAATAATAAAAAATTCCTTCTCAAAAGAAAAAAAAGAAAAAGAAAAAATCCTTTGTAAAGGTTGCCCATAAGGAAAGTATTGGGCAAATGATGCCAAAAAGACATGACAAGACGTCTCTATTCTGAAGCGAATGGTCCAGGGCTATTGCTTAGAGAAGAAAAATAATAGTTATGATTTTTTTACACTATTTATTTTCCAATTTTCTTTCAGGAAGATTATATATTTTCAATAAAGTCACCTGTGTAATTTTAAAATTTAGTGGGAAAATATTATTACCAATTTTGTTTTTAATGAAAGCATTATTATTATCAATTTCAATTAACGAAATGAGATCCACAAAGCTTAGATTTGGCAACGAATCCCATCATAGTTCAATACCAATTTCATAAATCCAATTCCAAAAAACACACTTTTTTACTTTTTTCGTAGATAGTAATTTTTACTAAAGTAGATTGAAAAATTTGAAAGGAAATGCATTTTGAGGCAAATATTAACACGCAAAAGTGGTAAATTAAGCAAAAGATCATTTTATTGTTTGCAACCGACGACTAGGCCCAAGTTTGTTGTCAACATTATGATTACAATTTTCCTTTTCAAAAACTAAAAAAAAGAAAAAAAAAAAAAAAAAGAAGATAAAAGGAAAGCTGGGCTCCTTGAGCATAAAGGCGCTCTCTCATTTTAAATTTTCGTCCCAACGGCCCAACCTCTCTCTCTCTTTCTCTCTCATGTAGGGTTTCTCAGGGAAAACCAAATCCCAAAAAAATTGAAAAAATGTTTGAAAAAACGAAGCGAAGGAAATTCCATTTCCATTGAATTTGAATTATAATCAAAATAGAATGCGTTGATTTACTGTTTCTATTGCTGAATTGATTTTCCTGGGAAAATTTTAGAGTTAGGTGGTGCTTTATATTTTAGTAAAGTTCGCAGAGAAAGAGTAAAAGAGAGAAAAAGAAAAGAAAAAAAGGAAACGATGAATTTATCGGATCCAGCAATGGCGTTATTGGCGGCAAGCGGAGGAGACACTGTGAAGCTCTTCGATGTTTCGGTGAAGGCCGGCGATCCTTGCGCTTTGACCTACACTCCCTCTCCTGGTTGCTTAGTCAATTCAGTCAAGTGGAACCACACCAGTCAGTCTCTCTTTCTTTTGAAATTGCATTTCATCGATGTTTGATTTGTTAGGGTTTGTTTGGTGGCAGAGAAAATGGATGGAAGTGTTTTTTGAGTTTTGAGAATTTGTTTCTAGGTTACTATTAAGTGATGGTGGAGAGAAAAAATAGAGCTATGAGTTGTTTGATCCATTTTGGTGGTATGTGACTGTTTTGCAGATTTGGTTGTGGCGAGTGCTGGAGATGATAAGAAGATCTCGTTGTGGCGTAAGAATGGGCAGAGCTTGGGGACGATTCCGGTGGCCGGAGCCGATAGTGGAGACAACATTGAGGTAATTCTAGTGTTTTCGGTGAAGTAGTAGACTCTTGCAGTGTTAAAATGCTGAAGATATTATTAGGTTAAGAATTTCTGTTCCATTCAGTTTGCTTCTGCTTGGGATTGGGATATATAGGAATAGGACTAGTATTCAAATGCACATTGCGTGTATTAGGAGATATGTGTATGTGTATGTGTATGCGTATATGTTTGTGTTTGAATAAGTTGAATTATGCTTGATAATAAAAAGTAATAGCTGTTCAATTGTCGATGTAAAACTTCTGAACTAAAATGCTGTAGATATTAGTAGGTTCAGAATTGGAGGTCCATTCAGTTATTCAAATTCACATGTGAGTATAAGGAGATATGTGTATGCAAATTTGTTTGTGTTTGAATAAGTTGAATTATGCTTGATAATAAAGGTAATAGCTGTTCAACTGTCGATGTAAAACTTCTGAACTAAAATGCTGTAGATATTAGTAGGTTAAGAATTAGAGGTCCATTCAGTTTGATTTGTGCTTGGGATATATAGGACTAGTATTCAAGAGCATGTGCAAGTAGATATGTGGATGTGTATATGTTTGTGTTTGAATAAGTTGAAATATGCTTGAGAATGAAATGTAGTAGCTGTTCAATTGTCAATGTAAATTTTATGACCTAAGATAAATAATTAAGATTTGAAAACCAGACATGAAGGATATTTTTTTCAAGAAATAGTGTGGAGTGATTGGATACCTTGCATAGCGTTGGTGTTATTAAGGGTTCAAGGTTCATTTAACCGATGAGGTCTCTTGGAACAGCAATTAAGAATGTTTGTATCTCCCATGTGTGTGTATATTAAATGAGAATGTTAAGATGGTTAAATGGAGATACAGGGAAAGATAGGATTTGAAATGAGGAAATTTGCTTTAAAATAGGGAGGTCCCTATTGATGAAAAGATGAAGGAGAGTCGCTTGAGATAGTTTGATCATGTTCAGAGGATAGCAGTTAGTGCACCACTGAGAAAGAGTGAGTTGATTAAGGTTAGGGGAGCAACAAAAGGTAGAGGAAGACCTACAATAAGATGATTAGAAGTAGTAAAAAGGACATGTCAATTAAGAATAGAATACATGTCAATTAAAATAACATAGAGTATGACTTAAGATAGAATAGAATGGCAAAAAAGAATGCATGTAGCCGACCCTGACTAGTATGTTAAGATTCTTAGCTAATGTCAACATTTGGGACTAAGGCTTGGTTGTTGTTGTGACGTGTGTGCATACAAGTTCTAGAAGCTGAAAAATTAAATCCTCAACAAAACTTCTTTACATTTCATTCAGGAAATGAAACAAAAGGAATTTATAGAAACTCCATCAATCCTTTATTCAATTACCAAAAATGTAAGCAAATTATGTTATACTTGTGGGTGGGGACCTCCATGCTTTCTGGAATTAAAGTAGACACACAGAGCTTTTGTATATGTAAGACTGCCGTGTATAATTTCTAGGATGAGTGATCCAACCTTGTAAGGGTTACAAGATGGGTTGATGGATGAATCAACTAATGTAGCACCTGGTGGAGAGAAGTTAGGGTGCTGAACTCTTGTATCATTATAGAAGATGATCTATTGATTGTGATCTGTGTGTTTATATGTGTCTATGTGTATGTTTCCTTTTGTATTTGCTTGTATGTGGTGAAAATCTTATTGATTTGCACCCATACAAGAATCATTCACTGTGGTGAGTCCTTGACAGTCATCATTGAAACTTAATCTGTACACCCAAGATAATGAATTTTCTTGGTTTAGTTTTATGGTTGTGGTTGATTATTATTAGTATTATTATTTTTTAAATAATTTTACAGGAGTCTATAACGGCTATCAGCTTCAGCAATAAGGTATCCAGATACATATGTTCTGGTGGAAGTGGTCAAGTTGTAAGAATATGGGATTTGCAGAGGAAACGATGTATTAAATGGCTGAGAGGTCATACCAATACAATAACGGGTGCAATATACAACTGCAAGGATGAACACTTGGCTTCTATAAGTCTTAGTGGGGATCTCATACTTCACAACCTTGCATCAGGTGCCAGGGCTGCTGAACTCAAGGATCCCAATGAACAGGTTCTTTGATTTGTTGCATCTTGGTGCTGTTGTTCAGGTGTTTATGGTTTTGAGTTCTGGTTTCCAAGCTAATTGTTTGTGTTTGGGATTGTAAGATCAGGTATTGAGAGTGCTTGATTATTCCCGGATTAGCCGACACCTTTTGGTTACTGCTGGTGATGATGGGACCGTACATTTATGGGATACGACAGGTCGCAATCCAAAGGTTTGCAGTATGTTACTGATTCATGTTTAAAACAACAAAAACTCAGTATCACTGAGCAAGTTGTGTGCTTCTTTAAAATTTTGTATTCAATAAACTGAATAAAGTCATAGTTATGCTGCTGCTTTGATTCCAGAAAATCCCTGTTTTAACTGTTATTGCACTGCATTTTCTGTGCCTTTTTTAGATGAATGGCATTATGGTTTACTGCCACATATTTGCAGAGCAACATCTAGATATACAAAGAAATTACTAGCTTCCTTGGCAGATATTTTTAAACATTGTTTCTAGCACTTAAAAACAAAACCTGTGGAGCCCACTAAAAAAAATAGGCTCACTGTTTTGAAAATTCATCTTAAAATCATGTCCCAGAAACAGTGTGCAGATGAGTTTTTCGAGAACCTTTTCTTAATGATGAGAAACAATCTGAACCAATCAGGAAGAAAACAAAAGGTTGGAAGAGGTGAATGATTCCATCATAGTGGAATGATGTTGCTACGTTATTTAAAAGAGAAAATATTTTATAACTTTTTTCTTCTTTCCATTAGTTTTGTGATTAAATTAGGTTTGCAAATGATGCTGTAGCCATTAATTGGACCCTCTTTCTTTATCTTTTTGCAGGTTTCTTGGTTGAAGCAGCACTCGGCGCCAACAGCTGGTGTTAGCTTTTCACCGTCCAATGATAAGGTCTCATTTTTATGGCCCTGTTATGTTTATATATATATATATATGAATGTAGTTTTGTTTTATGCCATGAAATTGTGAAGATTTTTTCAGGGTCAGAATATCTGTGTATATAGTTAAGCATTCTGCCATACCAAATTTTTTCTCATGACAGATAATTGCTAGTGTTGGTCTGGATAAAAAGTTATACACGTATGACTCAGGGTCTAGAAGGCCCTCATCTTGCATTCCCTATGAGGCGCCTTTCTCGTCATTGGCTTTTAGAGATGATGGCTGGACTCTTGCAGCTGGAACAAGTAATGGTCGGGTGGTGTTCTATGATGTCCGTGGAAAACCACAGCCCTTTGTAGTTCTCCATGCTTATAGTAGTTCAGAGGTACATTTCCTTTTCTCATTTATTGAGTCTTCATTTCTGGTTTTCACAAGTTGTCATGTTCTTGCAATTTTTTCTATATAAGCACATTATGTTGCTTTCTGCTGACAAGTTCCTTTTTTGTTCAGTGTAGGCTGTGTAGCATTTGTCCAACATTGGCTTAGTTTACTAAAATTCTTCTTTTCTCTGTAACGCTGTTTTTAGGAAGTTTATATCTAGTCTTGTAAATGTTTGAAAAGTTTTTATAAGGCCCTTCCAGGTTCCCAATCACCTATTGTGCCTGTCATCATCATGACAGAGTCAGGTGATAAAGGGGAGATAAACGTCCAATAAACTGCTTCTATCAAAGAGGCATGATTCATGCACAGTTACCATTTCAAGATTTTCCACCAATGTTGTGTCATTTGTAGTTGTAAAGAAAATAAATAGAACTCATAATTTTGATAATTTAAAAGATTGAAAATGAAACTTTATGGTAAATTATATTGTTATTGAAACTTTATGGTAAATTATACTGCTTAATTGAGTTACATTTTCATCTCATACGGCTCCTTTAGAGCCATAAATACATCATGGGACTGTACCATTTTTCAGCTTCACAACTCCCTTAGCTTTGCTTTGTAAATTTTTTGGAGTCTTTGTGTTCATCATCATGAACATGAAGTGTTTTTAATTTCAATATATAAGGACCAAGTCAATTATTTGTTTTGATTTGTAGGAGTGATTGTGTTCTTACTTTTAGACCATGGTGATGCTTTACACCTTTTTATCTTCACATTCATAGTTGATCTCCTAAAGCTCTATGCATACAAATATTTTTTTTTAAATCATTAAATGTCAGAAATGGAGATCCAGCATGCTGCTCTATTTTAAATCCAACTGAACAAGAGTCCAAATCTTCTGTCCCACTTTTCCTGCTCCACTTTATACTCCATCAATAAATACTTGCCACACATTCACCTAATTAATTAAATACTACTATTAATTAATAATTGTAGTATTAATAAGTCAATAATGATAGTATTTAATTAATTAGGTGAATACATGACAAATATTTATTGGTGGAGTATAGAGTGGAGCAGGAAAAGTGAGACAGAAGATTTGGACTCATTGAACAATACCTTCAGTCCCGACATTGGTACTTCATGAATTACAATAGACTGCCTTTTTATATTCATAAATTTATTTGATGCCGTGCTTAGGCTTTTGGGAGGTAGGGAATGGTGCACATCCTACTTATGCTGTACTTAATAATCATAAGTAGATGTCTAATGCCTTTTAATTCAAAGTAAACTAATTGGAAGCTAATGTTAGGTAAAACTATTATAGTTATATAGACCTATGGCGGACTATCCCACATTGTGTGTTATGGTGTCTTTGGCGGGAAAGGAATAGTAGATGCTTTGAGGGAACGGAACGGTCGATTCTTGAGATTAAATCTCTCCTCCTCCACTCTTTGTTTGCTTGGTGTTCTGTTTTCTCTTCTTTTTCTTGCTCTAATCTTTTTGTTATGCTTGATCATTGTAATTTTCGATCTTGATGTAACCCTTTCCATGTACACTCCCAGTGTACTTGGGGCTTTTGATTTATGAAATTTCGTTATTTATCCAAAAAAAAAAAAAAGTTTATGATAGGAATGCATTTCCCAGGCAAATTGTATCCACTAGGTCGGTGGCCATTCAAGAGTTTTGCCTCTAAGAAACAAGAAAAGGGGTGTTTTCCTTCTTAAATAGTTCACATCAATGACATAATATTATTCAGTTCAGAGATTTGTGCTTCATAAACCTTAATGTTCTTAATCTTCATTTATAGTTTATACTAATCATTTCAAGTGTTTTTCAGGCTGTTACAAGTTTATGCTGGCAGAGATCAAAACCTGTTATCGTAAATGAAAGTAATTGCACTGCTGAGACTGCTCTTGTAGGAAATGCTGTTGAAGACTCAATTCTTATGCCTGACCCACTTCCTTCTGTGACTTCATCGAGCCTTTCTCTATCTACAGTAGTATCCAGTTCTCGAAATTTGGGCCGATTGGGTGCCTCCATGGAAGCATCTTCACTTACTGCAACCAGCAGTGCATTTGCATCTAGCACACTCCATATGTCTTCCGCAGAGGAAACACCACATCGAAGCCATTTAAGGGCAGGTGGTACATTGGCAAGATTACAAGCTCCTCGTTCTAGTTATAACTTCAAGGATGATATGGAAGTGTTTTCCCCTCTTGTGGATGTTCAGCCAATAACACCCTCACTTGACAAGCTGTGGGATGACCATGAAGGAACCAAGAAGGATCATCTACTTGTAGATAAGAGGCCTCCATCACTGTTGTTTCCTTCATCCACCAGGAGATTCCCTATTGCAGATGATAGTAGCAATGACCATCCAATATTTGATTGGAAATCCAGCTCAACTTCCAAACAGGTCTGATACTCCTTTTAGCTTAGTTCCATTGGATGACTGCACTGCACGAACACCTATAGAAAAACTGGCACTTCCTCCTCCCATAATAATGGGATGGAGGGTGATATCATGGGCTATGATGCACGGAAGTGGCAAAATGGGCGCCGCACCTGCGTCTGACGTGGCGACGCTCGAGTGACACCGCTGCCCACGCGTCGGTGCCGCGTGGGAGTTTTTTATTTTTATTTTTATTTTTTATGGATTCACGCCGACTCGGCTCCATTTCGCGCCAACTCGGCTCCGTTTCGCGCTGACTTGGCTTCAATTCGCGCCGATTCGGCCAGAATCGGATCGTATCGGCCGGCAGCTGAAATTGACCGAAATTGCCAAAACAAGCCAAAATCGGCCTTGAATCATGCCGGAACAGCCGAAATCGGCTTTGAATGAGGCCCAAACATCCTAAATTTGTCCTTCCTCAATTTTATTTTGAATATTTGTTGCTTCTTTTGTGTTTTCTTTTTTGTTTTGTATTTCTTGCCTTCTTCTTTCTTTGTTTTGTGAACCAAAGACATATGTGTTTTTTAAGAATATTTTAATAGTAAAAATATATAGAAAATAAAAATAAAAATATTTTTAATAATTTTTTAATCGCCGCACCTGTACCCTACTTTTTCAAAAATTGCTGAGTCCCACACCTGCACCCGAATTCGGAAACGCACCTGTGCTTCATAGGTCATGGGTTCAAGACCCCCCATTAGGTCTGTAGCTTACTAATAAAAATCCTCTGCACTGCACAAGATAATAAAAATATATTGAACTTTTGAATTTCAATGTAGAGTTTGAAGAATGAATCTTGACGTACATGCTCATGCCCTTTAATTTTATGCTGTCTTTTTCATCAGCGCTTATCATTACAAACTTGTGTGAAGTAAAGAAATTATTTTTGTTAAAAAAAGCTTTATGCTTTGGACGGTGAATTAAATTCACTAAGATCGGTTTGTTCAGTTGTCTCTTATTCTGCAATGCCCTAAAACTTAAAAGCCTTTCAGAGGAGAGTTGTAAGATTTAGTCTACATTTTTAAGTAACCGGTTTTGGTTTCTACTTTCTTGCTTTTGAGTGAACAATTGAAATTCCTATAAGTATGATTTTTGGACAATAATCTCATTCAACAAATGTTGAACCATGAAACTGTAAAGTGATACTTAATTAAATATAGAGGCTATCTATTTTTTCTTTTCATTTCCAGGATTTCTCATATATTGTTTTGCTGAGTTTTATTTCCCTAATAAACTTGTTTTGTTATAGGTATTGCCATATTGCCTCAATAAACTTGTGTTATGAGCACATCCTGTTTTTTGAGTGGTTCCAAACTATATGCACTGTTGATTTAAATTCTGTTATAGACTTTATTGTTTTTGTCTCTTTTTGTATGTTGTGATTAGAGCTTGTAATCTTTTAGGATTATTTTGTGTATACATCCTGTGTGCATTAAGTATCTCCTCTTTCTCAATCAAATTTGGTTACTTATGAAAAAAAAATGAAGGACCTTGGTCTGTGCAAATCCTCTATGCATCTGTAAATTGAATATTCTTAATGGTGATTTTTCTTTTATAACTTTGTGCAGGATGACACTCGATCTTCCTTTACAATTTTGGGTTCAACTCCTAGTCCATCTTCAAAAAGTGAAGACTCCTCTATCACTCCTCCAGAAGCTTGGGGTGGTGAGAGATTGTCTGATAAATATACTCACCTACGTCAGCCAGTTCCTTTGCCATCTCGTTTTGGGACCTTGGCCTCTGGTGGCCAGTCATCAGGAGGGTCAATGTTTAGTGGATTACAAGATCTGTCCTCATCAACAAGTCAGACGAGTATTAGCTCCTTGACAAACTCAAACTTTGGTTATGCGAATTTTCGTGCCAAAGATGTCTCTTCAAATCAGGAGACATCATTTGGATTTCCTGAACACTTAACATCTAGTTCCACATCCATGTCCCTTGGTACAAAAGGCATCACCGGACAGACTAACCTTGATTTGCCAGGGCCAGCATCTTCGACCCTTCCTCGAAGATATTCTACTTACGCAGAGAGAATAAGCACAGCGTCTTCTTTCAGTGACGGTACATCTCTTTCAGTAGTTTCTCCAAAATTGAAGAAAACAGGAGCTGAAACCAGGGAAGAACTTTTGAATAACTTGTTGGCAAAATCCGATACAGTGGCTGCTTCGGAACCAGGAATTCTTCCATCAATGAATGTATGAATTTCATATGCATTAGATAAATGTTTGTTTATACTTTTATAGAAGAGTGCAAGCATTGACTGATTGTCTATATGCTTTTGTTTTCCTAATATCTTCACCGTTGTGCTTTGCATAAAGAAACTGTGACCTGTGGGTCGCAGTTGATATGGGTGGTGTTGATTGTGTGCTGTCATTAAAATTTAAAAGTGCAAAATGGTGCTGACAAACATCACAGACATTTATGAAAGTAGTTTTGTTTCTGCTTTTATTAGATTATGGTGGTTCATTGATTTGCAATTTGTGTGATAGGGAGTAATCTCACAACCCCAAAAGGCCCAGCAACCAGATGCACAGCAGGGATCCTCCTTTACACTTCAGCTTTTTCAACGCACTCTTGATGAAACTCTTGATTCCTTTCAGAAATCCATACACGAAGATATGAGGAACCTTCATATTGAAATTCTAAGACAATTTCATATGCAGGAGGTAAACATGGTATTAACTTTTTTGTTTCCTTTGCTTTTGTTCTTTCCTCAAATTAATTTCTGGAATTATTGGGCAGATGGAAATGTCAAGTGTAATGAGCTCAATTTTGGAAAACCAAGCAGAATTAATGAAAGAAGTTAAATCACTCCGGAAAGAAAACCAGCAGCTCCGGCAATTGCTGTAAGCATGGGTGAAGACTGCATTATTTGTGGTTTTTATTTACCCTTAATTCTTTTGGAAGTATTTGGGGTCTGTCTGTTGTTTCATCTCCATAATTCACACTCCAGTTGTGGCCTTTTGTTTTAGTGGTGTACTAGGATTGCTATTCTCAGCAATAGTAGTGAAGTGGAGTTGTGGCATCAGTAAAAAAGGAAAAGGAAGTGGAAAAAAAAATCAAAAGAAAATAGGGAAAATTTGCTTGCATTTTTGAGCTAGGGTTTCTGAAAATGTACAGGGATGTATATTTCAGCTAATGAATAGAAGCACTTGAATGGCTTCTATCAAGATTATGTGATATTAGTCTTAGTTGGTATGAAGATTTTTATTCTTTTTTAGTGGAAGATATGAAAGCTTTGAATAGAAATAGTGAGCTCTCATTTGGTTCTGTCAAATTTGATTGTTGAATTATAAATCAAACTCTTAATATGATCGAGCCTCTTAATTAAATCACATTTCGATTGGCATTCGAACATTAAGTAGATGGTGTTGGCTGTTGTAACTTAAAATAATAAATGAAGCTACTTATTTGCTTATTGTGTCTCTGGACTGCCTAACACGTTTTAGCTCAAAAGGAAATATGATTCTCCTTGAGAAAGAGGGGTGATATCAGGAAAAGAAGTTGGTAGTTGCTTCAGAAGGTAAGGCTTTGTTTCCAGATTCCACAAGTAGCTTGTACAAAAAAAAGAAAAAAAAAAAACGATCATTTGGAAATTTTTATTTCTTCATTTAACTGTTGGCTGATATGGCAAAGTGGCAACTAGTGCCCTTATTTTGAAAATAGAGGCATTGAAAGTATGTGCCTCACTTTATAATAATCCTTCCCTTCAATTCCGTCTATGATTGAGGCCTGTTTTGAAATGTCCTACTGACCCTAATTTTGACGAAATGATGTTCTTTGGAGGAGTTCCCAGCTGTGCAGGTGTACAAATAGAGGAGGTTCTAGTGGGATCAAAATGCATTGTTACCCCCTACGTAAACTTTACAATTTGGATCTGAACCATCTAAAAGTTGCAAATACCTTCTGTTACATTTCATTCAAATTGATATCGGTAAGTTAGCACGTTAATCATGTGGCTATTAAAAAACAAATTTGATCCCATAAATTTTCAATATTGTAATCCCATTTACGAGTGAATTTATCTTTAAGAACCCCAGAAATAAGCTAAATTTCTTTTTTACCTGCCACAAACGGATGGATGAAATGCCCCATAATCTATTACCAGATGGATGAGGCATGCTTGCTTCTTCCATTTTTTTTTTAAAAAAAAGAAAAATTAACACTGGATGAGTTACCTTTAGCAATTTTAATTTGGACGAGGTTCCTAGAATTCTACGGACCCAATATCTGGAATTTCCTTTTTCTCTAGCACAGCGTAATCAGCTGATTTTCTGGAGGTAGCGAAATAACGTGTGCATTGGGCACATTGCCCTCATAAGTTACATTATTTTAAGAAAAGAAAATTTTACTTTATTTTTTAAAACTGCAAGATGTTTCCATTAGCAAGTAGTAACCAAAAGATACTGCCCTGAAAAAATAAGGCATTAGAGAACTTTATCAGAGGAAGAGAAGGGGCATCATCTCTCTTGCCCAAAGAATGCTGACATAAAGAGCTAGCAGTTCCAAGTTACAACAACACAGCATGCAGTAGAAGCACAGTAACAGGCACTAGAAATCACAGAGGCCATTAAAGTAAAGATGACCATACTCTTCCGCCCAGGCATCATGAAATACCAGAACATTTGTAGACTTCAAGTGGTCCTGCTATTCACTTCTTGGCTAATTTCAACACGTCGCCCACAAGATGTATAGAACCAGTCACAAGGACCTGATGAATCAATTAAACGAAAATCAAAAGGCAGTCAAACAAATGGAGTAAGATAATTCCAATTTACAAGGATGTTATATTACCATAACAAGTTGCAAACTTATGGATTTCCAATGATACCCAAGTCAAGTGGGCTATAGATAGAACAGCACACTTATGGTTTAATTCATTGAAATCTGGGGTTCCAACTCTTAGAAATTACCCATCGCAAGTGTAGCAACTAGCAAGTTGATGTAAGCCAGTCTTGAGATCAGATTACTAATGCTCTAGGTCAAGGAGATAATTTAAATTGGGTAACCATGGTTTTCAACTGGGTAGTGCATACATAGCCCATTCAAGTAACATTCTTAAAATTGCACAAGCACTATCAATAATTCAGTTAAAACTTAAAAAAAATAAAAAAAAAAGTCAAATGGAGATAGCCGGAAATTTATATATATATATATATATATATTTTTCAAGAATTGTCTGAAAAGTTTTGTTTGGTGACAGGCTTATAGGAGCATAAAAAGCATTCCACAGTTGATATGCATGTGTATATTCCAGAATTGCAACAATATATATATTCAAGAATTGTCTGAAAAGTTATGTTCGGTGACAGGCTTATATGAGCATAGAAAGCATTCCACAATTGTTATGCATGTGTATATTCCAGAATTGCAACAATAGAGAGGAACCAACTATGACCATGTGTGTCCAAACAGGTTATATAATATTAAACATGCAGTGTTCTCCAACAAGAAAAAAGCACTACCTGAAAACGAATAGATTGGTTCTGTTGGACGTAGTCTCTGAGCCATTTAATAGCTATTGGGAGAGAAGAAAATACTGCACTGTTCGCACAATTTTTAACGCACAGTTCTGTATCATCTTTTACTTCTTCACAAACAGCGTCCATGCTCTGGGCATCAACTCCTATTAAAGCCAAACCAAGTTATTCAAGCTGTCTTTTGTGTACTCTGGTATATACGATGTATTCAAAGACAAATATAACTGGATAGAGATTGCCTCATATTTATAGATGTATTAAATTTTGCAGAGCTCCCATATTATGCAATCCAATAATGAATATTTCAACCCATTTCTAAAAATGAGTTAGTTCAACAAAAAGTTAAGGTAACATATTAATTCATTAAAAGACAAAAGGGAGCTATAAAACCTGTAATATAATAAGAACATGCACAATGTATTCGGTCAATACCTTTGTTACCCTGAACAAGGTTTTCCCATACTTTTTGAATAGTAAACTGCCATGACAAATCAACTTGAGAATCAGTGGATGATAAAGAATGGGATCCAACTTTATGATAAACCGATATATTTGGTACAAGGAGTGCCTTCTTGAAGTGGACACCTAAAATTTCAAGCAAATATTTGTTAATATTCCAAGATATCAAACAGATCTCTTTAAATTAAAATTTTTCTTGATATATCCCATCAACATTAAAGGAAATATTTTTCTTATTCTGGTTTTTGAGCATTCGATATTCTGCAGAAATTGCATGGTTCAAATTCTTATGTATTTACTTTACAATCACCTGGGTAAATGCCTTAGCACTTTATCCAAGCCATACTATTCCATTACTAGGTCACATGTTCTACAAAATTGTTATATCTAAAGATGGTTCTTGATTGAGTACTTACCATGACTGGCACATGTTTTCAATAGGCGCGGAAGAAGTAGCTGAGGATCTCGCACTGACATACAATTAAACAAGAGTATCTGCACACATTTCTCAACAACTTTAGCTCAACACCACCAAAAGTGCAATAAAACATAATAAAAGTTTAATTTTTATTACCTTTTTTTTTTTTTTTTTTTTTTTTTGTTCTTAGTAAAAGGGACCCCAATATGATTAATAAATTTCAATAGAGTATTCATTCCATTCTACCGTGGAATTGCTTATGTGGATTTCTTTCCTATAACATCTAAATTCAAATTCAAAACACAAACTGTACAGTTGGAATCAGGGCCTTCAAAATCATCCATAAATAAGGCTCCAATTCCAAGGCAACCAAATGCACCACAAGTGTTTTTCCAAGTACAATAGTAACATTTTTTTCCAAAAAAATGCACTCAGATAAGTACACACAATAGATAAAATGCACAAAAGTGCAGAGATAAGTGTGGATGTGAATACATTATAAGGCTTTTGGTGAGGGTAACATTAGTTTCTGGTTTAAAAATTGGATGGAAGATAATGTCACACTTGATCTGGACAATAACATTTCTTTGCCTTTGCCAGATTTAGATGTATGAAAACAATCATGAATACATCAAAAGCTCTTGAGAAAATTAACATTCTCATTTGGAAAGGTTTTCAATGGTAATTAATATTCAACTCAATTACATAGGTTTTCCTAATGGTTTTTTCCCCTCATCTGGCATCGGATATTTACTAGAAGAGATGTCCTAATTATCTGATAAAAAAAAAAGAAAAAAAAGAATACATTTGCACGATGTAATGATTTTTTGCCATCAATTGCACAGATAATATTTAGAGAAATAGAAGGATCTTCTTATATGCCAAATGTGTCTGCCTCCTGTATGCATGCTCTTAATCACAGAAAGATGCAAAAGAACCTGATCCAGCCACTATGGTAACATAACTAGAGATGCAACAATTAGATTTTAGTCTGGGCATGCATCCTTCGGAACAAAATCTCTGTCTACATGACATGTTATGTTGAGATGAGTAGCAGATTGGGTTATCAAGATACCATAAAAATATCAAATTTTCTAAATCTCTCTTCATGGAATGACCAAAATGACATACTTATGTGAGGGACTGATATCCAGTGAGTAGCAGTGAACTCAGCTATACCATTACCAATCAGTGCCAATAACCAAGTGGTTTACTGTTTGCCAATGAAGCATGTGACTTAACCAAGCACTTATACTTGTCATTTCTTTCTTTAATGGTAATTTTCCTTAAATTGCAGCTTAGGTTTATTTAGCATCAGATAATAAATAATGAAACACAGCTTTCATTATAGCATTATTTCCCACTGCAGTTTGCACCTTATCTGTCAAAACATATATTAGGTAGCAAATTTAAATAAACTACATAGCTGGTGCCCGGTGGCGTTTTACCTCAACCTGATTTTAAGTTCTACTTTTCCACATATGTTTTTCCAAGTGAATATTTAAATAATAGGGACTTGACAGGGTTCAATAGTTCTGTGATCTACCTGTGTAGAGTTCTTTCTGGATCTTCCCCCAGAGTCCCTCTGTATCAATTCATTTGAAGATCTAGTATCATCCTTTGGCTGATAGTTCAAGGTCTGTTGCTGGCTGTCTTCTTTAATGGCAAGAGAAAACCACCTTGCACATACTTCCATGCTTTCAGGACTATGGGCTCCATCCAAGTAGAACACCAGATCTCCTGAACGTTCAATGTCAATATGTCGATCAGGGACAATCTGAGCCCGTCCTTGCAAACTGGCTGTTGATAGCCCTTTGATGAATTGCTCTGGCAAAGAGCTCTGCCCCCATGAAGATTTAAAAATAAATAAATAAATAACAATTGATATAACAATTTACAGGCTGGATATGAGAATTCTCATGTTAATTCTTACATTTTGTTGTAGGTTGGCCACTTCAAGATGGCCAGTTCTCTGAAGCCAAGTGGAGCATAGTGCCACAGCGAGACCTGCATTTAGATATTGATGCTCACCTTCAAGCCCAAGTTTTATACCATTTAGTAAGTTGGCATCTAGCGGTGGCACCACTTGAAGATGTACCTGAAAGTAGTACAATATTCTCAGCTCGTTGAGGGATACAACCTTTTCTATCTTTCCCTTTTGGTATAATAACTTGATTTATTGGGACCCATCAGGATGCAACCTAGTGGTTGGAGGCTTGGGATGAGCTGTAGTCTTAGACATCCTGAATTTGATTCTCACTAGGAGTTCCCCTGGATTACCAGATACAAGATTCTGGAGGGTGGGTTTCTGGAGCCGTGGTTTACTCCCTAGGGGTGAGTCCAAAGGGCCCTGCCTTGGTGACGTTCCACGTCATCAAAAAATTTATTGGGGCAACCAAGACACTGGATTTATAAATGGTATAATGCACTTACTCACCTCATAAAGAATCTCACGCACATTGAGATGCTCTTGAATAAATGAATGTTGGGGCCGATGTAGGGGTTTTCTCTCAATAAAAGACAGGTCTCAAGTTCTGGTCAACTGTTTATCAGTCACCAATTTTTGGCAGTCCATAATAGATCTACTTTAAGAATATCAGGACTTCGACATAATATAAACCATGGCTGAGAAACAAAGAATACCAACAAAAGTTTAACAAATTTTCAGCAATGTTAGTACTTTATCTTCTTCTTCTTTTTTGGGTGGAATATACGTAGTAGGAAATGCCATTACTTCATCAAGCTTAGAAACATTAAAAAGGAAAAAAAATTTCCAGAAAATTTGTTGCAACACTTCAACCCGATTGTTTGACAACTCATAAGAATCTCATTAATAGACCAATTTTCCATTTTTTATTTATTTTAAATACCCAATATATTTCATTAAACTCGTGGCTTCACTAGTACATCAATCTCTATAGTCTTGAGCCTAGTTCATAGTCATGCACATTCCAACTGTATGGGAAACAAAACTAACTGATGAAATAACTATGCAACTTACATCCAATTGAGAAGCCTTCTCTTCAAGTACACGCATTGCTTCATCAGGTTGAGAGACAGTAAAGGCTGGAACACCATGCTGCAAGAGGACAGACAAGTATGAAAAAGACTAATGGATGTGATTGAAAGTGTGTCACACACAAAAAGCAGCTCCATTAGGCACATGCTCTTCAAATACTAAAGAACACCTTGAAGATGCCAGCCTTCTCCCCAGCAATTTCTCCAATTGTATTTCCTGTGTAAGGTGCCCAGCATAGAAAATAAAGCACTTACGCATATTAGAGCTAAGAACTCTTGAAGCACCGGTTTTAAGCGTATGTTTACAATTAATTTTTGTACAACCATGAATCCTACCACAAACATATTATTACCTATGTTCTGCATAAGCACCTAGAAGACTAAAATAAAAAAAAATAAAAAATAAAAAAGGGAAGAAGAAAACTCTGGTGCAAAACAAGTTTTGTCATTACTATGCCATTGTTTAAGTTTATCAGCCTCCAAGGGCCTACAAATCGACATTCTTGCCAGTACCATCCCTGCAAAATGTTATAGCTCACAGATTGCATACAGGGTTCTGACCCAAAAACTCATTCAAATAAAACTAAAATAAAATCTTATATAGACAAATAGCATCTTATTTTTGAAAGATATTGCCAGAGTTTTTATGCAAACAACTACATTCACTAGTTGGGACCACAGTGCATGTAAAAATGAAGGAATATAATGGAGCATCAGTATATTTTGCCAATTACTACAAAGATATTAACCAGTACTGAAGGAAAATATATAAATATATTGCAAATCAACTAGCAGTGCACATATTGCAAATCACAGCTCAACACAAAAAAGTTAGCTTTTGTTGTTGTTTTTGGTGTTTTTTCTTTTTTCTTTTTTTTTTTGTATATATTTCTTTGTTACTCCATGCTCCTTGCATGAAGTAGCCTTGTTTAATAAAAATTTTCTTACTTATCAAATATATAGATATATAAATATATCTACTCATACATTTACATTTGTTGCAACAGCTCCACATTAAATAGTACAAGCAATTACCTAGGTTACAGAATTAGAACACTAACCAAGAATCTCCATGTGGTCATAGCCAAGGGAAGATATACCACATACGATAGGTGCCTGAACCTGAAATGTTATAGCATCAATTCTCAGGTTATCCTTGATGTTAGCTTTATAGAAAATGTCAACAAGTAACCACGTTCAAGGTGAATTTAATGCATAGACATCTTACTCAATCAACATTTCCACGTACCACATTTGTTGAGTCAAACCTTCCACCTAATCCAACCTCCAAGATAGCAACATCTACCTGCATAGATAATTACACTAAAGGGAATGTTTCTGATTCCAGTTCTCTAATAGTAACAAAGTCCATGAATAGGAAAATCCATGCATAAAAAACACTGTACAGAGAAATCGAAAGATGATTCAAATCAAACCTGCTCCGCTGTAAATATCTTGAAGGCAAGTAAGGTAATAAAGCGGAAGAAAGTAGGCATTGGTACATCATCATTAGTATTTTCCTACATACCAACAAACAGAGAAGCCACCAGAATTAAGAATTTTAGGCAAACTTATCATACAAAAAATGTTAAACAAACAAAATCAGTAAATCACAAACATTTTTTGTTCAGTTATACAAAATTGCAACAAATTAAACAATAAAAATAAAATTAAGATACTTCTTTTCTCCATTGGAACTTAAATTTGTGACAGTGATATGACAGCAAGGAATGGCAGCTGAGATTAAGCTCACAATGGAGAATACAAATCCTCTATCCCACTTTTTGTGTTCTCCACTAATCACAACTTGCAATCAATTCTTTTACTTTTCTTATAAAATTACTAAAGTTTAAAATTGAAAAAAATCAGAAACAGGGCATACCATAATTGATGGAGCATAAAGTGGAACTATTCCACAATGGATAGGTTCAGCCATCCTAAGGCAATATGTACGTATGTATGTATTTATACACACACACAAAAGCAACCCAATCGCCAACCAAAACAACCTATTCAGCTCACATTGGTCAGAGAACTGCTACTTCACTTAATTCAACAGACTTATTGGAGCAGGTTTCACAAGTCTGCTTCTACTTGATCTCTATCTAGCCATGTACTGCATCCTTCAATTGATTTTGACACCAAAATAACCACCAAAATTATACATCTGGCGCTTTGCAGTACCACTAAGACTTATGATATCCCATGCCAACAATCTTCATTTTGTTTATGTTAGACACTCATACCCAGCCTGCCACTTGGAATCATCTCACAGGATTTTATCTGCAATTATTCATTGATCTGCCACAAAAAGCAGCTGCAGGAGTGTCCAAATTGCATTGAGTAGCCAAACAATCATTAAGAAGCCAAAAATTATTAATTGTGATCTCTGATCGGCAGTTTGTATGTTTTATTAAATTCTAGCTTCAACAACATCTCACTGAAATAGACTGCTTGCATGATCAAGCATTTACTTATTGTATACAAGAATTTTGCATTAGTGGTGCAGTTAAAATGATTGTGTAAAGTTTCTTAGTTAAAAGAACATAGGGAGAGAATGAAAATATTTAATTATCACCAGCAAATATCCTCTATATTACTCCCATCAGTAACTACTCAAATAATTTACAGTATACCATGTCCAAAGATAGATTTTAAGGAAGAATTCAAAGGGGGGCCATATATGGGCACAAACATACCTTTAGTCTATCATAACACCACCAGAAATATGCTAAAAATTTCTCTTCACATATGTCCACGCTGTGGCAGCCAACCAGAACAAGAAATATTAGCAATAGAAACTAAAGTTAAGGTGCAAACGTCAACAGGAAAACAAAAGAGGGAGGTGGGGGATGAGAAAAGGCACTAGGGGTAAACAGCATAGTATACTTAGTGTTTCGGGAGGCATAAGGCTCTAGGATATCTAGGAGGTCCAAAATTTTCTGAAGGAGAACGAAAGCAAAATAACTTGGAAGAATGAATGACTAAATAACAGGAATGAACCATCAGTTTTGTTTAAGATAAAACAGAGCATGGAATGTAGTCCAATGTACCATGAGAACCCGAAATCATATAATTTACTAGTATAAACACACAGTTAAGATATTAGACAGGTAATAACAGTGCTTCAAACGGAAACCTGATTCTAAGAAAGAGAAGAAACCGAATTATTAAACTTCACCAGTTAACTTATGTATATAAGAGATCACACATCTATTTAGGAATTAAAAAAAAAAAAAACTCACCCATCCAAACGAAATCTTTCTCGAATATCAATGAGGTGAGGAGACGTGAAAAGCCCAGTGTGGAAGCCACAATTACGTAATATGGCTTCTGTGAAGGTGCATGTGGATCCCTTTCAAGCCCCAAACAACAAAGATTAATCAGTGTGATAGCATATGCAAACAAACTTAACTAGTAGAATTAATCTCTACATAAATTTCTGCTACAAATTCGGTTTAATCAATAAGAGTAAAGCAGGAGGTAAACGCAACCATAAATTAAAATCACAAAGAGACAACAACAACAACAATAAAGCCTTAGTCCCAAAATTATGGTGTCGGCTATGGATTCTTAACAAACTAATCAGAACCGGCCACAAAACCTAATTTGATCTCTTTAAATATGAAAAACTAGTACCTATTCTAATGCAATACAAACTTCGTTCTCACACATTTCGAATCCGTAAGTTAAAAACAAGTGTGAAAGTAGCTAAAGGCTAATTATCACAATTCTCCAACCGCAATAATTATTGAGGAACACGCAGCAATAATGCTAAATCAAAGAACAAAGAAAAAAATATATACAGAGAATTCTACAAAAAAAAAAATGTATAAAGAGAAATCAGCAAAATACAATTTCGTAGAGTACCTTTCCCTTAGTTCCAGCCACGTGAATAATCTTCAACTTTGAAATCGGCTCCTCCAAATCCAGAATCTACAAAAAACAAAAAAAACAAAAAACAAAAAGAATCTACAAAATTTCATACAATTATAACCAAAAATTAAGAACAGAACGTATTTGAAATTAAAAAAATTTAAAAAAAATCCAAAAACCAAAGGAGATTGAAGAAATTGCCTTAATGTAATCGAAGAGGAGGTCGAAGCGATCGCCCTTGATGCTGGGATCTGCACGACTGCGTTTCGTAATCAAAGAGGATAAAGCATCCAATACCTCTTCGTACGGAGTCACTGAAGCTTTCTGAGAGCCTTTTGCTACATACAAAAAGAGCCATGGATTTCAAATCCTATTCTTATATAAAGCAATCTACTATGTGTGTGTTTCAGATAGAGATAGAGAGTGGGGTCAATACCTTGGTCCATTGTGGTTTTATTAGCTAAAACCTGAATTCAACAGAGAGTGAGTGAGTTATGACTTATGAGTTAAGAGCTGACTTCAACGTAGAGAGTGGGTTATATATAGTGTGAGGTGAAGATTCATATGAGAATGAGATTGGGTTCGGAGGGTCGAAAAGGCTTTCAAGGGAGTGAGAGAAACGAACAAGAACAACGGCATTAGTTGGAAACTTACAGTATTTGAATATTTTAATTTTCCCTTAACTTTTTTACACTTTTATCCTTTTCTTACCTATAGTAGTACGGCGTCGTTTAAATTCCTTTGAAACTCAACTTTGGTATTTTCCTTTTGAGCATCTACAGCAGGTGTGGCAAATGTGCCAAATGCTAAATATTTGGCACATTTGCCACACCAAACACAAAAATGGAGCTTTATGAGATGTGCCAAATCTCAAAAATTATACAACATGTCTACAGTACCGTTGCAAATTTGCAACGGTACGGATAGATGTTGCAAAAATAAAAATTGTTTTATATTCTCTTTTCTCTCTCCTCTTTTCTCTTCTCTCTCACTCTCCGGTTCCCTCTCTCTTCTCCCTGTACCAGTTCCCTCTCTCTTCGACCAGTCCGGGATGTTCACCGACAGCGACGACGACGTAGCTCCGACAACGATCTCAGCCACGCTCTAGCGATGACGGCGTAGCTCCGACGACGATCTCACCCACGACGACGGCGTAGCTCGATCTCACCCACGCTCCAGCGATGATGACGTAGCTCCGACGACGGCATAGCTCGATCTCAGCCACGCTTGATCTCGCCGATCTCATCCCTAGGCCGCCGTCGATCTCACCCTCTTCCCTCTCCTCTCTGTCCGCCTTTCACTTTGCCTCTCTCTGGTTGTGGTTTTTTTTTTTTTTTTGGCTGCAATTTGGGTTGATCTGATGGTGGTGATGGGCTATGGGCTGTGGGCGGTGACAGTGGCAGTGGTGGTGGGCTGTGGGGGTGATGGCCGGTGGTGGCTGTTGATGTTGTTGATGATAATGGGGAGGAAATAATATATTATTTTAATGTATAGTAAATATTATTTTAATGTATAGAATTGAATGATAAAACATCTGATAAATGAGATGTTGTAAAATAATGTGGTAAAATAATAAAGTAGGTTTTTGGCGTGGCAAAATGACATTTTTTTTACAACATCTGCTGTGGATGCTCTTAGGTCGGTGTTTTGCTTATCGAGTGTGAGTTTGGCTTTGGCTTTGGCTTTGGCCTAGGCTTTGGCTTAGGCTTAGGCTTAAGATGCTAGCATTTTTTACTACTTAGATTATTTTTGTTATTATTCATGAGTCTCATTACGTTTTTTGGTACTATTTATAGGTCTCACTATACTATTTCAGCTACTTTCTAGCTTTATTTTCAGTACTTTCAGTAAAAAGTTTTCAGTTTCAGGTAAATAAGTTATTTCCAAATGGAACCTGAGTCTAGAATTTTCGACACTGTAGACAAGCTTGGGCTTGCAATTTTGCTTGGACTTGCAATTTTTGCCTGATTTTCAGGCCCAGTTATCATTCTAATCTATGTTTAAATTTTGGTTTCTAGAGGTACAAATAGTACTAAAATATGTTCATTTAAAGCTTAATTATCATTCCCGGTATAACCATAAAAAATATCATTAAAAAAGCGTGAGCTGTTATTAAAACATTATAAAGTTGATGATTCCTACCAAGAATTTGATCGTTGAGTTGTGCTAATTCCATACGAATCAATACTGAGAAGCATGTGCCCATCACTTTAGCAATAGCACCGAAGATGAAATATAGTCACTATATTCTTGTGATTAGTGGAGAACACTCTCAATCTTTTTGGATAGAAAAGCTCAACACCAATCAAATCTCGATTAAATATCATGGGAATCAGTTGAGCCTGGGTTGTTCCACTAAACCTTCCAATCTTTTCATTAAAATCTTAGCCTTTTTATCACCCTCATATCTTTTTCTTGATTAGAAATCACAGGTTCATTAGCATCATGTATTGGAACATCAGTGAAACTAGCTTGCACAACTCTATCGTTGTTAAAGAATATCATAATGCCACCGAGTGTAATAAATGACATACAAAATTAGTCGCGCATTTGTTTTGATGCAGACGACTTGGGGATCATATTGTGATTGAAGCCAATTAGGGCTGTTGTCATTCAACCACCGCTCCAGTATTTTAAAGATAACCATAGTGAAAACTGAAAAGAATATATAAAAAAATTAGCGACAGAGGCAGCAGAGGATTTAGGGCTTTGGCTTATGCTTATGCTTATGCTTATGCTTAGGTTAGGACAATGCAATTATACAAGAAAAATGCTCTGTTAACAACATTTAGTATTTGTTTTATATATGTTTTCGGAAAATTAATAACTGGCCTATTATTATTATTATTACTATTTTTAATGGAATAACTGACCTATTATTGAACAAACCAAACCATTACCCATTGACGCCCAAGCCCAAGCCCAAGCCCATTCCCTATACAAATGGCTAATAAAACCGAAACGACCAAAGCCTATTGACTTTCTCTAGGGGCAACTGTGCAAGGCATTCTCAGGGGAAAAGTTTTTTTTATTTTTTTTTTATGATGCTGAAAAAACCACCAGTGAGCCACATGATACTCGCACACTCTAAACAGCACCTGCACAACAAAAAAGGAGAAGACCTAACAGAGATCACAAGTGTGGTGCCGGCCGAATACCCTCCGAATGTCAAGTTAGAATTTCTTACAACTCTAGAGTGCTAGAGAGGGGTTACTTATGCGTACCTCGATTTGTAAGGGTATTGGGGTTTTTATAGTAGTAGAGGGTTGACCTCTCTTTCTTGGACTAGAAGTCTTTTCCTTATAGGAATCTCTATGAGCATATATTACGGAATCCTTTTCCTTGTGAGAGACTAACGCAAATCATGGGATGCAAGGCATTTCCTTATATATTCAGGCGTGGAGGCCAAGGCAAGTTCATATCAGAGTCGTCGGCTTTATCCTATTCCCTTTAGCATCATCGTCGTCAGCTTATTTGTGGCGTCAACCTTCATGTCTGTTTTGCACGCTAATCAAATCTCCGCCAATAGACTAATGGAAGTTGACGACTATATCCACAGCCGTCAGTATTGAAACCGTCGGCTTTGCCTATACTGTCAGCTTTCGCCTTAACTTGAGTTCACTATTTTTCTTCTTATCAGCTGCCCCCTACTCCATATTCCCATCGTTTTTAAACTGATGAGTTATGGAATTGAAGTTTTTCATTGGTTCACTATCTTTTGGTCACAGGGAGCGGGAAAATCATTTATACTTTTTTCTCGAGCCACCCTTCATTTAATGCTCGAACATGTGGTTCTTTCTTATTGGCTCCGCTTCTGGACGAGGGCATTGCTTCGTTTTCTGCGCATTTTCCTCCGATATATATCCTGCATTCTTCTTCCCATTCCTCTATTTCAACCTTGCTGATTATCTGGGAGAGAGAACTCGTTGCTTTTGCTTCCATCCTCTTGCTGGGTTGTTGAATTGCTCACGCCGTCACTTTTAAGGTCGTTCATTCCTCAAAGGCTTCACCTGTAAGTTCTTTTCTTCCCTTCTTTGCATCTTTGTATTAACTGAACAAGTTCCTAGTGAGGACGTCAATTTAGGTACTTAGAATGGATCCGTCACTTGTAGGTAGATAGATGTCAAGTGACGCGTCGAGTGAACAGTCGTCAGTCCAAGAAGGAGCGGGCTACGACGAGGTTTTTGGTTCAGGTTAGGAGTCTGTCGGTTTTTCGGGATCATCTGAAGGTCTCCTGATGATGACCTGGAAAATTATGTTAAGGGAGTTGAGGAGGAAGTGATAAATGATGAAGGGGAAGGTGACGGAGAAGAGGATGAGGATAAAGGTGACGTGGAATCCTATGAAGAGGCTTCAGTAAGTCCCGGAGATAACCGTCCCTTCATCCTTCCCGAGGATTGGGCCGTCAACAAATTTTTACCAAAAATGGGCGAAAGGATTTTTAGGGATTTACGTACCCATTACCAGATTCCGGACCATATCTCAATCCGTCTCCCTAGGAAAAAGGAAAAGTGTTATACTGGTTTGACTGTGGACGTCGGTATGTATGACGCCATCCTTGCTGCCGGATTGAGGCTCCCATTGACGACTCTGCACCGTCAGCTTGTTGATTTCATGGGATTATCCGTCAGCCAGATTGCCCCCAATGCTTGGAGGACTTTTATCGGAGCAGAGATTTTATGGGGTCGCTTGAGCGGAGGGAACCGTCAGCTTTCGCTTGACGAGTTCTTTTATTGTTATAGACCTCATCACATTGCCTCATCTAAAGGGACTTATCATTTTTCCGTTAGGGATAAGGATTTGAGACTTGTATCTGACATGCCAGATTCCAACAGAAGTTGGAAGAGTAGATACTTTTTTATTGAAGGGTCAGACTGGGTATGCCGTCCGGAAGAGTGGGATACCATGCCACGGGGCTTTGATAATACCTGGGGAATAGTTAGGGATTCAGGTTTAGTACCAGCGGTTTCTCATTTTTTAACCCCTTTAGCTTTTAGCTTTTTGTTGTTTTAACGTCATTTCTTTTTATTTCTTTTCCAGAATACAACCGTCCACCTATAACTGACGAGCAGGAGGCATTCATCCGTCGAGTTCTTGAAATCCCACTTGAGCAACGGAAGTGCAGGGATCTAATTACCTTTGACACTCTTCATTTGTATTGCGGTGGTCTAGTGCCGACGGTTGAAGCTCGTAGGTTGGACGAATTTTCTCATCGATGTGGGTAGATTCTTTACTTATTCCGTCAGTTTACTGATTCCGTCTGCTTTGCTAATACACACTTGTTACTTTGTGCAGAGATGGAGATTGTTAGGCAGAGGGTGAGGGCTGCCGCCCGTAAGAAGGAGGAGAGGGAAGCGAAGGAGAAGGAGGGGGCATCCTCGTCAGCCCCCAAGACCGTTGCTAAGGTCACTAAAAGGAAACCTGACGGGAAGGACGATCGTCCTCCTAAAAAGGTTGTCGTCAGTTCAGGGGACGTGCCCCCTAAGAAGAAGTCACTCCTCGAGCCAAAACAGGGTGCAGGCAAGGGAGTGATGACTTCCACTGGTCCCGTCGTTGAGGGACCCCGTTGCCTTTTGACTCATAAGGACTATGCCGTCAAGGAAGTGAAGTCCTTTATAAAGCTGACGGATATAGCGCCTTGCGATCAACTAGGGGCGAAGGACTTAGGGGCGTCAGCTCTTTTTTACCTTAGTAGGGTATGTTTCTTTCTTCCTTTGGTTAAGTCCGTTTTGTCTGACTCTGATTCGTTTTTTCTGAGGACTATCACTTTTTCAGGCTTTGGTGCGTGTTAAAGCGCTTCAAGACCGATGTGTTGCTAAGGAGGACGTCCTTACTCGGGTTAGGAAGCATAACACTAATTTGATGGATGCACAGGCTCAATATAAGGAAGGCCTTCGAGATTTGAACCGTGAGTTAAAGATGACGAGGGAGAAGCTGGAAGAGGAGACTCGTCAGAAAGAAAAACTTCAGGAAGAGGTGACGACTTTGCACCAAAAGGTGGAGACGGCTGGGACTGACGCTGTCCAAACATTTAAGACGTCACAGTCATTTGTTGATTCTTGTGCTGATTTCCATGTTACTGGGTTCGAAGATTGCTTTAAACAAGTCGCGTCAACCTTCCCAGAGCTGGACCTGTCTGGAATTACAATGAATGATCCGGAGCCAATGATGCCAGCTAATGACGTTGTTATTGGTGAAGGTGACGACTCTCTTGAGGTCAATCCTCCCCTTACGGATGAAGGTGCCTTCATTTTGGCGCAGCCCGCTGCTAATCTCCCTCCAGTCATGACTATAAATGTTGATAGTTCTCCTCCTTAGAAGAAAGATGATGGAACCACTGCCAATCCCCCTGCTGCCTGACTTTACCTTGTATTTTCTATTTATTTTGCAAACAATATTAAGTAGCCTTTTATTTTCGAGTTTCTATTTGTAAACAGATTATCTTATTGTAAGGCACGTTAATTTCGTCGTTATCTGTCTTTTATATATTGTATGTTTGGCTACCTTGAATAAGTTCGTCAGCCTGTAGTTTCGCCTGTTTTGACGACCTCGTCCACTTCATTAATGGTGGGCTTGTTTATTGCTTTTATTAGTTATTTTGCTAACCTTGCGATCTCATTTATTTGATGAAATTTGATGAGCTCGCTGTTCTATTTGAGCTCGTCAGCTTTATGGCGTCGTTGGACATTTCTTTTTCGTAGTTTCGTCTTTTTTGATGAGCCCATCATTTCTATGAAATTTTTATAAAATCGTTGGTTTCATGGCTTTGTCCTTGTTATGGACTTGATGACCTAGTCTTTTTATGATTTTATTCCTTTGATGAGCCTGTCAGCTTTGAAGGCTGACTTCAGCCCTTTGGGATATTTATTGAACCCGTCAGCTTTTGATTGCTGACACTCATCCCTTTGGGATTTTTATAGAACCCGTCAGCTTTTGCCCGTTTTAAGGACTTCAACCATGGTTCGTCCTCTTGGGATGGATCCGTCGCATACTTTTAAGGTCGTCCACTTTTAGGTACTTAGAATCTTTTCACTTCTTATGGATGTGAGGTTGTTTACTTTTTTGTGAATTTGTAAAACGTCAGTAGTTCTGAATAAACTCCTCTTATTGCCATGCATTAAAGAAAAAAGTAGTTCTAAGAGCATTCTCATCAGCTGTTCTATAAAAAATGTCATTTTAACACACCAAAAACCTACTTTACTATTTTACCACATCATTTTACAACATCTCATTTATCAGGTGTTCTATTCTTCAATCTCATACATTAAAATAATATATACATCACATTAAAATATCATTAAAAAAAACTTCAAACGGTAATATATACTGCACAGCCTCCTACCACCACTGCCCAGCACACCACCACCACCACCACCACTGCCCACAGTAGCCCACCGCCGACAACCATAACCAAAACCCAAAATCAACAAACCAACCCACTACCACCGACCACCATAGCTAAAATCCAAAATCAACCAAAACCCAAAATCAGCCCACACCCACCAACATCAGCCATCACAACCCATGAAAATCAGCCCACCCACCGCCATAACCCACCATCATCAACCCATTAAAACCCATGAAACTCAACCCACATCCACCAAAAAAAAAAAAAAAAACCAAGGCGATCTGATCTGAGAGTGTGAGATGGACGGTGCTGCGTGGTGGACACCGATCTGCCCCTCCGAACCCATCCACCACCGATCTGTCCATCCGAAGCCACCCATTGCCCAACCCACCCATCAAACCATAGCAAAAAAAAAAAAAAAACAGAAAAACCATAGCCAAGACCCACAACCCAGACCCACGGCGAGCAAAGCCCACCATCCATGGTGAGAAAATCTCACCCACAACACACGGCAAGCAACAGTGGCCAGCCTGGGCGGTCTGTCTCTCGGCATGGTGAGATCGGCGTGGAGAGATCGGTGATGGCGAGATCGGTGATGGCGAGATCGGCGTGTCCAGACGGTGATGAGAATGCCAGGGTTACAGACGGAGAGAGAAAGAGAGAGATGGGTTGCAGACGGAGAGAGAGAGAGAGAGAGAGACGGGTGAGATGGGAGTGAGATCTGATAGGAGGAGAGAGAAAAAACGATTTAAATAAGCCAAACAGTGTTTGGCATTTTTGTCCGTACGCTCTCAAAAATGAGAGCGTACTGTAGCATGTGATGAGAATGCTCTAAAAAAGAAAGTTCGCCCTTTGGGCTTATTGTAGCAAAAACCAAAGTAAAAATCTGCCTTTTGGGCTTATTGTAGCAAAAACTAAAATGATAAATTTGAGGAGTATAACTAAAATTTGCTGCGGTAAGCTATAAATGGAGGGGGGTGTTGTTCTTTACATCGTCGTTTCTACTGGTAGTATTTTCGTAAGTGTTCAGCATTCCAAGGATGTGGCAGCCTTCGTCCATCTAGCGTCTCCAAGTGGTAGGTGCCCTTCCTCTACCACGCCGTGACTCGGTAATGTCCTTCCCAATTTGGGCCGAGTTTTCCTTGGGTCGGGTCTCTTACAGCATCCATGACTTTCCTAAGAACGAGATCCCCAACCTGGAAGTTTTTGTATCGAACCCGAGAATTGTAATGCTTGGCCATGCGGTCCTGGTACCTTGCAAGCCTTTGTTCTGCTATCACCCTGACTTCGTCTATTAGATCGAGTTGTAGACGTATAGCTTCTTCGTTCTTGCTCTCGTCATGGTTGTGCACCCTGTAGCTTGTGAGTCCGATTTCGGCTGGGATGACTGCTTCGTTCCCGTATGTTAGTCAGAATGGTGTCTCTCCTGTGGGCGTCCTCGCTGTTGTCCTGTATGCCCAAATTATGCTTGGCAGTTCTTCAGGTCATATACCTTTTGCCCTCTCGAGCCGAGTCTTGATAATCTTGAGCAAGGATCGGTTCGTGACTTCGACTTGTACGTTAGCTTGAGGGTGGGCGGGGGAGGAGTAGTGGTTCCGTATCCCCAACTGTGAGCAAAAGTCCCGGAAGGAGTCATTGTCGAATTGCTTCCCATTGTCCGAGACTAAGACTCTTGGGATGCCAAACCTGCATATGATGCATCTCCAGACGAAACTTCGTACGTTCTTCTCCGTAATGGTGGCCAAGGCTTCAACTTCCACCCACTTTGTAAAGTAGTCGATGCCCACTACCAGAAACTTCAGCTGTCGTATTGCCGTAGGGAATGGCCCCATGATGTCTAGTCCCCATTGAGTGAACGGCCACGGAGCCGTCATCGAGGTTAGTTCTTCGGGTGGTTGTCTAACAATATTGCTGAACCTTTGGCATTTATTGCAGGTTTTCACATAAGCCTCGGCATCCTTCTGCATAGTTGGCCAAAAGTACCCTGCTCGTACTAGCTTATACACTAGTGATCTTGATCTTGAATGGTTTTCGTAGATTTCTTCATGCACCTCTTTCATGACGTAGTCTGCTTCTCCAGGACCTAAGCATCTTAGGAATGGGCAGGAGAAACCTTTTTTGTACAGGACGTCTCTTATTAAGACGAATCTCGCTGCTTAGACCTTCAGCTTTCTTGCGGCCTCTTTTCCATCTGGTAATGCACCGTTCTTTAAGTAAGAGACTAACGGTGTGGTCCAATTGGTTTCGGAGCCTATCTCCTGTACATCGATGGAATCTATTAGTGGAGAAAGCTGAACAAAGGATAGTACACTATTTAGGGTGGTCATATGTTCAGCTGAGGCGGCTTTGGCCAAGCGGTCGGCATGCTCGTTCTCTCCCCTAGGGATCTGTATGATTTTGGCCTTCAGCTCATCTACCCTCTTTTTTGATTGGTCAAGATACCTCTTCATTCTTTTGCCTCGACACTTGTAGTCCCCATTTATTTGGTTGGTGACGACCTGAGAGTCGCAGTAAATGAGCATATTCGGGGCTCCTGCAGCTTTGGCGAGATCAAGCCCCGTTATTAGAGCCTCATACTCCAACCTGCCTGTTGGATGACCCATCAACATGTATGCTCCACTGAGGAGACTTCTCTGCCCCCCTGTCCTCGCCATTTGTGAACTCAGCTATGAAATCTGCAATGATCTGTCCTTTAATGACGGTTCGCGGGCGATACTGAATGTCAAACTCGCTCAATTCTATGGCCCATAGTGCCAATCGTCCTGCGGCTTCAAGGTTGCTCATTGCCCGTCACAAAGGCTTGTCGGTTAGGACGATCACCATATGGGCTTGAAAGTACGGTTTGAGTTTGCGTGCTGCCGTCACTAGTGCGAAGGCGAGTTTCTCCATGGGCGGATATCTTTCTTCGGCTCCGCGAAGTGCCCGGCTAGTGTAGTACATGGGCTTCTGCACTCTTTCTTCTTCTCTGATCAAGGCGGCGCTGACGGCGGTTAGGGAGACGGCAAGATAGAGAAAAATTCTTCACCTGGCTGCGAGGGACTTAGCAATGGCGGCGAAGAGAGATAAGCCTTTAACTCCTCAAATGCTTGCTGTCACTCGGCAGTCCACTCGAAAGATTTCTTCAGTGTGCGGAAGAAGGGCATGCATTTGTCCGTTGCCCTTGACACAAATCTATTTAGTGCAGCTATTTTGCCGTTGAGGCTTTGTACTTCCTTCACATTCTTTGGGGGTGCCATATCAATTATGGCCCGGATCTTGTTCGGGTTGGCCTCGATGCCTCTCTGCGACACCATGAATCCTAGGAATTTTCCTGCCGTCACTCCGAAGGCGCACTTTCCTGGATTGAGCTTCATGTTGTAAGAGCGAAAAGTGTCGAATGTTTCCTTGAGGTCTTCCAAGTGGTCCTCTTCCTTTCGGCTCTTCACCAGCATATCGTCAACGTAAACTTGGACATTTCTCCCAATCTGCTGCGTGAACATCTTGTTCATAAGCCTCTAGTACGTCGCGCCCGCATTTTTTAAGCCGAAGGGCATCACTTTATAGCAGAAGAGTCCTTGACTAGTTACGAACGAAGTTTTCTCCTGATCAGCTTCATGCATTCGAATTTGATTGTAACCAGAGAAAGTGTCCATAAAGCTTAACAGCTTGTGCTGAGCCGTAGAGTCTACCATAATGTCGACCCATGGGAGGGGATAGCTGTCTTCGAGGCAAGTTTTATTCAGGTCGGTGAAGTCCACGCACATTCTTCACTTTTCGTTAGCTTTCTTGACCATTACCACGTTTGCTAACTAGTCGGGATAGAACACCTCCCTAATGAAGCCTGCCTCTTGTAGCTTACCGACTTCTTCTACTATCGCTCGGTCTCGCTCTTGGGCGAAGACTCGCTTCTTCTGTCGGACGGGTGGACAGGATGGCGACACATTCAGCCTATGCACCATGACTGAAGGGTCAATTCCTGGCATGTCCTCATGGCTCCAAGCGAACACGTCTTGATTTTCCTTAAGGAAAGTTACGAGTGCTGAGCGAATCGCCGGGCTGGCGAGAGTACCAAGCCTAGTGGTCCTGTCTGTCCTGGAGCTGTCGAGAGGTATCTCCTCGAGCCTCTCTACCGGTTCTGCTCCCATTCGTTGTTCTTCTATGCTCATAGTTTGCAAATGGTCGTCCATCTCCAACATTGCAATATAGCATTCGCGCGCGGCTATTTGGTCCCCTTGCAATTCTCCTACTTCGTACTCAGTAGGGAATTTGATCATCAAGTGATAAGTTGAAGCTACGGCCTTCCAGGAGTTAAGGGTAGGTCGTCCTATAATGGCATTGTAGGCAGAAGAGCAATCGACCACAAGGAACGTAACATCCCTAGTGATTTGTTAGGGGTAATCTCCAATGGTAACCGGCAAGGTGACCGCGCCTAAGGGGTACACTTTAGTTCCTCCGAACCCGACGAGTGGAGCATTGGCTGGGGTTAGCCGCTCTCTGCTGATCCACATCTGTTGGAATGCTGGGTAGTAGAGAATATCCGCAGAGCTCCCATTGTCGACTAAGACCCAGTACGTGTTATAGTCCCCTACCTGGATGCTAACAACGAGCGCATCGTCATGCGGATGGTGGAGGCGTCAGGCATCTTCTTCCGAGAAGCCGATGAGGGGATTGTCGACTCGCGGCATCTTCGGAGTGACGCTGGCGAGCTGAACATTCTGGACCATTCTGAGATAAGTCTTTCGAGCTCTTTTTGATAAGCCGTTGGTGGCCGCACCTCCTACAATCATCCTTATGTCTCCTAAGGGCTGCCTTGGACGCTCGTTGTCTTGTCGGGGGGCTTGCTCTTGAAGGTGCGGGTCTGCCCTTTCCTTGCTAACGAACTTCTGCAACTTCCCTTGCCTAATGAGGGCTTCAATCAGCTGTTTCAAGTCATAACAGTCAGCTGTGTCATGTCCGTGGTCACGGTGGAAGTGACAGTATTTGTCTCGGGACCGCTTGTTGGGATCTCCCTTCAGCTTTCTAGGGAAAGTCAATGCCCCTTGTCCTTGATTTTCATTAGGACTTGGTCGATTGGGGTGGTTAGTGGGGTGAAGGTTGTGAACCTCCCCGCAGGGGGCTTAGAGCGCCTATCATCCCTTCGCTCTCCGGTTCTCGCCATCTTCCGCCCTCTTTCCTGTCGAGTATCTTCCTGCCTTTCTCTCTTCTTGGGTTTTTCTTCGCGAGCTAGTAGAGCGTCTTCGACATTCATGTACTTGATGGCCCGGTAAAGCACGTCTGACATAGTTTTGGGGTCGTTTTTATATAGTGAAAATAAGAACTTACCCTTCCTCAGGCCATTCGTAAAAGCTGCCACGAGTATTTTGTCGTCGGCCTCGTCAATCGAGAGCGCTTCCTTATTAAAGCGGGCTATGTAGGATCTCAACGTTTCATCCTCCCGTTGCTTGATACTCATCAGGCATGCAGTAGATTTCTTGTACCGATGCCTTCCAATAAAGTGCGAAGTGAATTAGGCGCTCAGATCTTTAAAGGTGCTGATGGAGTTAGGTGTCAAGCGGCTGAACCAAATTCTCGCAGGGCCCTTCAACGTCGTAGGGAAGGCCCTACACATGATATCGTTCGCTACTCCCTGAAGATGCATCAAGGTCTTGAAGTTCTCCAGGTGATCAAGCGGGTCCTTGGCTCCATCGTAGCTCTCAATCTGTGGCATGCGAAACTTCTGTGGTAGGGGGAAGGAGTTGACAGAGGTAGTGAACGGCGAATCGGTTCGATGAACCAAATCGTCGAGGTCGCTAGACACCCGTCCTTTAAGGGCGTTCATCATAAGATCCATCATTTCCTTCATCAATTGCATCTCTGCAACCATATAAGGAGGGGCCGTGTCAAAACCGAAAGGACGGCTGGTCTCCTGTCGTTCTTGTTGGTTCGGAACATTACTGCCTTCGATTCCCTCCTGGTTCCTTCTGTCGGCACTGTTCCCTTCTTGATCATCTCTCTGGTTATTCGGTGTCGCGTTCTTTTGGCGCAGCTGTTCTTCCAGGTCGTGGTTTTGTTTGGTGAGGCGTTCCACGGCAGTGGCGAGAGTTTGAACTTGTCTCTCGAGGGCGGTCGTGGGTGGTTCCTCTTCTCGAACGTCGTTTGTGATTACCATCAAGCAGGTGAGCACCATGCAACTCTTTTGTTTCGGAAACTATAGTATGGCTAATTTTCGATATTCCCATAGACGATGCCAACTGATGATGCCGAAAAAACCACAAGTGAGCCACACGATACTCGCACACTCTAAACAGCACCTGCACAAAAAAAAAATGAGAAGACCTAACAGAGAGCATCGGTGTGGTGCTGGCCGAATACCCTCCGAATGTCAAGTTAGAACTTCTTACAACTCTAGAGTGCTAGAGAGGGATTATTTATGCGTACCTCGATTTGTAAGGGTATTAGGGCTTTTATAGTAGTAGAGGGTTGACCTCTCTTTCTTGGACTAGAAGTCTTTTCCTTATAGGAATCTCTGTGAGCGTATATTACGAAATCCTTTTCCTTGTAGGAGACTAACACAAATCGTGGGATGCAAGGCATTTCCTTATATATCCAAGCGTGGAGGCCAAGGCAAGTTCATATCAGAGTCGTCGGCTTTATCCTATTCCCTTTAGCATCATCGTCGTCAGCTTATTTGTGGCATCAACCTTCATGTTTGTTTTGCACGCTAATCAAATCTCTGCCAATAGACTAATGGAAGCTGACGGCTATATCCACAGCCGTCAGTATTAAGACCGTCGGCTTTGCCTATACCGTCAGCTTTCGTCCTAACTTGAGTTCACTATTTTTCTTCTTATCATTTTTAATTTTCGAAGGGAAATTCTAAATTTTTTATTATTATTATAAAGAATATGTTAATTTTCTAAAGGGAATTTTTAAAAGTATCTGTTTTAAGGCATTCTTAGGTCACCGTTTGGTAGCAATTTTTGCCCTCAGTTTTCTGTTGTCAAGAACAAAAAACTTGTTTGGTTACTCACAAAAAGCATAAAACAAAAACTAAAGGGCAGTTTCCAATTTTCTGTTTTTTAAGGCTTAAAAAAACACGGAGGAAACATCTCTACTACTTTTTTAATGAAGTAAGGCAAGAGTTCGAACTGTGACGTGATACCAAAAATGTATTTTTGGCTGTGTTTGGTTCGATGTAAATTGAATTCCGAGTGTAAAATGAAAGCAGGGGAAATTGAATTCCCGTAAGGAAATTAAAATCCGAGTGTTTGGGTGTGCAATGGAAAATAGTTCGAAAAACAATTTCCAGTGTTTAGTAATATTCTGAAAATGCTATTTTCCTACAAAGTTTTCACATTTTCTCAACTATTTTCTTAGCTTCCAAACAAATTTTATATCAGAAAATCCACCACCACCAACACACCAACACCCATAGAAAATCCACCCCTATCCACACAAAACCCACCACCACACAACACAAAAACCACCAAAACACCATCACCCACACCACAACAACAACAACAACAAAAAAATCAGAGATCAAAGAGAGAAAGATTGAGAGATTGAGGGAAAGAGAGATCGGTCTTCAGCGGCGGCGACGAGATCGGTCTTGGGTGGGTCAAGAACGAGATCGGTCTTGGGTGGTGACGACAAGAACGAGATGCAAGGCTAGGCGGTGATGAGGGATCGGAGAGGTGGGTCTTGGATGTTTTATGGATTGGTGATGAGGGAAGGGTGGGCTGAGATGAGGGATCAGTGATGGGTGTTTGTGCCGAAGCTTGGCTGGGCGGTGATGAGGGATTGGTGATCGGTGCCGGAGCTTGGTTAGGCGAACCACCTATGCTCTCTCCCTCTCTCTCTCTTCGTCTCTGAGTCCTGGAATTCATTTGAAGATAAAATAGAAACTAAAATCCATTTCCGGCTTAGGAGGGTTATTTTACGATCAACGTAGAAATTGATTTCCGTTTGACCCAGCTTTCTGTGCTTACCAAATACATGTAAAATGATTTCCTGAAACCATTTTCAGCCAAAACAAACGCAACCTTTATCTAAAATATTTTTTCTCCTTCTCTGTACCTAAAATAATTCTTCCCTCTCTTTCCCATACACAAATCTCGTTTGTGCGCACTCCCTCACAAATCACAATCCTATTTATATTTGATTTTTGTATTGCAATTTTAACTTCATGATCAAACACAACAATATATCTATTATTTAGAATACTTTTATCCTAGCGAAACAAAAGAGGTGCTATTGCTATCTGTTAATTTCAAGTTAATACAAATGGTTTCTTTTGAATAAAAAAAATCTCATTCATTTTGGTTTTAGAGCATTCTCATCAAAGATGCTAAATGCTCTGATATGCTATTTTTATAATTCCAAGCACAAAAAATGTGCTCCATCAAAGAAGGCAAATGCTAAATTTTTTGAAACCCAGCTACACTGTAGCTAATTGTCAAACCCAAATATTATATTTTAATCTCCACACGTGCCCTCTCTCTTTCTCACACGCGATTTCCATCTTTCTCTCTTCTGGTTCTCCTTCAACCCACGCCTCATCAGTCATCACGCTACCTCTTCTTTTCTTTTCTTTTTTCTTTTTTTCTTTTTTTCCTATTGGTTCTCCCTCAACCCAAGCTCTTCTTTTCTCTCTATGGCTGAACCCAAAAACCCAAGCTTGAGTCGGCATTCTTGAGGCATCATTCTTGAGTCAGCGAGGTCGGTGTTCTTGGCTAGGGTTGAGACCAGAGAGGCTGGGTTGCTGGGGTGGTGGTCATCGGAGAGGCTGGGGTGGGTTTTGGTTGCGGTTTTGTGGTGGGTTCAGATCTAGGTGAGTTTGATTTGATTTTGGGTCTTGATTTGGTTTTGGGATTGTGTTTTATTTTTACAGTGCGAAGAAGGAAGGGGAAAGGAAAGTGAAGCCGCCGTCGTGGAAGAAGATGACGACGGGGAGGGAAGTGGTGTCCGTGTTCGTGGGAACGAAAAGGCGGAACCAGAGGTTGAGTTGCAGAAAAATTGTGTGGTTTGTTTTCGTGTGTGTGGGTGCGTGCTACAAAGTTGAAGAAGGGATGAACCTCTTTTTTATTTTTTTTTATTTTGGTGGTTGGGGGTTGAGGTTGTGGTTGGTGGTAGTGGCTGTGGGCGGTGTTGGCAGTGGTAGTGGGTTTGTTGGTAGTGAAAGAGATGAGAATGAGAATAATATATATATATATATATATATATATTTTAATGAAGTGGTAAAAAATAGAAAATCTTTAGTGTTGGGTATATTGTAAAGTAAGTTGTTAAAATTGATAAAGTAGGTTTTTGAGATGTTAAATGCTAATTTTTTTGTGCTCTTAGTCTCTCCCACTTAAACTACTTTTTAAGTTTTATATAATCACCTCTTCTACGCTACCATATTATGGCAGACCATTTTTTTTTTTTTGGATAGATATGGCAGACCATTGATTTGAAACAAATACACTAATATAAATACTAAATAAGATTAAGAATAGGAGTGAATAATGAATAAACAAAGATTATTCTTCTATAGCAGACCATTGATTTGAAACAAATCAATAATCACACTTCTCCAAAAAAAATACAAATATTAAATAAGATTAAAGTTCAGAATGAGTAGACAAAGAGTAGTGCTACAGATATTAAAAATTTTACTATATTAAACTTAGATATATCAACAATTGTAGAAAGACAATTCAAATATTCAATAATTTGGCAGTTAAAGTCTCAAAATAATATTCAATGCCACATCAGTGTATACTTGTAATACTTTTAACATTTTTCATAGATATATGTTGCAAATATTTACCCAAAAAAAAACTATTTTGAACTTTTTTAAAAAAATAGTTACCAAACAAATTTTTCTGTTTTTGTTTTTGGAAATTGCTTTTCCTTTTCAACTAATCAAACATGTTTTTTATTTTGAAAACATAAAAAATTTTAAAAAAAATTACTTTTTTTTTTAAAAAGTAAGTTTTTAAAAATAGAAAACAAAAACAGTTACCAAACATTACCTTAAATTTTTTAGTGAAAAGGGAAATTATAATTTTTTATCCATTAGAGAGGAATTTCTAAATATGTTTGGGCATTTTTAAAATTTTATAACTCTTCAAAAGGAAATTCAAGCATGTATTAAGCTGTTTTGGAATTTGTTAATTGTCAAAAGAGAAATTTTGGGAGCATGTATGATGTACCACCAAAATGGGAGGTGGGAAAATTTTGGAACCAATGAGAACCTTTTTCCCGTCTTATTAGAGAGGGTTTTAGAAACATGTTAAGAAAATTTGTGGAATTTTGTAACTGTTTGAAGAGAAATTCAAATTGATTTTTTTAGCCAAGAGACCTTCTTGATGAAAGATTTTTGTTTTAGGGTTTGATCTTTTGATCATGAGGACTTTATTAATGAAAATTTTCTAGTTCGAACTAGGATTTTCTACTATGGTAAGATTTTGGAAGGCAAAAAGCCTAACCAAGTTGGTATGTACATGCAAAATTTTTCTTGACATGCACGTGGAATTCTTTTCATTCTGAATGCTGAATGCTAAGCACATGCAGAACAATTTTTTTTATTTTTTATTTTTTATTTTCTTGTGAAATCCTATAGATGATTGAGTCATGTGTTCCTTGAAATATTCAACCTATGAACATGCAGGAATTTTCTTGGACACATGTAGGATTATTTTTCTGGAAAGATATATGCCATATACATGAGGAATTTGAATATAATGATCATAACAACATACATGATACAACTAAGGCCGAGGAATTTTTAGGCCACCTCTGTGTTTTGCTTGGGCTTGCATTTTTTTCCTGTTTTTCAGGCCCAAGTATCACTCTAATATATATAGAGTACTGTATTAATTTGGTTTATATAGAGTTACTACGCAAAAAAATATGTTCATTTAAATTTAGATTCTAAGTAAAACTCACCATCAGTTTGGATAGAACAACCCAACACCAATCAAATCTTGAATAAATTTCTTTAAACAGAATCTAGTATTTGTAGCTTATTGTCGAATTTGAGTTCTGATTGGTGTACCAATAGCTTGGGTTACAGTCAAATCTTAGCCTCTCTTTTGGGCTGGATTGCAAATTTTCACTAGAATTGTGGCTAGGCATCAATTATTATAGTCATGCCAATTTGTGCAGTAAACATGTGAAATTGTGGGTTCAAGATGCACCAAATATCTTTGTAACTTATTAATTAAAAAAATTTTGGAGTTACTTTCAATAGCACGGCTATTTAATCAGTTGATTTTTTGGAGGGATTGAGACATGTACCTTGTACGTTAACTATACTTTATTCTTTAACAAATATACAGAAGTTTCCATTGGAAACAGAAAAATATAGGCATCATAAAATTGAGACATTATAGAACTTTAGCCCCCAGACATAGGGTTTATCTCTCATGCCCAAAGAACACCGACATTAATAATTAACAGTTTTAACAATATAGCAAGCAGCAATGACACATCAACCGTCACTAAATATCATAGAGAACTTACTAGAAAGTTTTTTTTTTTTTTTTGATAAAAAGACTAGTAACTTTATTAAGATGAAGATAAATTCAATACCCTCTTCACATCATTAAATACCAGCATATGTAACTGTAGATACCAGCATATGTAACTATAGGACTTTTTTTTTTTTTCTTTGGACCGAGTGAGTATAACCATGGGACTTCAAGAGGCCTTGCAGCTCACTTCTTTACAAATTTCAACATGTCGCCCATGAGATGTAAAGAACCATTTACAAGGACCTGATGAATCAATTTAAACAATATTAGAAGACAGCCAAATGAATGGAGCGAGATCATTCTTTACAAAGATGCTATATGACCATAAGAACAAAATGCAAAGACAAGCAGGGAACTCGTAGATGAAACAGAACAGCATTACAAGAGTCATGCTTTTACTCATTGAAAGGTGGGCTTGCAAGTTTTAGCAATTTACTCAATGCAGGTGTTACAAACTTACAAATTGATGCAAGTTGATCCCATGATTAAATTAATCAGGCCGTAGGTCGAGTAAATAATTAAATTTGTCTAATCATGGTTTTCGATTGGGAATTGAATACACTGCCCATTCAAGTAACTTTTTAAATTTCACAAGAACTCAAAACAATTCTGTCAAACTCTTCGGTATCAGGTTGCAGGAAATATATATATTTCTAATTTTACAACTATAATTTGAAAAGTTGTTTGGCGTACAAGCTTTTACCAGCATAAATAGAAATTTGCACTAGTTATACATGTGACCTTTCTTTTTCTATGTCCTTTTCTATATCTAACTTCTTACGTAGAGATTCTTTTGACTTGGTTAGCTTAAGAGTACTATTGGCTTGTCTTTCCATTCTTTCTATCATTTCTTTTACTATTCCTTTCTTTAACATTCCTTTTTCTGTCTTTATCAATTATGTCTAGGTTGTCTTGCACTATTTTAATATAACCATTGTCTTTCTTTTCCGTGAAAGTTGTCTTTAAGTCTTTCAAGTCATAATTCTTGTTATCTTTCTCATCCTTACTACATCTTGTTTGCCTTTTTACTATGTCTATTCTTTGTGCATAGAATTATCTTCTTTGCTTTCTATACGTGGTGTTCTTTCCATTACTATGCCATCTTTCTTATTATTACTCTTTTGTTTTTCTATGTCATTTTTTTGTTGCATTATTTCTATAGCACTACTTTCTTTCTTTTCTGTCAGAGTAATTTTTAGTGTCTTCAAATCTTCTTTCTTTAAGTCATCTTTTTCATAGTCTTTCTTATTGTCTTTATATGTTATAGCAATAGGTCTTTCGGTTGCTTTTAGTTTTCTATCATCTTTTCTACTATTATTTATATGCCAATTTTCTATTGCACTATTCCTTTCATCATGCCAATTGTCTGTCATGGTTTTTACTGAAGGTGATCATACACATGAGGAATTTGAATATAATGATCATAACATACATGATAGAACTAAGGGCGAAGAATTTTTAGGCCACCTCTATGTTTTTCTTGGGCTTGAAATTTTTTCCTGATTTTCAGGCCCAATCACTCTAATATATATAGAGTATTGTATTAATTTGGTTTATATAGAGTTACTACGCAAAAAAATATGTTCATTTAAATTTAGATTCTAAGTAAAACTCACCATCAGTTTGGATAGAACAACCCAACACCAATCTAATCTTGAATAAATTTCTTTAAACAGAATCTAAGTATTTGTAGCTTATTGTCGAATTTGAGTTCTGATTGGTGTACCAATAGCTTGGGTTACAGTCAAATCTTAGCCTCTCTTTTGGGCTGGAATGCAAATTTTCATTAGAATTGTGGCTAGGCATCAATTATTATAGTCAAGCCAATTTGTGCCGTAAACATGTGAAATTGTGGGTTCTAGATGCACCAAATATCTTTGTAACTTATTAATTAAAAATTTTCTGGAGTTACTTTCAATAGCACCTAATACGTTAACTATACTTTATTCTTAAAAAAAAAATACAGAAGTTTCCATTGGAAACAGAAAAATATAGGCACCATAGAATTGAGACATTGTAGGACTTTAGCCCAAGACATAGGGCTTATCTCTCATGCCCAAAGAACACTGACATTAATAATTAGCAGTTTTAACAATATAGGCTATATAGCAAGCAGCCATGACCAATGTCACATCAATAGTCACTAAATCTCAGAGAGAACTCACTAGAAAGTTAAGATGACTCAACTCTTCCACCCTCTTTACATCATTAAATACTAGCATATATGTAACTATAGGACTATTTTTTTTTTTTTTTTCCTTTGGAGTAAGTACAACCATAGGCTTCAATTGACCACAATATATATATATATATATATATATATATATATGGGACTTCAAGAGGCCCTGCACCTCACTTCTTTACAAATTTCAAAATGTCGCCCATAAGATGTAAAGAACCAGTTAAAAGGACCTGATGAATCAATTTAAATAATATTAGAAGACAGCCAGATGAATGGAGCGAGATCATTCTTTACAAAGATGCTATATGACCATAAAGAACAAAGTGCAAAGACAAGCAGGGAACTCGTAGATGAAACAGAACAGCATTACAACAGTCATGCTTTTACTCATTGAAAGGTGGGCTTGAAAGTTTTAGCAATTTACTCAATGCAGGTGTTGCAAATTGATGCAAGTTGATCCCATGGTTAAATTAATCAGGCCATAGGTAGAATAAATAATTAAATTTGTCTAATCATGGTTTTCAACTGGGCATTGAATACACTGCCCATTCAAGTAACTTTTTAAATTTCACAAGCACTCAAAACAATTCTGTCAAACTCTTCGGTATCAGGTTGCAGGAAATATATATATTTCCAAATTTGCAAGTATAATTTGAAAAGTTGTTTGGTGTACAAGCTTTTACCAGCATAAATAGCAATCTGCACTAGTATACATATGACCCATCCATAACTGTGACAATAGTAAGGAAGTGACTTCGACCATATTTTCAAATGAGGAAAAATGTGTGTCAACAGGTAATATAACATCGAAAATGCAATATTCTCCAACAAGATAAGGTATTACCTGAAAATGAATAGATTGATTTTGTTTTACACTGTCCCTAAGCCATTTGATAGCTAAAGGGAGAGAAGAAAACACCATACTATTCTCACAACTTTTAGTGCTCAGTTCTGAATCATCTTTTACTTCTTCACAAATACCATCTGTGCTTTTGGCATCACCTCCAACTAAGTCAAAAACAAAGCAAACTAAGTAAATCAAGATGTCTTAATTATACTCTATGTATGATACACACACACCAAAATGGGCAAAAAACTTCATCCCCAAAAAATCTAACTGTAATTCTCAAAATAAGCTGGGAGTTGTCAACAAAGTCTACCAGATAGAAGACGATAGAGGGCATGTGTGAGAGTGTGTGTGTGGGAAAAAACAATAAAAATAAATAGTGATTGCCTCACATCAAAGACATGCAGTAAGTTTTTGAGAACTTCATATTAGGCAATCCAATAATGACAACTTCCATACATTGCTAAGGATGAGTTAATCCAAACATTTGAGGTGATATATTAATTGATTAATTTTTTTCTTTTAAAAAAAAAAGTAACTTGAAAGAAAGTGTTGAGGCTACACAATCAGTAATATAAGAATATTTAATATGTATTAAGTCAATACCTTTGTTACCCTGCATGAGGCTCTCCCATTCTCTTTGAAGAGTGAACTGCCATGATAAATCAACTTGAGAATCAGTGGGTGGCAAAGCATGGGAACCAAACTTGAAAAATGCCGTCATATTTGGTACAAAGAGTGCCTTCTTGAAATGGACACCTAAAATTTCAACCAAATATTCATTATTACCAGGAATATCAAGATGAAATTGTATTACGATAAAAAAATTCTTGATAAATCAAATTGACATCTAAAGAAAATTTTATTTTCAGCACATTTATCCTTGTTTGTGGTTTCTGACAATTCAATATTCTGCAGAAATTGGATGGTTCTGATCATTATTATTCACTTTAAGATCACCTGGGAATATTTTACAGCTGATTTTACATCCATGCACTTTAACCCTTTTAATACTTTATCATTATTAGGTGATTATGTTCTGTAATAATTTTATATCTACAGATGGTTTCAAGCTTCTTGCTCAAGTACTCACCATGACTGGCACATGTTTTTATTAGGCGCAGAAGAAGCAGCTGAGGATCTCGCACTGACATACAATTAAACAAGAGTATCTGCAAGTATATCTCAAAAAGTTTAGCTATACACCTTAATTTCAGGGAGGCAAGGGAAAATGAAGTTTACGTCAACATTAATTAGAAGGAATAAGGCAACAGAGCATCCAAGGTCAAAACATTGACAAATTTATTACTGTTAGCTTAAAATAAAAAAGGACAAATATAGACAAAATATTACTAATCTTCTATACACATTTGATTCTACCATGGAATTGCTTATCTGGGCTTCATTTCTGGAAATTAAATTCAAATTCAAACACATACTGAGAATTGGAAATGAGGCTCCTGTCCAAGCAACCAAATACAGCACAATTGCTTTTCAAGTGCAAAATATCAATTCTGAAATTTAGATACACTCAATAAGTACTAATGTTTTGAAAACCACACCGCGCAAAGAACCAAAAAAGTGAGAGGTTCAGGGGGTAGAGGTCAACCACCTGCTTAGCTGGATTTTGAACTCAACCTGATTTTTTAAGTTCTACTCTCCCATCTTTTTTTTTGAGTACCAAATAATAGGGACTCAAAAGGATTTAGAAGTTCAGTGCTTTACTTGTATAGAGTTCTTTCTGGATCTTTCATCAGGGGGCATCTGTACCAGTTCATGTGAAGCTCTAAAATTATCCTGTGGCTGGCTGTCTTCTTTAATGGCAATAGAAAACCATCTTGCACATATTTCCATGCTTTCAGAAGTATGGGCTCCATCCAAGTAGAACACTAGATCTCCAGGGCTCTCAATGTCAATATGTTGATCAGGGACTATCTGAGCCCGCCCTTGCAAATTGGCTGTTGTTAGACCTTTGATGAACGACTCTGGCAAAGAGCTCTATTCCATGAAATTTTAAAAAATAAGAATGTATCAATTGGTATAACAAATCATAGCTTAAAGGAGAGCTCTTATGTGCAGAACTTACATTTTGTTCCAGGTTAGTGATTTCAAGATGGCCAGTCCTATGAAGCCAAGTATAGCATAGTGCAACAGCAAGGCCTGCATTTTGATACTGATGCTCACCTTCAAGCCCAAGTTTTAGACCATTCAGTAAGTTAGCATCCAATGGTGGAGCCACTTCAAGATGTACCTGTAATTAACTTGATTTTTTTCATAACATAAAGATATAGCCTTTTATGTTCTTCCTGTTTGACACATTGCAGTTTAAATAACCTGCTTATTAAGGCAACAAAAACAGCTAGATTTGAATTGGTATAATGCACTTCCTCAACTTGTTAAGACTCCTACGAGACATTGAAGATGTTCTTTGAACAATGGTCAGACAACTTGATATGTTGAGACGAAGCCCGGCCTTTTTAGATGGGCTTGGGCTTGCAATTTCTGGCTGATTTTCAGGCCCAACCATCATTCTAATATATATTTAAATTTGGTTTGTAGAGTTACAGATAGTGCTAAACTATGTTAATTTAAACTAATTAAAATCACCATCATTTTGGATAGAACAACCAAACACGAATCAAATTCTAATTAGATTTCTTTAAACAAATTCTAATCAAATTAGGCATGTTCTTTCTATAAAATTTCTAATTTGAATTTTTATTTATTAATACTTACTAATATCTATCATATATCTTCTTCTTCTTCTTTTTAACTATCCTAGGCATTGCACGGGTTAGCAACAAATTAGTAAGGCCAGACTTCGGCTAGGTGAACTGAAAAGCCCAACCTAGATGGAAGTAACAAACACCCCACCAATAGCCCTAATCATTCTCAACTTCTAATCAGCCACACTCTCTCTCTCTCTCTCTCTCTCATGGTTTTAAGAGGGTGAATACTCAATTTTATTTGGTACTGGATGTGACAGACAGAGGAGATGTGCAGTCATGACCAGGCCATTAAGTCTTGAAGTATTGCAGCCATAGAGTTAGTATCGGAATTGAGTTCTGATTGGCGTACCAACATCTTGGGTTACAGTCAATTGTCTTGTCTTTTGGTTGGAATGCAAATTTTCTTGGTGATACTGGATTTTCAAAGTATACCAGCATACAAGGGAATTTCACTCGTGTTTTATGTTCCAAAAACAAATACCTATAATTTTCATTATTATTGTGGCTAATCAATTGTTATAGTCAAGTTCAGAGTCTTGCATATTCCAAATAATATGGGAAGAGAACTATGCAACTTACACCCAATTGAGAAGCCTTTTCTTGAAGAACACTCATTGCTTCATCAGGTTGAGACACAGTAAAAGCTGGAACCCCATGCTGCAACAAGAAAGGATAGACAAGTATAAAAAAGACCAGTAAAAGTGACTGAAATTGTGTTACAATTCCCATTGGCATTTGCTGTGGTTCTACAGAAAACCTTGAAGATGCCAGCCTTCTCCCCAGCAATTTGTCTAAGAGTATGTCCTGGTTAAAGAATCCAACAAAGAGAAGGAATCACTTATTCATATTAGACTGAATTACTCTTGAAGCACCGTAGTAGTTGACTATGATCTAACAATTTTACCTATATAAATTTACAAATAATTTTTGTACAATAACGACATATATAACACGCATTTATTTGTTAAATTTTGACATAATCACCGATAAGGCTTAATCCATAAAATTCAGGTGCAAATTTTTTTTCGTCATTTACTATGCCATTGTTCAAGGTAAACAGCCTTTAAAGGCATTAGTTTGACATGCTTCCCAGTATCCTATTCTCACAAAACATGACAGCACATACAAATGCAGACACAAGGTTCTGGCCATTAAAGTCATTGGAAGAAAAATTAATAAAATCTTATATAAACAGATCATGTGTCATGTTTAAGGATATTTGTCATAGTTTTTACACCATGTCAAAGCAACCCTCACTAGCTGGACCACCATGATAGAGAATCAGCAAATTTATATAAATCTGCATATTTCACAAATTGCTACATGAACATAAACCAGAAATGCAGCAAAAGGTCAAATTGTTTCCTAAATTTCAACTAGTAGTGCACGTATTGCACATTAAAAGTCAATACAAAGTGATAGCTCTATCTTAGAAAACTATATAAATTTATCAGCTCACTCACTTACATTTACAATAGCTATGCATCAATTATTTACATGAATTACCAAGGTTATGGAATTAGAACACTAACCAAGAATCTCCACGTGATCATGCCCAAGGGAACATATACCACACACAATAGGTGCCTGAACCTGAAATGTTAGAGCATTAATACTCAGGTTATTCCTGGGCATCAGCTTTATAGAAAACTAATACTAAGCCCAATACAAAGGGTTAATAAAAAATTATATGTAACCTAAATAAAATCTTTCAATAATCTAATAGAAATTGAACAATGTAATAAATATCAATAATAAAAAGAACAATAAGTACTATAGGTTATATAGCGAAAGCATCTCATGTAATACGAAGTTGTTATCAAAACCAAAAATTATAATAGATTATTAGAATAATTAAAAAAAAAAAATGAAAATCCATTTAAATATCTTAAAATTTTGGTATTTGACAGATTTCGAACTCCAGCTACCCCATTCCTCACTGTACTTCACAGCTACTACATGCACCCACAAACATATTTATTCCATCCCAAATATCCAAAACCATTTTCCCAAAACAACTTGGTTAAAGGTTTCTAACTTTTATTTTTAAAACAAAAATTATAGTATTATTCAAATAATTTAAAATAAATAATGAAACTTTTTTCAAATTCTAGAAACTGTTGGTAATGGAATTTTAATTGTAGAAGTGTTTTTAAACACCAAAGGCTCTTTTGTTGATTGGGATAAAAAGTATGTAAAATAAAGAGGCAAAAGGATTGTCATGTGGCAGAAGGAGAGGAAAATAATAATAATAATAATAGAAGGAGAGGGCATCTATTTGGCGCAACCACAACTTGTAAGACACAACTTTTCTTGTATAGGAAATGATGTCAACATTAGACCATGAACAAGCTGAATTTAATCAATAGATACCACAACAATTACACGTACCAAATTTGTTGAATCTAACCTTCCACCTATCCCAACCTCCAAGATAACAACATCTACCTGAAAAGAAAATTATATTAAAGAGGATGTTTCTGATTCCACTTCTTTAATAGCGACAAAGTTCATGAACAGGAAAGATCTATGTGGGGAAAAGCCTGTGCAGAAAAGTTAGATACACATCAAACCTGCTCTGCTGTAAAAATCTTGAGTGCAAGTAAGGTAAAGAAGCAGAACAAAAAGGGCATCGGTAAATCCTCATTCGTATTTTCCTACACACAAACATATATATAAACCACCAGGATTGATTTCATTATGCTAGCTCATTTTTCAAAAAAAAAAAAAAATCCTTTACTCAGAGATCAACAATGATATTTAAGCAAATAACATAGTTAACTTAAAATAAGAGTTAGGCTACTACTTCCCTCCTTCAAAACAGAAATTCATAACAATGGTATGAGAATATGGAGTGGGTGAGGTTACTCTCACAACGGGTAGGTTCAACACATTTGGCCCTAATGCATGTAACATATGTACATGCATACATTCTTACATGTATATATAGGTACATATACATATATACAAATCAGTACATGATATGTAGTGATATTTCTCAGATAAATAATTATAGTGACAGTCAATCTGGTTTCAAGTTGATAAGGACAGATAACCTAAGCAAACCCAACAGGCACTCAAAACTAACTATTCTTTTCAAGTTGGTTACAGATTCAAAATAATTAAATAAGACCTTAACTCCTTGACTCCAATTGCTTGAACCAGGCTTCACAGGTCCCCCCCCTTCTACCATTAAACTCTATTTAGCCCTACACTACACTCTAAAATTTCATTTTAACACCAAGAGAACCCCCAGAGTCATATATATCACTTTGGAGTATACGGTTGGTTTACTAGTGTTATTATTATATAAACAGAGTGCACTAAAAAGAAAAGAGTTATGATATTCTATTCCTGTAACTGGTTTTGTCTATGTTAGAAACTTACACACATATGCCACTTTGAATCATCTCAAAGCATTTTCTCATTACTCTGCCACAAAAACACTGCTGCAAGAATTTTTAAATTGCATGGCTAAACCAAAAGGTCAAATTAACAAACCAAAATTAATGATTTTTAATTTATGGCTGGCCAGTTAGTGTTCTTATAAATTTCAGCAGCATCAACATCTGCTGAGATAGACTATTTGCATGACTCCATGATTTTGTGCTGCAAAAGACCTCTAAATTTATACAATCATTTATGTTAGGGACATATTTTTATGTAATAGGCATATCCTTTGACAAAATGCACTTTACTTGTATTTGGGTAAATTTAAGTTGGTTCAAGATGATCATTACAAGTGGTTACTCGACACCTCCTCGACAGAAACTCGATCTGTCGAGATTCATTAAAGCTCGATAGATGTCTCGATTGATCGAGTTTACGGGTTTTCAGATTATAGCCAGCAATATTTTTATTCTAAAAGGCTATTTGTTTATGGGTTTGTATAATCCTTATTGGACTAGGAAAACCCAATATTTGTGTAAACCTATTTGGAATAGGAGAGCCCATTAAGCTCCTATTTAAAGGAGGTGGGAAAAGAAAAACCTAACCCTAGAGCTTCATAAGGTTTTCTTTTTGAAACCCTAGCCTGCGTTTCTTATATGCCTTTGGGTTCTATAACCAAGCAAAGTCTCTTGCACCAACATTGAAGATCTTATTGGTGTTTCTATGTGAAGCTGCTGCAAATCAACTACAACAATCAAAGGGTTGCTGTGGAGTTGGTCACGTACTTGGATTCGTGCAAAGGAGTAAGCCGTGTACTGGGATCCGCGCATCAAATTGGTTAGTCATGTACTTGGGAGCCGTGCATCAAAAGGAGAAATTGTCACTACAGAAGAAGTCCAATTGGATATTGGGGTAAAGGTTTAACAGTAGGTTGGTATAAGGTACTGGGATTCCTTTACTTGTAACCGCTTGTTGTGATAATAGTGGATTATCGAGAGTGGTGACCTTAAAATCACCCAGTGGGATTTTATCACAAGGAGTCAATTCGTTTTTGGCCTATCAAGATTTATTCAAATGCTTCCTTGCATATTTAAGAATTTCAAAGATTAAGTCCTGCCGCTATTATTATTCTGTATATATTTCTACTTATCAAAAAAAAATTTATTCTGTATATATTTCTATTCAAAAGAATCAGAAAAAGAGAGAGAATGAACATCTTTAATTTTAGATACATCACTACCAAAGATCCACTCCATCTACGTAGGTATTACCCAAATTACATGTCCAAAAGCTATCAGAATTCAGGGAAGAATTAAAAAGCAAAATAAAATATGGGCACAAGCATACCTTTAGTATATCATAACACCACCAGAAATGTGCTGAAAATTTCTCTTCACAGATGTCTACACTGAAGCAGCCAACCGGAACTGATTATTAACCATAGCACCTATCGTTATGATGCAAATGATTTTGCAAAATCGAAAATGAGAAAAGACACTAGGAGAAGAAAACCAAAAAAAAAAAAAAGTAATTTTTGTATTGGCAAGTCACATATGCACCCAATGACTTTTGACTTAAGGCTCAATGCCAAGAGATCACAATAATCAGGAAGAACAAATAACAGAAGTAAGTGTAATTGGCGCTTCAGAAGACAAAACGCGCTAGGACTTGCCCAAAAGATTTGCTGAAGGCATGAAAGTGTAACAATAGAGCAGAGCCTATGACTAAAGAACAGAACAGGATGAATCATTTGTTTTTTTATTATTATTTAAGTTTAAACAGTTCATTGGATTTCTTTTCGCCAAAATACCAGGAAATCATGTAATACGCTAAGCAAACAGAAACCAATGCTGTGTTCTTCTAAGAGAATAAGAAATCAAAACACCAAACATCATCCATTTGACTTATAGTAAAAACTAAAAAGCACAAGTTTATGGATTAAAAATCTCACCCATCTATACGAAACCTTTCTCGGACATCAATGAGGTGTGGAGACGTGAAAAGTCCAGTGCGGAGGCCGCAGTTACGCAATATTGATTCTACAAAAGTGCATGTGGATCCCTTTTCAAGCCCCAAATAAAAAAGATTAATTAGTGTCTTACTAGTTACTACATATACAAACAAGTTTATTGAGTGTACATTTATTCTTCACATAAATTTCTGTTACAAATTAGTACTAATTCTTCACATAATTTAGTACCTTCCCTTTGGTGCCAGCTACGTGGATAATCTTCATCTTTGAAATAGGCTCCTCCAAGTCCAGAATCTACAATAAAGTCATAACATATACAATTTGGACCAGAAAAAAAAAAATGAAAATGTCATATTTGCCAAATTCAGAAATTACCTTAATATAATCGAAGACGAACTCGAAGCGAGAGCACTTGCTGCCCTTATCAGCAGGACTACGCAGCGTAATAAAAGAGGACAAGACATCCAAAGCCTTTTCATACGAACTCACTGAACATCAACAACCACATAAAAAAAAGAGTAATGGGTATGTTTTTTATATATTAACACACACGCACATAATTTATTCAGATAAAAGACACAGAGAGACGATGGCAACTGGAAATTACCTTCCTCCATTGTGGTTTGACTATAAGACGAATTCAACGGAGAACGTTAACGGGTTATATATAGAGTGAGACGGAGAGGGTTCGTGAGCTGAGTTTTGATGGGATTGGGTTTTGGAATTTTGGAGGGAGTGGAGAAGCAAAAGTCGTTGGAATTGGGTTCGCTCTTCTGTTAGCGTGAACGTGAATTAGATTCTGGTATTCTTGTGGATACTGATATGATCGAAATTGATTGATTCTTAAAAAAAAAATAATAATAATAAACAAAAACTATTTAGGATTTATGTATTAACTTAAGAAAATGTTAATGTTAAATGATGAGGCTGAAAATATCATCAGTGAGCGACACAATGCTCGTATACTCAAACGTTAACGGGTTATATATAGAGTGAGACGGAGAGGGTTCGTGAGCTGAGTTTTGATGGGATTGGGTTTTGGAATTTTGGAGGGAGTGGAGAAGTAAAAGTCGTTGGAATTGGGTTCGCTCTTTTGTTAGCGTGAACGTGAATTAGATTCTGGTATTCTTGTGGATACTGATATGATCGAAATTGATTGATTCTTAAAAAAAAAAAAAAATAAATAAAATAACAAAAACTATTTAGGATTTATGTATTAACTTAAGAAAATGTTACGTTAAATGATGATGCTGAAAATATCATCAGTGAGCGACACAATGCTCGTATACTCAAACGTTAACGGGTTATATATAGAGTGAGACGGAGAGGGTTCGTGAGCTGAGTTTTGATGGGATTGGGTTTTGGAATTTTGGAGGGAGTGGAGAAGTAAAAGTCGTTGGAATTGGGTTCGCTCTTCTGTTAGCGTGAACGTGAATTAGATTCTAGTATTCTTGTGGATACTGATATGATCGAAATTGATTGATTCTTAAAAAAAAAAAAATAATAATAAACAAAAACTATTTAGGATTTATGTATTAACTTAAGAAAATGTTAATGTTAAATGATGAGGCTGAAAATATCACCAGTGAGCGACACAATGCTCGTATACTCAAACGTTAACGGGTTATATATAGAGTGAGACGGAGAGGGTTCGTGAGCTGAGTTTTGATGGGATTGGGTTTTGGAGGGAGTGGAGAAGTAAAAGTCGTTGGAATTGGGTTCGCTCTTCTGTTAGCGTGAACGTGAATTAGATTCTAGTATTCTTGTGGATACTGATATGATCGAAATTGATTGATTCTTAAAAAAAAAATAATAATAATAAACAAAAACTATTTAGGATTTATGTATTAACTTAAGAAAATGTTAATGTTAAATGATGAGGCTGAAAATATCATCAGTGAGCGACACAATGCTCGTATACTCAAAGCGTCACTTGCACAAAGAAAAGATAGGACCTAACAGAGAGTACCGGTGTAGTGCCGGCCAAATACCTTCCGAATGTCAAGTTAGAACTTCTTACCACTCTAGAGTGCTAGAGAGAAAACAATTATGCATACCTTGGTTTGTGAGGGTATTGGGATTTTTATAGTAGTAGAGGGTTGACCTCTCTTTCTTGGGTTAGAAGTCTTTTTCTTATAGGAATCCTCATGAGCGTATATTGCGGAATCTTTTTCTTGTAGGAGACTAACACTAAGTGTGTGATACAAGACATTTCCTTATATACTTATGCGTGATGGCCAAGTTACATTGGAGCCGTCAGCTTTAGGGTCGTCAGCTTTGCCTACTCCCTCGTCAAGGTCGTCAGCTTCGCCTACTACCTTGTTAGGGTCATCAGGTTCGCCTACTCCCTCGTCGAGGTCGTCAGCTTTGCCTACTACCTCGTCGAGGTCGTCAGCTTTGCCTACTACCTCGTTAGGGTCGTTAGCTTCGCCTATTCCCTCGTCAGGGTCGTCAGCTTCGCTTACTACCTCGTTAGGGTCGTCAGCTTCACCTACTCCCTTCTGCTTAGTAGTGTCAGCTTTCCATTTATGACAAGTGAAGCCGACGGGTCTATTTTGAATGTCGCTTCATGATACTATATTCATGAGTATTCACATTCACAATTTTACCCTTATTAGGTAGTAACGTTAGGGTCGTCAGTTTCGCCTACTCCCTTCAGCTTTATTAGCGTCGACTACCCATCTTCATTGCCTAAGGTCAACTCGTCAGCTATGCGGTGAGCTTCGTGGACTCCTTAACATTGTCACTTACTAATGGATCCCGACGGAGGTTTGCTTACCCTTTTTAGCTTGTTCTCATCAACTTCCTCTTATGCTTACTGTCTTCAGCTTACTATCTTTAGCTTACTGTCTCCAGCTTACTATCTTTAGCTTACTCTTCAGCTTACTGCCTTCAGCTTACTGTTTTCAACTTACTGTCTTCAGCTTACTTTTCAGCTTACTGTCTTCAGCTTATTCTTCAGCTTACTGCCTTCAGATTACTGTCTTCAGCTTACTGCCTTCAGCTTACTGTCTTCAGCTTAGAGACTGACGGCTTCATCTTGCGTGATGTCTTCAGTATGCATAATAGAGCTGACGGGTCTTTGGAGATCATCAACTTCTTTTATTTTTCTAATTAAAAATTCCCCTTATCATTAAATGTGGGGAATTTTTTGAATTGTGTATCTGTAACGTCTCTAGGCATTTCTTTGCTGTGGCACAAAACCAAGATATTACAGAAATAATTTACATTCAGAGTACAATGAATTTCCAAAGAGGACGGTAGGGGCAGTCTTCATGTTGACAATTGTCCAGGGAAGCAGAGGTCTTAGCTGGCCATTGGGCTGATCAGTAGGTGTCAACCCAGGTAGGGGCCCTGGCTGCATAGTTGTACTCATCTAAATACGCTTCTGAAAAGTAGATTTCTAGAGATAAGGGTGCTACGTCTAAAACGTTTTTAGGACTTTTGGTTTTTTTTTTTTTTTAAGTGTTAAGGATGTCTAATTTCATCCATCTCTCCCTTAAAATCATTTTTCATTAACATCCGCATCTGGATTATGGTTATGATACTGTCTTCAGCTTACTCTTCAGCTTACTGTCTTCAGCTTATTGCCTTCAGCTTACTGCCTTTAGCTTACTCTTCAACTTACTGCCTTCAGCTTACTGCCTTCAGCTTAGAGACTGACGGCTTTATCTTGCGTGATGTCTTCAGTATGCATAATAAAGCTGACGGGTCTTTGGAGATCATCAACTTCTTTTATTTTTCTAATTAAAAATTCCCCTTATCATTAAATGTGGGGAATTTTTTGAATTGTGTATCTGTAACGTCTCTAGGCATTTCTTTGCTGTGGCACAAAACCAAGATATTACAGAAATAATTTACATTCAGAGTACAATGAATTTCCAAAGAGGACGGTAGGGGCTGTCTTCATGTTGACAATTGTCCAGGGAAGCAGAGGTCTTAGCTGGCCATTGGGCTGATCAGTAGGTGTCAACCCAGGTAGGGGCCCTGGCTGCATAGTTGTACTCATCTAAATACACTTCTGAAAAGTAGATTTCTAGAGATAAGGGTGCTACGTCTAAAACGTTTTTAGGACTTTTGGTTTTTTTTTTTTTTTTTTTTAAAGTGTTAAGGATGTCTAATTTCATCCATCTCTCCCTTAAAATCATTTTTCATTAACATCCGCATCTGGATTATGGTTATGATAATAAGAGTCATCATACCCTATAAGAGGATTGTGCGTGGGCATTTCCCAATGATCTTCATGTGGCCATTGTTGTTTACAGACTTCTGGATCAATTGGCACTATTTCAGATAAGGTTTCCTTATTAAGGGATTTTGTCATTGTGAGAGCATGGTGACAAGATACCTAAGAAGTGTCCATATGTGTGCAGAGAGTGCCATCTAGATTAGTTACCCAATGTATCTCTACTGGGTGAAAGATTCATTTTGCACGTATATCATTTTTGGAATTGAGTTTTGCAACCAAACACGCTGAGGTAATTTTACAACCAAATCTTGGGTGTTCTGCTTTAGGATACTTTATCCATTCTCCTTCATGAGCATCATTTTTCAAAATTAGGTACTGTTCCTTAAACTCCTCTTTTAAGATTTTGTTATGTACTTTTTAGTTAAAAATCATTTCATTTTGTTCGCATATTATATTTAAAATAATTAATTTTTGTCGCTTGCGTTTACAATAGCATCTTCCAGTGCAAATATGTTATTCTAATTTTCGTTAAATATGTCCGGATCCTTGAGATATTGCAATATTTCATGTACCAAAATTCTAATGATTTTATGAGGTTATTGTTTTTTTTTTTTTGCAAATGGGTATGTGAGAAGTGGGGGTTTTTTTTTTTTTTTTCATTTAAAAAAAATATTATCGTTTTAGTTTGGAATTTACTTTGACAGATGAATAAATGTTTTGATAGAGGATGGAGTTTACTTCTAAACTTGTTTGGAATAATATTCTTCAAATTCACTTCGTGGTGATTTAAACTAGCATCTACTTGTACTTTAATTTACATAATCTATCTGATAAGTTGATTGGCTTGTTTAATTAATTTAATGAGTCATAAAATGTAATATATGTGGATAGTTTAATGAGTTGTAACATAATAAGTTATAAACAAATTCCCCTAAATTGGGTTGGATGAAAACTCGTTCATTCAATGAAAACTGTGATATGAAGGAGAAAACCCTGTTTCACACATTTTCATTCAAATACAACCCCATTTCTACCAAACTTGAAACCACCCTCAAATCGATCACAAACACCTGACCTGCACAACCTATGCCTTCCATTTCATCAACTCTACCGCCTTGTGTGAATGACTATATCCCCAACCCAATTCTAATCCATTACTTATTTCTAATATGTATTCAATAAGGTCATATTTGAATATGTATAAGACGACCCATTTCTCAAATACACATGAGGGTATATAATAATGCAGTTTATAAAGTCTAGGCGAAAACCACATTTTCGTCCTTACATTTTCACGCAATTCTCACTTTGGTCCCTAACTTTTTTTTTCCACCACTTTTAGTCCCTATCCTGGAAAATGCGTTTCGTTTTGGTCCCTGCCGTTACATCAAAAACGGAAAATGCACACGTGACAAATGGCAGAATTAAAAAAAATATTAAAAATAATAATAAAAAATATTATTTGGCATTAAAAAAAAAAAAAAAAAAAAACATAACTAAAAACCAAAATCCATATGAATCAAGATCTAAGTCAATCAAGAACAAGAACAATAAAAATACCAACCCAAATGATTCTCAAAAGAAAAGAAAAAAAAACCCAACCCATATTTTTTTAGTTATCATTTAATTATTTAAATAATAATTGTTCTTCATCCCTAAGAACATGGTTGCCCAGAAAATATGAAATTCAATATTTTCTTCTTTTTTCTTGCATTTTCTTAGCATCCAAACAAGCAAAAACATACATAAATCCCAGAAAATTTGCAACGAATCAACAAATCCATTGCACCATCACCATGCCAATGTTCATCACCATAGACCATCCACAGTAACCATCGATATCATTTCCTCTGTTCCAAAACTTCACAATCCCACCCACACTCTCCAGTAATTAGAACGGGAATTCAAATTCCCAACCGAATCGGGAAAATAAATTTCAAAATCCCTAAATGGCAGAATTCCTGGAACTAGAGAAATCAAGACAACTACGCCATCGTTGACTTCACCTCCAAGATCTGGATCTGCCATCGTCCTCAACCCCTTCACCATTGTCGACTTCGCCCTTTCTGCTTCCAGCGCAATCACTTCCCTCCCAACTACGCCTCCATCTCCGACGACAACCTCCCTGCCGAGCTCTTCCCTCACTACACCACCATCGAGTACTCTCAAGACAACCAAATCGATCAGTCGCCGTCGCAACCGCCGCTTGTTTTCTTGTTCGTGATGTGGATTTGATTGTGTGCGTTTTAATGAAAATGAGAGGATGAAAGACTGAAAAAGGGTGGGTTTAAATCTGGGTTGGGTTGGGTTTTTTTTAATCTGGAGAGGATGAAAGATTGCCGAGCTCTTCCCTTTCTTGTTCCTGTTCTTTGTATTTAAATCTGGGTTGGGTTACTTCTAAAAAAAAAAATCTGGGTTGGGTTTTTTTTTTTTCTTTTCTTTTGAGAATCATCTGGGTTGGTATTTTTGTTGTTCTTGTTCTAGATTGACTTAGATCTTGATTCATATGGTTTTTGGTTTTTAGTTATGTTTTTAGTTTTTTTTTATTTTTTTAATGCCAAATAACATTTATTATTATTATTTTTAATATTTTTTAATTCTGTTGTTTGCCACGTGTGCATTTTTTGTCTTTGATGTAATGGCAGGGGCCAAAACGAGACGCGTTTTCCAGGATAGGGACTAAAAGCGTTGGAAAAAAAAGTTAGGGACCAAAGTGGAATCTCGTGAAAAATGTAGGGACGAAAATGTGGTTTTCGCCTAAAGTCTACATGAAAGTAGAGTTGTAAATGAATTGAGTTGTTCACTAACAACTTAAGTTCGACTCAAAAACAAATTATTTATGTTTGTTTACTTAGCAAGTGAATAAAGCTCAAGCTTGGGTTTATGCTTGACTATTAATGAACCAAACTTTAATAACATTTTGTGAACAAGAACGTAAGTATAAGGTGTAATTTTAAGTATATATTGTGGGAGGGTTTCTTGTCTCAAGACCCAATTAGCAGGTATTGTCCTCTTTGGATTTTGTCCTCAAGGATTTGCTCAATCCCACATCGGGGAGAGACGCCTCCCACTCATGTCTTATAAGCCTTTGGCATAAGGATGAGTGTACCACTACTACACATGAGTGGGAGGCGTCTCTCCCCGATGTGGGATTTGAGGACAAAATCCAAAGAGGACAATACCTGCTAATTGGGGGCTAAGGCAAGAAACCCTTCCACATATATAATATGTTTTTTATATGTATACATGTGCATAAATATACTTGTATGGACTTGAAATTAGAATATAAACAAGTTTGTAAGATATCAAATTATTACTTGCAATTTATTGATAATATAAATATTCCATTTTGTAATAAAAATCACACATAACATTTAACAATGCAAGGTTGATGAATCTAAATTTTTTATAAATTCACAAATGAAAACAATTCTTTCTAATTAATTCAAACAATATAATTTCAATTAAACTTTAGTTGTTTATTTTTAGAATAGATTCATAAAGGAGTAAGCAATTTTAGTTACTATATATTGAAAAGGAATATGGCTTGCTTAAAATTATAGATGGTTTAACTTTAAACAATGTTACACCACTAAATATATTTTATTCAATATGATTTTTGACAAATCTACCATTAGATTACATATTATTCTTATACTCCTCATGCTTGCAAATTTCAAGATGATTAAAGATCAATAGTTATTTCATCTATAAAATGCTTAAATATTAAGTTTTAGTATTTTTAAAATTATGCATAAAAAATAAGTTTATTGATTGAATAGTAAATAATATATGATTGAAAATAAATATAATATGCATGTTAAAAACATAGAGAACATGTAATCAAACTATGAGATTTTCAAATTATTAATCAAATAAAAAGTTATTAGATGGTGTAACATGATTTAAAGTTACTGCAAGTTATGGTAACTTAATTTGATCTAAATGAATAATGTAAAGCCATAGTTTGGATCCTAGGCCTAAAGATGCAAAGGATCTAGGCTCAAAGAGCCTGATACAATGAATTTGTAGAGAGTATGTTGAAAAATTGGGCTCTAATGAGTTGGGTAGCAATTATCGTGAATCCAAATGACAATGAAGTAAGAATAAACCTATCGTATCTAATAAAAATTGTCATCGGCACAGTTTGAGAAGATCAGTTCTTATATATATTTCTTGAAGTTGGTTACAAGTGCAGTTCTTATTGCTACAGTAATTCTCTCTTAACTCTTCAGTCTCTTTATCTCATGGCCTCCCTTCTATTTTATACTATCTTCCTCCCTTCATCTCTACCCTCCATATGTCAATTAGATTGATAGTTTTGATCCTTGTCCCATCAACACCTTCCTAAAGTCTCTGAGAGTAGCTGTAAGGCTAAGAACTACTGTTCAAGTATCACTTCTACATTAATGTGGCCAGAGAGTTAGCTGCAGAGCATTTAATGCGGTGGTAGTAGTTTTCCCTTAGATATTTCATAGCCTCCCTCTGTTCTATTCCTTCTTGATACTTATCCTCATCAGTGGAATTGTCCGGAACGTTGCTTTTGATGTCAAACCACACCTTCTGACCTCGGCCTTGCTCAGTCGAGGAAGCATTCTTCCTCGAATCGCCTCCCTGGAACATCATGCTTAGATCCCTTCCTTTATTTATTAGTGCTGACCTCTATAACACATTTACCCGTCCTCAAACTATTCGGTGTTCTTGAACTGGGCCCTCAGCCCAATATATTCTACTGGGCCTAACATCCTTACAAATAAATTAAATGTCATGTTCATGGGTGCCCTTAGAGAAATTGTTAATAAACCATATTAGAAAAGATTTCAATACAGCTTTCATGAGAAATATAAAAAGCTGTTAGAAAAATTAATTACTTCTTATAAAATGTTTAGAAAAATAGTTCATAAATCAATGCTTTTAGGGCATTCGTTAACATTTCTCATAAGTGAATTAGGGTTAAACTTGTGTTTAGTGCATCAATGCGTTGAACGCGTGTTTGAATCTCAACGTATCCAATCCATTACTGCACGTCTACATTGGGGGCTTGTCCAATTAATTAAATAGGCTGTGAACAATTTCTAAATTGTTTAAAAAGAAAATAAACAACGGTTGAGCATAATCTAGGTTGAAAAAATATATATATTTTTAGAATATTAAGTATTTTTAACACACACACGTGGAAAAGAGGAGAAAGTTTTAAAGAAAATAACAGTAGTGTATATCCGAAAGGGCCTTAACTAAAAACAGATTAATGTCTTAGTCTGATAATAAAGAGGTATCATTAGCAGTGGATATCATAGTTTGAAACTCTCTAAAAAAAAAAGCTTGAATTCTAGCTTTGCACATCTTTGAAATCAAATTAAATGAATTGATATTAAACTTTTGAGCATTTAGCTTGATTCAATTCGTTTACCAAGCAGGGCCGGCCCTAGGCCTAGGCCATTTAGGCCATGGCCTAAGGCTCCCAAATATGGAAAAGTAAGGGTTTTTTTTTTTTTTTTTTTTTTTTTTTAATTAAAGAAAAATGTGAGTTAAGTACTTAAGTGTACATTTTTTTCCCCAAGACCTAAAATATTAGAGTATGCTAGTATATTACAAGTTTTATTATATAACTTTTATAAATTGACATGTCACTAATCACATGAAATAATTCAATACTCATTTATTTTTTTGTTGAAATGTCACATCATTGTTACATCAGCTTGTAAGTTTTTGTAATAAAATTTATAGTAAGTTTAGTATTTTCTCCAAAAATATATATATATATATATATATATGAATTAATAGAAATGCAACCTAATCTCTATTAAGTAAATGAAAAATGCTAAAGCTAATACAAATTTTACGATAAAAATCTTACAAACTAATGTGACAGTAATATGATCAGTGTTACTTAAACAGTATAATAAATGAATGTTTGAATAACTTTTTTCTTTATTGGTGATATGCTAGTTTGTAAAACCTATATAGTAAGTATTGTAGGGATAAAAGGCCTAAGAGTATATATATTGGGCCGTGGGCCTTGTCCGAGAACGATTAGTAGTCTGATGACAGATAGATAATAGCGAAGACGTAAGAATTAGAGCGCCACGAATAGACTATGACTGAGAATGTTTGGGAAGGTAGTCCGAGGAGGAGTGCCTCCTCGGCTAAGCAAAGCAGAGGTCAGAGGGATTGGTCCGCCCTTAAGGGCGACACTTCGAAAGGTTCTACTGATAAGGATTCAGGGAAACATAGAACAAAAGGAAACTAAGAAATATTTAAGGGAAAGCTACTACCATGCTTTGCAGCTAACCCCCTGGCCGCATTAATGTGGAAGTGATACCTGAACAATGGCAAGCAGCCTTACAGCTACTCCCAAAGACTTCAAGCAAGTGCTGATGGGACAAAAACCAAACCCAACAGCTTAACCTACACGTGGGCGATGGAGATGAAAGAAAGAAGATAGTATAAAAGAGAAAGAAGCCCTTGAAGGAGAGAGATCGGAGAATTGAGGGAAAAACTTTGTAACAACAGGAACTAGACTTGTAATTAAATCCAAAAGAAATATATATACAAGAACTAATCTCATCGGATTGTGCTGATGACGATTTTCTTTGGATAAAATTAGTTTTTATTTGCTTTCTTGTCATCTAGATCCACTATAATTGTTATCTAACTCATTAGAGCCTAGTTTTCTAATCTATTTTTTACAAATTCATTGTATTGAGCTCTTTAGGCCTAGATCCTATTATCTTTTGGACTTAGGAACCAAATTGTGACCATACAAGCATCATTAGCTCACTTTGAGTGAATCATCTATATTATTAAGTATGAATTAGTAATAAATTTGAAAAAAAAAAACTAAATATTATTTAAGTGATATTTAGATATAAAAGGCCCTTTTAAAATTTTCAAACCTTCAAATTATCTTGGGCCGCCCAATTACAAGACAAGAAAATTTAAACCCCAAGGAAGAATTACTTCATTTTTTAAATGAAGTCCAAATGACAGTATTTATTGCACACAGTCGAGTTGAAGTGATCTCCAATTCTCTACTTTGTAAGTCAGGTCAACAACAAATTATATAACAATCATAGTGGGGCCACGTACACGCCAAGTTTAGGACCCACAGTTCCCTAACCCCACCGTGCGTATCTGATGGTATGCCGTCTCAGCCACAGCTGATACATCACCGTATGAAACGAATCCAACGGCTGTGGCAGCTCGTTCCACACAAAGTGTTGACTCGCTTTTACGCCCAGTCCCTTCATTTGCTCATACCGTTTGCCCCACGTGTCACCCAACACACGCTTCAGCTCCTTGGTCCCACCGTTGTTATTCACGAACACCACGATCTCCTGCCACCTCAGCACATCCATGAACGGCAGGTCCTGAATCGGACGGTCAGTAATCACCACTGGCACGCACCCAAAACTCAAGGCCTCACCTATTCCCGAAACGTCGCCTCCGTATTCAAACAAACAAAATTTACTGCTCGCTAGTCTCATCGTATAAGTCAGCTGATCCGACGGCTCAGATTCTATCAGAAAGTTGGGGTCGTTGACCAACTCATTTATCAAGCTTGACTCTTTCAGTTTTACTTGTCTGAAATAACCGAGGAGCTTCGTGGTTTTGTTATCCGGCGCGTGAGGCGCGTGGGAGGTTGAAACTGGAGGTAGAGCTACGTCTTTGTGAGGGACAAACTTGCCTTGCGAAGCGGGGAAGCAAGTGATCTGGACCGAGTTTTTCTTCAACTCGACGAGATTTCGGTCCGATTCGTAGCCCAAACCGGCACACGAGAGGTAGAAATGGTCGGCGCCGAGAGTTCGGTTCCAATATGGGAGCTCTTCTCTGTGGCGTTTGACGACACGCGCGATGGAGCGCGTGGAGATAGTGGAGCGGAAAGGGACGAAGAATAGGTGAGCTTCTTCGGGGTTCTGAGCGACGAAAGGGCTGTTTTGAAGAGACGAGTAGAAGAGTGATTCAGCTGGGGAGTTGAAAGTTAAGGCCTCGTTTGGTTTGTAGATGAAGATTTTGAAAGATTTGAGCATTTTTTGGTAATTGGGGAAGAGTGTGGTGGATGAGAGGTACGGTGAGGTGAGTGGTTTGGAGTGGATGGTGGTGGTGAAGAGAGAGAGGCAGAGGAGGAGGAGGGAGAAGGAGGTGGTGGACATTTTTTGAATGATCAAACAAACAAAACCTTAAGGCTGGTTTGATCGATTGTTCAGCCTTTGAGATCAAGTTGAGACTGTTGACTTGGAAGATGGAACAAAGAGGAGTTTTAAGAGGTTGAAGACTAAATTAGGAAATGGCTAGTTTCAACAACCTTGATCTTATTACTCGTTATAAGACAATGATTTGTTAGCTTAAATTTTTGTCTTTCTTCCATTTTTTGGGTTTTTGACTTTTTTTATGTCTCATGTTAGAAAGAGTCAATATTCCTTTTATCAAAGAAGAAGTTAAATAATTTGAGCGAAGCTAACAGATCGTCTGGGTGGTGTAGTTGGTTATCACGCTAGTCTCACACACTAGAGGTCCCTGGTTCGAACCCGGGCTCAGACATAATTCATCAAAATTTTATTTTTTGTCCCCTCAATTAAATATATGCTTTAACCAAACAAATCATAAGCTTTTTAAACCATTCATGTATTATTAAGGCTTCTGAGTGCATTTTTAAACCAAAAGCAATAACTCTTGGGGTAGATACAGAAAGTATATATGTTGTTGTTGTTGTTCCTTTGTTACCGGAAAGGTTAGCTTCTATACCATTTTTCTGCAAACAAAGTTTTGGCTGTCCTCCAATCATTGGTGCTGATAATTCTCAGACAAGCTTGTAGTTACTACCATTGCCCTTATGTAAAATCCATACTACGAAATGTTACATTTTATGAACTTTGCCCAACCATTTTATATGTTACCTTTCAGTGATATGGTCCATATGGATAATGGATTCTCATTTGCGGTCACCGTTCTTCACGCAAACTTTAAAACGCCTAATTTGATGGCACACTTGAATATGTTCTATGTGAGGAGTTTTGTGCACTTAGGTGCAAGTAAACTATAGGCAGCCATGAAGTTGTGATCTTTTGATGTGAGTGAGCCTTGTTTTGTTTTTATACACAGTGTGACTGTGTTTGGAAATATCCAACTCATTACGTGACAAATTATAAGACAACATATGTGCATTATTTAAAAAAGTCATTTGGTTCAAAAAAATCATGTGACTAAAACAATATATGAGTGATTTTTTTCATTATCACATAGTAATTAAGTTGGAGTAAGATAACTTTAAACATGTTTATCTAGTATAGCCTGTTAATTCTAATTACTTATATAGTGAGCAAATATACTAAATTATTGAACAATTTTGTGAAGTATGCTTTGTCATTCTGTTTCCTATCCTTTTCTGCTTGCTCTCAGTCATGGGTGATTAGTATGGTAGTAGTCATTCTTATCTATAAAAAAAAAGTATGGTAGTAGTCATTCCAACACTTCCTGTCGGATTATGTGTTGGTGAATATATATTAGGTCCATATAGAACTTTTAGTGGTGATAAATTGAGTGGGGTAACTTAGTAATTTAAGGATTGAGATTGAAATATCTTAGAGAAGTTCGACATCTCATGTTCTTACATATATAGAAGTACACGCAATGAGCAGCAATAAACATTTCGAAGCTTGGCTGTGTTTGTTTCGTGTAAAACGTTTTCCGTAAAATACATATTTTCCGGAAATGCTATTTTCCGGAAAAGGAAAATATTTTTAAGTGTTTGGTTGAATTATGAAAATTGTTGTGGAAAATATTTTTATGCGTTTGGTTCTATTAGGAAAATGCTATTTTCCGGCAGCAAATTCCGGCAACAACACAACCAAACTCCGGCAGCAACAACAACAACAACAACAACAACAATCAGTTCATTAAAAAAAAACAACAACAACAATAATCAAATTAAAAAAACAACAACAACAACAACAATCAAATAAAAAAAAAGAAAAAATCTGAGAGATCGAGGAAGAGAGAGCGTGGAGGCGATGGGTGTGATGGCGCGATCGCGATGGGCTCTGGGCTTGGAGGCGATGGCGCGATCGAGGAGACGACGCGATCGAGGAGACGACGACGTGCGATGGCGCGATCGACTGGTCGACGACGTGCGATGGCGCGATGCGATCGAGGAGGCGATGGCGCGATGCGATCGAGGAGGTGATGGCGCGATCGACTGGTCGACGATGTGCGATGGCGCGATCGAGGAGGCGTGACGACGAGGTGCGATGGCGCGACTCGTGGGTCTCGCCGACGCGGTGCTACTGGTGGGTTCGAAGGTCGCCGGCGATGGGCTCTGGGCTTGGAGCGTCGGTTCGTGCTCTCTCTGGGTCGAAGCTCTCTCTTCGTGCTCCTTTCTCTCTTTTCCGGAAAATTTGATTTGAAGTGAAAATAAGGCCGGAAATCAATTTCACCCGTTTTTGGCCTTATTTTCGGTCAACCGGAAATGGTTTTCAGTTTGACCAAATTTTCCGGAACAGCCAAACACCCAATTTTCCGGAAAATAATTTCCGAAAACCGTTTGAAGCCAAAACAAACACACTCTAAGTTAGAGAAAATAGAACTGGAAAAAGATTTCTCCTACGAGTGTTTTTGGTTCTTGGTTCTGTGTTGTTGGATTACATGCTCTTCTCAATTGGTTGGAGTCTCACTCGAAAATAAGTTAGATCGCATTAAATCTTGAGTGGAAGGCCTGAGTGGGTAGTTGGGTGAGTAATTAATGCGATACAGATTGATTTAGTCTTCAGTTTAGCTTTTGAGATTAATGATCAGTCCAGTCACCTTAGGGCAATATACACTGTTCTTGTAAACAGTTGATACCCCAATGCCGACTTTCTAAGTGAAGTTATAGAAATGTCCCAGGACATTTATCTCCGGACAAAGGCTATAGTAATCTTAATTAATAAAATAAATATTACTTTATATTTTAAAAATTTAATCGTTGAATTGCATATTCTTGACACTCTTAATACACATGTCAAATTTTGTATTAATTGGATATTATTTACTATATGATCTATAAGCTTATATTTTATGCATAATTTTAAACTACAAAAACTTGCAATTTAAACAATTTATTGATAACATAACTATTGATTTTTAATTTTCTAGAAATTTTGCAAGCATGGAGAATATAAAAAGAAGATGTAATCCGATAGTGAATTTGTCAAAATTTATTTCCAATAAAAAGATATTGAATAAGGTTGTAGCCTTAAGCTACAACTAATTTTGTAACTAAACTTTGTTATTTACCTCCCGCGCCCACATAACTAACACTAAAGGATGAGATCTTATAAGTGGAAGGATGAGATCTCACAAGTGGTTGAATGGGTTTAATTAGTCTCATTTATTGGTTATGAGAAAAAACCTTAATTAGCTACAAATAAGGTTTTGGAATCCCTAATTTCATGATTGGTTTATTTGGAATTAGATTCTCAAAAAAAAAAAAAAAAAAAAAAGTTTATTTGGAATTGAAATCCATTTTATATTGATTCTCAAAAAAAAAAAAAAAAAAAAAAAAAAATCTATTTTATATGATTTTCGAAAAATAAAATAAAATAAGAAATCCAATAGTTTATAATGGGAAAATAAAATCTTCTGATTTTTATAAGGAGAAATAAAACCTTCACGAATCACGCGACATGATTAAGAACATATATTCCAAATATTCTTACCAGAATTAGATTGTGATTTATGGTTGATACACTTTATTACGTGTAAAACTTCCATAACTGAAACCTAACCCTAGATTTTTTTAGTTACTTGGCCTTCACGTACGGCTTCACCTATATAAACGAACCAACCCTATATGTATTAACCTAAAGCTTTAGAAAGTCATTTTCTTACAACATTCTCCGTTCAAGTTTAAGGTTTTAGAAGAAAACCTTTTGTCTCCTGTTATAGCAAGCTTGTTTTCAATGGCTATCCCCGGATACATGGTTAGTCTAGCTAGATCATTCATCCTTAGCCTTTTTGTTTGGGTGTTTTATATCTTTTTCTTAACATAATATAGCGTTTTTCATATTACGTTTTGCAGAGTTGTTCTCTGAAAGTTGATACCAAAGCTCCCGAGTGGCACAAGACATTGATCAAAGTATTGAAGAGTGTTAGAGGTTTTTTTTCAATTTGCTCTCTTTCACTTTTGATATAGCTAGGAGTTTTTTTTTTTTTTTTTTTTTTTTCATTATGTGTTTTGGCCTAATGGGCTGTTTCTTATAATCTATTATTTTTCTTTGTTAGGACTATCTTATGATGTTGATATAGCAGAAGGGGTTGCACGTATTTATGGTAAGGTAGATCCAAAAGTACTTTTGAAGAAGCTACGAAAAGCTGGAAAAAAGGCAGAACTCATTGAAATTCATTCTGATGATGATCCCTATACCTATAGGAATAACGATATGAATATGATGATGTATAACTATGACCATGGTTATGAGTCTTACCATGACTATCCTTCTTGTAATTATCAGAATTATGGAAGGGTGGAGCCTTTGCCTTTACATCAGTATCCTTATTACCCATCTAATTATCATGAGCCACGCTACTATGGGTCACGCATTGAGCCTTCACGCTATGAGCCTTGGGCACAGCACCCTTATTACCTGCAGTATGAGCCACCGGCACAATGCTTTCCACAGCCACCGTCGCCAATGAAGATTCATCCATTCTATGATCCAGACTATTCATGCTCTATCATGTAAAATTTGTTAGAAAATATTCCTCACTGAGGACTTAGTGAAACACTAAGTTTATTTGAGTTAAATATTTTATTTTTCCTTCGATTTTTTGAGGAGGAATTAATAGGATTTTGGTTTAGATTTCTCTTAGAGAAGTTAAGGTTTTGAATTTCAGACTTGGGATTTGTTATATTTATGATATGAAACTTTATTATTATTTGGGATAATCTTTATTTTGATATTCTTTTATAATATGTGAATCATTTTTGTTTTTGTCCCCTTAAATTTGTTTTTATTTTTATTTTTCATGAGGTACTTCATATTGTATAGTTTGGTTTATGCAGTGTAGTTTTTTTGACTCGGTTTACAATAATGCTTCGCTGCTGTTTTATTTTATCTAGCCTAGAACGGCTAAACTTTGTTGTTTGTCTCATATTATTATGTTTAACCTATGTGAATTCTTATTTATCATTACGGCATCTTAAATGTGTGTTCAGTGATAATAGTATGATACAACTGCTACAAATTTTATCACACAAATTTTATAAACGAATGTCAACTTTTAAATTTAAACAAGAAGATAATTTAAAATTTTAGATTTTATATTATTAAAATGAAATCAATTTAATTCGTTGAAACTTCCATTTGTGATTTTTTTTTTAAATTATAAATGAAGTATGCAATTATATGATTGAATTTAATTTCATAGAATTTAATTTAATTATGTAGGGTAATGCACTTAAAGAAGTGTATTCAAATTTTACTTTTCTAACTTGGTTGGCTGTCATCAAATATTAATAAACTATGAGCAAGTCTTCGTACATTTCGATCACAATTGGTCCCAAATTTGAAAAAAATGAGGAAGATTGCGATAGGTTGAGAACTATTGCAAAATTTAGTCACTTTATTATCAATGGATTTGTGGCGGGCAAAAAGTAAGTCAATTGATTAAGACTCGTTTTAATTATGTTATAGTTCACTTATACAATTAATTTATAGAGATGGGATGCAAGGTCAACCTTAAAATACTGGTTGTGTAACAAAAGGCAAAAATCTGAGTTAAGTTTTCTATGCGAAGTGGAAATGTTCAACTAAAAATAGCATTAAAATTAGCTAAATGTTTGTCCTCAAGTTTAGTCCGAGAATGAAGGTACAACTGAATGGTTTCTCTCCCTTTTGTTTTTCTCCCCCCAAACTCCCGTCCCCCCATAGGATCCAATACAGTGTCCCCTACTATACATTTCAGTGAATGTAACTAATGTTCTTACACAGTTGTTGAGGGCACGATTTCACTTTATTTATTTTTTAGATGTCCATGTTTTAAACATGAAAAGTAAAATGGGTGTGTCTAAGAATCACTCAAAACCAAGCTCAATCCAAGTGTAGGAGTTCCATTAAGGTAGCTTCATGGGCAGGACTAGGGGATTCGAGTTTCCGATAACCCGGCCCATTAATATCAGGCTCTGATAATAAATTTTAAAAAAACAAAAACATGAAGGCCCAGGAGGCCCACGTGGAGCCCAGGTTACACCAAAAGAAGCAAAACAAAGCACTCATACACCCACGTGTCCGTGGCTGTAAAGTAGAAAACGAATAAAATAAAAGCGAGCGTTACCTCACACTAGGCGCGTACTACAATTCCTCCCCTCTTTCCCTTTTCTTTCAGAGAGCTCTTTATTGTACGTACCGGTCAGTCCAGTCTTCCTTCTCTCGTCTCGTCCTCTCTGTTCCTTCCAAGCTACGAAAAGCGACGTCGTCTTAGGGCTCTCTCGTTTCACCTCTCGTTCATTTCATTTCTTTCATCAAATTCTCAGATTCTCACTCATATTCATAACGCATTGACTCTCTCTCTCTCTCTCTCTCTCTCTGTGCCATGGACGAGTCCTACACAAGCCTCCCTACCAGCCATTTGCTCGGCTCAGTTCCCGTATGTTCTGATTTATATAATTTCTCTTTCTGATCAATTTTGCGTTTACTTCTCTGTAATTTTACTAATTTGAACTTTTTTTTTTTTTTGGTTTTTCATTTTCTGTATTTTGATTTGTGAGCAAATTGATCTACTGCATGTAGTAATCGAGATCGATCACTTTTGTTCCTGTTTTTATTTTCTCCGTTTTGGTTGTTTCCTGAGAAAGCAGAGGAAAACGGAAAAGAATTTCAAATTTCCATGTAATTTTAAGTATTGTGCCTTTTAAGAGAACAAAAGTCAAAAACTGAAGTCAGCGAAATGGTTCTACAAAGCAAATTTCGCATTACAAGAAGCTAGAGCTTTATTTCACAACGATTAATATATGGATAATGATCGATTATAAATTTATGTATATGGTTGAGTTTATTACATTCTGTTTATATATATATTAGCTTTTAGTTAAGTTGAGTAAAAACCTAGAGACTTTACCAATTAGGATCCTCTAAATTTCCTAAGGTAAATCCACTGCATAGTTCTTAAATTTCGAACTGTTTCATAGTTAAATGAATGCTTCTGATTTTGCTATCTTCAATAGTTGCCAAAAGTAGTGCTAGTCTAGGCTTGTTTAAATGTTGATGACGCGACGAAATCTGAACCATTCACTTAACTATTTATGGTTTGGAATTTTAGAACTTCTAGAGGCTTTACTGGAAAGTAACTTAATGAGGAATGTTTTTCTCTGCAGTTGAAGAAATTTCATAATAATTTTCCCTTTGTTGGGACTTGGGAGGTTTTAATGGACTGTCGTAATTTATGTATCAACCTCTTGACCTAATGTTAAAGTAGGTAACATTTAACACCAATCTATGACTATAGGAAGCAAATTGTTAGCTAATGCCAAAAGAAACTTCTTATCCAAGGTTACCAAATATTTACTTGTGCTGTAAATTCCTAAGTTAGGTTTACCCTCTTTTTTTTTTTGTGGTAAAGATTAATCTGTCTGCAAATATTTTTATTTAAAATTTTTTTATAACATTTTGTTCTCGAGTTATAATTCTCATGTGCCAAAATTCCCAAAACGGTATATATATGTTGAAGTTGTGTTGAGTTGTAAAATTCTATATAATCTTGAATTGTTGTTGTTGTTGCTGTTGTTATCATTAATGAATACTCTCTTAAAACTGTTTTTTGGTGCATAGGCTGTCATCAAGGATGAAAAGAGCACTTCACACTATGAGGGTATGAGATTCTATTTTCAAAATTTTTGCTTTGTGATACAATGATTTTTTTTTTTGGTTCATAGTTACTGTTGAATCTGAATCATTCTCCTTTTCTTCCCCTAAAACTTGTTTCTGAACTCATATGCAGTTCCCGAAGCAAATTTGCAAATATTCCCTCCAAACAATGGAGGAGGGGGAGGAGGAGGGCGGGGTTATCAAACTCTTGGAAGTACAGCTGGTATGGTTCTTAACTCTCTCTTTCCCAGACTTTTGGAGCTTATAGGATAACTACACAGTTTTTCAAGGAACATGAGCAATATGTTTGGTAATTCAATTGTTACAACAAGTAGGGAAGGGTAGATTTGAACCTTGGCTATCCTCATAAAGGAGATTAGACAATGCCACTAAGCTTGAAGGCTCCTTTATATATATATATATAAGAACTTCAAGGCTCTTTATTGAATATGCTAATTGATGAATATGTCATCTTCTATTCACTCCTCCACTTATAATGAGATATCTTTATTGTTTTGTTCAATCTCTATAGAGAGTCCAGTTCAGTTGTCATTTAATGTCATCAAAAGCAACCCCCCCCCCCTCCCCCCTCCTTTATGGTCATAAAACTCATGTAGTTTCAATGTGGGATTCTTCTCTTAAGAAACCCTGCTGAATAGGAAAGAGGCAATATCTGTAGGACAATTGGATTCAATTACAGTGATCTATCTGGGACATCTATTGGTTTTATTCTGGATTTGTGGCTTCATGGAAGTATCATCATATTGCGTGGTAACTTTGGATTTGGGACCACGGTAATTAGAGAAAAGGGACTCTTCATAACCACTATTATCTTTGTATACAATTGTTTTCTTGGCTGATTGAATCTCTGGGCCTGCCATTATGGGTAGTTTTTTTTTTTCCCACCAACTATTACACGTTAAAAGGAATCACACACAACTTTATATATATATATATATATACACACACACACATTACTTATCAAAAAATATATATATATACACACACACATAAGAGGTTTCATACTTGGGATGTAGACCCCAATCATGCCAACTGGGCTACTCACACAATTAAATCAAGATACATAGGATCGATCCCAACCCCTCTCAAACAAAAATTAAAAATAAAAGAAAGAAAAAATTCTGACAGGAGATTACTTATCAAAAAAAAAAAAAAATCTGACAGGAGGTTGTTTTGTTAGTTGAGACAAGAAACATGTAGAGATCATTTCACTGAGGTCATATAATATATTGTCTTGAAAGCCAAATTTGTTGAATTCTAAGCCGAGTCTTTTTAAGGTTTTGTAACTAACTCAAAATTAGCATTAGAAGAGGATACATCAGAGATAAATTTTGGCCAAAATATCAGGAATAAGTTAAACTAGAAGAAAAATCAGAGGAATAGAGTCTTCATCCAATAGAATTATCTTCGACTTATATTATTTAGCATGGTTGACTCAGCAAGTCTTACTTGCCTTCCACCACCCCCACCCCCCCACACCCCCCAAAAAAAAAAAAAAAAAATTCATGGATTTCAAATTGAGATGCGTAGGATTGACTGGAACAGGTATGCACAAATTCGGATGCCATTGAACATATGCGAGGCATTGAACTGAAATCTCAATGGGTAAGGTTATATTGAATGAGAGCTCAGACGGTAGTTCATTCGGTGACTTATCTGATAGCTGCATGTATATATGGTTAACCAATTCTTTGGACTTATTGGAACTTGCTTGCTTCTTCTTTACCTAGTGGATATATATATATATATATATATATATATATATATATATATATTTTATAACATTGAGTTGATAAAATTTTAAATGTTTAGTCATTTTTCTATGCATATTTTCTGGTAGTGCTATTGGACCTAGCTGTCTTTTTTATGGCATTTTTGTCATTCCAATGACTGCTGCTAGATTCACTTCATGTAGGATGATCTTTGTCTTTCTATCCTTGCAGAAGGATTTGAGCAACAACCAGCAAATGGCTGGAAGGGAATGTTTAATATCTTATCATACACACAATATTTCGATGTTGATACAGATGTTGTCGTAAACAGACTGATAAGTTCTTTGCATCCAATTGCCGGAGATTTTTTTAGCAAAATTGATGCTAACCCTGATCTGTGAGTACTGCTGCTTCTTTTCTTTGTTACTTTTCCCCCTTTTGGTACTCCTTTATCGAAAAATTGGTACTAATATATTCATTCAAAACGATTATTTGAAACTAATAGACAGTTCATATCTGTACAAAAACATGTTTGAAGATAAATTCCTTTGATATTCTAACATCCACTACAAAGTTATAAATAATTTTATAAAAGTACATTCTGGACAAAATTATGTATTAAGTAAATAAACATTTTACTAAAAAGAGGAAAATGCTATAGTACGCAGGAAGTATACTAGAGCAACTCCAATGGCCAGTGGATTATAATCTGACTTAAAATAAAATTAAAAAAAAAAAAAAAAAAAAAAACGCCCCAAAAAAAGAAGTGAAATGGACATTGCTTGGGACAGACATCCATTCATACAGAGTTAGGACACTATGAATTAAATTAACATAAACTGGAACTAAATATATTCAGGATAAATAGTTGGATTAAAGATATTTAAGAACTAAGAAATTCCTTCAACAAAAAACATGATTTATGGTAAAGCAGACAAACCTATTCAGGTCAACAAACTTACCAAGTCTAAGAGATTGTTTCCTTGTTTGAAATGATTTGGGGCTATCAGAAATTGTTGACAAAAAAAAAAGAAAAAAAAGAGAAGAAACAGAGAGCGGGTAGGTGGCTTGTCTTTTCAGGATGATTTTTTTTTTTCCCTTCTACCCTGGAAGTAAAAGAAATATTTGTATCTTTTGATATGATATGAGCCAAGTAGAGGATGTTTGATATCTATCTGCAAATATTTTCCATGCTCCTTTATATTGTCTGTGAATTAACACAACATTTGAAGAACTAAAGACAGTGACTGATGGGGAAGATGAACCAGGATTTCATACTTATATGTCTGATTCTGTAAATTTTTGTGTCTTTACATAACAAGGAATGAAGTTTCCAATCTTTTGCTTGGAAGGATGATGGTTTAATGTGCAACAAGTTATTTTTAATTCTCTGAAGAGTGGTATCTCATGAATGTTGCTGGTTAAAGGTTGCTGCACTTTCAAGCTTTCATTATGCTTACAGTTTCATGGCTCTTTCTCCTACTGTTCTTTGCAGATTCAAATTGCATACACACCACGTTCTTTTCCTTTTCTTCATAAGTTACGCAAAAGCAAAGTCTCTGAATTTTCATTAGGGATTTCGAAGAATTCTGTAATTGATCTTTCTATAAGAAAATTGGAATGCTGATATGATAACATTTATGGATTTCGAATGTTTTAAGTTTGTCTTCTTCTCATTTGCATATGTTTACATATATGCAAGTACAATTTCTGGGAAGGAAATTTGACTTTAGAGAATCACACATTTGGGAAAAACTGCATTGCTTATAAAAAGACACTTTTCTGACAAATATCTGAACTTTTTGAGAATCTAATTATTACATTTCTTTTTGGTTCTCTCTGGGTTCTGAATCTGATGGTTAGTTGACAACAGCATTGATTTCATAAGTATCTGACATTGACTTTTTCTCCCTGATGTGTAAGATATGGGCTTATCTGGATCTCCACTACATTGGTATTTGTGCTTGCTTCTTTTGGAAATTGTGCCACCTACCTCATGGAAAAACGCACCGATAACACTACTTCCTGGAGCTTCGATGTCAGCTACATAAATGTGGCAGCAGGTTCAGTCTATGGTTATGCAATAGGGGTGCCGTTGGCATTTTACTTCTTGCTTCAGTATCTGGGTTCAAAGCCCAGCCTTGTTCAATTTTGGTGCTTGTGGGGATATTCCTTCTTTGTTTTTGTTCTGGCCTCGGTAAGTTGCTGTGCTTTTTGCTTTGCTCCTCCCCACCCCCCCACCCCCCCTCTCTTTGTCATCTCTATATAGATTTTTGAGGGTGCATATCTCTGAACTGCATGCGTTCCCTCTGGAGTATTTAAACCCCAGTTGCTTCATTGAACCAGTATAGCTTCTGTTTAAGCTTTAACTGTTTTGTTCTTAGTCAGTGGTGGAAACCAGGAGGCAACTTATATTATAAAAGATTGATGATCACTGAAGGCAATTTAATATTGTCAGAAAGCTTTTATATTTGCAATTCCCAAGCTGAGAAACCCCCACTTCATAATTTGTAAACTCATGTATTTTTCAGTTTCTGTTGCTCATACCTGTCGAGATTCTACGGTGGATCATCATAATTCTTGCTGGTGCCGCCTCAGCTTGCTTTGTTGCCTTCAACCTCAAATCTCATGTAGAAGGGAGGGCTGATCTTTCATTGACGGTGGTTGCTGCATTTTTGTTGCAAATGGCTTTGGCAATCTTCATCAAGGTCTGGTTCTTTCCATGAGCCTCATGCAGTGTGACTGTCTGTAGAGTCCAGGCTTATAACCAGTTTTATTTACTTTTATGGGACATTTCATCAAAACATTAGCTGGAGTGGAGTTTGTCTTGAAGATGAGTTTCCTGTGTGTTGGAATTACTGACTTGGTTGGATGTGTCATTTAGAGAAGATTCTGAGATACGGATTTGGAGAAAGAATTCTAAGAAGGGGTAGGATAATGCTTTTGAGAGTGTTAGTGTTTTTTTCTATGGGTTGGACCGAAATAGCTTTAGGTGTTGTCAGCCTACAGTATCAAGAACACCAATACTAGCAAAGGGGAGAACTAAATCTTTGAATTCTGTTCTGACCCCGTGTAAATATACTTCAATTTTAATACACGAATTGTGTTATGGTGACTGTTCTGAGCAGCATACAAGGCAAATTTTATCACAAAAAATAGAACCACATCTTTTTTGCGTCCACATATGCACATATTCACAAAAAGGAAAAGCGAGAGGTTGTACTTGTTTATCGAAAATTATTTTGTAAGACAATACTATGGCTCTTTGAGCGGGTTCAATTTTGCCTCAATTAAGAGGGAAATGGTATAATGGGCCAGCCTAGTAGATGAATTGGTTGCTAGCTCAAAGAATTCAGCTCCTTTCTTGAAGCACTCTTCAAGAAAGTTAAGGGTTTACTATTCCTTTCTGAAAGATGGAAGAGATTTCGATGTAACCAAAGCTGCAAAGCGCCCATGGGTAACAGAGCATTCCATTGGATGTAAGAATTACCAAAACGATAAGAGCCAGAAAATTTTAATCTGAGCCATGGTAAGGCTAAGTTCTGGAGATTTGAAATGGGAACACCATCCTATACAAATAAATATATTAAAAAAAAAAATTGGGAACACCCAATTTAGCCCAGAAAAATCTAGCAAAGGAACATTCACGTGGCAACAACTTTATTTTGGGCTAAACATGGGTAATTTTTCTTTAGATAATTTGATAGTTGGGGGTAGAGAATTGAACCTTGGACATCGCTGCTGTAAATTTAGACTTCATATTTATGAATATACGAGGACGTTGACAAATGTCGGCGACAATCTAAATTGCAAGACTCATACTACAGGCAACAAAAGAATGGCCATGAAACATGGTAATGCAAAAGCGAGATTGTTGACTTACGAGTATTTTGCATGAATTGATTTAGGAGAATCTAATTACACCCATCCAAGCAAAAGCAGACAGGTCGACTCGAGGCTCAGAGACAAAATCATTTTAGTGGGAGATAAGTTTTGAAGGGTCTTTTGCAACTAATCAGTGTATACACTTATATTGGTGAAAATATATAAAAATACCACGTTTTGGTAAAATGTGTGGCAAACTAATATTGTTTCAGAAATATTTAGCAATCTACCACTTTTTTAGTACTCGAGTTTCACAAAATCAAGTTCTAAATAGTACTTGAGTTCAGTGAACTCGAGTTCCTAGGTGAGTTGCCAGCGTGGCACTGCTGACCTGGAATTTGAGGAACTAAAAAAACAATGTGGTATTTGATGTTGCGAAAATCGAGTACTTCTTTATAATACTCGAGTTTAACAAAGTTGAATACCTTGTTTTTCTTTTTCTTTTTTTCTTTTTTTTTTTCTATTTTTTGTTTCATACAAAACTTTTACTTATTTCATCTTCAATTGCTTGTGATCGTTGTGTCCACCATGTTGGATGCATCATAGCACCGTGGGTCCAGCCCACACTTGATAAAACACTTCATTAAAGAGGTGGTTGGACAAGCCACAAAAGACAAGAGTCGGCCTATTTTCTTCTTGGGCAGTGACTTAGGTGTGTTGGACATGTTGAGGAGAAAAAGAAGAAAAGAAAGGGGTTGATGCATTAAGGCTATTCGGCCTAAGGGAGAGCTGAAGGAAAAAGAAAGTGACTAAAGCAAAGTCAGGCAAGTGAGTTGCATTTATTGTGATTTAATGTCAAGAGTGTGAAAGGAAGAAAAGAAGGAAAAGATGAAGAAATAAAAGCGGAGGCCATTTGGCCATTGAGCAAGAAGTGAAGTCCTAGAGAAAGTGAGGACTAAGCAAGCAAAAGAGAAGAGAAAAATATAGAGAGTAAGAGAAAACTGTGAGAGATACACAGTGAGAGAGAGCAGTGAGTGAAAAGAAAAAGAGAGTTTTTTTTTTTTTTTTTTTAAACTCAAGTTGTATCTCTAAGTGTTGTAATCTCTATTTAATAGAATGAAATTATTCGGAGTTTGTCCCGTAGTTTTTCCCTTCAAGAAGAAAGAGTTTCCATGTAAATTTTTGTGTTCTTGTGTAGTTGTGCTTTCGCTGTGCTTGCTGAAATTTATTCACAATTATATAGAATTTTTCCCAACACACCAAACTAAGGTTGGGCCGGGCCAGCCACATGGACAATGTGTTAAAAAAAACTATATTAAATTTTGCCGACACATATGTATATAACAAACAATTTTTCATGTCATAGCTTCTAACAGTGATGAACTGAAAGGTCCTATCCATATGTGTCTTTGGTGATCTCTGATTATGAACATCAGATAAAATTACCAAATCTTATCATTTCTTTGTTTAGAATCATATCAAATTACCAACTCTTATCATTTTTTTTGCGACACTTTTACAACAGTATACTCAATGAGACTTCTGCCATCCGGTCCTTTGTTTAGGTGCTATCCAGGGTAAGGGCAATTTTGCATCTTACTGACTTCCTAACATCTCATGGGCACCTTTAGTGAATAGTTACTGCCAGACTACTTTGTGCTTAGCTAACTGCAACTCCAGTTACTTGCACATGAACTTTTTCAAGCCCAGACACTGTACTTAGTTTGGTGGACACAACGATCATAAGTAGTTGAAGATGAAATAAGAAAAGTTTTGTACGAAACAAAAATGAGAAAAAAAAAAATTACTCGACTTTGTTAAGCTCAAGTACTATAAAGAAGTACTCGATTTCCGTAATATCGAGTACCATATTACTTTTTTATTTCCACAAATTCTAGGTTAACAGTGCCATGTTGGCGACTCACCTAGGAACTCGAGTTCATTGAACTCGAATACTATTTAGAACACGATTTTGTGAAACTCGAGTACTAAAAAAATGGTAAATTGCTAAATATTTTTGAAATAGTGTTAGTTTTCCACAAATTTTACCAAAACGTGGTATTTGGCTATTTTGCCGAGATTTCAATGTAACCAAAGCTGCAAAGCGCCAATGGGGAACAGAACATTCCATTGGATGTAAGAATTACCAAAACGATAAGAGACAGGAAATTTTAATCTGAGCCATGGTAAGGCTAAGTTCTTGAGATTTGAAATGGGAACACCTTCCTTTTCAAATAAATATATTAAAAGAAATTGGGAACACCCAATTTAGCCCAAAAAATCTAGCAAAGGAACATTCCCGTGGCAACAACTTTATTTTGGGTTAAACATGGGTAATTTTTCTTTAGATAATTTGATAGTGGGGGTAGAGAATTGAACTTGAACATCGCTGCTGTAAATTTAGACTTCATATTTATGAATATACGAGGATGTTGACAAATGTCTGCGACAATCTAAATTGCAAGACTCATACTACAGGCAACAAAAGAATGGCCATGAAACATGGTAATGCAAAAGCGAGATTGTTGATTTACGAGTATTTTGCATGAATTGATTTAGGAGAATCTAATTACACCCGTCCAAGCAAAAGCAGACAGGTCGATGCTCAGAGCCAAAATCATTTTAGTTGGAGATAAGATTTGAAGGGTCTTTTTCAACGAATCAATATATACACCTATATGTTATCTTCTTTCATAGTTCCACTTTTTTTTTTTTTTTTTTTTTTTTTTTTTTTAAATGTAAAAATCTACACAGCTAAGGTTATAATTTGCGGACAAAAGTTTTAGTTTCCTCATCCATCAGTCACCATCCCCTCTCTTTTGTTTTTGTGCTTGTGTGGAGGGTGACTTGCTATGGAAAGCATAGAGATATAGGTGTCATTATCAAACTATAATGTGACTCAACGATGAACTTGACTTTATTTTTATGGCGAGATATGAAATTGGCAAAACAAACAATTGGGGATCAATTTGAATTTTGGGTAATATTTAGTGACTAATTTAGTAATTTAACCATTACCATAAAATTGGAAATTTAACCAACTTCTTTTTATAAAAAAAGATGTTGCTCTCTTGTTGTTTTCCTTTTTATGAATAAGAACTGAAACGGTGAAACCAAGTGGAAGAAACACATGATGGTGAACATAAAGGCATGAGTTCATGTTGCTCTTCTTGTTGTGTTTTTTTTTCTTGAGGAATGAGAACTGAAACCAAGTGCAAGGAATATACAGCTTTAAGGGCAATTAGGTAGATGTTTATTTAATCAGCATAAGAGGCAAGTAAAACACTTCTGGTCCTCTGGACTCTTGATTTCTTTTCCTACACGCATATATTCATGTATCCTCTTACTCTTTTAATTGAGAAAAAAATATATTGTAGCAAAAGGTGCACCTGGAGGTCCTGGATACTGGATGGGCTCTCTCCTCCACGAAGTCTGACCTCTCACCCCTTTTGTTTTTTTAGCAATGTTAGAGATGTAATTTTTTCATAAGTTATTAAGAACTAAGATAATAGGTTATGATTGGGAGACATTCTCATATGAACACACCAATTATACTAGTTTATTGTGCATGAAGCTTTGCGCTTACAAAAACATTACTTCTAGAGTTACTTTTAGTTTATTTAATTTTTGAAATTTTGTTTCTTTAGGGTAGAAATGTATTTAACTAGAAAAAATTGACAATGAAAAATCTAATAATATTTGAACACAATCTGAGTATCAACTTTACCTTAGTAACTAAAAAAACAAATATTATAGAAATAAATTGACATTTTGTCATGTTCCTAAACTTTCAAAAAGGAACAAAAAAGAAAAAAAAATGACAAACTAAATAAGTTAAAGTTATTTCAAATCACAACCATTATTACTCTATTTCTTGTACTTGTTGTTAGTATGCTATATACCATAAATTATAATTAACTATTTATCATTTTTACATAAATCTATTACCTATAGTTAGCCAAATAATGACAAAAATGCTACACAAAAGATTATATTGTTAAATTTTCTCAAAAAGTTAATGCTAAAACTGACATACTTTGCCTGCACATAACAGGAATCTCAATAAATTGATACTTATTACTTTCATATAAACCTACTAATCGCAATCTATCAAAATGTGGCAGAAATATGAGGCAATACAGCAAGAGTTTGGGTTGCTAAATTTTATCAATAAGTGGATGCCAGAAGAGAGATACTCTACCCATACATGACACGAGTCTAAATAAATTGATACTTGTCACTTTTACATAAAATCAATAATAGCAATCTACCAAATTGTGGCAAAAATATGATGCCAGAGCTAGTATTGCTAAATTTTATCAATAAGTGAATGCTAGAAGAGAGATACTCTACCCACACACGACACGAGTCTCAATTAATTGATACTTCATTTTCACATCAATTTATTACCAATCGCAATCTACCGCCTGTACGAAAAATGTGACGCAAAAGCTCGTGTTTGCTAAATTTTCTCAATAAGTTATGCTAGGATCGACAGACTCTGCCCGCAAAAGACACGGATCTAATGTTAGGCAAATGTAGACCGTGAATATATCTATCTAATAATGCACGGATCTATAGCTATAAAAGTCATATGAATTTTGTCGTGACGCCACGTCGCCACCAACCCAAAGACGCCGCGCGCTGCTGTAACAGTTTTACAAAAACATATTAAAATAATAAATAATCCTGTCTAGTTCGTATTACCAACTATTCCATGTGCCATCCAATCCCCAAAAGCCACATAATAATACTATTAAACACTTGCAGAAATTGAGGAAAAAAAAAATTAGAGGGATATTACGGCTACAACAATTTTATAATATTTTTACAACAAATCACAGGTGGTTAGTTGTTATTGGTTCAAATTTGAAACTAACACTAAAATTACTTTTTTGCCCTCACAATAACAACCGGTAACAACCTGTCACTTAGAATTTGTTGTAAAAATATTGCAAACATGTCATTTCTCAAAAAAATATTATTATTATTATTATTTGTAGGGGCTCGTTTTGTCGTAGATCCCCCAACAATACATTTATTTAGAGAGTGGGACGAAGGGTTTGGCGCTAACAGGCTTGCCACCGGTTCTCCGGTGTCCTTCCTTCTTCGAGGGGACTTAGCCCTGTTCTTTTTGGCTTGGGGGTTGCTCCTCGGACGGCCGAGGAGACCCCTCTTCTCAAGAGGGGTACATTCCCTTATATAAGTCTCCTCTGGTTGATCTTAGCCTTACGTCTGTCAATCATCCAGGCTCCTTGCTTTAGAACCTGTCCCATCCGCTATGTTCCCAACCTTACTGTGGGTCGCAGCACCCAAGGTTGCGCCGCTCAGAGGTCCTATCCGTATTAATGCTGCCAGGGGAGTTAGGTAAATGCATTAAGTGTGGATGTGACCACCTGGAGTTTAGGCTAGGAGTGCCGAGGAAGGGGTGTCCTCGGCGCGGGCCTAGTAAGGGCTGAAGCCCATAGACGCCGGCCTGGGACAATTGTCCCTCCTCGGCATGGGCCTTGGGCCGGCCTAAAAGTGGGCTGGGGCTCCCAGGCCCACGGGCCCCACAATAGCCCCTCAAAATCCTGCTGCACGTTCCCTCGGACGGGGAGGAGGGTTTTGGTACCCGCGGCCCTCTCATTTTCCGGAAGGCCTTTCGCTAGCTGATTCTTCCCCGAATGGTCAGCTTGGTGCTTCAACTCTTTGGTAAGCAGTTAGTTTCCCCGTGGGACTGAGTCCGAGGACCATGCGAGACCTAGGCACAGGTGCTGCCTTCAAGAGTAGTGGCTAGCTCTCCGTAGGCTGGGGTCCGAGGACCATGCAAGACCTAGGCACAGGTGCTGCCTTCAAGAGTAGTGGCTAGCTCTCCGTAGGCTTGGGTCCGAGGACCATGCAAGACCTAGGCACAGGTACTGCCTTCAAGAGTAGATAAGTGGCTAGCTCTCCGTAGGCTTAGGTCCTGAGGACCATGCAAGACCTAGGCACAGGTGCTGCCTTCAAGATAAGTGGCTAGCTCTCCGTAGGCTTGGGTCCGAGGACCATGCAAGACCTAGGCACAGGTGCTGCCTTCAAGATAAGTGGCTAGCTCTCCGTAGGCTTGGGTCCGAGGACCATGCAAGACCTAGGCACAGGTGCTGCCTTTAAGATAAGTGGCTAGCTTTCCGTAGGCTTGGGTCCGAGGACCATGCAAGACCTAGGCACAGGTGCTGCCTTCAAGAGTAGATAAGTGGCTAGCTCTCCGTAGGCTTGGGTCCTGAGGACCATGCAAGACCTAGGCACAGGTGCTGCCTTCAAGAGTAGTTAAGTGGCTAGTTTCCCCATAGGCCTGAGTCCGAGGACCATGCAGAGCCTTGGTTCTGTCTAACACTTTCATTAAGTAGGGGTTTGTCCTCGGACCGTTTTTCTGGGGACGATTCCTCCTTCGGTCGGACAGTGATTTTACACATGGCGTTGATCTCGCCTCCAGCTTGAGTCCCCATCTTCTATCTGGGAAGCGCCTCTTGGCCGTTCGTGTTCTGCGCCTGACGCTTCGGTGCGCGGGACGCGCCTTCATTAATGGTCTCGTGAATCAACAGAGGTACAACGGTCTGCGGCCCCCTTGGAATTTGGTGTCTTCATTATTGTCCGCCGCTTCGGTAACTCACTTTTCGAATTCTGCGTGAATTAATTCTCACCAACCCTCCTCCTCTATATAAGGCCTTCTGGGGGGATGGTTTCTCCTCATTCCATGGACCTTCCACCACAACCAGAGATACGTCCTTCCGCCTCTCTGAGCCCCTTTAACACCACCGCCAGGATTGTGACCAAAGTTGGGAGATATGGGATCGAGGGCCGCTGTGGCCGCAGCCCCCACTGGGCTTCCGGCGCGGCGGAGTCCGGGCGTGACCCTGGCAGTGCCGTATGCGGTGGCCAGGTGGGACGTTGTTGAAGTACCTAACGTCTCTCCCCGGGGCGCACCTCCGGTGGAGGAGACACGCGAACTCATGTCATGGTTGGCGCCTGAGTGTTGCCGTCTCCAACGGCCAGTGCTCGGGCGGATTGGAGAGCATCAAGGGAACATCACGGGGGAGGACATTCCGGTGCCCCTGCATCTGCTCCTCACTTTGTTCAAGCTTCCGCCTTGAAGTGAGCCAGCCTCAGCCCCCTTCCCCGCTTTTATTGTCAAGTTCTCCCATTCTCCTGATGCCAATAAAAGCACGGGTTGACACTTCCCCCTCCCTCTAGCTAGTTGTAGAATCGGACCGCCTGAGCCTCCGATTGTAGGATTAGCTTGTAACAAAGCTTGTAAAACAAGCCTGCCTGAGCCTCTGATTGTATTTTGTAACTTTCTTTTTCATGAAATAATATCAGACTCTTTTCTCTTTTCTCTTTTTTTTTTTTTGCTGTTGAATCTTCCATTTTGCTGCGACTGTACCTATTTATTTATTTTTTTTGCGAAGTGACTGTTTAGAACGATCGCCGGTTTGGCGCTAACAGGCTTGCCACCGGTTCTCCGGCGTCCTTCCTTCTTCGAGGGGACTTAGCCCTGTTCTTTTTGGCTTGGGGGTTGCTCCTCGGACGGCCGAGGAGACCCCTCTTCTCAAGAGGGGTACATTCCCTTATATAAGTCTCCTCTGGTTGATCTTAGCCTTACGTCTGTCAATCATCCAGGCTCCTTGCTTTAGAACTTGTCCCATCCGCTATGTTCCCAACCTTACTGTGGGTCGCAGCACCCAAGGTTGCGCCGCTCAGAGGTCCTATCCGTATTAATGCTGCCAGGGGAGTTAGGTAAATGCATTAAGTGTGGATGTGACCACCTGGAGTTTAGGCTAGGAGTGCCGAGGAAGGGGTGTCCTCGGCGCGGGCCTAGTAAGGGCTGAAGCCCATAGACGCCGGCCTGGGACAATTGTCCCTCCTCGGCATGGGCCTTGGGCCGGCCTAAAAGTGGGCTGGGGCTCCCAGGCCCACGGGCCCCACATTATTATTATTATATATTTTTTTAGTTGAGAAAAGTACGATTTCAACATGGGACTGACAAACAAGCGGTTTGGGTGGCTGATAAACGGGGAAGTAGTACATAAACACCAAATTAACTAGTAGTATTTGTTAATTAAATATCTATACTTTTTTTTAAAAATGAATATCTATACTTAATTTGACTAATTTTTTCCCATTCTTATAAATGTGTTTATAGTCCTTAACTAACACTAAAATTACTTTTTTGGCCCAATAATAACAATCAGTAACAACCTGCTACTTAGAATTTGTTGTAAAAATGTTGTAGACATATTATTTTTCAAAAAAATATTATTATTATTATATTTTTTTTTAGTTGAGAAAAGTATGATTTCAACATGGGATTGACAAACAAGCGGTTTGGATGGCTGATAAACGGGGAAGTAGTACATAAACACCAAATTAACTAGTAGTATTTGTTAATTAAATATCTATACTTTTTTTTTTTTAAATGAATATCTATACTTAATTTGACTAATTTTTTCCCATTCTTATAAATGTGTTTATAGTCCTCAACAACCAAACCGTTAGAAAACTATTTAAGATTTAAGATAATATTAAACAAAATTCTCAAGTCTCATACACAAAAACAAAAACCAATAATCATGGAAATCTCAATTGCTCTTACACCCAACAGCTATTGGAGGATAGTAATAATAATAATGATAATAATAAACCCTCTTGAAAAAAGATCTCAATCTTATGGTCCGTTTAGATGGAGGGAGAGTGGAGTAGAGTAAATTTAGTACAAAATTAACTTATTTTTAGCCAACTCTACTCCACTCTCTCTCCTTCCACCCTCCATCCAAATAGGGAATTAGAGTGAGAAATTCAAAATGACATCGGTCATGGAATATCAACTTTTCCATCAAAATTATTTGAAGTTAATGGTGTCTGGTTCAAGAATTTAAGAGCCGTGCAATGAGTTTTGCATATCAGGTCAAGCAACCTTAACTAGTCAAAGGGTGCTTTTATGTTGCCAGCCTGATCGATGACTTGAATAAGTGGATTAATTAGGAGTTCATCATTGGTAGCATCTTCAAGCCATTAGGTAGCAACTTAACAAGACTGCCAAGGGATAAACTAGTGGTAATCGAATTCTTTATGGTGACTCGTGTATGTGGGTTGAAACCCCACATCTTTTGCACAATTTGCTTATCTTAAAAAACAAAATAAAAACAAATTTTATGCATACTTTTAGTAACATGACCTAATATTTAGTATTTAATTGATTTTTTAAAATGATTTAAAACACACGAATAGTCTTATGAATCACCCAATAGTCATAGATTGGAATAATCTTATTAGTCACCTAATATATGAAGGAGGTTATTTCAACATGATTTAGAAGAAAGCTTTGTCCATTATGAATATCCAAATCGGTTTTAGTATTCACTTTGATATTATATATATATATATATATATATACAAAATTAAAATTGAAATTGAATGGATGATATTTGAAAATTGAAATAGATTAGTATTAAGTTAATTTTATCCATTTAAACGAGTGTATAACTCAATTTTGTTATAATCACAAATTTAATACTCATTTAATCTATCATTAACCGAATCAATATCCACACCACATATTTTATTTAAACAAGCTACAATATATGATTTATTAACAAAATTATATAACTAAAGATATATGTAGATGTTTTTTTTTTTAATTGCCATGTAATGGGTTGAAGAAGAATTCTTCTAAATTAGTTCTGAATTAACCTTTTTCCCACTTTCGAAACAAATTTTAATAAGGCGTGGACAGATAAATCCTACTCTAAGTTCTACAATTATATAGCTGTAGCCTGTAAGAGTAGGACCTCTTAATCTACTTCCACAAACTTTGTCCACCCTATATATTTTTTTATTAAATAAAAGAAAAAGAAAAAGAAAAGGAAAAAAAAAAAGAGTGGTTCTTGGATCACAAATTGGATTATTGGAATAGTCTTATGAGTAACCTAATAGATGAAGAAGATTATTTCAACATGATTTAGAAGAACGCTTTGTCCATTATGAATATTCAATCGGTAATCATTTAGTATTCACTTTGATATTATATACATACATATATATATATATATATATATAAAATTAAATTTGAAAATGAATGGATGATATTTAATAATTGAAATGGATAATAAAAAGATTAGTATTAAGTTAATTTTATCCATTTAAATGAGTATATAACTCAATTTATTTATAATCACAAATTTAATACTTATTTAATCTATCATTAAACGAATCAATATCTACACCACATATTATTTAAACAAGCTATATGATTTATTAACAAAATTATATAACTAAAGATATATGTAGATGTTTTTTTTTTAATTGCCATGTAATGGGTTAAAGAAAAATTCTTCTCAATCAATTTGGAGTTAACCTTTTCTCACTTTCAAATTTTAATAAAGCGTGGACAGATAAATCGTACTCTAAGTTCTACAATTATATAGTGGTAGGAGTAGGACCTCCTCATCTACTTCCACAAACTTTGTCCACCCTATATATTTTTTGTTAAATTAAAGAAGAAGAAAAAGAAAAGGAAAAAAAAAAAAAAGTTTGACTTACATACTTTTTCAATCAACATGTCATTTTATTTTAAATATACAATAATAAGTAGTAGAGAGTTTTAATTTTTATATTTTATTTAGTTAGTAGGTAATGTAGTAATTTTGGATTTCCTATTAAAACAAAAAGAGATTCTGATAAAAAAAATATTGGAGGTAAGCCAAACCTAAAAAAAAAAAAGAGGAGTTCTAGGATCACAATTTTGATGTGGCAAATCGTGAATAATTGTCTTTATCTTTTTATGGACATTGGACATACTCTATTTTCTCTATGAATCATAATTTACCACGTTACAGTTATGGTAAAAAGAGTTTTTTTTTTTTTGAGAAACCGGTAAAAAGAGTTGGTTGTTCTAAATTTTCGCTACAAAGGCCTATAGCTTTTTGGTCAGGACCGATACATGAAACTGAAAGGGCAAACAGTTCATGTTATAAAATTCGGCATCTGGCATCTGAAGTCTTTAAAGTTTAAACTTAAAAAAACTTTGAGACGTGTAAAACTTGAAGGCTAGCTAGCTACTTGTAAAACAAAACCCTCTCTCAAAAACAAAAACTCAACGAGGCTGCGCCGTCCGAGTCGCCTCGTTCTTCTGACCGAGTCGGACTCGCCCAGTGTTCGCCATGGACGGCCTCGATCGCTCTCGAGCTTTCTTGAAAGAAGTCAAGCGCCTCGTCATCAAGGTTTCTCACATTTTCTCCTTCTTTAATCTTCTTCTTCTTCTTCCATTTACATTTCCATTCAAATTTTTCTATAATTGAGATATTCTTCCTATTTGTTTTTGCTTAATGAAAATCTCCCATTTTCGGCTGTAAATAAACCGAACCAATGTTTGGATGCTTATACTCAATTGCTCTGTTTCTCAGTTCTATGTATATGCTCTGTGTTTTCTTAGCCCTGAAAATTGTACAGAGAAGGTTTTAATTTTATCATTTCTCACTTTTGGTTAGACATTTAGAACATATTGTGCAAGCTAACTATAATCCAATCTAAATGGAGTAATGGGCTTTCTTCATTTTTTTTTTTTTTTCCAATCACCACAATAACTAAAAATTCCACACATTGTTGTTTTGTTTTCGTGGATTTATTTTTTTGTGCAATTAAAGAAAGCATAAGGTTCTCAAAATGTGTTTTTAGTTTTTTTGGTGTGTGGTCAAAATACATTGTTGGTCCCTTAACCATAGGCTATGAGTGATTTTAGTCTCTGAAGTTAAAAGATATTGCTTTTTAATTCTTGACGAACTTAAGGTCCCAAAAAAAAAAAAAAAATTTAAAGTGATTGATTTTTTAGTCCCTAACAAACTTAAAATGATTGCTTTTAGTCCTTGTGGAGGGATGATCTTAAGTTAGTTTGGCCAGGTCATCAAAGAGACTAAAAATGACTTTTTTCCTCTCAAGTAATTATGAGAATTGTCATGTTGGTATGCATGACTAATTTGAAACCTTGATGCTTTTTACACATTTGTTGATATTGTGCTCTTAACTAATGAAGGTAGGGACTGCTGTTGTTACTCGAGCCGATGGAAGACTAGCGCTAGGAAGACTAGGAGCACTATGTGAACAGGTATACCATTATATATTACCTTATGCTGTTCTCAAACTGGGAATGTTACGATATTATTAAATTTTGAACGTGATGCAGATTAAAGATTTGAGCACTCAAGGTTACGAGGTTATTGTAGTGTCATCGGGTGCTGTCGGCCTTGGCCGCCAACGGCTTAAATACAGGAGATTAGTTAACAGCAGGTTGGACATTGCTGCACATTCAAGGAAAAAAGATTTTGGAATGCAGCCTTAAAAATTAAGCAAGCTTTAGAATGTGTTACAGCGTTACCAAGATTATTTTTTGGGGGGGGGATGGGGGGGTCGATTTCCTTTTTGAGCTAGTTCAAATTGCTTATGAACTTGGTAATTATTTATTTCTTGCAGCTTTGCTGATCTCCAAAAACCACAAGTTGAGCTTGATGGAAAGGCATGTGCCGCTGTTGGACAAAATTGTCTTATGGCTCTCTATGATACATTGTTTAGTCAGGTAATTAAAATGTTTGACCTATATGTATATTTTTTTCTACCATGTTCCTTTTTGTGGTTGTTTTGGATTTAATGTATTAGTCTATTTTCCCAATCTGCAGCTGGATGTCACATCGGCTCAGCTTCTTGTAACAGATAATGATTTTAGGGACAAAGCTTTTAGAAATCAACTTAGTGAAACTGTACAGTCATTATTAGCTCTCAAGGTTATTCCAATTTTCAATGAAAATGATGCAGTCAGCACCAGGAGAGCTCCATATGAGGTATGTTACCATTTTTAACTGCTTTGTTTCTTGCTTGGAAGTAAATTTTACTATTATTGACAAGAAATAGCAGTATGTATAAGAAGCCATTCAGCCAAGAGCTTAATGGCTCAACTGGCACTTCTTGGTGTTCCAAAGGAGGCTTCTAGGGTTCAAATCCCCCTTCCCCCAACTATTGAATTATTATTTATTTTAAAAAATGTATGTAAGAAGCCATTTAACCTAACTTGATAATGCTATAACATGATCAAGCCGTTTAAAAAGACTCTTACAATACTTATATTTTCTGGAGATCTCCTCCTTCATCTCTGAGCTATACTTGCTTTGGTTGGCATCAATAATGTCCTGGTTTTTGCTTATATGAATCTTTTTGGACTTTATTGCCTTAGGTTTTTTCCTCTTAATCGGTTTCAATTTTCAATTCAGTTGCTTTTAAGACTTAGTAGTGCTGAGTATAGGCTGTTACACTTTTAATAATAAATTTTTTTACTAGAGTAAAGAGGGAACCTTATGTACACAGTCCTGATGAGTTTAGCTTGACAAGAAATGGAGACAATGTTTAGGATTGTAATCTTATCTTTTTATACATTAAACTGTCTGGCTTTTGCCATATGACTATGAGGCAAATATACTTGCATGTGTGCGCTGACCCCTATACCAGCAAGAGTACTTTTGGGTTGGGGTACCAAGGGGGAAGGATGGTAGATTCAGGCATTTACCCTTGATTAGTTGGAAATCAGTATATTGTATCTTTTTGGCATGTAAGGCAAGTTGAAAATGTGTTTCCTAGACTCTCTCAACCTATCTCAGTATTTAATGTGCCATTTACTTGTGGTTCTGATTAAGACCTTTCTTGTGCAGGATTCTTCTGGTATATTTTGGGATAATGACAGTTTGGCTGCTCTGCTAGCTTTGGAGCTAAAGGCTGATCTTCTTGTTTTGTTGAGTGATGTGGAGGGTCTCTATAGTGGCCCTCCAAGTGACCCAAAGTCAAAGCTAATCCATACATATGTTAAGGAAAAACATCAAGGTGGAATTACCTTTGGAGACAAGTCTAGGGTGGGAAGAGGGGGCATGACTGCAAAAGTAAAAGCTGCTGTCAATGCAGCTTATGCCGGCATCCCTGTTGTTATCACCAGGTATGCTTTTGTCCTAGAAGCCTGTCCTTCAATACTTGGTTAAACACAAGGCAAGGACAAATGTTACATCTGGGAATATCTTTATTTTGTCCAATTTATCAGAACATTTTTGGGCCATGTGATTGCAAGAGGGAAATAAATAGAAAAAAATAACTTTCTAATTTGTAGAAATAGAAAAAAATATTAAATATCTATTTTTGATAAAATATTAATGTCATTTACTTTTTTTTTACTCATATCTTGCTCATGTACTACAGGTCTTCTATTTAACAAGTTTAGATTAAAAAAGTTATAGCCCTCTACTTCCTCCCTCCCCCACCCTCTTTCTCAAGTCTGGTATCTTATTCTAACAACTTAAATAACTAGTACAACTTTTCAGTCAAGGGAAAGTATTTATTTATAAGCTGTCTGCTTTGCACGATTATGCAATGATTTCTTGGTTGTTTCTTTTGAAGTGGGTATGCTCCTGAAAACATTATTAAAGTCCTTCAAGGAGAGTGTCTTGGAACCCTCTTTCATCAAGATGCACATTTATGGGCCCCAGTTAAAGAATGCAGTTCACGTGAGATGGCAGTTGCAGCAAGGGAAAGCTCCAGGCGGCTTCAGGTATCATCAAGTTGCTTCATGTTTATGGTTCTTCTGCAAATTGGGTCACTCATTCTTCCATTTAAGCATTGTGATTCAGAAGCATCATTACACAGTAATATCTTGTTCTACAGGCCATTTCTTCACATGACAGGAGAAAAATTCTGCTGGACATAGCTGATGCCCTAGAAGCAAATGAAAAACTGATTAAAACAGAAAATGAAGCTGATGTTGCTACTGCACAACAGGCAGGATATGAAAAGTCCTTGATAGCTCGGCTGGCTCTAAAGCCTGGGAAGGCAAGACATGCAAAATAACATAAGATTGACTCTATTGCAATATTAATATATTTCACTTTTAAAATTCCTGTTACTGCTTAGCACTTTGGATTCTGTCCATCTTTATTTTGATCCTGTAAAAATGGTGCCATGTGGGTGTAATGGCCTTATTGGATTACGTGTCTTTATCTTGCACATTGCTAGTTTAAATATTTTGTTCTCAACAAATCAATTGTACTTGACAGATTTCAAGCCTTGCAAACTCAATACGTGTGCTTGCAAACATGGAAGATCCAATTGGTCGCATTCTGAAGAGAACTGAGGTATGCAGGGGAGGTTGTAATGATATTTTCAGGCTTTGGGTAGTCTCACACACCAATTCCAAGGGTATAGATAGGCCAATGATCCTTGGCGCAAACGACACTTCCTTCTCTCACAAGTTTTGGGCATGGTGTGATTCAAAACCCATTGGGTGTATGTGTAACTTATCAATAAAAAAAATGCTAAGGAGAAACAAGCTAGATATTTTTTTCAGATTTATTACAGATAAAAGTCGTACAATCTATATTCCAAAAAGATATTTAGATCTTAATATTGATAATAGGTCTGTGATGTTGCTGATGATTAATTTTGCATCCAGCTTGCAGATGGACTTGTATTAGAGAAAACATCATCTCCCTTGGGTGTTCTCCTGATTGTTTTTGAGTCACGTCCTGATGCGCTGGTGCAGGTATACAGGACCTAAATTGTGGACTAAAATTTGCATTAATTTTTTTTTTTTTTTTCTGGATATTGTGAATGAGTTAATTTGATTTTGTTATAACTTTGGGGCATATTGTTCCTTTATTGATTTATATGATAACCTATCTAGCAAAATGACAACCTTTGTTGGCATTGTTGATTGGGAATATGAAGTAAAAAGCAAGCAAATATTGGGTTATGATGTTTGCAGGGCTCCAATGTTAGGTTGCCTGACCTACAAATGTTTGTTTCCTTGCACAAAATGTGCTTTTAAGGTAGTGTGATGGGTTAAAATCTCTGCAGTTGTGGTCTGGTTTGTGTAATATTTGAAAGAATCAACAGACCTTTCAAAAATCAGATTAAAGTTCTGATGGTTCATATTCTGGAACTGACATTGTCGATATATGTACTGACATATAAAGAAATTAATAAGTAATATGGATTGTTAAAAGACAGTGACAGTTAAAAGAAAAGAATTATAGATTACTTGTAGAGTAGAGATTAGTATCCTATTAAGCTAATGGGCATTAGCTCAAATGGCATCTCCCACCCTTGTAAGAGCAAGGTGGAGAGTGAGGTCTTGAGTTCAAAACCCATTGGATGCATGTGGAACTTACCAATTAAAAAAAAAAACAAAAAAAGGGATTGTTATCCCATGAAGTTTGTAATGACACTAAAAGCAATGGTGTTTATGACTTTATGTACCTTGCTCGAGTTACATTGGTTATTCATTGTCAAGTAAACTTGTTACATAAAAATATTGTGTATGATGCATTACTGTGTGGTTTGTACTTATTCATTTAACTATTTAAGTCATATGAGCTGATTTGGTGAAGAATGACAACAGGCATGATGCTCACATGTTTTGAACCATAAATGTTGGCCTTTTTTCATCATTATAAGACTGGCATTTTTTTTTTTATCATTTGGATAGATAGCTTCATTAGCAATCCGGAGTGGGAATGGACTTCTCCTGAAAGGAGGAAAGGAGGCCAAGCGCTCAAATGCAATCTTGCACAAGGTTTCTCCCTCCTTAAATGACTTTTTTTTTTGGGAATAGATTTGTTTGTAATATCAAAATTTTACTTCATTGTTGGTGAAATTAATTGTTGTTAAGTCACCGTTCTTTGTGAATATTCGTAGATTATCACTGATGCCATCCCGGATAGTGTTGGTGGAAAACTTATTGGACTTGTAACTTCAAGAGAGGAGATTCCTGATCTGCTTAAGGTGGGCAGAGCTAATAACAATAACTGATTTTCTAGACATTAAGTTTTATACCTAAGTTAAAAGTCAGCCTTTACATTTGTGTGCCAGCTTGATGATGTGATTGACCTTGTAATTCCAAGGGGCAGCAATAAACTTGTATCTCAAATCAAGAATTCTACTAAAATTCCAGTTCTGGGTCATGCAGGTTAGGCAAGCTACATATATCTGTTTGTTCATATATGATCTGCAGTGTGTGCTTGATCAGGATTAGTAATCTTCATTCTGTGAGAAGAATATGATAACTAATGCTGCATTGTTTGCTACCAGATGGAATTTGCCATGTTTACCTCGATAAGTCTGCTAACATGGATATGGCAAAGCGAATTGTTGTGGATGCAAAAGTAGATTATCCAGCAGCCTGTAATGCAATGGTAATTTGTTGTAGGCTTTTGTGCTGATAATTTCAATTTCGATGACCTTATATAGTATTTCTGTAAATGAGGGTCTACAACTTTTTTTGGTTGATGTCTTTTACTTTTCTTAGGAAACACTTCTTGTTCACAAGGATTTGAGTCAGAGTGAAGGACTATCTGAGCTTATTGTTGACCTTCGGGTTGAAGGTTGGACTTTTCTTGCAAACCCTTTTTATTTTACATTTGAAAAAAACTTCATACTTTTTGTATCCCTTTTATTGCTGGGGAGGTTGGAAGGTATTTGTAATCATGCTAAATTTCTCTTTATAGTATAGAACCCTTGAACCATCAACTGTGGGTAGTCTTTGTTAGTTTTGACCAATTTAGGTATAAGTCGTGTTTACATGAAACTTTTTCCTCACCTCTTATTTAAAAGCTTGAGTTTCCCATAACTCAATAATTCAAAAAATCAATTAAGACTCTAATTAAAAGTTGCATAACCTTTGGTCAGTTTAGTAAAAATTGTATACTTTGTTTTCTTAATTAAAAATTTGTGTCATTTCAAACCAACACACTCAAATTGAAATGGTGGAAATATCAAAATTATGCCATTTAGGTTTTGCATTCCTGTAATTAGATCAAATTTGACAGCAGTTTAGAAGGTTGAAATTTCATTTTGATATCTTTTATGACTGATATGAATATGATAGCTTACCAAAAGCTCAAAACAAAATGGTGGAATGGAATTATCACTGATACTGCTCCTTCACCCTATTTTAGATGTCTTCAAGTTTGGTATTCTGACTACTGTTACGCAATGCAGTAACCTTCAGGACAATCGAGAAGGTTAAACAACTGATGTGTATCTTTTGCAGGTGTTACTTTATATGCTGGACCACGGGCAAGCTCCGTGCTGAATTTTCCCGAGGCCAGGTCATTTCATCATGAGTACAATTCACTAGCTTGCACTGTTGAAATTGTGGATGATGTATATGCAGCCATAGATCATATACATCAACATGGAAGGTATGATAGCATTTCCATTTTTATAAGAATCATATTAATTCCCTCTCTCTCTGCACACATCTAAAGTTGTCTAGAAGACATTGGGAGATGAATCGATTTTATTTCTAATTTTTTTGGCAGCGCACATACTGATTGCATCATTGCAGAAGACCAGGAAGTTGCTGAAGTTTTCCTACACCAAGTTGACAGGTTGGAGCATGCACACACACACACACACACACACATTATTTACTTTTACTTTCATTGCTTCTGCATTTTTTTTTCTTTGAACTGTTGAATTTGATATACCAATATGGTACTAGTTTGATATTTGTTAATAATTTATTCTGTAATCCGTGATGATAACAATACTGTCACTGTGGTTTGTTTGGCAGTGCTGCCGTTTTTCACAATGCAAGTACCAGATTTTGTGATGGGGCTCGGTTTGGACTAGGTGCCGAGGTATAACATCATTTAGTAATTAGCTCAAAAATTTACTTAAACTAGTAAGTTAACCGTGTGATGCATGGATAATGTTGTAATATTTTATGTAAGATGGTTTTGGAGAATTTTGTACATATATTATAGATAGTTGTTATAGAATTTTATTAGTAATGAGTTTATCATAAGAAGAAACAATTATAAATTTCACATACATATTCATTATAATTATTCAGTTCAAGTAATGAGAAATAAAAAAACAATTTTGGAGGAATATTGTAAAATAAAAGTTAATATAAAATGTGTTTCTCTCTTTCTCCTTAATTCTAAAACAAAATACACATCCCAAAAACCCACAATCAATCACGTCCTTTACAAAACCCACAAATTTACAACGTTTGACCTTTACATCAAAATCGTAATAACCATTGTCGTTCAATATAAAATGCATGCCCCCTTTCTTGGTTGTAGCCAACTTATATGGGTTAGGATTAGATGAGACAAGAATGAAAGAGATAGGTAGATATCATCGAAAGATTGAAGGTGAATGAATTCATTTTTGTTCTGTTGTGACATGGGATGGCATGAAGGGCCATGGGTATGTATATATAAAGGAGTAGAAGTGCAAGAGGTGAAAATGATGAATTGAAATGCAAAGAATTTTGTGTGTATATTTGAGGGAGGAGTAGTCTTGAAACATTGAACCAAAATGATGAATTGAATGCCAAGTGGTGCATTCTATACAAAAAAAATTGAAATATTCTTAAGTGCCACATAAAAAATAAGAACAAATTAAATATTGACTTTTTGTTTCATTTGGTTTAATGTTTCAAGACTTTTCTCTGCATTTATATATATATATTTGCATTTATATATATATTGATTGATTGATGTTATTGATCTTGTATTTGATTCTCTTTAATGGTTTGTTTAGGTTGGGATAAGTACAAGCCGGATTCATGCTCGGGGTCCAGTAGGAGTTGAAGGACTGTTAACAACACGATGGTATGAACTGCTGATCTCTGTTGGTATATTTAATGACATCAAAATTCTTTCTTTTTGGCCCTTTGGTAAATTATAGAAGCATCCCTGATGAGAATATAAAGTTTGTGTTGCAAAGATTGGTAAAGATAAAGAAATCATGCCTCATTCGGAAATAAACATTATAACATATTTTCTTATAACATGATGTAGAGGGGACAACTTGAGGATTGCCTGCGCCTTGGTTGTTAAAGATTAGGTGTCACTTTTTGACTCAACTGTATAACATGCGGATAAAATTTTAGTGAAAAGTATTATTAAATGCAGAAATATATCCCACTGGCATTACAAGGAACTGTAAGGTAAATTATAAAGTAACTGACAATTATTCATCCAAGAAAGAAAATAAGTAACTAACATTTTTTAAATTTGTAAGTTACGCATACATCTAGTGGGTATTGTCTTGACTTCATGACCTTTTCCTCTATACCATTTTATTATTGGAGAAGGAAATATCAGATAAAGTAACTGATATCTCATCATGTGAAACTTAAGCGTGTATTTGGACAAAGCTTAGTTTTTGAAAGTTACAGCTATAACTACAAAACGTGAGGCTTTTTAAAAGTTGTACACGAGTAGATTAGATAATAAAAAAAAGTTAATCCAAATGCACATAGTTGGAGCAATTTATTTTCCTCAGCTATTTTCACATGCCTTTAGTCATAGACTTCATTTACCCCTTAGTTCCCGAAAGGTAAAGAATGCAACATCACAAGAAACATGTTTTAGCAAGGAGAATCTACATAGTTATAATAAGTATGATACTTGTGGCATATGCAGGATTCTCAAAGGAAGTGGACAAGTGGTTGATGGTGATAAAGACATAGTTTACACCCATAAGGACCTCACAAACGAGTCCTGAGTTCGTGGCAAGAGCTTCAGCTGTTCAGCCCACAAGCTGGAAATAAGGGAAAAAAAGAAGTGAGAGAATAAAAGTGTTGTGTTGGCTGTTGTTTCCTATATATCAGTAGTGTAATATAAGGTAGGTTTGATATTAGTTTCTTAGTTCAACTTGGCAAAGAAATAGCCGACCCTGATGAAATCATAACCATCTCATCAGTCCTTCGGCCTGATAATTACTGGTGCGGTTTATTGATTGACTTTATTGCTAGTGACCCCAAATATTTATCTTAAACAATGCTTATTTACAATGTCTCTCAAACTATAAATTTTTGTACCTAAATTTGAGATTGATTTGTAATGTTTATTTTTTTTCATCCGATTAAGGTCAAACTTACAGATTAGTAAATTGGGGTGGGATAGGCGTTACAATTCAACAAGCACTAATCTTTCAATTTGACACGAATCTCTCAATTTAGGGTATTAAAATTTATTTGCAAAAATTTATAATTTAGAACTTATTCTAAATAATCTGTGGGTGCATTTTTTGCTTCAAGGCCAAGGGCTAGACCGGTTGGAGCCTTAGGCATTTTTGCTTGTCCCACATTGGAAAGATTTCCTACCTCTTTCTACCTTATAAGGGATGAGCCAATGGAATAAGAGTATAAATGAAGTAAAGAAATGAATTAGTAGCTTTGATTTTTTGATAAATGAAATAAAGAAATGAATAGTAGCCATTTTATCAAAGAGGTATACATATATATTCTCATATTTGGGGTGTTTAATTGTAAATCATGTGTAGATTCAGTGAGAATAATAATGCATATAACTGTTGCATGAGGTACTTTCTAGTTCATCTAGTAATCACCTAGACATAATCTCTTAAAAAAAAAAACAAAAACAATGTTACATGGAATCCCAAATAATGATTCAAGAGGATCTCCATTGATTTTTATTTTTTATTTTTTCAGAACATACATCCAGCGGAATGCTCATGTATAAGTGGAGCAAATGCCTAGGCTCAATCTCAAGCACTGGTCTGGCAATGCTGTTTTACCACTAATGCAAAAAGATCCTCTTTTTTTAATTATCTTTTTTCTTCTTCACTTCCTCACATATGAAACAGCCCATAAACCGCCCAAAAAATAGAATCACTTTAGTCACATGTAGAAGGCTCTCATCAGAACTCAGCCTGAAAATCAGAATCAAAGGGCTTTGAGAAAATGAGTGCATCTCCAATAGTGAAGGTTCTCCTCGACTCTCCTCTCATTTCCCTTGAATTCCATTTTTCAGGAAATAAACATATAGTAAACAATATTATTCTCAACGGTCTTGTTTCTCAGCCACATCCTTGCATATATACTTGCACACTCCAACACAGATAGTAAACAAAGCAACACATCAAGATACATCTAGAGCTAACAGGGAAGAACAAAAATCAAAATAAAATACCAACCCTCCGTGTGACAACTCAATGAGTGAATAATATGTGAAAAATTTGTGGGACCAACTTTGATAATAGAGTATAAAATTGAATTACACGACGTTCATTCATTGATTGTTACATGGATAGCTTGGTACACCTGTTACAAGAGATACTTTTTGGACCTCACCACAAAGCAACTTTCGATCATCTTGCACCATCAATCTCTATTTCGGAGAAAACTCCACTTATACCCGAGCCATTATCCCCTCTTAAGGGCTCTTCATTACATTCAACACCTCCCTCATCAAGGACGATATCAGGAAGCAAACCCAAATTTTGAGTCAAATGCAATCCCAAAATCGCATTTGTTGTGCTGTCCCCATTTGGTACTCCTTGAACCGCAGTTTTTTGAAGCTGCAATGCATATTCCAAGTCCCACAGCACATCAAGCATAGTAGGCCTTTCAGCTCCATTTTCCTTCAAACATCCCACAGCTGTTTCACCAAATTTTCTCAATGAATCAGGGTTAATGTCTCCCACTAAAAGCGGGTCCATAATCTTTTCAAGTTGTCCTTTCTTTTGCCATAACATCCCCCATTCAGCTAAGTTCACCTCCTCCCTCTTTGGGGAGTCAATAATAGCACGTCTGGCACAAAGCACTTCAAGAAGTACTACACCAAAGGAGTAGACATCAGACTTGTCTGTGAACTGAAAGGACCTAAAATATTCAGGATCCACATAACCAAAGCTACCTTTTATGCCAACACTGAAATGTTCTGGATCATCAGGACCGGATCTTGAAAGGCCAAAATCTGCAACTTTTGCAACATAATGTTCATTCAACAATATGTTTGTTGACTTAACATCACGGTGGATGATTCCCCCATGTAAGCAAGTGTGAAGGTAATGAAGGCCTTTTGCTGCACCAATACAAATCTCAAGCCTTTGCTTCCAGGTCAATGTGGGCCTTTTAGCTGATCTCTGAGAAGAGTTCTCATTGGAATCATACAAATGTTCTCTCAGACTTCCCTTTTCCATAAATTCATACACCAGTATCATCTCAGACCCTTCATCACAATATCCAATCAAGGAAACAAGATGGCGATGGCGAATTCTGGATAAAACCAAGATTTCTGTTGTGAATTCTGGAAGGCCCTGGCCATGCTTTGAATCACTTCGCTTCACAGCCACTTTCTTGCCATTCTGAAGACTTCCTTCATAAACTTTCCCAAACCCACCCTCACCTACCAACCGTTTGGAATCAAAGTTATGAGTAGCACCTTGTACTTCAAGAAGAGGCATCTTCAACTTCAAATTTAAATTACGAACGAGGGAGGCATTTGTCGATCCTTTTCCAAGATGAACCTCTGGCTTTGAACCCACCCCATCAACATGCTTTGCTCTCATGCGTTTTAACAATAACAGCACTACCAAAATGAAAACGAAGGTCACACCACAAACTGTACCTACCACAACAAAAATTAGTTTCTTTTGATCGCCTGGAATATGGACAAAGTCTGATTCTTTAATAAATTCCAGTATCTCCACCCCATTTAGATAGGCAGTTTTAGTTATAGAATCTTCCCTAGGCCCGACACTTATGTTCATATATCCTGAATCATCTGAATCAACCACAAAGTCCCAGTAAAATGGAGCTGCCACCTTATCAGTTTCATCGTAAGGATTTATCTTCTGACTGAAATTGCTATAAATATAGAGATTGAACTCGAGAAAATAAGGGTCTTTGCTAATGATATCACAAAAGTGAAGCCTAACCATATGCCTGGATCTCTTACTCACACCAAATTGCCAACTTATGTTAGAAGAATTTGATCCCATGTTGTCAGTGGGATTCAATTCTTTGCAAGTCTTGTAGACAAGATCTGGGGCACTATAATTATTTCCTCCTAGAACATCATAGATAAGCGTACCATTATAAGTAGCACATGTTTTTGCAGATCCTGCAGAAAGTATATACTCATCATCAGGTATCCAATTCCTCCACAGTGTGTCGTTAGTCTGTGGACCTCCAACATTGACCCTGTGAATTGTATGAAAAACCTGAGATGCTATACCATCGTAACTACCGTTATCCCCCATAGGAGTAACATGAGGGAAACCATCAGTAGTGAAGTTTGGTGGGGCAAGAAAGATTTCTATGGCACTAACTAAAGCAAAAGAGTTCTTATGAGGAGTGAAGTGGATGCTGAACTTGCTTCCGTTGATAGTAAGTAAGAATTCCTCAATCACTGGTGAATTACTATTGTTTTGAAGAGCAAAATTTGATAGCAGGTAAATATTAGAAGCCGAAACATCAAATAGAGCATCAGCCAGATTAGTCCTACCAGACATGAAAGTAAAGAAATGGATACGTACATAGTAGGTGCCCTTGTCAATGATATCAAACTCATAGAAAGATGGATTTGTGAATATTCTTGCAGTTTGATAAAGAGAGTTATTTGTTGATGAGTGGGTGTCACTTACAGTAGAGCTTGGTCCAACAGAGAATGAAAATGAGCTTGAATTTAAGTCACCGACGAAGTTCCTACCATTGACAGTAATGTTGGACTTTGATCCACAGTTGATGAAGTACTTATTTTGAGGGGTGTAAGCTGATGAGAAAAGTAGAAGAGAAAGGAAATATAGAAGGAAGAGAGGGAAAAGGTGAAACTTTTCCATGGAAAATTGGTAGGAATTGCTGCTTTTTAGTTAGTTCCAGTGGGAGAATGGAAGAGAACCTTATCAGCATATATGGAGGAAACTAATGGTCAGGGCCGGCCCTAGGCCAAGGCCACTTAGGCCCCTCCTAGAGGAAGGCCCCAATTTTTGAGAGAAAAATTAATATATTTAAAAAAAAGTTTGGAGATATAAAAAAAAATAGTTTTATTTTTTTATTTTTTCTCTACTTTTAAGAAGTCTGAAGGCCGTTTGGTAGAGGAGTTTGAGTAATATTGTTTGTTATTTTTTGAAATACGTGTGGGTGAAAAAATGTGTAAAAATACGTGTAATGTTGTTTAAAAATTAAAAATATATTGCTAAAATACTCTACCAAACGGGCTCTCAAAGAATTGAGTAATGCTAGAAATAATACACCTTTAAATATATGAGTCTTACAAATAGAGTAATGCTACAGTTATAAACTATTTTACAACATTTTTACAAATTGTTGTTATAGCCAACTTCTTACTGGTTCTCATCTAGATCTACCGATAACATCACTTTTTTATTTATCTATAATTATTTACCACATCATCAGTTTGTAAAAGTTTTTGCAAAAGAATTTGTATCTCTAGCATTTTCCCTTACAAATATATGTTTCACTAATCATAAGAAATAATTCAGATAGGAAAATATTAGAAATATTATTAATTTTACTTGAAAATTTTACAAATTGATGTGACAATTAATATGATATGTGGACATCAATAACCTATTAAATGCATTTTTGAATTATTTTTTGTGATTAGTAATACGTCTTTGTAAGCCTCATGTTATAAAATTTATAATATTCCTAACATCATTCATTCAAATGGTTATTTATTATCTTCTTGAGGTGTCATTAATCGCATTCATTTCTGCATCGTTTGAAAGTTTTTTTAGTAAAATTTGTTATAGCTTTAGCATTTTTTTCCAAAAAAAGCATATTACAAAATGAGAGAAATAGATTTTTGTTATAAAAAAAAATTATGATATTAAATACTAGTTAAATATTAGTTAAGTGATAACAAAAAAATTGCATTTAATTATATTGCCTCAGGGCTCTAAATTTGTTGGCCGCCCTGCAAATGGTGGATGGCAATAATTTGTATTGAACACACATGATATTAGAGGTGTAGGAGAAAGTGTATTGTTGACTTTGACGTTTGAAATCGACATGTTCCCTTCTAAACATGACTACAGTAATTAACGTAATGCCAAGAAAGCGTTTTGTTACTTTATCTATGTCTGCATGCATCATGTTGAATAAGTGTCCAAGACATTTCAGGGATAGAAAAGTCTCCCCAATTATTTGCATCTACCAGAACGTGTGGAAGGAGTAAATCTGGTTCTAGTTAGACACAAATTCTTAAACCAATAAAGAGGTTCCTTGAATGCAAAAGGAAGAAATATCTGGAATCTAACTGGGAAAAAAAAACTCAAATTTTATTTTCTAAGTAAAAGTTTTCTTAAATGGATTTCAATTAATATAGTATCATAAGAGCACTCCTATTTGTTCTGAAATCAAACTGAAATAAAATCTTGATTTCTAAATTTTTGAGAACTAGCTTGTATTTCCATGCCATTGGGTTTGTATTTATATTGATTTGTCTAGTTGTTTATTTTATTTTACTTAGAAAGGGTAATATTGTATGTATAATTATTAAGTGATCTTGAGTCGAAAGCATATGAATTGTTTTAAGGGTAATATCAATTTTTCTAGTTTTTTTACCATGCTTATGAATTTAGTGTGAATGCACGTATTGCTAGGAAGCATCTTGTTATGTCGTAATGTCTGCTTTTTGTTTCTATTGAATAAAGAGTCAAAGTAAGTAGGGGAAACTTTTCTAAATAAAAAAGAAAGAAAAAGTAAGTAGGGAAAAGAGGAGGAACGTAGCACCTTGATGGATGAAATGATTTCTTCCTTTCTTCATCTTCATGTGGAAGCACTGTTGTGTTGGGCACCATTTTTGCTATATTGTATCTTTACCACCATCCCTCAAAACGCTTTCATTTTTATACTAAAAGCAACTTAACTAACTTCTTAATAAAAACCTGGCATTAATACGACAGTTTCTTAGTTCAACTTGGCAAAGAAATAGCCGACCTTGATGAAATCATAACCATCTCATCGGTCCTTTGGCCTGATAATTACTGGTGCAGTTTATTGATTGACTTTATTGTTAGTGACCCCAAATATTTATCTTAAACAATGGGGTTATTTACAATGTCTCTTAAACTATAAATTTTTGTACCTAAATTTGATATTGATTTGTAATGTTTATTTATTTTTTCATCCGATTAAGGTAAAAACTTACAGATTAGTAAATTGGGGTGGGATAGGCTTTACAATTCAACAAGCACTAATCTTTCAATTTGACAAGAATATTTCAATTTAGGGTATTAAAATTTATTTGCAAAAAATTATAATTTATAACTTATTCTGAATAATCTATAGTTTATTGTAGGATATATATAGTTTCAATCAACCCAAGAATTAACGACCTGGTGTCTCTCTCCTATTTTATAAATGAAATAAAGAAATGAATTAGTAGCTTTTGATTTTTTAGTAAATGAAATAAAGGAATGAATAGTAGCCATTTTATCAAAGAGGTATACATGTATATTCTCATGTTTGGGGTGTTTAATTGTAAATCACGTGTAGATCCAGTGAGAATAATAATGCATATAACTGTTGCATGATGTACTTTCTAGTTCATCTAGTAATCACCTAGACATATAACCCCGTTTAGTAGAGCATCTTAAATACACATTTTCAGTTTTTAAACAACATTAGTTGCAGATCTGTGCGATGCGCAGAAAAATTTGATATGATTATTTTTTATTAGATAATTATTGAATTAATATATTAGATTGTATATTTTTAAAAGTTCAATATGTATTATTTGAAATTAGAATTTTTTTATAGTAAGGTATTATATATAGTGAGATATGTATGAAAACATAATACAATAATTTTTATTTTATTTTTAAATTGATAGTGTGAGAACTATTAGACTAAGTTGTAACTAATTATACTTTGTTTATGACTATACAGATATATGCAATTCAACTTTTATAGGTACATTTTCCTCCAAAACATAGATGCACGTCTCTTTCTTTCTCACAATTGAAATTAAGTGAAAAAGTAAATAAAGATAACTATACAATAGATCATTATCAATAAATCATATATCATAAAGTGGAAATATAAAATAAAATAAAATGCAAAAAGAAAAAAATTCCTTAAGTATCTATACATAAAAACATTATTAGCTTAATGATGCTCTATAGTAAATTATATTTTATCTTATTCTCTTTTTGGCATTTTCAGTAAAGATGATCAACTAAGCAAAGTAAAAGTTTACCAAGAAAGTTCAAATTCACTAAAAATTTGATGGTGGAGATGCTAATTATTTGTAATAAAATGACCAAATTAAAAATAAAAAAAGTCAAGGAACTTATAGCAAAATGTTTTTTATACAAAATTCTAGTAGAAGGGAGACTAATAGGCCCTCCACTTTCTTCAAGACATAGGAGATTATAAAAGACCATACATCCTTTGCCTACACTTTTCTCTTTCTCAATTTCACATTACTAAAGAAGTATTTGAAGCTAAAAACATTGTAAATACATCTCTGTTTAGTGAAAGTCCATTGTTAGGCACATTCAAATTCGTAGCCATGTATAAACTCAAATTTCTATTTAAAAAAAAAAAACTACATATTAACCCAAACCAAAATTCAACCAAAGCTATAAGAGTGATTTGTGATGGGAGATTTGAAAAATACAACACAAAAAAATCAAATAAAAAAATCATAAACCTAAAATAGAGTTATAAGAAAGAACAAAAATCAAGAGAGAGAGAGAGAGAGAGAGAGAGTACTCACAATTTTTGTGTAGAAAAAATATGGATTGAATGGAATAAATGATATCAAATTTATACAAAATAAGATAGGGAGAAGAAAAGTCAAAATATAAGAAAGAGGAAATGATGAAAGAAGTTTGACGGTAAAGTAAAGAGTAGTAGGGAGATAAAGAGGGAAAGAGGGAGGGGAAAAGTTGGAGGAAGAGAAGAAGAGTTTTTATTTATTTTTTATTATTAGAATAAGAAGATGAAAAGTTTAAATATTCAATTTTAACAATTACTTGAAATTAGAAAGAAGAAAACGAAAATTTGAAATCAATTTATGTACTTGAATATAATCAAACATTTGCATCTAATGAATAGTCAAATATGTGCATATATCCACTAAAAAAAAATTTATTCAATTTTAACAATTACTTGAAATTAGAAAGAAGAAAATGAAAAGTTGAAATTAGTTTGGATAGTTGAATAGTCAAATATTTGCATTTAAAACAAATGAATGATAACATGTTGAATAGTAATGGAGTGCATTAACAGGTTTGTCTATAAACTATATTTGATAATTTTTTATAAAATAAAATAGAAAAATCATAAAAGAATTTCTTTTTTAAGTATAATGTGGCTGATGAGGTGGCTCAACATGAGTATAGCAACATTAAATTCAACGTCTCAGCTTTTAGATATAATATAGATTACACACATTTTCATCCACATGTATTTCAAAAAAATACAAACAACATTACTCAAACTCCTCTACCAAACGGGCTCATAATCTCTTAAAAAAAAAAACAATGTTACATGGAATCCCAAATAATGATTCAAGAGGATCTCCATTGATTTTTATTTTTTCAGAACATACATCTAGCGGAATGCTGTTGTATAAGTGGAGCAAACGTATTAATGTGTGTTTGGATATTGCTTATTTTGCTGAAACTGAAAAATTATTACTGAAAGTACTATAAATAAAGGTAAAAGTTAGTTGAAATAGTATAGTGGAACCCATGAATAGTATCAAAAGTGCAGTGAGGCTTATGAATAGTAATAAAAATAAGCTGAATAGTGAAATAATTTTAATTTTTCATCCACATCCAAAAGCAAGCTTAATCTCAGCGCATGCCTAGGCTCTATCTCAAGCACTGGTTTGGCAATGCTGTTTTTACCACTAATGCAAAAAGATCCTTTTTTTTCTTTTTTTTTTTTAATAAATTTTTAATTGTCTTTTTTTCTTCTTCACTTCCTCACATATGAAACAGCCCATAAACCGCCCAAAAAATAGAATCACTTTAGTCACATGTAGAAGGCTCTCATCAGAACTCAGCCTGAAAATCAGAACCAAAGGGCTTTGAGAAAGTGAGTGCATCTCCAATAGTGAAGGTTCTCCTCGACTAGTCGACTCTCCTCTCATTTCCCTTTAATTCCATTTTTCAGGAAATAAACATATAGTAAACGATATTATTCTCAACGGTCTTGTTTCTCAGCCACATACTTGCATATATACTTGCACACTCCAACACAGATAGTAAACAAAGCAACACATCAAGATACATCTAAAGCTAACAGGGAAGAATAAAAATCAAAATAAAATACCAAGCCCACCGTGTAACAACTCAATGAGTGAATAATATGTTAAAAATTAGTGGGACCAACTTTGATAATAGAGTAAAAAATTGAATTACACGACATTCATTCATTGATTGTTACATGGGTAACTTGGTACACCTTACAAGAGATACTTTTTGGACCTCACCACAAAGCAACTTTCAATCATCTTGCACCATCAATCTCTATTTGAGAGAAAACTCCACTTATATCCAAACCATTATCCCCTCTTAAGGGCTCTTCATTACATTCAACACCTCCCTCATCAAGGATGATATCAGGAAGCAAACCCAAATTTTGAGTCAAATGCAATCCCAAAATCGCATTTGTTGTGCTGTCCCCATTTGGTACTCCTTGAACCGCAGTTTTTTGAAGCTGCAATGCATATTCCAAGTCCCACAGCACATCAAGCATAGTAGGCCTTTCAGCTCCATTTTCCTTCAAACATCCCACAGCTGTTTCACCAAATTTTCTCAATGAATCAGGGCTAATGTCTCCCACTAAAAGCGGGTCAATAATCTTTTCAAGTTGTCCTTTCTTTTGCCATAACATCCCCCATTCAGCTAAGTTCACCTCCTCCCTCTTCGGTGAGTCAATAATAGCAGGTCTGGCACAAAGCACTTCAAGAAGTACTACACCAAAGGAGTAGACATCAGACTTGTCTGTGAACTGAAAGGACCTAAAATATTCAGGATCCACATAACCAAAGCTACCTTTTATGCCAACACTGAAATGTTCTGGATCATCAGGACCGGATCTTGAAAGACCAAAATCTGCAACTTTTGCAACATAATGTTCATTCAACAATATGTTTGTTGACTTAACATCACGGTGGATGATTCCCCCATGTAAGCAAGTGTGAAGGTAATGAAGGCCTTTTGCTGCACCAATACAAATCTCAAGCCTTTGCTTCCAGGTCAATGTGGGCCTTTTAGCTGATCTCTGAGAAGAGTTCTCATTGGAATCATACAAATGTTCTCTCAGACTTCCCTTTTCCATAAATTCATACACTAGTATCATCTCAGACCCTTCATCACAATATCCAATCAAGGAAACAAGATGGCGATGGCGAATTCTGGATAAAACCAATATTTCTGTTTTGAATTCTGGAAGGCCCTGGCCATGCTTTGAATCACTTCGCTTCACAGCCACTTTCATGCCATTCTGAAGACTTCCTTCATAAACTTTCCCAAACCCACCCTCACCTACCAACCGTTTGGAATCAAAGTTATGAGTAGCACCTTGTACTTCAAGAAGAGGCATCTTCAACTTCAAGTTTAAATTACGAACAATGGAGGCATTCGTCGATCCTTTTCCAAGATGAACCTCTGGCTTTGAACCCACCCCATCAACATGCTTTGCTCTCATGCGTTTTAACAAGAACAGCACTGCCAAAATGAAAACGAAGGTCACACCACAAACTGTACCTACCACAACAAAAATTAGTTTCTTTCGATTGCCTGGAATAGGGACAAAGTCTGATTCTTTAATAAATTCCATTATCTCCACCCCATTTAGATAGGCATTTTTAGTTATTGAATCTTCCCTAGGCCCGACACTTATGTTCATATATCCTGAATTATCTGAATCAACCACAAAGTCCCAGTAAAATGGAGCTGCCACCTGATCAGTCATTTCATAAGGATAGATCATCTGGCTAAAATTTCTATAAATATAGAGATTGAACTTGAGAAAATAAGGGTCTTTGCTAATGATATCACAAAAGTGCAGCCTAACCATATGCCTGGAACTCTTACTCACACCAAATTGCCAAGTTATGTTAGAAGAATTTGATCCCTTGTCGACAGTTAAATTCAATTCTTTGCAAGTCTTGTAGACAAGATCTGGGGCACTATAATTAGTTCCTCCAAGAACATCATAGATAAGCGTACCATTATAAGTAGCACATGTTTTTGCAGATCCTGCAGAAAGTAGATACTCATCATCAGGTATCCAATTCCTCCACAGTGTGTCATTAGTCTTGGGACCTCCAACATTGACCCTGTGAATTGTATGAAAAACCTGAGACGGTATACCATAGTAATCACCATTTTCCCAATAGGAGTAACATGAGTGAAACCATCAGTAGTGAAGTTCGGTGGGGTAATGAAGTTCGGTGGGGTAAGAAAGACTTCTACGGCGCTAACGAAGGCAAAGGAGTTCTTATGAGGAGTGAAGTGGATGCTGAACTTACTTCCATTGATAGTAAGTAAGAATTCCTCAATCACTGGTGAATTACTATTGTTTTGAAGAGCAAAATTTGATAGCAGATAAAAATCAGAAGCCGAAACATCAAATAGAGCATCAGCCAGATTAGTCCTACCAGACACGAAAGGAAAGAAATGGATACGTACATAGTAGGTGCCCTTGTCAATGATATCAAACTCATACAAAGATGGATTTGTGAATATTCTTGCAGTTTGATAAAGAGAGTTATTTGTTGATGAGTTGGTGTCACTTACAGTAGAGCTTGGTCCAACAAAGAATGAAAGTGAGCTTGAATTCGAGTCACCGACGAAGTTCCTACCATTGACAGTAACGCTGGTCTTTGATCCACAGTTGATGAAGTACTTATTTTGAGGGGTGTAAGCTGATGAGAAAAGTAGAAGAGAAAGGAAATATAGAAGGAAGAGAGGGAAAATATGAAACTTTTCCATGGAAGGAATTGCAGCTTTTTAGTTAGTTCAGTGAGAGACTAGGCTGGAAGAGAACCTTATCAGCATATATGGAGGAAACTAATGGTGGATGGAAATAATTTGTATTGAACACACACACGATATTAGAGGTGTAGGAGAAAGTGTATTGTTGACTTCGACGTTTGAAATGTCCATGTTCCCTTCTAAACATGACTACAGTTACGTAATGCCAAGGACGCGTTTTGTTACTTTATATGTCTGCATCATGTTGAATAAGAGTCCAAGACATTTCCAGGATAGAAAAGTCTCCCCAATTATATGCATCTACCAGAACGCGTGGAAGGAGTAAATCTGGTTCTAGTTAGACGCAAATTCTTAAATCAATAAAGAGTTTCCTTGAATGCATAAGGAAGAGATCTCTGGAATCTAACAGGGAAAAAAAAAAAACTCAAATTTTATTTTATAAGTTAAAATGATCTTAAATGGATTTTAATTAAAATAGTATCATAAGAGCACTCCTATTTGTTCAGAAATCAAACTGAAATAAAATCTTGATTTCTAGAATTTTGAGAACTGGCTTTGTATTTCCATGCCATTCGGTTTGTATTTATATTGATTTGTCTAGTTTTTTATTTTATTTTATTTAGAAAGGGTAATATTGTATGTATAATTATTAAGTGATCTTGAGTCAAAAGCATATGAATTGTTTTATGGGTAATATCAATTTTTCTAGTTTTTTGACCATGCATATGAATTTAGTGTGAATGCAAGTATTGCTAGGAAGCATCTTGTTATGTCGTAATGTCTGCTTTTTGTTTCTATTGGATAAAGAGTCAAAGTAAGGTTTTCAAAAAAAAAAAAAAGAGTCAAAGTAAGTAGGGGAAACTTTTCTTAACAAAAGAAAGAAAAAGTAAGTGGGAAAAGAGGAGGAACATGCACCGGGACCTACTCGGTAAAAATCTTTACGTGTTAAATGGGCAGAGTTGTGGACCACTGAAATAAATAGAAGATTGCTGACAGTATTGATAGTTTTACGTGGAAAGAGGAGTTAAAAACAGTAGCACCTTGATGGATGAAATGATTTCTTCCTTCCTTCATCTTCATGTGGAGGCACTGTTGTGTTGGGCACCATTTTTGCTATATTGTATCTTTACCATCATCCCTCAAAACGCTTTCATTTTTATACTAAAAGCAACTTAACTAACCTCTCAATAAAAACCTGCCATTAATACAACAGTTTCTCAAACTACCCAAGATTTTTCACCCAACAACTGTTTCTTCTATGGTATGTTTGGCAGTTCGGAAAGAAAGGAGAGGAAAAGGTATAATGGGGGAGGTAGAGGAGAGAGAGGAGAATGACATCTTAGAGAGTTACTGTGATTCATCTAAGCAAAAAAAAAATCGTTTTATAGCTGTTTGAGACCAGAAATTTGCGAAAATATTCTGCAGAAACCGTTTCTCTGTTCAGTCAAATCAGCACTTTCACACAGCGCCACTGAACCACACAATAAAGTAAATTTACTCACAAATATTAGATCCTACATTGTATGTATGGCCCGGACGTTTGTAATGTATACGTTCCCTTCAAAATGAAACAACAGTTTAGTTTTGCTAGGAAGCATCTTGTTATGTAATGTCTTGTTATGTAAAAGTCTTCCCAGTTTATAACTACTACTAGAGGGGGTGGCCTATTAGTAGAAAGCCCTTATGACCCATTAAACCTATGAGTTTCGGAGTTGAAATTAACCTATGAGTTTCGGAGTTGTAATTTCAAGTAGTAGTCTTATGCATGGAGTTCAATGAGTGACCATACTTACAAGCCCTCCTTTTTTTTTTAGCTATTAAAAAAAGAAGAAGGATTTATTGCGCCTGCCAAGTATTAAGTAGGGAAAAGAGGAGGAACATGCGCTTAGAGCTACTCTAATTGACACTGTAAACGTTTTATAAATTGTCATAGTACTGGAGCACTGAAATAAATAGAAGGGTATCTCAAAAGATGAATGTTCACAAGATTTATGGTTTTATGTGGAAGAGGAGTTAGTAGACTAGCAGTAGCACCTTGATGGAGAATATGAGTTTTGCATTCATGTGGAAGCACTGCTGTGTTGGGCACCATCTTGCTAGCAATGGACTCAACGAGTCCTTTCCTTTCCCCACTCTAGCTTCGGTTCTGCAATTGAGCTCCAATTGCAATCTCCAAGTCACTTTGGTAGTTTTGTGGTGGTTGCAATGCTTCCCAAGCTCCAAGCAACACTAACAACTCAAAGGTAGTGATGGGTTTGATCTCCTCTCTTGAATTTGGTTGTTGAGAGAGAGAGAGAGAGAGAGAGAGAGAGATCTGAGTTTTGTTCTAGGGTTTATGGGTTCTCGCCAAATCTTATGGGAATTCAAGGTGTCAAAATCGTGGGAAATGATACTTAAATATATAGGCTAAGAGGCTTAAACTGTAGAGAATTCAATTATGAGATTCTCTTCGGTTCTCTGATTTTCATACAATACAAACTTTGTATGAATAAGCCGCGAACTCACTAGTCCAACAAATTTTCAAACTTCAATTCCGTATCTTCTTTCGATTTCTTGCCTTGTGATCATAGGAGCGAAAATACTCAGCCGACTTCCCTTTTTGCACTATGACCACTTGAACTCACAAGCTCAATAAAATTGAAAGCCCACAAAATTACATAAAAACAATTAAAGTTGAGACCTAAAATACGATCAAATTTGTCATGGAATCAGTCAACATTACAAGTGCTAACATCATGCAATCCAGAGACCTACTGGGGGTCGAATCCAAGATGTCTAGGAATACAGCTTATCCCAAGCCTCTAACCACTAAGCTGCAACCTGACAGGCCATAAATGGCCTAAACATTCCCTCCAGAAAATATCATGCATTCATGTGAGCATGATACAACAACATCAAAGCTTTGCTTTAAGCTACTATAAGCAGCATATGACCTTTTTCCCCAAATAATTTGATATTGATATGGATCTTCATCAGAACATTGAAAGAGTTTACAGAACACTTCAGGAGTTATAAACAGATCCATTCAATCTTATTTAATTCTAAATTTAATTGAAACAACACCTTCATTTTTATATCAAAGCAACTTAACCAACTTTTCAAATACAAGCCTGCCACAATGTCAAACTAGATTAGTTTTTCATGCCACAACTATTTGTTAATGACCAAGTGTGTAACTATCATACTCTTTTACATGATAGGTTCTGTAAATAAATTGCAGCAACAGTATACCTCTATGCATAAGAAAACAAATAATCCAAACTTCGTCTTCGAGTTCTCTTCTACCAAAGTTGCTGTATTAGGCAAAAGTTCAGGCTTCAAAGAACTTCTTAAGTTTCTTCATCCAAATCAAATCTTCTTTACTGTGCTTATTGATCATGTACTCGTGCAAGAAATTAAATGTGCTGGGCTTGATTCCTCTTATTCTCAAATACCTCTTGAAAGCCTTCTGCAGGTCCTTATCCAAATCACTGGAAAAGAAAACAGGAAGACACTCATTGATCATAAAAATATATAAACCACAATAATGAATTGATGATATACGAGTAAGAAGAATATATGCTTACACGAAGCTAGGACCCTCATAGGTATTCTCATCATCAGAAATTTCAGGAAGTTTAAATACCAAGCTGTCAATCTCAATTTCATCAGGGTAAGAAATGCAACTGAACTCTAGACGTCTGTCACCATACTCAAGCCTACATGGGTAAAAACCTAAACGGTGTTTTCGACTAGGTTTTATCTGCTTAGAGACACTAACAACTAGTGGCAAGATAGATAGTCTGGGCTTTTCACTGTTATCATTCCCATCATGATGATCATTATTTTCACCAGTAAATATATCAGGCATGTGAACTTCAACTTCTATCTCTTCACCTTGGTATTTTCTTTTCAGTGTTAGAGTTTGAAATCCTGGATTATCCACAATTTCAAAAGGAAAATCACTTGGAATCTGTTCAACCTATCAAATAAAAAGAAGCAATCGCCACCATCAGTAAGGTAATAAATGTTTGTAAAAGCAAAAGAAGAAAAAAGAAAATGATATGGTAAGATCCTAAAGCACTACTTTACTTGAGTATCAATAGTTTAAAAGATATCTACATCAAAGGAAGTTTTCACAAGCAATTGACAAATGTATACAAAAACGTTCAGTGAACATTAACAAACCAGTAAATGCTTCTATGAGTTCTGCAAAATCAAAACTATTCAGAGTATTATCTCCAAAATCTACCTCTGAAAACTCTGGATCATCTGGCTCTTTTAATAAAGCCAATGAGTACAGCTGAATAACAACCCATATAAGAGGCGTTACTAGCTATCACCGTAACTATCATGGGTCTTAATTCTGTTTGTCTATTTGAAAAGTCACAAGAATAAAAAGAATAACTTCAACTTTTAAAAAAACCTCCTCTAGCAGCTCGCATGCTAAGATTTGCATTATTCAAAACTCTATCCTCCTTTCTTTTCTTGCCTTTTTATTTTCATTTTTCAGTGACAATACAGCGAATGAAATTCCCTTTCTTACTAAAGATATTGACAATTCAGGACCCGAAAACAGAAGCAAAATCTCAACCCCACCTAACTACATTTTTTGACTAAGTTTATGCAATTCAGAACATCTAAAGTCATAACTTTTGAAGCTTCATTTCCCTCCATTACATTCCTCTTGGAGCAACAAAAGTCGCCTGAATTTTATTCTTTTTGAGAAAGAAAACCTTTTCTACACAAGCAAACAGAGCAGCATGTAGCAAACGTTCAAGGAAATAAAATCCTAGATATCAAATTATTGATTTTTCCGTGCCCAAACACAACCATTCGATGAAATTGAGGTGGGCTTTTCATCTTCTCCCCAAAAAACTACAAAAAAAACCCATATAAGTTCCATTTTCTTTTCATTTTCCCACACTTTCTCAGCAACCAAACAGCCCATAACCCCCCCCCCCCCCCCCCCCCAAAAAAAAGAAAAAGAAAAAAAAAGACTTACCCGGTCATGACCATCAGCCTCCTGCAAGCATTGAATCTTAGACTGAATCACAGGTAGAAGGGTCTCATCAGAGCTGTGCTTATTCGAAACAGAAGAGTAGTGAAGGTTGGGAACCAAAGGGCTCAAAGAGGAGTGGGTTATGGCTGTAAAGAGGGCACAGTGGTAATTTCCATTGCCACGAGCGAGTTGACTTGTGAGTGTGGTCAAAGAAGAAGCCGACTTGCGAAGAATGGAAGTGAAAGCCATTTCTCCGACTTGCAGAGAAGCCCTTCAGGGTTTTAGAGTCACAAGGGTACAAGGATTTTGGGCTCTCGGACTCGAAGGGTTTTAAGGGTTTTGACTAATTAGCACGTTTAAAGTTTTGGAATTGTTTTTACTTTACTTTTTATGTTTCAATATTTTTATTTTAGCCTTTTGATTTCATTTTCATTTTTGCTCTTTCAGTTTCAAAATTTTCATTTTTATGTTTGATTCAATTTTATTAAGTTCTACATTGTGTAATTATTTAATAAAAATTCAGCTTGACATTTAACAAAAAATTTATTAGATCACCTCATTGCTTCATTCATTAGCCACGTATACAAGAAAATTAACAGAATTAGAGAGACCAATAGTCTTTTTTGTTAAACTTTAGGGATTAAAGACACTTGTTTAAAAAATTAAGGACAAAAAAGCATTTATCATGTCATTTGAATCCCACATGTTTTTTTCTCTTTTAGAAATACCAAAATGTGCCAATTAGTTGAGCTACAAGGTTTTTTTTTTTTTTTGAGAGATAATTACAACATGCTGCTAACCCCGCAGCTCGAACCCTTTCCCTCCTAGAGCCCCAAGCACTTTGTGCATGAAGAGGTGTCAATTCAACTACAAGGCATTTGACGAGCTACAAGGGTTAAACATTCATAAATGGCCTAAATGTTCCCACCAAAAAAGATCATTTAAGCATTATACTGTATTTTGTGGCAAATGGGTGGGGTGGGTTCGGTCATAAATATGATGGATATATAATTACTTATTTACCCATTTATTACTCATTTAAATATAAATTAAATATCTATTATCCACCAAACTCATTTAATATAGTGACTCGCCCATTTAATCCAAAATGACCCAAGTATCCTCTTGACCTCCAAAAGTACCAAAATACCCCAAAATATACAAAATTACCAAAATAGCCCTTTTGGTTTCTAAGATAGCCCGACCAATGTTTGGTATCCGAGAAATTGATTTACCCACTGTTTGGTTTCTTAGAAAATTGAGAATCAAACAAAATGAATATTCACTTTTGACTATGATCTTACATACAATTCTAATTTTAAGAGTAAAAGTTACTCAAATAAGCAAAATAAATTTAGATCAAATTTGAGTTAGATTCACAAAATCACCAAGAATTCAATTAAAAGCAAAACACCTATATGCATAACAACATCATATTAGTACCAAATCAAATGAATACCGAACTATGATTGTATAGTACACAACTCCAAACACCGTTTGTTTCCCAAAAAAAATTTAACACCGAAATTTTCTCGAGAAAATATAATTTACAAAAAAAAAATCAGCACAAATTGAAATTTTTTCATCGATTTAAGATGATTTCTTCGTTGTTGTTTCAAGCTTCAGCCTAAGATTCGTAGATTTCATGAACTACAAATCAAAATATTTTTGTTTTTTTTTTCCAATCGAATTGAAAGGAAATCGAAAAATTTTCAAGAAATTTAGTGTGTTTGGTATTGGCTTAAAAAATTAGCTTTTTTTACTATTCAGCTTATTTTTGCTACTATTCATGGGTCCCACTATACTATTTCAGCTACTTTTTAGCTTTATCTATAGTACTTTCAACAAAAAGTTTTCAATTTTAGCTAAATAAGTTGTTCCTAAACAGACACTTAGACAAGGAACTCCAAAGGCTTGGAGATATTGAAAGTTCTTGGTTGGAAAAATGAGCAAGAGATAGAAAGGGGTAGAGAATACGTTTGGTAGCTAAGAAAATGTGAAGGAAAAGGCAAGAAAGTCAACGGGAAGAAAGGTGAGGGAGATGGGGTCTGGCGGTTGTGTAGAGAAGCTAAGTTAGGCTTGGGGTATTATTATTAACTAGCGGATTGCCCTGTTGTAAGTTTCTATGTAAGAAGGTTATGGAAAATGTTGAACATATATTAGAGTAATAATATGAATTATTGTTGCGATAACATATAAGGTGATAAAAAATATAGACTATAACATAATTGTTATAAAAATTAGAAATTAGATGAAGCAAATAGTTTGTCATAAAAAGCGAGAATTTTAAGTTGCACACATATATCCATTACAAATTTTTTTTTTTTTTGGATGCTAAATTGATATGAAGCCTCTTAATTTGGAAATACACTTCAATGACTATGGTGTGCATTTTTATGAGAAAACAAAACAATACAAAACAACACAACACAAAATTCAATTTTGGTTGTAATCCTTTTCGAGTTCTTTCTCAATTGGATACCTCAAAGTTACATGCTTTAAGGGCTAAATGCCAATCATTCAAAGTTACGTGCAAATATGAGATTAAAGGTTAAATACAAAATTACTCTAATAAAGCACCATATAACAGAACCTCATGTTTTAAAATAATATATATGAAGTTATTTTTATGGTTGCACATTTCCTTTGTGACAGAATCATTATTACAGATAGTTTAACAATGGAAGAACACCAAATGACCAAATACGGTGCTATGGAACTCAAGAGAAGATACCAAATTGAATTATAATATATTGTACATATAGTAATAGATGGTGCCAAGAGTGAATTGTCACAAATTCCAAATAATTTGTAAATAAAAAAAAAAGAAAAAAGAAAAAGAAATCAAATGAATTTTTAAAGCCATATGGTTACCAACTTACCACTATAATTCCATTTAAAAAAAATTGTACATGTTTAAGGCCAAGTGACTCAATATTGTATCTTTGAAAGAAATCTAAATTGACGCAAGACCAAATAGGGTCCCGTTGTGTGTGTTGGGTCACCACCAGCAACCATCACCATATTCACCCTTAATTGGCATCATCAAGCAGCCAAGCACATATGAAATCATTTGCTAAAATAATATCTGTAGACACATGCCATGTTAGATTTATCTAGCTAATATCAATTCTCCAATCTTATACTAATCCTTGATGCTTTTTTTTTTTTATTGTACAATGAGTAAATTTGATCTTAACACAACCAAAAATTTCAAGGAATATAGAAATAACACTATAGGCTGCCAATTCATGTACTCCAGTCTCCATAATTAACCCAAATAAAAAACAATTACCATGTGATATCACCATGACCGATCTTGGATTATTCCATCCATGACATTCACTTTCTTCTTCAATGCAAGCTTCAAATCCTCGATTGTTGTGATTCAACGATGTAGTATCTTCACACACAAATAGAAAGAAAGAAGGAAAACAACTATTTTCTTGTCAAAATGAGTATTAGCTTTCAATATAATTTTAGTTACAGCCATATGCTTGTCAACATCTAGAGAGAGAGAGAGAGAGAGAGTACCAGAGGAAGTGTCATCCGGCAAATTAAGGACAGAGATATGAATGGTGATTCCCAACATGATCACAACCCACAAGGTTCAATATACTTTTAACCCTGCCTTCTTCACATTAATGCTTTCACATTTGTATTCTAGTTCTAGTACTTATATAAGAAGATTGGGAATAGGAGAAGTTAGGCAATGCAAGAGTTACATGTGAAGGTGGAGACGAAAAGTCCAAATCTGATATGAAGGCCGGGTAAATGAAAAGCATACTAATTTCTTTTAAGATAAGGATATTCACCCTTTTAAATGAGAGAGAAAGAGAAATTACCACATGGCACTCATTAAACATTTAGGTAAGGTGGAAGGTCAAACAGGAAAATACTTAAAGGCAGTTGTTCGGGTATGCTAAAAGGGAGCACTATATGGCAGAACCTCATGCTCTCCCGTATGAGGTCTCTGCTTTTATATATATATATATATATTGATTGATGATTGATATTGATATTGATTGATGATTGATTTTTTTAATGTATTAAAAATTTTAGATGGGTATCCCTTGGTATCCAGTGGGTTTACCCATTAAAACTCATTTAATTGAATTACCCAATGTCTTTACCCATTTAACCCAAATGTTTAATTAGGCTGGATTAAGGTTTAACCAAATTAGGCGGATAATGGATGGATTAATAGGTTTAAATAAAAATTGCCACCCCTATACAACAATTAAGCAACATCACAGCTCATATGACCTTTTTCACCAAATTATTTGAGATTGATATGGATCTTCATCAGAACATTAAAAAAGGTTATGGAACACTTAGGATTTATAAACAGATCCATTCGATCATAGTTGGTTCTAAATTCTAATTGAAACAACACTTCCATTCTATATCAAAAGCAACCTAACTAACTTCTCAATAAAAGACCTCACCCAACAGGACCAACACGACTAGTTGCTAAAGACCAAGTGTAACTATCATAGGCCTTACATAAAAGGCTCTGTAAATAAATTGCAGCAACAGTATATCTCTATGCAGAAGAAAATATACAATATCAAAACTTGGTCCGTGAGTTCTTTACTACCAAAGTAGCTGTATTGGGCAAAAGTTCAGGCTTCAATGAACTTCTTAAGTTTCTTCATCCATATCAATTTTTTTTTACTGTTCTTATTGATCATGTACTCATGCAAGAACTTAATTGTGCTGGGCTTGATTCCTCTTAGTTTTAAGTACCTCTTGAAAGGCTTCTGCAGGTGAGGCAAATCACTGGAAAAGAAAATGTGAAGGCACTCATAAATTATAGATATTTATAAATAAAAAAAATACATATACCATGATATTGAATAGATGATATACAAGTATGAACAATAAATTCTTACTTGAAGCTAGGGCCCTTATAGGCAATCTCATCCTCAGAAATTCCTGGACGTTTAACTGCCAAGCTGTCAATCTCAATTTCATCAGGGTAAGAAATGCAACTAAACTCTAAACTACGTCTATTCTTCTTAGAGACACTAACAACCAGTGGCAAGCTAGATAGACTAGCCTTTTCACTATCATCCCCATCAGGATCATCATCATTTTCACTGGTAACTAGATCGGGCATGTGAACTTCAACTTCTATCTCTTCACCTTGATAAGTTCTTTTCAGTGTTAGAGTTTGAAGTCCTGGATTATCCACAATTTTGAAAGGAAAATCACTTGGAATCTGTTCAACCTATTAAATAAAAAGATGCGATCACCACTATCAGTAAGGCAATAAATAAGTGTATAAGCATACTCATCAAAAGAAGAAAAAAGAAAAAGACATGGTAAGATCCTAAAGCACTACTTTACCAGTATCAATAGTTAAAAGACATTGAGGCTGATAGCCAGGGTCTGTATTCAAGCAGGCTATGTACTGATTCTGTTTAGTTTTTATGCAAGTTTCCCTTCTTACCCAAAAAAAAAAAAAAAAAAAAAAGGTTAAAAGACATCCACATCAAAGGAAGTTTCCACGATTGATCGACAAATGTATACAGGAATATTTGTTGAACATTAACAAACCAATAAATGTTTCTCTGAGTATTGCAAAACCAACACTATTCAGAATATTATCTCCAAAATCCATCTGAAAACTCTGGATCATTGGGCTCTTTTTTATTATAACCAAGAAGTGCAGCTGAATAACAAACCCGAGTATGAGGCAACAATAACTATCATCATAAGTTCATAACTATCACAAGTCTTAATTCTGTTTATCTATTTAAAAAGTCAGAAGAATCAAAAGAATAACTACAACTATTAAAAAACCTCCTATTGCTGCTTGCATGCTAAGAATTGCATTAATCAAAACTTGAAGCACAAACCTCTATCCTTCTTTCATTTCTTGCCTTTTTTGTTTTTAGTTTTAGTTTTAGTTTTTTGTGACCGCTCAACCCCGCTTAACTACAAGTTTTTTTTTACCAAGTTTCTGCAATTCAGAACATATAAACTCATAACATTTAAAGCTTCATTTCCTTCCATTACATTCCTCTTGGAGCAACTAAATTCACCTGACTGTTTATTTTTTATACATGAAAAAGACAACCTTTACCCCACAAGCAAACCGAGCAGCATCAGCATGTGCCTTCTATTGCCTAGAAAGATGGTAAACATTCAAGAAATTAAAATCCTAGATATCAAATTATTGATTTTTTCCGTGCCCAAACACAACCATTCGACGACATTGAGGTGGGTTTTTCATCTTCTCCCAAAAAACTACAAAAAATAGCCTATAAGTTCCATTTTCTTTCCATTTTCCCACAGATTCTCAGCAACCAAACAGCCCCTAAACCTCAAAAGTATTTATTAAATAATAAATAAAAAACTACCCGATCATGATCATCAGTCTCCTGCAAGCATTGAATCTCTGACTGAGTCACTCGTAAAAGGGTCTCATCAGAGCTGGGCTTCTTCGAAGCAGAAGAGTAGTGAAGGTTGGGAGCCAAAGGGCTCAGAAATGAGGGACTGTGACTGTGAGAGAGATTGGACTGGGTTTTGGCAGTGAAGAGGCCACGATGGTAATTTCTCTGGCCACGAACGAGTCGAGTTGCGAGTGGAGCCAAAGAAGAACCGGACTTGCGAAGAATGGAAGTGAAAGCCATTTCTCTGACTTGGGTTTGAGTTGCAGAGAGAAGGGGTTTAGGCCTTTAGGGGTTTAGGGTTTTGGATTTATTTTTTATTTTAGATTTTAAGTTTTAAATTTTAAATTTTGAAATTATATTAACTTTTTACGTTTTAAAATTTTTATTTTTTTGATTCAGTTCTTTATTTGCCTTTCATAAAAATGAAAATTTCAAAACTAAAGGGCCGGTAAGAAAATTGAAAATTAAAAACAAAAAGTTTTATAAATTTTTTTTTGGGTACTTTCTATTTAATAAAAATTCAACTCCACAACATTCACATCACTAAACAAAGTCATCTCATTGCTTCTTAGCCACATATACAAGAAAAATTAACCTACTTAGAGAGATCAATTGCATTTGTCTGTTAAACTTTAGTGTCCATTTGAGAATTACTTATTTCTAGTAGCTTATTTATATAATGTGAGATAAAGCTAAAAACTAGCTTATTTTTAAAAAACTGAAAGTTAGATTATGTGAAATAAAGCTGAGAGTTTGAGACAAAAGGTAATTTAGGAAACAGTGAATAATTTAAGCAAAAAACTAGTTTTTAATCCATCATCAAATGCACACTTATTTAAGACATTAGGGACAAAAGGTGTTTAATGTGTAAATTTTATGGATGAACAATGTATTTTGGCCAAAGTTGTTACTCCAACATTTTTATACAGCAAATTTAGTTGTACAATCAAGATCATCTGCACACACAAAAAAAAGAAAAAAAAAAAAAGAAAGTAAAAAGGTTAAAAATTGATTGACTCCACACTAGTGTTTATGAAAAAACAAAGAAAAAAACCCCCCTTCATGGCCAGTATATTTCACTTGGGACATCTTCAACCATTTTATGAGATAATTGTCATGTGCAATTTTACTGGAGTGAATTCAAATTTGAAAGGTAGAAGTACCTCAACTTGGATTCTACCAAGTCTTCAGATCCTAGAACCAAGAAAAGCATTCTTTCTTTTGGTTACTCCACGCTACATGCAAGTCCAATCCCAAGGACCAAGACTATGCACTTATACACATTGGCTTCCAATTGACAAATGTTCACAATACCCTGAGTTTCTTCATCTGCTTCAATTTCATTCTCATTATTATCTTCTCTAGCTGCCACTGTTGCTGCTGGCAATGGCATTTCTTCAACTTCTTTAATGAGAAGGGTTTGGTCCACAACTTGAACAAGTCCATCCCGGCAATACTATATTAACAAAATTGTGGAGATTGAGATCATCTTTAAGTATTTCATCGGTTGGTCTCTTTCCCAGGAACAATTCCAGTAGAAATACTCCAAAGCTGTACATGTCCCCCTTGATTGATGCCTCGCTGCCCATGGCGTACTCTACAGTTTATCTTTATCATATGTAAGAAGATTTTGCAGTTATTGTTTATAATGAGATTTGATTTTTAATGAGAGTGCAAATACATTTCATTTGTCAAAAAAAGCAAAAAGAAGTTGAACTTAAGGAAGAACGGTATGGTACATTCTATCATTTCAAAATTTCATGTTAGAAAATATGATAATTTCTATATTAGAATAGCACCTCGTACATGTAGAATGGAAAATATGGTTAATGGTCTGGATTATGATAATCTAATTTAATTATTTTACACCTGTTACAATTTGCACACTTTATATTAGGTACTAGACTTCCTAATGAAACACTTCAGGAGTTATAAACAGATCCATTCAATCATAGTTGGTTCTAAATTCTAATTGAAACAACACATTCATTCTATATCAAAAGCAACTTAACCAACTTCTCAATAAAAGACCTCACCTAACACAACTATTTGTTAATGACCAAGTGTAACTATCATAGGCCTTGCATAAAAGGCTCTGTAAATAAATTGCAGCAATGTATATCTCTATGCAGAAGAAAATACAATATCAAAACTTGGTCCTTGAGTTCTCTTCTACCAAAGTTGCTGTATTGGGCAAAAGTTCAGGCTTCAACAAACTTCTTAAGTTTCTTCATCCAAATCAATTCTTCTTTACTGTTCTTGTTGATCATGTACTCATGCAAGAAATTAATTGTGCTGGGCTTGATTCCTCTTATATTTAAATACCTCTTGAAAGCCTTCTGCAGGTCCTCATCCAAATCACTGGAAAAGAAAACATGAAGACACTCATAAATTATATATATAAATACATATACCATGATATTGAATTGATGATATAAAAGTAAGAACGATAAATTCTTACACGAAGCTAGGGCCCTTATAGGCAATCTCCTCATCAGAAATTTCTGGACGTTTAGCTGCCAAGCTGTCAATCTCAATTTCATCAGGGTAAGAAATGCAACTAAACTCTAGACTAGGTCCATCCTTCTTAGAGACACTAACAACCAGTGGCAAGCTAGATAGACTAGCCTTTTCACTATTATCCCCATCAGGATCATCATCATTTTCACCAGTAACTAGATCGGGCATGTGAACTTCAACTTCTATCTCTTCACCTTGATAAGTTCTTTTCAGTGTTAGAGTTTGAAGTCCTGGATTATCCACAATTTCGAAAGGAAAATCACTTGGAATCTGTTCAACCTATCAAATAAAAAGATGTGATCACCACTATCAGTAAGGCAATTAATAAGTGTATAAGCATATTCATTAAAAGAAGAAAAAAAAAAAAGAAAAAGATAAGGTAAGCTCCTAAAGCACTACATTACCAGAGCATCAATAGTTAAAAGACATCCACATCAAAGGAAGTTTCCATGAGTGATCGACAAATGTATACAAGGATATCCGTCGAACATTAACAAACCAATAAATGTTTCTCTAAGTAAACCAAAACCAACACTATTCAGAGTATTATCTCCAAAATCCATCTGAAAACTCTGGATCATCTGGCTCTTTTTATTAAAAACCAAGAATTACAGCCGAATAACAACCCAAGTATGAGGCAACAATAACTATCACAAGTCTTAATTCTGTTTGTCTATCTGGAAAGTAATAAGAATAAAAAGAATAACTACAACTTTTAAAAAACCTCCTCTAGCTGCTTGCATACTAAGAATTGCAATAATCAAAACTTGAAGCACAAACCTCTATCCTTCTCTTTCATTTCTTGCCTTTTTTTTTGTGACAATAAAGAAAATGAAATTCCCATTCTTACTAAAATTATTCACAATTCAGGTCCCAGGGCCTGAAAACAGAAGCAACCACTCAACCCCGCCTAACTACATTTTTTTTTTTACCAAGTTTCTGCAATTCAAAACATATAAAGTCATAACATTTAAAGCTTCATTTCCTTCCATTACATTCCTCTTGGAGCAACTAAATTTGCCTCACTTTTTTGTTTTTAATAATAAAAAGACAACCTTTAGTCCACAAGCAAACCGAGCAGCATCAGCATGTGCCTTCTATTGCCTAGAAAGATAGTAAACATTCAAGAAATTAAAATCCTAGATATCAAATTATTATTGAATTTTCCGTGCCCAAACACAACCCTTCGATGACATTGAGGTGGGTTTTTCATCTTCTCCCAAAAAACTACAAAAATAGCCCTATAAGTTCCATTTTCTTTTCATTTTCCCACACTTTCTCAGCAACCAAACAGCCCATAAACCCCAAAAAAAATTATAAAAAATAGAATAAAATAACATAAATACCTACCCGATCATGATCATCAGTCTCCTGCAAGCACTGGATCTCTGACAGAATCACTCGTAAAAGGGTCTCATCAGAGCTGGGCTTCTTCGAAGCAGAAGAGTAGTGAAGGTTGGGAACCAAAAAAGGGCTCAGAAATGAGATCCTGTGACTGTGAGAGAGATTGGAGTGGGTTTTGGCCGTGAAGAGGGCACGATGGTAATTTCTCTGGCCACGAACGAGTCGAGTTGCGAGTGGGGCCAAAGAAGAACCCGACTTGCGAAGAATGGAAGTGAAAGCCATTTCTCTAACTTGAGTTTGAGTTGCAGAGAGAAGGGGTTTAGGGTTTTAGGAACAAGGGTACAATGATTTTGGACTCCCAGAGGGTTTTAACTTTTAGTAACTTTTTAAAGTTTGGTTTGGAGCTATTTTTATTTTGGCCATTTAAGTTTCAAAATTTTTTATTTTGACCCTTCCTATTTGAATTTTCTTGATATTGACCTTTTACCTTTTAAATACTTTATTTTGGTCATTTTTATTTGATTCAGTTTTTTATTTGGCTCTTCATAAAACTGAAAATTTTGAAACTCAAGGGCCGGTAAGAAAATTTAAAATTTAAAACAAAAATTAAAATTTATTTGGCTCTTTTTTTTCCATGTTGTAATTGTGGGACCTAAGAATCTGGCAACCCCAGCCCACTTTGCATTAAGCCTAAGGCCCATGACGAGGATAGAGAAACGTCCGAGGATAATCGAAGAAAGCCCAAGTTACCAATAAATATCGCCGAGGACAATCCTATCCTCGGCTTGCCGAGGTCATAGATAGGAAAAGTGGCGTGCCATCAAAGGTAGCCTTCCAAGGCATCTCAAGAGAAATGACAAATACAATGTGTCAGCCATGGAAGCATGGTGGAGTAACAATTCCAGGATAAACTGTCACCTCCATATTAAATGCTCACAACTAACGTTCTGGCCGCATTAATGAGGAAGTGACCCCTGAACAGAGTTGTCTAGGATACTGCAACTCACAGGAGGTTTGATAAGGTGGCTGATGGAACAGGCAGTCAGACGGAGTCTTGGATGATCAACAAGTGGAAGGCAAAGATCGTCTAGGGAGGACTATATAATAGGAGAAACTAACCAAAAAAAAGAGGCCTCGGGAAATGACTCTCAGCCCTTAATCATTAGAACAAAACTCCTCAGACTGTGCCGAGGACAAACACTTTTAGATAATCCCAAGTTCATCCCGGTTTGGTAGTTACAAATGCCATATTGATCGTTGCAATCCACACTAGTGCCTAGTTCTTTGGCCCACTCTCTACAAATTCATTGTATTGGGTTAGTTGGGTCTGAGTCCACTCGTCCTGCGGAAAAAGTGCTTAAACCCAGTCCCTACAGTAATTATTTAATAAAAATTCAACTGCCAAGTTACTAAACAAAGTTTTTCCTCAAAAAAAAAAAAAAAAAAAAAGTTACTAAACAAAGTCATCTCATTGCTTTGTTAGCCATATGTAGGGATCGGGTTTGAGCACTGCTACGTGTTGAGAGAGTGGACCCAAGCCCAGCTTGCCCTGCAATGAATTTATAGAGAGTGGGTTCAAGAACTAGGCCCTAGTGAGGGATGCAACGGCCATGCATGGTTGCTCGTGGATTTAAATTGTATGAACGTGGATTAGAACAAACAATGGTGTTCCTCAGCCCTTCTCTTGGGAGTTTGCAGTTTCTATTACTTCTTTTGTGACTGGTTACATGGGTTTCTGGGAGAATATAGGTTGCTACAGTGTTCTCTTTTCCAGATCTCCCGTCCCGCTTTCAAGAGGGATTCCTTACATTATATACCCCTCTCTCACTCGATCCTAGCCCTACATTTGTTGAGCAACCAGGCCACTACTTGAGTGTCTGTCCCATCAGCCGCCTTCCCATTCTTCCTGTGGGTTGCAGCAACCAAGGCAGCACTGTTCTGGAGTCCTCTCCTCATTAATGCGGCTAGGACATTAGTTGTGGGCATTTAATGTGGAAGTGACAGTTCATCCTGGACTTGCTCCTCCACCATGCTTCCATTGCTGACGTGTGGTACTTGCACTTTTCTCTTTGGATATTCAGGAAGACTCCCCTTGATGGCGTGTTGCCTGTTCACTTTATGGTCTCGGATGTCGAGGACAGAATCGTCCTCGGCGTTGTTTATTGGGCACCTGGGCTTCTTACTTTCATCCTTGGACCATAGATATCTCATCGGCGTGGGCCTTCGGGCCTGGTTCGAAGTGGGCCGGGGCTGCCTGACTCTCTGGCCCCATAATAGCCCCTCAAAATCTTGCTGTCCGCATCCTCGGGCGGAGAGGAGAATTTTGACGTCCTCGGGCCTATTTCGTGTCTAGTCGGGTCCCCCGTCAGTGTTGGGGTCTTTTCATCTGCCCAAGGCGCGTTGCTGACACCTCGGTGCGCGTAACGTGTCCTTCATTAAATTCAGACGGCTCTGTGCTCCCCACGTTCAACAAGGTGATGGTAATCTAACGGTGGGGACTAGCCTCGCATTTATGGGCGGGAAAACCCGCACGGCTCCTCGATTTGGGGGTATAAATACCCGCTCAAACTGCTTTTTCCCCTTTTTCATTCGCAATCGAGAGCTCTTGCGCGTATATCCTGAGTCCAGCCAAATCTTCACCTACGTCTCCAGCACAAAAAGCCTGTCTGAGGAGCTTCTCCTCATTTCTGTAAGTCACTCTATCCCTCTCCGAGCTTTCTTCTTCCCTACTCCTCCTTCTCTTTCATTTGCTCTTTCTTAGTTCTCTTAGGCGTCACTTGGGATGGGTAGATTTAAGAAGTATGTCTACACTGAGGAGGCGATAGAGAAATTCATCGCCGACTATAAGATACCTAATAACGTGGTTTTGAGGTATTGCGAGGAAGGGGAGTGGCTCCTTTGGAGGAAGGAGGGCGAGGTGGTGATTCCCATCATCGCCTTCCTCGAAGGTGGCATGAGAATCCCCATGGGGCCGGTGATGAGGGGATACCTTACGTACTTCCGACTAGCCCCCACCCAGTGCGCCATCAACGTTTTCAGGATTCTGGGTTGTGTGGACGCCCTGAACGAGAAGATGGGGCTAAGGTTGACCCATCACGACGTAAACTGGTGTTACAACCTTCAGCACCTAAAGGGCAAGTCGTAATACATGAAGACGAGGGACAACAGGGTCCGGCTTATCCAGTGCCTCCCTGAGTCCAGCAAGGGGCTGAACAAGGATTTTCTCATTGTGTCCGGAGAATGGCACGATGGCCTTCACTGCCCAACGACGGAGGGGACACCAGGTGGGGCAGTGGGAGTAGGAGGGGGTTCGAGTCCTCTTTTCTTTTTCTTTTTCTCTTTTTACTGTTGGTGCGATTTGCTCCGCTTGGTTACTAACATGAATGTGTCTTCTTTTTGCAGACCCGCACGCCTTCGCGTGCTACTTCAGCCTGGTCAACAGGGAGGATTTGCAGAAAGTGCTAAGGGCGGTGGTTTTCGAGAACGAAGCCGACCATCAAGTTAGAGCCACTCATAAAATCTTGGGGTACACCTCGGTCCAAAAATCGTTTGCGGCTCCGAAGCACGTGATCAGAGCAAAAGACCCTCGGCTGCGGAAAATAACTGTGACCGAGGACGGGTTCCAGTTCCCCGAGGAGCCCTCCACCCCAGAAGGCGTTGCATCAGCAGGCCCCTCTTCCTCCCACAGATTCGCAGAGGCCCCAGAAGAAGATCTAGAGAGGGAAAAGGAAGTAGCTGATTTTGGCCCCGCCGAGGAAGAGTTTGACATTTTTGGTCAAGTCAACCAGCTTGAGGATCCTCCTGGAGACTTAGGCGATCCTCGCCTGACCGAAGCGGACTTCCTAGCATTAGAAACCCTTCCTCGGCTTAAGATGGGTTACAAGAGGAAATCCCACACCAGTTTATTGGACCTGATCGAAGGCCAACCGGGGAAATCCCAGCCAAAGCTTCCTCCTCCTCCTAAGACTCAGCCTGCCCAGACCAGGTCGGCCTCTACCCAGTCTAGGCTTCCTCCTCCTCCGCCTCAGACGAGTCTGCCGTCTAGGCCCGACCCCATTGATCCCAAGCAGAAGAAGGATAAGGGGAAAAGGCTTATGGGGGACAGGCCTTTGTCCTCACAGGATGGGGACGACACCCGGCGGCCCTCAAAACAGCTGAAGATAGGCTCCCACAGCTAGGAAAGGCAGGTCACTACCCCGCCCGAGGCTCAGGCCTGGCTTCCTACCCCAATGCTCCGTGGGGAGCCTCTGAGGGATGACTCCTCCCTTAGGGATTTTAGAGAGGGCGAAGGTGCGCATGTGGTCGATGCGCTGAAGAGGTGCTTGCTACTCCCTACGGACATGGCTGAGCTGGAGACTCTGAGGAGCAAGCAGGCCTTCCTCAGCCTTAAGCGATACTTGGGAATGGTAAGACCCCCAGCCCTGGTGATTTTCTGACTTCAGTTTTTTCTTCCTTTTTCTGAGCTTTGCTTATTATGTATTCGTTTTGTTTGGCAGGTCGTCCAGGCCACCTATAGGCTGGAGGCGGCGGCCTACGACCAAGGAAAGGCCATGGATGCAGAGCGTGAGAAGCGCTTGGAGGCCACTCGGACCCTCAAGACCTCCGAGGATGACCTCGCCGCGGCCCGGGAGGAGCTGAAGGCGATGACCAGGGCTCGGGACAGCGCAGTGTCAGGCCTCGCTAGTGTCCAGAAGCAGGCCGAAGATCAGACGAGGCGTCAGGATGAGGCAGAGGAGCAGCTGAAGATCGCCAAGGAGCTGGTCACTGACCTGACAAGTAAGTTGGCTGTTGCTGAGAAGGCCAAAAATGCGGCTGAATGGTCCAAGGGTGAAGCTGTGAGGGCTAAGGCTGAGGCGGACTTCGGTAGGGAGGAGGCCTTGGCTTCTAAGGAGGAAGCCGAGGAGGCTGCTTACGCCGCGGGGGTAGCCGAGACGGAAGCCGCCTACAAAGCCCAAGTCCCCGAGGTATGTAGGCGCTATTATTCCCAGGTTTGGGGTGAGGCCCTTAAACAAGCCGGGGTGGAGGCCTCGTCCGACCTATGGAAGGCAGAAAGTGTGTACTACCCCCCTGCCATCCGCGAGGCTGCTCCAGATAGCTCTGAGGCTGAGGTGGCTGCTGAGGGAGATGGTGCCACTCTGGGTGAAGGAGCCTCGGTCGCTGGGCTAGCTGGTGAGCCTGTTCAAGGGGGTGATCCTCCTGGGGTGGTTGAATCGAGTGAAGGCCCCAATGAGGAAGCGCCCCAGGAGGTTGCAAAGCCCCCCTCCGATGCCTAGGTTTCTTCCGCTGAGGAGGCAGCTATTCCTGCCGTGCCTTTGTAGGCTATTCCGCTCAGTCAGAGCTCAAAAGATCCTGAGGCTGCCATGGACCAGCCACCCACTGGGGCGGGCAATTAAGTGGAAGGAGTAGGCTCCTTGGCGCCTCTGCCTGCCTTGTTTTTGGCCGTTTGTTTTGTCTTTGTATCTTTCTTCTTCTTCCTCTTTTTTTTTTTTTTTTTTTTTTAACAATGTAATGTGACTCCTGCCATGTAACTTTTATGGACTTAATGTGACGCGAGTCTTATTTCTCTTTTAATTTATTCTAGCTATTTACTCATTTACGCGTTATCCGCTTTTTTTTTTCTTTTTTTTTTTACATGTATAATTTTAACTTCAATTGTATCTCGGCCAATCGCGGCAGTAATTATAATAATGTGAGGACGTGTATGCTTGGGCGGAACTTTTATGTCCTAAGGACTAGGTAGGGCTCTGGTCCTTCCTAACACAGGTCCCCTTTAGGGCAGTTGGTTTCTCCGTAGGCTTGACTCCGAGGACCGTGCACAGCCTTGGTCCTGTCTTAGCACTTAGGATCTTTTTGAAGTAGTTAGTTTCCCCATAGGCTTGAGTCCGAGGACCATGCAAGGCCTTGGTTCTGTCTAACACTTAGAGTCTTTTGGAAGTAGTTAATTTCCCCATAGGATTGAGTCTGAGGACCATGCAAGGCATTGGTTCCGTCTAACACTTAGAATCTTCTTGAAGTAGTTAGTTTCCCCATAGGCTTGAGTCTGAGGACCATGCAAGGCCTTGGTTCTGTCTAACACTTAGAATCTTTTTGAAGTAGTTAGTTTCCCCATAGGCTTGAGTCCGAGGACCATGCAAGGCCTTGGTTCTGTCTAACACTTAGAATCTTTTTGAAGTAGTTAGTTTCCCCATAGGCTTGAGTCCGAGGACCATGCAAGGCCTTGGTTCTGTCTAACACTTAGAATCTTTTTGAAGTAGTTAGTTTCCCCATAGGCTTGAGTCCGAGGACCATGCAAGGCCTTGGTTCTGTCTAACACTTAGAGTCTTTTGAAGTAGTTAGTTTCCCCATAGGCTTGAGTCCGAGGACCATGCAAGGCCTTGGTTCTGTCTAACACTTAGAGTCTTTTGAAGTAGTTAGTTTCCCCATAGGCTTGAGTCCGAGGACCATGCAAGGCCTTGGTTCTGTCTAACACTTAGAATGGCCGTTAAAACGCAAGACACATAACCATGATAGGCTTAAAATCTGAATCAAAAGAGACTTCTTCATTAATAATAATACCTTTTCAGGTTATTTACATTCCATGGACGAGGTACAAGTTTTTCATCTAGGTCTTCTAGGTAGTAAGCACCTATCCCCGCCACCGAGGTAATTCGGTAGGGCCCCTTCTAGTTGGGTCTCAGCTTTCTCCAAGAAGGGTTTTTGGCAGCCCCTACGACTTTCCTCAGCACCAGGTCCCCTGGTGCTAGTGGTCTGAGCTTTACATTGGCGTCATATCCCTGCTTGAGCTTTTGTTGGTAATAGGCCAGCTGGATCATTGCTCGTTCCCTTCGTTCGTCAACAAGGTCTGGGCTCCTTCCCAGCAGCTCATCGTTGCCGCCGGGAGTGAAAGAGCTAGTCCTTAGCATTGGGAAGTTTGTCTCTAGTGGGATCACAGCCTCGGCACCATAAGTCATGGCAAAAGGCGTTTCCCCTGTTGACCGCCGAGGCGTCGTCCGGTACGTCCAGAGAACGTGGGGCAGCTCTTCTACCCATCTCCCCTTGGTGTCGTCCAGCCTCTTCTTAAGCCCATTGACGATAACCTTGTTGACAGCTTCTACCTGTCCGTTTTCCCGAGGGTAGGCTAGAGTTGAGTACCTATTTATGATCCCAAGCTCACAACAGTATCTCCTAAGGCCTTGCTGTCGAATTGGAGTCCATTATCCGAAATAAGGGTATGTGGGACCCCAAACCGTGTGACGATGTTTCTCCAAAAGAATTTCTTTACATCTACATCCCTGATGTTGGCCAGTGGCTCGGTCTCGACCCACTTGGTGAAGTAGTCCGTAGCCACCAAGAGATACCTTTTATTCCCTGGCGCTTTGGGGAAAGGTCCTACAATGTCCAAGCCCCACTGGGCAAACGGCCTTGGGCTGGATAGAGGATTGAGGACTCTTCCAGGCTAATGAATATTCAGGGCGAACCTTTGACACTAGTCACACTTTTTGACATACTCCAGGGCCTCCTGCTGCATTCCCGGCCACCAGTACCCTTGTGTGACGGCTCGGTGAGATAGGGATCTCCCTCCTGTGTGGCTCCTGCAGATTCCCTCGTGTAGCTCCTCGAGTAGCAACTCTGTTGTTTCGGGGTGGACACACAGTAGGTATGGTCCAGAGTAAGAGCGCCTATACAACTTCTGGTCCTCGGACAACCAGAACCGAGAAGCATTCCTTCATATCTTTTCTGCCTCTAACCTCTCCTTGAGCAGAACGTCATCTTTGAGGAATCTCACTATAGGATCCATCCAGCTGAGTCCCGCGCTGACTTGATAGATGGGGATCGCGCCCCTTGCCTCTCCACTCGCCCTCTCCAGATGCTCGACAAGTATGGTCCGTGGCAGATCTCCGGCCGAGGATGTGGCGAGCGTGGCCAAGGAGTCTGCATGGGTGTTCCCGCTCCTGGGGACATGTGATAAGCTAAAGAGGGTGAAGGTTGACTGCAAGCGTTTGACTTGGCTCAAGTAGTCTTTCATTCTCGCGTCTCTAGTCTCCAGTTCTCTATTTACCTGGCCCACTACTAGCCGAGAGTCCGAAAACACCTCTATCTCTTTCCCTCCCAATTTCTGCAGCATGATCATCTCTTGAAGCAACGCTTCATATTCAGCTTCATTGTTCATAGCCGAGAATCCGAGTCTCAGGGATTTTTCTATGACGGACCCTTCGGGGGACAATAGGACTAGCCCCACTCCGGACCCTCTTTGGTTCGCGGCCTCCAGCACGGGGGCCCTGGGGCAGAGATTGCTCCAACTGATTTTCCATCCATGTCCCTCATCTCGGCTACCTCTTCCACGATTGGCTCGGTAAATTCAGCCACCAAGTCAGCCAGGACCTGGTCCTTTACGGAGGTCCGAGGCATGTACTTAATGTCAAAAGCCCCCATAATTGTATTCCATTTAGCGATCCTTCCCGTATAATCGGCAGCCCGAAGTACCGACTTCAAGGGTAGTTAGGTTAAGATGACCACCGTGTGAGCCTGGACATAATGGGGCAGCTTTCGCGTAGCGTGGACCACGGCATGTATGGCTTTCTCCAAGAATAAGTACTTGACCTCGGCTTCGTGCAGTGATTTGCTAACGTAATAGACTGGTTTCTGAACGCCACTGTCATCTCGTATCAGCACCAAGCTTACAGCGTGGGGTGCCACGGCGATGTAGGCGTATAGGACCTCGTTGGCCTCCGGATTAGACATGATAGGTGGCCGGGCTAGGTACTTTTTGAGTTGCTGGAAGGCCGTGACACACTCTTCGGTCCACTCGAATACTTTCCACTTGTTGATCAGGAGATAGAAGGGCCTGCACCTGTCAACCGACCTGGAAATGAATCGATTTAGAGCCGCAATCATTCCAGTGAGCTTCTGGATCTCTTTGGGGTTTTGCGGAGGCTTTAGGTTGTGTATAGCCCTGATTTGGTCGGGATCAACCTCGATCCCCCGGTGGGTAATGATGTAACCTAAGAATTTGCCATATCCCACGCCAAACGAGCACTTGGAAGCGTTTAGGCGTAGCCTGTGCCCTCTCAGGACGTCAAATATGCAGCCGAGGTCTCTTAGATGCTCGGACACCAATTTGCTCTTCACCACCATATCGTCAACATAGATCTCGATGTTTTTGCCCAACAACGGCTCGAACATTCTCGTCATCATCCTCTGATAAGTAGATCCAGCGTTTTTCAAGCCAAATGGCATTACCTCGTAGTGGTAGTTCCCGATGGGTGTCACGAAGGCTGTCTTGTCTTGATCCTCCAAGGCTAGTGGGACCTGATGATAGCCCTGAACGACATCTAAGAAGCTCATCCGAGGATGGCCTGTGGTCGCATCTACCAGTTGGTCTATCCGTGGCATCGGGAAGGGGTCCTTCGGGCATGCTTTATTCAGGTCCGTGAAGTCTACACAAACCCTCTATTTCCCACTTTTCTTCTTGACCACCACAGTGTTGGCCAACCATTCGGGGTAAAAAACTTCTTTGATAGCCCCTGCACGCTTAAGCTTATTGACCTCTTCCCTAATTGCATCAGCATGCTCTTTTAACGGGCGCCGGGGTGGTTGTTTCTTGGGGATCACAGACGGGTTGACGTTAAGGTGGTGACAGATGAAGGATGGATCAATCCCCGGGGCGTCGCAGGGGTCCCATGCGAACACGTCAATGTTCCTCTTGAGGAACTCAAGCAACTCCTCTTTCTCCCGGGAAGGCAGTTGGGCTCCGACCTGAAAGAACTTTTCCGGGTCATCGTCGACGACTACCCTTTCTAGGTCTTCACATTTTGCTTCCTCGGCGGCCGTATCAGCTGGCGCCACCGAGGTTCTTGACTGCTATAAGCTTTCGGCCGTGGCGGCCGAGGACTCTGCATCGTGCCGATGCGAGATGGCTGCCACCATACACCGCCTTGCCGTGGACTGGCAACCCCCGATCTCGAGGACTTGGTCCCCTGACGGGAATTTCATCTTCTGATGCAGCGAGGAGGCAACAGCCCCTAGGGTGTGGAGCTAGGGCCTGCCCACAATGGCCGTGTACGGGGAGTAGGTGTCCGCCACAATAAAGTTCACTTCCACTACCTCTGGGCCAGTTTGGATGGGCAACCTAATCATGCCCCTTGGAGTGACGAGCTTCCCATCGAAGCTCATTAAAGGAGAGTTATAAGGTGTCAAATCTTCGAGCTTCAATCCGAGCCCCTAATATAGGTCGGGGTACATAATCTCGGCACCACTGCCATCGTCCACCATCACTCTTTTCACATCGTACTCGCCGATTCTGAGGGTGATCACCAAAGCATCGTCGTGGGGCTGGGTGGTCTTGTCCTTGTCCTCCTCGAAAAAGCTTAGGGTCGGGTGAAATCCTCTCCTGGCCCTCTTCGGTTCTGACTGGGACTCCTCAGCGGGCACTTGGGTCACGGACAGCACTCGCAAGGGGCGCGTGCCCGTTCTTCCCGGCGCAGCCAGGATTACATTAATCGTGCCAGCGGGCCGCCCCATGGCGGCGCCCCTTCGTGGCTCCTGGTAGGTCTGGCCCTGATGACTGCTAGAATGGTGCAGGAGGTGTTTCAGCTTTCCCTTCCAGACTAGCTGGTCCAGGTAGTCCAGAGGTTCCTGCAGTCCTCCGTGGCATGTTCGTGGTCCTGGTGGTATTGGCAGTAACGGTTCTGATTGCGCTTCTCAAGATCCCCCGCCATCTTATTAGGCCACCTGAAGTATGGCTCGTTCCTGATCTTTTCCAACACCTTATGTACTGGTTCTCGGAACACAGCGCTGACAGTCTGGGCATTGGTCGCTCCAGATTGTCCCACGAAATCCCTCCTCGGACAGGCGTTATTATACCGGTCTGACCTGAAATCCCTCCTCTCCTGAGGGATAACCTTCTCCTTCCCCTTGTCCTGTAGTAGATCTTCCTCTACCCGCTTGTATTTGTCGATCCGATCCATCAACTGCCGCACGCTGGTGGCGGGCTTACCAGTTATGGATTTCCTCAGCCCGTGTCCCATTGGTAGTCCATTCTTGAATGTATTGATGGCGACATCATCGTACTTGCCGTCCAGCTCATTGTAAATCTCCCAATACTTGTCCGAGTAAGCCTTGAGAGTCTCCCCGTCGCGCATGGTCAGGGACAGTAACGCGCTCATAGGTCGAGGAGGTCTGCTATTTGTAACAAAACGGGAACCAAAGGCCTGGGTCAGCTGTCTGTACGAGTCTATGGAATTCGTCCTCAAGCCGTTGAACCACCTCATTGCCACAGGTCCCAAGCTAGATGTGAAGACTTTGCACATCAGCGCCTCGTTCTTAGAGTGAACAGCCATCCTCCAGTTGAACTGGCTCACATGCTCCACGGGGTTCGTTTTACCGTTGTAAACGGTGAAGGTTGGTTGCTGGAACCGCCAAGGGAGCATCGCCTCTTCTATACGACGTGTAAAGGGTGACTTTGAGAGCCGGTCCAGCGCCTTGCTCATGGCGTCACTCCCTAAGCCCCTAGGGATGGGGCTGTCACGTTTACACCTCTAGTGGCGCTCTTCCTCGTGGGAGAAAGTTTCACTCGGGGGTGTTCTTGACCTTCGCCTGTAGTCGTTGTCACTTTCGTCGTTAGAGGGTAAGTCGGGGTTAGGTTCGGATCGTCTTTGCCGTGCATGGCGCAGCTTTCTCTTCAAATCATCTATCTCTCGCTGCATGGCCACCTTATCGTCCTGTCTCTGGGATGCATGACTCTTAACCTCTTCTGATCACGTGGCCTGGCCGTTATCGTGTCTTTGGGGCATGTGGCCGCCCCTACAGGTGTGGCTTCTGCTAGTTTGCGAGGTATGCACGCTTCCCTCTCGGAATCATCCGTTCTCCTCGTTTTGGCCGTGTCCGGGGTCACCATAGTTATTCTGATGCTGGGATTTAGCCAGTTCATTCCGGTGGGAGCTCCCTTGGTGAGGGCCTGATCCTACCATGCTTGGCTGTTGTTCTCACTAACGCTCGAGTACTCCCCACAGACGGCGCCAATTGTAGGGACCGGGTTTGAGCACTGCTACGTGTTGAGAGAGTGGACCCAAGCCCAGCTTGCCCTACAATGAATTTATAGAGAGCGGGTTCAAGAACTAGGCCCTAGTGAGGGATGCAACGGCCATGCATGGTTGCTCGTGGATTTAAATTGTATGAACGTGGATTAGAACGAACAATGGTGCTCCTCGGCCCTTCTCTTGGGAGTTTGTAGTTTCTATTACTTTTTTTGTGATTGGTTACATGGGTTTCTGGGAGAATACAGGTTGCTACAGTGTTCTCTTTTCCAAATCTCCCGTCCCGCTTTCAAGAGGGATTCCTTACATTATATACCCCTCTCTCAATCGATCCTAGCCCTACATTTGTTGAGTAACCAGGCCACTACTTGAGTGCCTGTCCCATCAGCCGCCTTCCCATTCTTCCTGTGGGTTGCAGCAACCAAGGCAGCACTGTTCTGGAGTCCTCTCCTCATTAATGCGGCCAGGACGTTAGTTGTGGGCATTTAATGTGGAGGTGACAGTTCATCCTGGACTTGCTCCTCCACCATGCTTCCATTGCTGACGCGTGGTACTTGCTCTTTTCTCTTTGGATATTCAGGAAGACTCCCCTTGATGGTGTGTTGCCTGTTCACTTTATGGTCTCGGATGTCCGAGGACAGAATCGTCCTCGGCGTTGTTTATTGGGCACCTGGGCTTCTTACTTTCATCCTCGGACCCTAGATACCTCCTCGGCGTGGGCCTTCGAGCCTGGTTCGAAGTGGGCCGGGGTTGCCTGACTCTCTGGCCCCACAACTTAGATTATGCTAGAATAGAAATTATATCTTGTAAAAAAAAAAAAAAAATTAGCTACAAAATTGGTTATAACCTTAGATTACAACCTTATTTAATATTTTTTTATTGAAGGTGAATTTTGACAAATCCACCATTAGATTACAACTTTTTCTTATGTCTTTTATGTTTATAAAATTATTAAAAAATTAAAGATCAATAACTATGTCATCAATACATTGTTTAAATTGCAAGTGTTTATAGTTTTAAAATCATGTATAAAATATAAACTTATAGATTATATAGTAAATAATATTCGATTAACATAAAATTTGACGTGTATTAAGAGAGTAAAGAATATGCAATTGAAGGGAAATGATTTCACTCATTCATTGTATTGGAGTAGTGCTAGAGTTACAACAATTATGTTGCCTACCATGATTTATTTGAGGAGAATTCATAATTTATTCCCAAAACTTTAAGAGTACAACTTAATTTTAAGTGTTTTCAAAAAATTTTAATAAGAGGAAGTTATTACTTAGAGCACTTGTATTGTATTAGTGTTTGCATATATCACATTTTAGCCGATCAAACCTAAAATTTATACACATTAAGCCATGAAAAATTATATAAAAACACGTGGTTGGTTGGCTGCCACAGTAATAATGTGTATTTATATTAGCACTATTCATTTTACATTTAGTTTTTATTATTTCTTTACGTATCCATAGATAAAGAAAGAGAGTCAATGGTAATTATTGTGTATGAAGAAAGAGAAACAATTAAAAAAATTAAGAAATTTGATATTTTAATGAAATGAAGTGTAAAATAGATAATCTAATGTAAGGTGTTTTGAAAAGTAATTTTATAGAGTAGAAAAAGTAAATTCCAATACTAAAATAGACCAAATTTTTTTTTTTGAACATACGTACGCGAATGCTTTTACTAGCGTTTTTTTTTTTTTTAGGTAAGTGAATAGAGTTTTTATATTTTATACATATGGGCAAACCCTAACGGTCCGTTTGGATTGAGGGAGAGGGAGGGGGAGTAGAGTAGAGTAAAGTATGGTAGATTTAACACAAAATTAATTTATTTTTAGCCAACTCTACTCTACTCTCCTCCACTCTCCCTCCTTCCCTCAGTGGCTTACAACCCACAAAGCAAGGCGAGGACATCAAGTCCTGGGACCTAGGCCTCTAGCATCGTCAAGCAAGGCAAGCTCTACATAAAAAGAAGTAGTTTTTAGATATTTTCGATTTAAAAAAATATCTGGTTTTTCTTTTTAGTCAAGAATTCATTGTGGAAGGTTGAAAATTTCTGTCAAAATATTAAAATAAGTAGAACATGTCGCTGTTTATCACTTGATGTTTATTGAGACCTGAGAGTCACATGACTGAATATCATCATTGATCATACATTTTCAAAAGAAATTTTCATCAATGGAAATTTTCATTATATAAAACTATCCTCTTTGATGAGTGTGGGTACCATAGGAGTGCTTCACACGACCTAGGCTTGCTAGGCGTGCTTGGCATTCACCTAGGCATGCTTGGCAACCACCTAGGCCGTCCTCGGATGGCCTTGCAACGTCCTCGGCATGCTATGCATTCACCTCGGCATGCTTTGGCATTCACCTCGGATGGTGTCGGTAGCAAGTGGGGGGGTTTTCCTTCGATGTGGGACTCCTAGGACACCATCCGAGGTGAATGCCAAAGCATGCCGAGGTGAATGCATAGCATGCTGAGGACGTTGCAAGGCCATCCGAGGACGGCCTAGGTGGTTGCCAAGCATCCCTTTTATTGTGGGTACCATAGGAGTGCTTCACACGTCCTAGGCCTGCTAGGCGTGCTTGGCATTCACCTAGGCATGCTTGGCAACCACCTAGGCCATCGTCGGATGGCCTTGCAACGTCCTCGGCATGCTATGCATTCACCTCGGCATGCTTTGGCATTCACCTCGGATGGTGTCCTAGGAGTCCCACATCGAAGGAAAACCCCCCCACTTGCTACCTTATAAGCTATGAAGCGAAGGGAGTAGTGTACCATTAGTTTATAGTTATTCGAATAACTAAACTAATGGTACACTACTCCCTTCGCTTCATAGCTTATAAGGTAGCAAGTGGGGGGGTTTTCCTTCGATGTGGGACTCCTAGGACACCATCCGAGGTGAATGCCAAAGCATGCCGAGGTGAATGCAAAGCATGCCGAGGACGTTGCAAGGCCATCCGAGGACGGCCTAGGTGGTTGCCAAGCATGCCTAGGTGAATGCCAAGCACGCCTAGCAGGCCTAGGACGTGTGAAGCACTCCTATGGTACCCACAATGAGATTTATCATATCCCTAATACTATTCATTCAAATACTTGTTTATTATCTTCTTGAAGTGTCACTAATCAAATCATTGTTACATCATTTGTAAGTATTTCTATAGTAAAATTTGTTATAGTTTTAGCATTTTTTCAAAAAAAAAAAAAAGCACATTACAAAAAAAAAAAAAAAAGGAGTTTTGTTATAAAAAAATGATGACATTAAAACTAGTTAAATAGAAGTATTATCTAAGTGATAACAAAAAAATTGCATTTAATGTGGGTTCCAGTTAACTTAACTGGTAAAATCTCTGATGGTTGTATAAGAGATCTGGGGTTCAATCCCCGCCTACACCAAAAAACTGATTGGTGTTTTAGTCTGATAATAAAGAGCAATTATCAAGAGCGGACATTATAAGTTAAAACTCTCTAAACAAAAAATTGCATTTAAATATATCCGCCTCCTAATTCATTGGGCCGCCCTTGTTTAAAACTCTGAAAGACTGATATTATTAAAACGGACTCAAAAGTCAGTCTAGCAGCCGCTCGGCCCAACGAAAACTACTACTAGGAATTGAAACTTTGATACCGATAGGGAGTTGAATCCGGCGTGTGTTATGTTTATGTGGTACCAAGATGCGCACCATTAGCAATCACATACCAAGATAACACCGTTTTATAAATTTAAAAAAGAAAAAAAAAAGAAAAAAAAGCATCATTGACCATAAAAGAATGAAATCTCATATCAACATCTCCCACTAGTCTCACCGACTCCAACTGCCGAGCCCGTGTTTCTTTAACTCTATTGACTATTAAGCTAAAGAATGTCAATTCTTGTGCCAGTTGGATTCCTAGAATGGAAATCAGTTCGCTCTATTGGAGTATTGCTAGAGTTACAACAAATATGTTGTTGACCCTAATTTGTTGAGAATTTATAATTGATTCCTAAAGTTTTAAGATTAAGACTTAATTGTTAATTGTTAAGTGTTTTCAGAATTCTAATAATATAGAATTATTTAAGAATAAAGTTTAGTTACAAAATTGGTTGTAACTTTACACTACAACCTTACTTAATATTTTTTTTATTTGAGGTAAATTTTGACAAATCCCCCATTAGATTACAACTTTTTCTTATATCCTTTATGCTTGTAAGATTACTAAAAAATTAAAGATCAATAGCTATGTTATCAATACATTGTTTAAATTGCAAGTGTTTGTAGTTTTAAAATTATGCATAAAATATAAGCTTATAAATTATATAGTAAATAATATCCGATTAACACAAAATTTGACGTGTATTAAGAGAGTAAGGAATATGCAATTTAACGGTGTAAAACACTAATATTAATTTTTATGTGTGTTCTAATAAGTATTATTGTTTACTCACACAAAAAAAATTTAACGGTTAGATTTTCAAAATATGTAGTAATATTTATTTTATTGAGTAAGGTTGTAGCCTTAGACTTCAACCAATTTTGTAGCTGAACTTTGTTCATTTAGTAATTAGAGAGTACTAGCATAAGTGCATAATAAAAAACGTATCATAGTTTAGTCAACTAAGCCCAAAACTTAGCCACATTAGACCATGCAAAGTTATCCACATTAAGTCATGCAAAATTATGAAAAAAATACACGGTTGCTATAGTAATCGTGTAAATTTTGCATTTAATTTTTTGTTCTTTCTTTACGCATCAAGAAGATGGAAAAAAAAAAAAAAGAGTTGATGATGATTATTGTGTGTGAAGAAAAAAGAAATGTAGGGACCACATTTTTGGTGCCCCAGGCCCAACGGAGCTGGGTCAAGGGCCCAACGAGCCCCGAACAATGAATTTGTAGAGAGTGGATTGAAGGTCTAGGCGCCGGCCGGCGCTCACGGGGCGTGGGCTCCGTTCTCTTTTTATTTAATGAGAAGCTTAGAGCAATTTACAATTGGAGGATGCTCCTCGGACCACGACCGAGGAGGCTTTTCTCCCCTTTTGACTCCATCTTTTTCCTCTCCCTCCTTTTTTCTTTTGAGACCCCTCTTTCTGGGGGATTCCCTTACATTATATATCCCTTACCCAACTAATCCTAGCCCTACACTTGTTGAGCGATCAGGACATTTGCTCAAGTGCTTGTCCCATCAGCCGCCCTTTCAGTCTCTTGGAGAGTCGCGGCAACCAAGGCGACGCTAGTGTGAAGTCCTTTCCTCATTAATGCGGCCAGGGCGGTTGTCAGGTACACTTAATGTGGAGGTGACTGCTCGTTACGAGCTTGTCACTCAAGTTCTCGGACGCCCGACGATGGGGTCGTCCTTGGCCCGTTCTGTTTGTGTCTGGGCTTCTTCTTTTCCTCCTCGGATTTCAGGTGCCTCCTTGGCTTGGGCCTTCGGCCCAGGAACGAAGTGGGCTGGGTTGTAGGATTTCTTGGCCCCACAATAGCCCCTCAAAATCATGCTATCCGCATCTTCGGGCGGAAAGGAGGATTTTGATGTCCTCGGGCCTGCCACGCGTCCCATTAAGTCTGATCCCCTGTCAGTTCTGGAGCCCTTTCATCTGCCCCAGATGCGTTACTGACGCTTCGAAGGGCGTGACGTTCCCTTCATTAAATCCAGGCGGCTCTGTGCCCCCCACGTTCAACGGGAGGATGACGATCCAACGGTGGGGATTCGCCTGGCAGTTGGGGATGGAAAAACCCGCACGACCCCTTGATTGGTGGGTATAAATGCCCATTTGAAAAGCTGGTTCCTCTGTTCATTCGCACACAAGAGTCTACATCTCCAGCATATAAAGTTGGTCCGAGGAGCCCCTACGCATTTCTGTAAGTCATCCCCATTCTCTTCGAACTTCCTCTTTTTCATTTGCTCTCTCTTAGCTTGCTTAGGCATCGTTTGGGATGGGTATATTTAAGAAGTATGTCTTCACTGAGGAGGCGATGGAGAAATTCATCGCCGATTATAAGATTCCTGCCAACGTGGGCTTGAGGTATTGCGCGGAGGGCGAGTGGCGCCTTCGGAGGCAGGAGGGCGAGGTGGTGATACCCATCGTTGCCTTCGTTGAGGGTGGCATGAGAATACCCATGGGGTCGGTGATGAGGGGCTATCTAACGCACTTCCGGTTAGCCCCCACCCAGTGTGCCATCAACGTCTTTAGGATTCTGGGCTGTGTGGATGCCCTAAACGAGAAGATGGGATTGAGGTTGACCCACCATGACGTCAACTGGTGTTATAATCTCCAGTGGGATGACAGGGTCCGGCTCATTCAGTGCCTCCCTGAGTCCAACAAGGGGTTGAACAAGGACTTCCTCATCGTATCCGGAGAGTGGCACGATGGCCTTCATTGCCCGACGACGGAGGGGACCCCAGGTGGGGTAATGGGAAGATGGGGATAGGGTTCTCGGACCCTAATCGGTTCCATCTTTCACTTCGTCCATTTCTTTTTGTACCGTTTGGCTTCTAATGTGAATGTGATTCCTCTTGCAGATCCATACGCCTTCACGCGCCACTTCAGCCTGATCAATCGGAAAGACTTGCAAAAGGCGCTGAGGGCTGAGGTTTTCGTGAACGAGGCTGACAATCAGGTTAGGGCCGCTCACCAGATCTTGAAATACGACCCGGTTCACAAGTCATTTGCGGCGCCGAAGTACGTGATCAGAGCAAAGGATCCTCGGCTTCGAAAAATAACCGTGACCGAGGACGGGTTTCGGTTCCCCGAGGTGCCCTCTCCATCAGAAAGCGTCACGGCTGCGGGTCCCTCCTTCTCCCTTAGACTCTCGGAGCCCGCCGAAGTAGGCTTAGAGAGGGAAGAGGAGGTTGCTGACTTTGGCCCTGCCGAGGACGAGTTTGACGTGTTCGAACAAGTCCAACAGTCCGAAGACTCTCCCGGAGATTTGGGTGACCCTAGTCTGACTGAAGCAGACTTCTCAGTGTCCAAGTCCTCTTCTCGGCACGAAATGGGTTACAAGAAGAGGCCCCAACCTAGCCTGTCGGAACTGATTGAAGGCCAGCCGGGGAAATCAAAGCCAGAGCTTCCTCCTCCTAAAACCCGTTCTGCTCAGGGCGGGTCGGCCTCTACCCAGTCGAGGCTTCCTCCCTCTCCGTCCAAGACAAGTCTGCCTTCTAGGCACGAGCCCTCTGATCCCAAGCAGAAGAAGGATAAGGGCAAAAGGTCAGCTGAGGAGAGGTCCGAGTCTCCGCGGGAGGGGGATGACACTCGGCGGCAACCCAAACAACTGAAGATAGGCTCCCGAGGTCAGGAAAAGCAGGCTGACGCCCAGCCCGAGCCGCAGGCCTGGCTTCCTTCCCTAACGCTCCATGGGGAGCCGCTGAGGGAAGACTCCTCCCTCAGGGATTTCAGAGAGGGTGAAGGCGCGTACGTGGCCGACGCGCTGGAAAGGTGTCTGTTACTCCCAGCTGACATGGCGGAGCTGGGGACTATGAGGAGCCGAGAGGTCTTCCTATGCCTCAAGAGGTACTTGGGAATGGTAAATGCCTCAACACTTGTGACTATCCTAGTTTTAGTTCTTTCACTCCCTTTTCTGAGCTTGGCTAACCGTGTGCTCGTCTTGTTGGGCAGGCCATTCAGGCCGCTTATAGGTTGGAGGACGTGGCCCATGACCAAGGGAAGGCCATGGACGTGGAGCGTGTGAAACTCCTGGAGGCCACACAGGTCCTTAAAAACTCTAAGGCCGATCTTGCCAAGGCCCGGGAGGTGCTGGGCGCGATGACCAGTGCTCGGGATACCGCCCTGTCAGGCCTCGCCGGCTTCCAGAAGCAGGCCGAAGATAATTTAAAGCGCCTGGGCGAGGCAGAGGAGCAGCTGAAAATGGCGAAGGAGCTGCTTGCTGATCTGCCAAAGAAGATGGCTGCTGCAGAAGAAGCCAAGAGGGTGGCAGACGAGGCCAGAGACGAGGCCGTTAGGGCCAAGTCTGAGGCTGTCCAAGGCAAAGAAGACGCCCTGGCCGCTAAGCAGGAAGCCGAGGAGAAGGCTTATGATGCTGGGATGGCAGAGACAGAGGCAGCCTTTAAAGATCAAGTCCCCGGGTTGTGCAGGCGCTACTCTGCTGAGGTTTGGAGGGAGGCTCTCAGACAGGCCGGGGTTGAGGCCTCGTCTGATTTGTGGAAAGAGGAAAGCGTGTACTACCCTCCTGCCATCCGTGAGGCGACTCCAGGTAGCGCTGAGGCCGGAGAGGCCGCGGAGGAAGCCAGTGCTGTTGCGGGTGAGGACACCTCAATCGCTGAACCCTCGGGCGAGCCTGCCCAAGGAAGTGACCTTCCGAAGGTAGCAGAATCAAGTAAGGGCCCCGTTGAGGAGGCGCCCCAGGGGGTTGCTAAGTCCACCTCTGAGGCTGAGGCTCCCGCCGCTGAGGAGGCAGCCGTTCCTGCCGCGCCTTCACAGGCTGTCCCTCCTGGCCAAGGATCGGAAGGCCTCGGAGCTGCCATGGTCCAGCCCCTTGCTGAGGGAGGGAAATAAATGGGCTGGACAGGCCCCTCGAACCTGTCGCCTCTCTTGTCTTTTGCATCTTTCTCTTTTAGATTGTAATGTGGTGTTCGTCATGTAACCTTTATGGACTTAATGAAATACGTGTTTTATTTCTCTTTCTGTTTGTTGTGCCTGTTGGCTTATTTGCACGCCATTCGCCTTTTCTTTACTTGTGTGATTTTGACTTCGGTTGTATCTCGGCCAATCGCGGCGTCAACTATTATGATGAGAGGGCATGTATGCCCTGGTGCACCTTTCGTTTCCTAAGGGCCAGATAGAATTTCTTCAAGTAGACACTTGGGATTTTTTCAATGTAGTTAATTTCCACGTAGGCCTGAGTCCGAGGACCGTGCAGAGCCTTGGTCTTGTTGCTACCTTCAGTATAGGTGGTTAGCTCCCCGTAGGCTTGAGTCCGAGGACCATGCAAGACCTAGGTACATTTGCTAAGTTGTTAGCTCCCCGTAGGCCTGAGTCCGAAGACCATGCAAGACCTAGGTACAGTTGCTAAGTTGTTAGCTCCCCGTAGGCCTGAGTCCGAAGACCATGCAAGACCTAGGTACAGTTGCTAAGTGGTTAGCTCCCCGTAGGCTTGAGTCCGAAGACCATGCAAGACCTAGGTACAGTTGCTAAGTTGTTAGCTCCCCGTAGGCCTGAGTCCGAAGACCATGCAAGACCTAGGTACAGTTGCTAAGTGGTTAGCTCCCCGTAGGCCTGAGTCCGTGGACCATGCAGTGCTTTTGGTTCTGTCTAACACTTAGAATCCTCTGAAGGAGTTAGTTTCCCCATAGGTCTGAGTCCTGGGACCATGCAGTGCTTTGGTTCTGTCTACCACCTAGAATCCTCTGAAGGAGTTAGTTTCCCCATAGGCCTGAGTCCTAGGACCATACAATGCTTTGGTTCTGTCTACCACCTAGAATCCTCTGAAGGAGTTAGTTTCCCCATAGGCCTGAGTCCTGGGACCATGCAGTGCCTTGGTTCTGTCTAACGCTTAGGATCATCTGAGGTGGTTAGTTTCCCCGTGAGCCTGAGTCCAATGACCATACAGAGCCTTGGTTCTGTCTAACGCTTAGGATCATCTGAGGTGGTTAGTTTCCCCATAGGCCTGAGTCCGAGGACTATGCAGAGCCTTGGTTCTGTCTAATACTTGTCCTTCTGAAGCAGTTAGTTTCCCCATAGGTCTGAGTCCGAGGACTATGCAGAGCCTTGGTTCTGTCTAATACTTGTCCTTCTGAAGCAGTTAGTTTCCCCATAGGTCTGAGTCCGAGGACTATGCAGAGCCTTGGTTTTGTCTAATACTTGTCCTTCTGAAGTAGTTAGTTTCCCCATAGGTCTGAGTCCGAGGACTATGCAGAGCCTTGCAGAGCCTTGGTTCTGTCTAATACTTGTCCTTCTGAAGTAGTTAGTTTCCCCATAGGTCTGAGTCCGAGGACTATGCAGAGCCTTGGTTCTGTCTAATACTTGTCCTTCTGAAGTAGTTAGTTTCCCCATAGGTCTGAGTCCGAGGACTATGCAGAGCCTTGGTTCTGTCTAATACTTGTCCTTCTGAAGTAGTTAGTTTCCCCATAGGTCTGAGTCCGAGGACTATGCAGAGCCTTGGTTCTGTCTAATACTTTCATTTCTCCGTGAGTAGGGGTTTGCCCTCGGACTGTTTTACTGGGGACGATTCCTCCTTCAGTGGGGTGATGATCTTACACGTGGCGTTGATCTCGCCTCCAGTTCGAGCCCCATCTTTTATCTTGCACGAAACGTCTCTTGGCTGTTCGTGTTCCGCGCCTGACGCTTCGGTGCACGAGACGCGCCTTCATTAATGGCCTCGTGAATTGACAGAAGCCCAACGGCCTGCGGCCCCCTTGGGATTTGATGGCTTCATTATTACCCAACGCTTCGGTAACTCCCTTTTCGAATTCTGCGTGAATTAATTCTCACCAACCCTCCTCCTCTATATAAAGCCTTCTGGGGGGATGGTTTCCTCATACTCCATGAGCCTCTCAACACAAACAGAAGAAGCACCACCTTTCAGCTCCCCATGCCCCTTTAATAACCCCGCCGGAATTGTGACCGGAGTTAGGAGATATGGGGCGGCTTTGGACGGGTGTGAGGACATCCGTGCCAAAAGCCGTTGTGGCCGCAGCCCCGACTGGGCTTCCAGTGCGGCAGAGTCTAGGCGTGACACCGATGGCGCCATGCACGGTGGCCCGGAGGGATGTCGTTGAAGTACCTAACGTCCCTCCTTGGAGCGCACCCCCGACGGAGGAGACATGCGAACTCACATCATGGGCGGTGCCCGAGTGTTGCCGTCTCCAACGGCCGTCGCTCGTGGGGGTTGGAGAAAATCAAGGGAACATCATGGGGGAGGGCGTCCCGGAGCCCCTGCATCTGCTCCTCGCTTTGTTCAAGCTCAGCCGCCCCGAGAAAGGAGCTGTGGGTGACCTTGGAACAAGCCAGCCTCACCCCCCTTCCGTCCGCTTACTGCCAAGCTCCCCCATTCTCTTGATGCCAGTAAGGGCACGGGTTGACACTTCCCTCTAGCTAGTTTTAGGACGGGTCCGCCTGGGCCTCTGATTGTAGGACTAGCTGGTAGGAACAGTTGTAAAACAAGCCTGTCTGAGCCTCTGATTGTAATTTGTAGATTTTCCTTTTATGAAATAATATCAAGTTTCTCTTTTTGTTATTGAACCTTCTGTCTCGCGCCTTTATCTTTCTGCAATGTCTCTTTGGCAGTTTTTTTTTTTTTTTTTTTGCATCACCACCGATCTCTTGTAGAATATCTGTTTAGAACAGTCGCCCGTTGCGCCGGCTGGCGCACTAATCCTTCCCACAGACGGCGCCAATTGTAGGGACCGCATTTTTGGAGCCCCAGGCCCAACGGAGCTGGGTCAAGGGCCCAACGAGCCCCGAATAATGAATTTGTAGAGAGTGGATCGAAGGTCTTGGCGCCGGCCGGCGGTCACGGGGCGTGGGCTCCGTTCTCTTTTTATTTAATGAAGAGCTTAGAGCAATTTACAATTGGGGGATGCTCCTCGGACCACGGCCGAGGAGGCTTTTCTCCCCTTTTGACTCCATCTTTTTCTTCTCCCCCATTCTTTTTTCTTCCAGCGGACCCCTTTTTCTGGGGGATCCCCTTACATTATATATCCCTTACCCAACTAATCCTAGCCCTACACTTGTTGAGCGATCAAGACATTTGCTCAAGTGCTTGTCCCATCAGCCGCCCTCTCAGTCTCTTGGAGAGTCGCGGCAACCAAGGCGACGCTAGTGTGAAGTCCCTTCCCCTCATTAATGCGGCCAGGGCGATTGTCAGGTACACTTAATGTGGAGGTGACTGCTCGTTACGAACTTGTCCCTCAAGTTCTCGGACGCCCGACGATGGGGTCGTCCTTGGCCCGTTCTGTTTGTGCCTGGGCTTCTTCTTTTCCTCCTCGGATTTCAGGTGCCTCCTTGGCTTGGGCCTTCGGCCCAGGAACGAAGTGGGCTGGGTTGTAGGATTTCTTGGCCCCACAAGAAACAATTTAAAAAAATCAAGAAAATTTGATATTTTAATAACATATAGTTTAAAATAAATAATCTAATGTAGGATGTTTTGAAAAGTGAGTATATAAAATAGAAAAAGTAAGTTTCTATGCTAAAATAGAAAGAAATTTTTGCACGAAATTATACGAATACTCTTACTAGCTTTTTACTTATCTAAGCAAAAAGACTTTTATATATATATATATATATATATATATATATATATACCCAAACTTCCCTTAACGGACAAGGCTTGAAATTGGGCTCACAACTTACTTGTATAGTGGGCTTAGTGTTTCCTATTAAGGGTGGTTCCTTGCCAAGCGACCCAATGACACCCCTCAGCTCTCACGAACTCCCTTTCTTTCCTTTCTAAGTTGCTCACCCTCTTGGTGGTACTAGCTCTCTTTCTTTCCTCTACTCTCTATTTTCTCCCCAGAATTGCCAGCCCCTATTCTTCACTCACTTCCGCTATTTATACTTTGAGGTTGGTGGAGGTTCCATGATTACATTCTGGTCTTACTCGTGTGTACGGGGTCCAATTTGATTATTCATGATAAGGGATAAGCTCTATCGAAACAGTGGTAATGGCATTGGAACTGGTTCTTGCCTCCAAAAGATTGATCGACAGCGGTATTCCCTAAGGAAATACCCAGTTGCCGAGGACATGGACTGTTCCAAGCAAACACATTCCCAATCAAGTCATAATTGACTAATATGGGCTTATCTATCATGTGTCTAGAACGGAATGGACTTACTATGAGGTTTGGGCTCAGTTTTGGTCTTTGAGAATGTTCGGGCCAAGGCCCAAGACCCAATGGGCCTGGGATTGTACCCCATACAATATATATCCTGTCCGGGGGTCTAAACAACTGAACATGTTATTCCAACATTTTGATATAGAAGAAAATTTAGTTATACAATCAAGATCATCTGCCCAAAAGAAAAAAAAAAAAAACAGTAATGGCCAATATATTACAACTTAGGACATCACCAATTTATGAGACAATTGTCATGTGCAATTTTATTTAAGCAAATTCAAATTTGAAATGTAGCAGGACCTCAGCTTGGATTCTCTAACCTCTTCAAATCCTAGAACCAAGAAAAGCATTTTTTATTGAATGTAGTTCCTTGCTAACTTCCTCCATATTCATTCTTTCTTTTGGTGACTCCACGGAACATGCAAGACCAATTTCAAGGACTGAGACTAAGCACTTATACACATTAGCTTCCACTTGGCAGTGATTAACATTACCTTGATTTACTTCATCTGCTTCAATTTCATTCTCATTATTATATTCTCTAGCTGCCACTGCAGCTGCTGGAATTTCTTCAACTTCTCTTATGAGAAGTGTTGGGTCCACAATTTGAACAAGTTGTTCTGGCAATGCCATCTTAACAAAATTGTGGAGATTGAGATCATCTTTAAACATTTCATCAGTTGGTCTCTTTCCCAAGAACATCTCCAGTAGAAATACTCCAAAGCTATACACATCCCCCTCTATTGATACCTCGCCGCCCATGCCATACTCTACAATTTATGATATGTAAGAAGATTTTGCAGTTCTTATTATAATGAGATTTGGGATTTAATGAGAGTGCAAATTCATTTGATTCATCAAAAACCAAAAAGAATTTGAACTTAAGAAAGAAGGATAAGATAGATGCTATTATTTCAAAATTTCATGTGAAAAAATGAGAATTTCTACATTAGAATAGTACCATAGGGTCTCTAGTGGAATTTTTTTTTTTTTTTTTGGAGGAACTTGGGAGGTAATTTTTTTTAGTAGAAATTACACTTTGCTCATCTGTGGTTTGCCTGGAAAACACTTTGCCTACTTGTGGTTTAAAAATTGACACTTTACCTACCTAAAGTTAGCTCCGTTTATCTCCCGTTACCCACCTTTGTTAAAAACATGGGTAAATTAGTATTTTTATTACCCTTTTATGTCTCTCTCCTCTCAAAACATAAAAAACTAAAAAATCAAGGGAAAAGAAGATTGAAAAGCTAGGTTTTATAAAAATTAGGGATAATTACACTTTACCCACCTGTGGTTTGCCTCTAATTTGACTTGCCTACCCGTGGTTTCAATTTTGACACTTTACCCACCCAAGGTTCAATTTGTTACTGCTCCGTAACCCACCTCCCTGTCTGCCGTTACTCTAACACGTTTTCTTTCAAAATCAAAACACAAAACAGATCAAAAAGTCAGGGTTTTTGATTGCTTAAGAACTTCTATGAGAGAGGAGGTTGATCGTTTGCTTAGGGAGGTTGATTGTTTGCGCAAAAAGTTAAGACGCAGGAAGCGTGATAGGAGAAGCCCATCTTCCTCGTCAAGTGAGGGCTCAAGGGAGAGCCATGACCGATCATACCAGTGGAGGTCTAGAATTCCGCCTAGCAAAACCTACTCAGCCTCCTCATGTTGGGATAAGCTAGAGAAAAGCAACAACAGACGTGAGAAAAGGCAGGAAAATGACGCCATGAGTAAAGCCTTGCAGCAGATTTCTAAGTCCCCTTTTGTTAGGAGGATTAACAAGGCTAAACTCCCTCACCGTTTCTCCCAGCCAACATTCACTGTATATAACAGAAGGACCGACCCTGCGGAGCATGTCAGCCACTTCAATCAAAAGATGGCCGTCCATGCCAGCAACAAGGCCCTTATGTGTAAGATGTTCCCTTCTAGTTCCGGGCTTGTCGCCATGAGTTGGTTTGGCGTGTTGGACGAGGGGTCAATAGGGTCCTTTGAAGAGCTGACCAGGGCATTCGGCGCTAGATTCATAACCTACAGTAGAGTCCCTAGGCCATTGGATGCTCTACTATCTACGGCCATGAGGGAGGGGGAGACCCTCAAAACCTACTCGGACCGATACTGGGAGATGTAGAATGAAGTGGATGGAGACTTCGAAGACGTGGTCGTAAGGACCTTTAAGGTCGGTTTTTTGACCGAGCATGACTTGAGAAAATCATTGACAACGAAGTCTGCTTCGAACATGCGCCAGCTTATGGATCGCATAGATAAGTACAAAAGATTAGAAGAGGACCAAATGTAGGGGAAAGGAAAATCTAAAGCATTTCCCAAGAAAAGGGATCCTTGGGGGGGAGGATACCATAATGACCGACCCCGAAAGGACTCCCCTAGTCATTCAGTAGCTGAGGGAGTTCACGTGATCAATTCACTGTTCAAGGAACTGGTGCACCAGATACTAGAAAAGAAAAAGAACGAGCCGCTTTTCAAGTGGCTCAATAGGATGGGTGGGGATCCGGCCAAAAGAAACCAAAGCCTTTATTGCTATTACCATAAGGACAGGGTGCACACAACTGAGGATTACAGGACTCTTTGGGATCACCTCAATCAGTTGGCAAGATCAGGGAAACTTGATTATTTCTTGCATCAGCCTACAGAGCAGGTCGGACACTCAGGGAGTGGGGTGCATAGAAACGACAATCCTCGGCTAGCATTGGGCACCATTAATATGATCCTGGCCAGGTCGGGAGGGGACATCAGGCCAAATCCTTGAGTCATGGTTGTAGCGGGAGGCTCTGACCTGGAGACTAAAGGTCAGACTCACAAGAGAGCAAGGGGGACGGTCCCCCCTGACTTGAGTTTTTCTAAGAAGGACAAGCGAGGAACCCTCCAACTACATGATGACGCCATGGTGGTTATTGTAAGGATCGGGGGCTATGATGTCAGGAGGGTACTGGTTAACCAAGGAAGCCAGGTTGAGATAATGTACCTAGACTTGTACTGGGGGCTGAACTTGAGGCCCGAGAACCTGGATACGTGTGATTCTCTACTAATGGGCTTCGATGGAAAAATAGTAGTCCCCCGAGGAATGATCAAACTCCACGTACAAGTCGGAGAAGTGGAAGTCCAAGTGAATTTCATTGTGGTAGAGGCGTTCTCCTCGTACATTACTATCCTTGGCAGACCCTGGCTTCACGCCATGGGGCTATTCCCTCAACTCTGCATCTAAGGATCAAGTACCCTACCCACGGGAAGGTGGGAGAGATAGTGGGTGATCATGCTATGGCCAGGTAGTGCCTGGTGTCAACAGTGGCACGGCAATCATTGAACCCTACCACGATGAATAAGGAAGCAATCCAATAGCAATTAAAGGGGGCTGTAAGTAGGCAGTAGATTGAGGCTCTGGGAGAATCATCTAAGGAATTGGAAAGGGTAATGATAGGGCTTGATCCGGAGCAATATTTCCAAGTAGGCACACAGTTGTCGCCCGTAGAAAAGGCAAAACTAACGGAGTTCCTAAGAGCAAACCTTGACGTTTTTGCCTAGGATGCCTATGACGTGCCAGGAATTGATCCTGAGTTAGCCTGCCACCGGCTGAACGTAAATCCTAAGGCCTTACCTCGTAGACAGCCTCCTCGGCGGTCATCCGAGGATCACGCTGAGGCAGTCAAAACAGAGGTGAACAAGTTGAAGCAGGCTGGAGCTATTAAGGAAATCTTCTACCCCGAGTGGCTGGCTAACACAGTAGTGGTTAAGAAGAAAAACGGTAAGCAGCGAGTATGCGTGGATTTCACTGACCTAAATAAGGCATGCCCAAAAGACCCCTTCCCTATTCCTAGAATTGACCAACTGGTGGACGCCACTGTGGGACATCCTCGGATGAGCTTTCTGGACGCCTTTTAAGGTTACCACCAGATACCTCTATCATTGCCCGACCAGGAGAAAACGGCCTTTCGCGCCCCCAATGGAAACTATCATTATCGGGTGATGCCCTTCGAACTCAAAAACGCAGGATCCACCTATCAGAGAATGGTAACGCATATGTTTGAAGGGCAGATAGGAAGGAACATGGAGGCATACATCGATGATATGGTAGTGAAGAGCAAGAGGATAGAAAATCACCTAGCCGATCTAGGAGAAACTTTCTCAACACTGAGGAAACATAAACTACGCCTCAATGCATCCAAGTACTTTTTTAGGGTCAGTTCGGGCAAATTTCTGGGATACTTGATAACCCACTGTGGAATCGAAGTCAATCTGGAGCAGATCAGGGCCATTAATGGCTTGCACCCTTCTCGGAATCCCAAGGAAGTGCAGAGGCTGACTGGGATGATGGCAGCTATAAATAGGTTCATCTCTCGGTCTGCAAACAGGTGTCGTCCGTTCTTCCAACTGCTGCACAAGTGGAAGGATTTTCAGTGGACCGAAGAGTGTGTAATGGCGTTTGAGGATGTCAAACGATACTTATCTAATCCACCGGTACTTTCTCGACCCGATAAGGAGGAAGTATTGTATGCATACTTAGCAGTCACCAAACACGCTGTCAGCTTCGTCCTAGTCAGGAACGAGGACAGAGTTCAGAGGCCCATTTATTATGTTAGCAAATCCTTGCAGGAGGTTGAGATGCGCTATCTTTCCTTGGAAAAAGCAATACTGGCCATTGTACATGCCACAAGGAAACTCCCTCATTACTTCCAAGCCCATACCATGGAGGTGCTTACTCAGCTGCCCTTATAGGCTTTAATGAGGAAATCTGATTATACTAGCAGGATTGCTAAGTGGGGGACTAAGTTGGGGGCCTATGATGTCAAGTACATGCCTCGGACTGCCTTAAAAGGCCAGGTCCTAGCAAACTTTGTAGCAGAGTTCGCTGAAGGTGTCCTCGAGGAGGAAAGCACAATCATGGGTACACTAGTCTTATCAGTCACTACTGCCCTAACATGGCAAGTCTACACGGATGGATCTTCCAACCGAAAGGGAGCAGGTGTGGGGATTGTATTGATTACACCCAAGAAATTGATAATAGAGAAGTTGTTGAGACTAGGATTCTCGACCACCAACAATGAGGCCAAGTACGAAGCCTTGCTAGCAAGGATAAACATGGTCAGACTGTTGGGAGGAGAGACAGTTGAGTTGTACTCAGACTGTTAGGAGGAGAGACGGTTGAGTTGTACTTAGATTCTAGGCTGGTTGTGGGTCAAATCAGTGGTGATTTTAAGACTCGGGATGAAAGGATACAGGGGTACCTTGCCAAAATACAGAATGTCCGAACTCATTTCAAGAGTTTTATCTTGAAACAAATCCCAAGAGGGCAAAACTCGTATGCAGACTCCCTTGCGATGTTAGCCATTTCGCTTGAATCAAGTCTTCCCCGGGTTGTTATTGTAGAAGAGATGGACACCTCGAGCCTCACGAGAATACCATCGTCAGGTGTATGCAGCATCCATGTGGGGCCGAGCTGGATGGACCCCATAGTAAGCTTCTTGAAGAAAGGATCCTTGCCTGAAGACAAGTTCGAAGCAGAGAAGGTACGTAGGGCTGCCCCTTGATATTGGTTGTCCGAGGAATAGAAGTTGTATAAACGCTCCTATTCAGGACCATATCTATTGTGCGTGCATCTGGAAGCTGTGGAGCCATTATTAGAAGAATTGCACGAGGGCATTTGTGGGAGCCATACTGGAGGAAGGTCTCTAGCACAAAGGGCACTCAACCAGGGGTACTGGTGGCCCAACATGCGACAAACCTCACAAGACTATGTAAGAAAATGCGACCAATGTCAAAGGTATGCACCAAATATTCATCAACCAGGAGGAATTCTGAATCCTTTGTCTAGCCCTTGGCCATTCGCTCAATAGGGCCTGGATATAGTAAGACCCTTTCCTTAGGCCACAGGAAATCAGAGATGGCTCCTCGTCGGCATGGACTACTTTACCAAATGAGTGGAGGCCGAGCCCCTCTCCAACATCAGGGATGTGGATGCCAAGAAATTCATCTGGAAAAACATCATCACCAGGTTCGGGGTACCTCATACACTGATCTCGGACAACGGCCTCCAATTTGACAGTAAAGCCTTCAGGAGATACTATGGAGAACTGGGAATCAGAAACGGGTACTCTACACCTGCATACCCCCAGGGGAATGGGCAGGCCGAGGCCACCAATAAAGTTATAGTGGCAGGACTGAAGAAAAGGCTGGACGATGCAAAAGGAAAGTGGATGGACGAGCTGCCCCACGTGCTATGGACCTACCGTACCATGCCCTGAAGATCAATAGGGGAGGCCCCGTTCTCAATGACATATGGTTCAAAGGTAGTAATCCCCCTTGAGACTGGATTTCCAACTCTGAGAACGGACCAATTCAACGCTGAAGAAAACCACCATTTGCTCCTAGACAGCCTGGACTTGGCCGAGGAAAGACGAGAAGTGGCGACAGTGAAGATGGCTCACTACCAGCAAAAACTTAAGCAACAATATGATAAGGGGGTCAAATCTAGACCCTTGGCCCTAAGAGACTTAGTTCTGAGGAAAGTGATGGGGACAACCAAGAACCCCGCTTGGGGCAAGCTGGGTCCTAACTGGGAAGGGCCATATAGAATCACCTCAGTGGCAGGCATTAGGGCCTACCACTTGGAAGACTTGGACGAAAATGTAATCCCTTACCCTTGGAATGTAAACAATCTACGGCGTTATTATTATTGATAAGATCTTCTAACATTTGTATTTCACTTAATCATAATTCAAAATGGAAGTGTTGAACAGAACCTAGGACTTGCCTGGCTCCTCGGCCACAAGCCTAGGGTAAATCATCACTGCAAAAATAGCCTAAGTGTTGAACAGAACCTAGGACTTGCCTGGCTCCTCGGCCACAAGCCTAGGGTAAATCATCACTGCAAAAATATCCTAAGTGTTGAACAGAACCTAGGACTTGCCTGGCTCCTCGGCCACAAGCCTAGGGTAAATCATCACTATAAAAATAGCCTAAGTGTTGAACAGAACCTAGGACTTGCTTGGCTCCTCGGCCACAAGCCTAGGGTAAATCATCACTATAAAAGTAGCCTAAGTGTTGAACAGAACCTAGGACTTGCCTGGCTCCTCGGCCACAAGCCTAGGGTAAATTAACATTGCAAAAGTATCCTAAATGTTAAACAGAACCTAGGACTTTCCTGGCTCCTCGGCCACAAGTCTAGGGTAAATTAACACTGCAAAAGTATCCTAAGTGTTGAACAGAACCTAGGACTTGCCTGGCTCCTCGGCCACAAGCCTAGGGTAAATTAACACTACAAAAGTATCCTAAGTGTTGAATAGAAGCTAGGACTTGCCTAGCTCCTCAGCCATAAGCCTAGGGTGAATCAACACTGCAAAAGTATCCTGAATATTAAACAACGCCCAAGACTTGCCTGGCTCCTCGGCCACAAGCATAGGGTAAATTAGCATTGCAAAAAATACTAAGTGTTAAACAAAATCTAGTACTTTCCTGGCTCCTCAGGTCACAAGTTCAGGGTAAATTAACACTGCGAAATCTCTTCTAAAAGATCAATGGGACTTAGGCCTTCCTAGTTCCCCTTGGTCACAAGCCTAAGCCTTTCCTTGGGTTTCTAAGATAATGCCACCAGAATTGTCCAAATCTGAGTCCTATCCCAAGTAAGTACTGATTGATAAATTTTGTAAGTTCCATGAGTTAGCCAACTACCTATGCGGTGATAGATTGCCTAGGTGCACTTATTAGAAATACAAGAAGATAACTGGAGCATGGAATGACTGACGCATAAGGAATAAAGAATGTATATGAAAAAAGGATGTAATTCTTCCTTCATTAAAAATGTAAGAAATGTAATACAAGAAAGAAAAAGAAGGGGGCACCGTATATATAACGGCCCACTGCAAAAAAAAAAAAAAAAAAATTCTCTAAGGAACTAAAACTATGCCTTGGGCTCTTTCTCCTTGGCGCCCTTCTTCTCTTGCTCCTTCTTCTCTTTCTTCTTCTTCAAAGGCACCCCCTCGGGCACCCCCTCCTCGGCCTCTACGTTCGCCATGGTGCCTGGAGGTGGGAGATCTTTCGTCGTCTCTTTGCTTTTGGACGAGGTGGGAGAAGGAACAGGGCATGTTTGCTCCGCGGAAGAAGGAAGAGCAGGGCTAGGTTCCATTAGAGGCTGAGGGAGTGGGTGCTAGGCACAGGGCCGAGGGGTAGTACACCCTATCAGGAGCACGAAACTTCGACTTAGAGTCAACCCCAGCGGCGTTCATGGCCTCGTCCCAAACCTCTCGGCTAAAAGCACGAGGAACATCACGAAGCTGAGCAGTGAGACTCGCAGCTGTCTTAGTCATACCCACATCGTAAGTTGCCTACTCGGCCTGAGCCTTCTCGGCCTCCTTGGCCTCCAACTGCTTGTTCGCTTGCTTTAGCTCCACCACTGTAAAAGCTATTTTACTCTCAACCTTCCTTTGGGCCTCTAAGGCCTCGGCGGCTTGCTTCTCGTAGCCTTTCAAAGCAAACTCAACGTTTCGATGAGCCTTCTCCACCTTGGCTAGCTGGGTAAGGGCTTCCTTCAACTTTTTTTTCGCCTCAGCTCGGGCTTTGTCTGCAACCTCATGGCCCTTCTCGACTTTCCTTGCCACGTCCAAAGAATGGTCAACCCATTCCTCGACCATGAAGGCGGTTTAGACGGCCTGCAAAAAGGAGAGCAAACCAAACAAAGTGAGTATCATATAAAGCTTGATTGAACTAACTTGACAGATGAATAAGTTGGGCAAAGTACCTTGGCAAGGTCTTGCTTCAGAGACAAAAAGAACTTTCTTTTTCTGTAGGACCTTAGCTCCTCTATATCCTCAGGAAGGCACAGTGCCCTCTCCAGTCATTCTACCACCAAGCCTGAGCTGCCCTTCGTAGGGTCTCTCAGATTGGCGTCATCAAGCACGGGAGCGCCTGAGCTTAGGGTAAAGACGGGCCTCTAGACAGAGGCCTTCCTAGGTTGGTCCCCGCCAACCTCCTTAGAAGTCCCAGTATGCTCAGGCCTCTTCTTCTGCTGCCCTTTTTCCCGCATGAGCTTCCTTGGCTAGGGGCTCAACAATCTCCCCCTCCTCGGCCACTTCTACACTCTTGCCTCCCTGACCACGTTTCCTTTTCTTGTCTGCGACCTCAACTAGAGATGTATGCGTTGCAGCAAGTGTTTGAGGACGTGGTGGCACCGTTATAGCCAGGGAAGAGGCCCCCGCATGGGCCATCAGTAGGGCAAGGAGGTCGGGAGTCTTCTCCTCGAAACCCATATCCACTGGTGCTTAGGCTTGTGAAGTGTTGGGGGCGTCTGGACGACAAAAAACGTCGAAGTCCCTGTCCGTCACCTCCTGAACAGACTGGGACGTGGATTCCACGGCCTTGGCGTTTGATGGGATAGGGGTTCTTGCGAATAAAGGAGCCTCATAGCTAAGGGGGCAGGGAGCTAAGCTTCCTGGGTCCCCTCTAGAGGTGGTTCTGTAAGTAGGAAGCTAGGCACAGCGACGTTTATTAAAGCCAAACGAGAGTCCCGGGTTTTAATGACGTTCTTCGGACTCTGAAACCGCTTGGTGGATGGCTTGTAGCCTAGGATAACGTGGGCCACCCTCAGCTACTCGTCCTTATGCAAGAATATTTCGGACCTATGGATCCTGTTTAGGTCCTTGAAATTCACTAAATGTTTGGCAGGGGCTGTATGGTACTCGTCTAGCGAATAAAACCATAAAGGTTGTTAGTGAAACAAAAGAGAAAAAGAAAAGAAAACTATAGCACCAATTAAGCTAAGCAAAATCCTAAGTGTGACCCCGGTCCTCGGGAATGATACCTGGTTCCCCCTCTTGGGTGGGACAGTGCATCCCATCATGCCATCCTCCCGAGACAAGGAGGAAATCCTCATCCATGCCTTTACTCGAGTTCGGCAGGCAGGAGATTAACCTAACTGAGGGAACCCTACATTTCAAGTAGTACTTGGTTTTCTCCCCCTTCTGGCATTGGTATACCCAATTTACATCGTGCCAGGTAAGACTCGTCCTCATCGTACGGTTCAGTGCATCTACACACCCAAGGATTCTAAAGATATTGGGTGAGCATTGAGTTAGGGTTAACCTATAGTTCATAAGATAATCCCGGGTTACCCTACCCATAGGGAGTTCCATCCCGCCTTCAATAAAGGCAATCATAGGAATGACCACGGACTCGGAGGGTCTATCCAAGACCAACCACTCGCCCTCCTCACAGTGCCGAATTTCCACGTCATTGGGGATTCTATATTGTGCCCTAAAGGTTGCCCTAGCCTCGGCAGTGTCCACTAATTTAGCGTATCTACCCATAACCTTTTGGGAGATAAAGTATGAAACTTGTGAAAAAGAAGGTGTAGGGACTCAAATTGGATTGGACCCAGAATAGGGATGGGTTTCTAGCCCAACAAGCCCAAACAATAAATTTTTAGAGCGTGGGTACAAGAACTAGTTCTACTTGATAGAAAAGGTCATGGTTATAGTGCAGTAAAAGACACTTCAAGCTAACTGTATGATAAAAACTCTCCTCGGCTAGGTTTCAGGGGGTATCTTTCTGAGTTCTATTGTTCTTCTTTCTTTTTTTCCAAAAGTCCTCTCTAATGTCACCTGCTTCCATGTTATATACTGCGTTCCTTACCCCATTTCCACCGTACACGTGTAGTTTCTATCCTGGGAACTCCTTTCTGTCCCATCCAGCACCTCCCGGAACTTTTGCTCAGTAGCCATAAAGCTGCTTGGTTACTGTTCAGGTATCACCTCCACATTAATGCGGCCAGAGAGTTAGCTGGAAAGCATTTAATGTGGAGGTAGTAGCTTTAGAAGATATTTGTTATCTTTCCCGGTTCCTCCTTAGGTCTATATTCACTTTCCAGTTCTAATACAACTTTGCGGAGTACCCTGGATAGAGAGATAGTTACATCCACCTCGGACCATGGTATCCGAGGTGAGTCTTATCCTCGGACGCGTTTTGGGCTTTTATATATGATTTCCATCCCTCTTTCTCATCCTGGTCCCATAATGCATTTCTTAAACCATCCTCGGACAAGTGAATGTCCTCGGACTGGGCCGTTGGGCCCCAAGCCCATTTCCTATGATTCCTATATCCTTTTAGATAACAGGCCCCACAATAGCCCCTCAAAATCTCGCTTTTTGTTATCTCGGAAAAAGGGAGATTTTGATATCCTGCCCTCACCTTCTTTGCGGACTTTCTTAGCCTTCAGAGCGCCTTTCTATCTGCCCAAGGCGCGCACCTGACGTTTCGGCGTCAGGAGCACGCCATCATTAAATGATGACGGCTCCTTTGTCCCCCACGTTCAACGGCAAGATGTGAATCTAACGGTGGAGGATTTTCAGTATTTATGGGCGGGATTTTTCCCGCTTACAATTTCTGCGCCACTATAAAGAGCTTTTCAAATCAACTCTCTTTTCAGTTACAAAAATCGCACCGTCTCAGTGTATATTCATTGAACCTGCCTCTCTCTCTCACCACTCCACGCTCTCATAAATACTAAGAGTCTGTCCGAGGAGCTCATTTTCCACACTTATAAGTTTCCTTAACCTACTTTAGTTTTCCATCCTCTTCACCAATTTTTCTTCATAACTGTTAGGAAATGGGTAGGTTCAAGCATCTAGTTGACTCCAAGGAACAAATAGAGGCATTTAGAGCTAAGTATAGGATTCCCCCCCACGGTGGGTATGAGATATGCCTCCACAGAAACATGGTTAAACGATAGGAAAACCGGGGAAGTGGTCATCCCTATGATCGCTTTCATAGAGGGAGGGATGACTATCCCTATGGGTAGTCTTACTAGGAGTTATCTCAGATTCTTTAGGTTATCTCCCACGCAGTGCGTCTCAAATATATTCAGGGTGTTAGGGAGTATAGAAGCCCTAAATGCAAGGATGAACCTAGGTCTGACCCATCACGATGTGAACTGGGTGTATAATCTCAATCACTTGAAGGGCCAGGGTACTATCTTAAGTCTAGATACCCTGAAGTAAGGTTAATCCAGTGTCTCCCTACATCGAATAAGGGCTTAAAAGATGATTTTCTTATTTTTTCCGGGGAATGGCACGACGGTTTGCCCTGTCCGACTAAAGAGGGAAAACCAGGTGGGGCCTTTAAGTTATAAGCCCTTATAATCTGAATTATGTTCTTTAATTCATGTTACCTTTACCTCTGACAAAGTTTTCTCACGTTTTAATGACTTTGCAGACAAGCGCGCTACCAGACCTCAGATCAGATTAATTAACAGGGAGAGCTTAGATAGAATCCTGAGATCCGAGGTGTATGTAAATTCATCTGACGGCCAACTGAGGGCGGCCCACATAATCCTTCGATACAAACCAATTTCCAAGGCATTTCAAGCTCCCAAGTGCGTGATAAAGGCCAAAGACCCTCGGCTTCACCGTATCAGTGTAGCCTTCGAAGGATTCATTGTTCTCGAGGGTTTTCCAATTCCTGAGGGTACTCCTTTCACTCAGCCGTTATCCGAGGCCATTCCCTCTGCAGGAGCTTCATCATCACGCTCCGTTCCTCGGGAAGTGAAGGAGGAAGAGGAAGAAGGAGAAGAAGAAGAAGAAAAAGAACTTCAGAGGGAGTTGTAGAACTATCGGATTCTACAGATGAGTTTGAAGTTTTCAACCAACCTCAATCTCCCGAGGTGACTCCTGAAGAAATGGGCATCCAAAGAAAAAGCCAGAGGAGCTTAATGGATGTGATCGAAAGCCAGCCTGGAAGGGGGGCGCCGGGGAAGTCAGTTCAACCTAACCTCCCCCCTCCTCCTCCTCCTCAGCCACCCCAACCACATGGGACCGAACCTAATAACCCAAAGAGGAGGAGAGAGCCCAAAGACAAAGAGGTGATGGAGCCTGGGAGACCTCGCCCGCCTCGTGAAGATGAGATCCAACGAGCTGCAAAGCAGCAAAAGGTTGCTCATGGACCTACACGAGGCGTGGCAAGGCCCACAACTCAGTCCTCAGAATCCGAGGCTTGGCTTCCTGTTCCCATGCTCGGTGGTGAGCCTCTGAGGGAGGATTCCTCAATTAGGGACTTTAACGACGGAGTTGGATGTCACGTCGCCTCAGTTCTAGAGGAAACCCTCCTTCTCCCTAAGGATATGGCCGAGCTGAGAAGCCTCAAGAGAAATGAGGTCTTCCAGAACACGAAAAGATATTTAGGCATGGTATGATACCCTTATTATTATTGTTATTATTATTATGAACGTCGTGCAAACATCTGTATGTATTGTATTTCTAACTCTTTTTATTCTAGGCCGTTCAAGCCACTTTCAGGTTGGAGGAGATAACCAATTCTTGCTACCAGCAAATTGATGATGAGAGAAAAAAGCAAGCAACAGCTGTGCATACGCTCACCATTGCTGAGCAAACTGCTGAAAAATTGAGGAAAAAGTTGGCCGAGGAAGAACATGCTCGGAAGAGTGCTGACTCTACCTTGGAGAACACCCAAAGGCAAGCTGAGGACCAAAGGAAACGTTTGCGTGATGCCAATGACCAGCTGGCCACCTCCCAGGAACAGATATCAACTCTGCAGAAACAATTGGAGGAAGCCTAGAGACTTAGAGATCAAGCTGAAAAAGCTAAGGCCGAGGCTGAAAAGGCAAAAGCTGAGGTTGAAAAGGAAAGAGACACAGCTGAGCAATATGGCTACGACGTTGGCGTTGCTGAAACCGAGGAAAATTTCCAGTCTGAGGTACCCGTCGTGTGCCGAGCATACTGTGCTCTGACCTGGGGAGAAGCTCTCAACCGAGCTGGGGTAGAGACTTCATCCGAGCTGAGAAGGCCTGAAAACATTTATTTCCCCCTAGCTATACGAGCCCTAGGTCCTTCTGCTCAACAAGAAGAGGCACCCTCCACAGTTATTGAATCGGCCCAGGAAGCTCAAACTCAGGCTCCTTCCTCTCTCAATCAGCAAAAGCAACCTAAAGTGCTTGAAGTTGCAAAGGACATCTCCTCGAACAAAGGAACAGAGGGGCCTAAGGATGGAACAACTTCTCAAAGCTTTGAACAAGCTTTAGCCTTGACCACCCTACTTGCTGGAGACGATCCAAAGGCAAAGGACAAAGATGTTCCTTCTGAGGCAATTGGCAAAGCCCCTCAACCCAAGCTCCAAATAAAATTAAACAAATAGTTAATGTAGTTAAATTTCCTTTGTTTTCCCTTTCATTTTATTTTTCTTCTCTTTTTTTTTTAAAGCTTTTTGAGGACATTTCTAATTGTAATGTGCATTTTCCTTTCCAAATTTACATGAGATATTGTGGATTTGTCTATCACTTGTACAATTTCTTGCGCGAATGCTTTTTACTTTTACATGATCCCAGGCTATAGAAGAATGAAATCTGACACCATAAAGGAAAACTTAACTTTAAGTATACTGATTAGGAACCAAAGCCGACTATAGCAGCGAACTCTACAGCCCTAGAAAGGTTAACTTTAAATTCATTAAGAAGTATCCATACTTGAGATAGCTTCCTAAATGCTAAACCCAGGGAGGTATTGGACACCTTAAAATGCTTTAAGTGATGCTCATGAAGTTTGCTTTGATATACAAGTTTAGTTGCACGGACCCCATCTAATAAGCATTGATTCCAACTAAATTTGTTGTATAAACAATTTGTCACATCTTAGTCTCTGTGCAATACTTCAATTGAGGTCACAGGGTATTAATTTTCACTAAGTTGTGGTCCGAGGTCCTGACATGACTTAGTTTCTGTTTAATACTTCCATAGATTTCATAGTGTATTAATTTCCACTAAGTTGTGGTCCGAGGTCCTGACATGACTTAGTTTCTGTTTAATACTTCCATAGATTTCATAGTGTATTAATTTCCACTAAGTTGTGGTCCAAGGACATGACATGACTTAGTTTCTGTTTAATACTTCCATAGATTTCATAGTGTATTAATTTCCACTAAATTGTGGTCAAAGGACCTGACATGACTTAATTTCTGTTTAATACTTCCATAGATTTCATAGTGTATTAATTTCCACTAAGTTGTGGTCCGAGGACCTGACATGACTTAGTTTCTGTTTAATACTTCAATAGATTTCATAGTGTATTAATTTCCACTAAGTTGTGGTCCGAGGACCTGACATGACTTAGTTTCTGTTTAATACTTCAATAGATTTGAGTGTATTAATTTCCACTAAGTTGTGGTCCGAGGACCTGACATGACTTAGTTTCTGTTTAATACTTCAATAGATTTCATAGTGTATTAATTTCCACTAAGTTGTGGTCCGAGGACCTGACATGACTTAGTTTCTGTTTAATACTTCAATAGATTTCATAGTGTATTAATTTCCACTAAGTTGTGGTCTGAGGACCTGACATAACTTAGTTTCTGTTTAATACTTCCATAGATTTCATAGTGTATTAATTTCCACTAAGTTGTGGTCCGAGGACCTAACATGACTTAGTTTCTGTTTAATACTTCAATAGATTTAGAAGCACACATTGCAGAAATAAGATAAATTATAAAAGGAAATAAAACAGAACTTGTTAATAATAATACCTCTTTAGGTTGCTTGCATTCCAGGGATGGAATACAGTTTTTTCATCTAAATCTTCTAAGTAATAAGCACATATCCCTGCTACAGATGTGATACGATATGACCCTTCCCAATTAGGCCCCAACTTTCCCCAGTTTGGATTTTTGGTAGCTCCCAAAAATTTCTTAAGCACCAAATCTCCAGGAGTTAACAGCCTCAATCTGACATTTGCATCATAACCTTACTTTAGCTTTTGCTGATAGTAGGCCAATTGAACCATCGCATTTTCTCGTCGTTCGTCTATTAAATCCAAATTCTTCTTCAATAGTTCATCATTTCCATCCGAGGTGAATGAGCTGGTCCTTAGCGTTGGAAAACCCGTTTCGAGAGGAATCACAGCCTCAGCCCCATACGTCATTGAGAATGGGGTTTCCCCTGTTGACCGCCGAGGTGTAGTTCGATACGTCCATAGGACGTGCGGCAACTCCTCCACCCATCTTCCTTTTGCGTCATCCAGCCTTTTCTTAAGCCCGCCTACTATGATTTTGTTGACAGCCTCGACCTGTCCATTTCCTTGCGGATAGGCAGGAGTGGAATATCTATTCTTTATTCCCAAATCAGAACAATACTTCCTGAAAGCCTTGCTGTCTAACTGAAGACCATTATCCGAGATGAGAGCTTGGGGAACTCCGAATCGAGTAATAATATTTTCCCAAACAAACCTCTTAGCATCCACATCCCTGATATTGGCCAGAGGCTCGGCTTCTACCCACTTCGTAAAATAGTCTGTGCCAACTAGTAAATATTTTTTATTTCCTACTGCCTTAGGGAAATGGCCAACGATGTCTAAACCCCACTGAGCAAAAGGCCAAGGGCTAGAAAGAGGATTAAGAACTCCCCCCAGCTGATGGATGTTTGGTGCGAACCTCTGACACTGATCACACTTCTTAACATACTCCTGCGCTTCTTTTTGCATGCCTGGCCACCAATACCCCTGAGTAATTACCCGGTGAGATAAGGATCTTCCTCCAGTGTGACTACCACAGATCCCTTCATGCAGCTCTTCCAGAAGTGCCTCTGATGCTTCGGGATGTACACAGAGCAGATATGGCCCAGAATAAGAGCATTTGTACAACTTCTTGTCCTCGGACAGCCAAAACTGAGGAGTTTTTCTCCGTATCTTCTCTGCCTCTGACTTGTCCTCAGGCAGTATATCTTTCTCAAGGAATAACATTATAGGATCCATCCAGCTAAGCGCCGACCTGATTTGATTGACCTGAAGCGAGTTCCCCGTTACTGGAGTGGGTGTGTTTAAGTCTTCAACCATTATCATCCGGGGTAAGTTTTGCGCCGAGGAGGTAGCAAGGGTAGCCAAAGAATCTGCGTGGGCATTTTCGCTCCTAGGGACATAGGTCACTTCAAAAGATTCAAAATTTACTTGCAGACGCCTAACCTGGCCCAAGTACTCCTGCATCCTGGTGTCCCGAGCTTCCAATTCTCCTATAACCTGACCCACGACCAGCCGAGAATCCGAAAACATCTCTAGTGTTTTTCCACCCAGTTTCTTAATCATCGCCATCCCCATTAACAAAGCTTCATACTCTGCCTCATTATTAGTGGCTGAGAACCCCAACCTTAAAGACTTTTCGATAATGACCTGTTCAGGAGATATCAGAACCAGCCCCACTCTTGACCCCCTCTGATTTGCTGCTCCATCCACATACACTTTCTAGGGTAAGGCATGTTGCGCAGAGATGAGGTCAACTGATTTTTCATCCATGCCACGCGGGCTTGTCTCTATTTCTTCAGGGCCTTCAGCAAATTCAGCCACCAGGTCGGCGAGAACCTGACCCTTCACAAAGGTACGGGGCATGTACTTAATATCAAAAGCTCCTAAAATCGTGCCCCACTTGGCAATCCTACCAGTGTAGTCTGCACTCCGAAGTACTGCATTGAGCAGATATTGAGTTAGGACGACCACAGTATGTGCCTAGAAATAATGGGGGAGTTTTCTTGTAGCGTGCACCACTACCAAGATGGCCTTTTCCAACGGCAGATAACGTACCTCAGCCTCGTGAAGCGACTTGCTCACATAATAAACTGGCCGTTGTACGCCATTATCTACTCATATCAGAACAAAACTAATCGTGTAAGTGGCTATCTCCAAATAGGAAAAAAAGACCTCATCCACCTCAGGACTAGACATAATGGGTGGTCGAGATAGATACTCTTTAAGCTGCTAGAATGTCAGGGCGCACTCCTCTGTCCATTCAAATCCTTTCCACTTGTGGAGTAGCAGGAAAAAAAGTCTGCACCTGTCCGCCGACCGGGATATGAATTTGTTTAAAGCAGCGGTCATCCCAGTCAACCTCTGGACCTCCTTGGGATTCCGAGGTGGTTGCAAACTGCTTATGGCTCTAATTTGATCAGGGTTCACCTCAATCCCTCGGTGAGTCACCATGTAGCCCAAAAACTTCCCTAAGCTTACCCAGAATGAGCACTTGGATGCGTTCAGTCGTAATTTATGTTTCCTTAAAATCTCGAAAGTGTTGGTGAGGTCTGTCACATGCTCGGCTACTACCTTGCTCTTCACAACCATATCGTCAATATAGACCTCAATGCTCCTGCCCAGCTGTGGCTCAAACATCTTCGTCATCATCCGCTGGTAAGTAGACCCCGCGTTCTTCAAGCCAAAGTGCATTACCTTGTAGTGATAATTTCCAGTAGGAGTAAGAAAAGCGGTCTTCTCCTGGTCATCCAATGCCAGTGGGATCTGATGATAGCCCTGAAAGGTATCTAGGAAGCTCATCCGAGGATGGCCCACCGTTGCATCCACCAGCTGATCTATACGGGGCATAGGAAAAGGGTCTTTTGGACAAGCTCTATTAAAATCGGTAAAATCAACACATACGCGCCATTTTCCATTTTTCTTTTTCACCACGACCGTATTGGCCAACCACTGAGGGTAAAACACCTCCTTGATAGCCCCTGCCTGCTTGAGCTTGGTCACCTCGTCCTTGATAGCCTCAGCATGTACTCTGGACGGACGCCGAGGTGGTTGTTTCTTTGGAATAACAGAAGGATTGACATTCAAATGATGAGAAATGAAGTCTGGATCCACCCCTGGGGCTTCGTAAGCATCCCATGCAAACACATCAACATTTCTCCTAAGGACCTCAACTAACTGCTCCTTCTCTAACAAAGGTAACTGTGCTCCCACTTGAAAGTACTTTTCTGGATCATCACCAACACTCACCCTCTCCAAATTCTCACACTCCGTCTCCCCGACGAACGTGCTGAAGTGGGTTCCCTGAGTCTTTGATTGCTATAAGTCATCCTCGGTTGTGGCCGAAGTATCTGTCTCTGGCCGATGTTGAATGGCCATTATCAAACACTGCCTAGCCATGGCTTGATTTCCCAAAATTTTTGAGACCTAGTCTTTTGAGGGATACTTCACCTTCTGATGAAGAGTAGAAGAAACGGCCCTAAAGGCATGCAACCAGGGTCTACCCAAAATAGCCGTATACGGAGAAAAAGCATCCACCACAATAAAATCCACCTCCACCACATCTGAACTAGTCTGCACAGGTAATCTAATCATCCCCACCGGAACGACCAATCTGCCCTCGAAACCCACTAGTGGGGAGCTGTAGGCTGTCAGATCCTCGGGTTTCAAATTCAGCCCCCTAAATAGGTCAGGATACATTACCTCAGCTGCACTCCCCTCATCAACCATCACCCTTCTCACATCATACCCTCCAATCCTAATCGTAACCACCAAAGCATCATCATGTGGTTGTATGGTTCCTCTCTTATCTTCCTCTGAAAAACCTAACACCAGTGAGGTGCCCAGTCTGGCTCTCTTTGGCCTTAAACTGGAGCCCTCATCCAAGCACTGAGACACAGACATTACCCTGGAAGGGCAAGACCCAGTCCTCCCTGGGGCAGCAAATATAATGTTTATCGTGCCTAAAGGGGGTCCTGAAGAAGCATTCCCCCGAAATGTTGAACCTGCCTGGCCTCCTCGGCCGCTGGAATGGTGTAGAAGCTGGGTCAACTTTCCTTCTCGGACCAGCTGTTCCAAGTGGTCCCATAAGTTTTTGCAATCTTTAGTAGTATGTCCATGGTCTTGGTGGTATTGGCAATAAAGGTTTCGATTACGTTTCGCAGGATCCCCTGCCATCCTATTGGGCTATCTGAAGAATGGCTCATCTTTTATCTTCTCCAGAACCCGTTGCACTGGTTCTCGGAACACGGCATTAACCGCCTGGGAGTTGGCAGATCCTGATTGCCCCCCAAAGTCCCTCCGAGGTCGGTTGTTATTGTACCGGTCCGACCTGAAATCCCTCCTCTCCTGAGAGACTGCCTTAGACTTTCCTCTACCTTGTATCTGATCCTCCTCTACTCTTCTATACTTGTCTATCCGATCCGTAAGCTGACGCACGCTAATAACAGGTTTACCAGTTAGAGATTTCCTAAGGCCATGCTCGGTTGGAAGGCCTTCCTTAAAGGTATTAATGACCACGTCATCATGAGCTCCGTCTACTTCGTTGAACATTTCCCAATATCTATCAGAATAGGCCTTCAAGGTTTCCCCCTCCCGCATAAACATGGATAATAACGATCCCAAGGGTTGAACAACCCTCCTGCAGGTGATAAAACGGGCACCAAAAGCCTGAGTGAGCTTCTCAAACGAGTCAATAGTATTAGCTCTTAAGCCGTTGAACCATCTCATCGCCACTGGGCCTAGGCTAGATGGGAAAACTTTGAACATTAAGGCCTCATCCCTAGCATGAATGGCCATTCTTTGGCTGTAGTGGCTAACATGTTCTACTAGGTCTGTTCTACCGTTATAAATGGTGAACACAGGCTGATGGAGCCGCCGAGGAAGATTCGCATCCTCAATGCGTCTCGTGAAGGGCGATTTGGAAACTTGACTCAATGCTTTGTTCAGAGCGTCATTTCCCAAGCCCTGACGAGGTGGACTCTTGTGCTTTCGCTCATGGTGGCACTCCTCATCATACGAAAAAGTCTCACTGGGTGGAGTTCTTGACCTCCGCCGGTAACTGGTGTCATCTGACTCCTTAGAGGATTGCCCAGAGTTGCGGGCTATACGCTTCCGCCGCTCGTGTCGTAACTCCCTTTTTAATCTGTTAATCTCGTGCTGCATGTCCCTGTCGTTCTTTACGTGGGAAATATGGCTTTTCCCCCGAAACTGACTTCTATCTGTGTGGGTGGTTCGAGCACTTCCCTCACGATCTCCCCTTTGTTCATGGATTACCAATGGATTACCATGCTGAGAGCCCCTAGACTCTGCTTGGTGTGGATTAGCATCCACCTGCTGTGGGCCAGCCACTGGTTGCTGTGGTGCTCCCCCTTCCATCACAAACACTGCACTTGCCTTTCCTTGTGAATAGATCAAGTTCTCTCCACAGACGGCGCCAATTGTAGGGACTCAAATTGGATTGGACCCAGAATAGGGATGGGTTTCTAGCCCAACAAGCCCAAACAATAAATTTTTAGAGCGTGGGTACAAGAACTAGTTCTACTTGATAGAAAAGGTCATGATTATAGTGCAGTAAAAGACACTTCAAGCTAACTGTATGATAGAAATTCTCCTCGGCTAGGTTTCAGGGGGTATCTTTCTGAGTTCTATTGTTCTTCTCTTTTTTTTTCCAAAAGTCCCCTTAATGTCACCTACTTCCATGTTATATACTGCGTTCCTTATCCCATTTCCACCGTACACGTGTAGTTTCTATCCAGGGAACTCCTTTCTGTCCCATCCAACACCTCCCAGAACTTTTGCTTAGTAGCCATAAAGTTGCTTGGTTACTGTTCAGGTATCACCTCCACATTAATGCGGTCAGAGAGTTAGCTGGAAAGCATTTAATGTGGAGGTAGTAGCTTTAGAAGATATTTGTTATCTTTCCCGGTTCCTCCTTAGGTCTATATTCATTTTCCAGATCTAATGCAACTTTGCGGAGTACCCTAGATAGAGAGATAGTTACATCCACCTCGGACCATGGTATCCGAGGTGAGTCTTATCCTCGGACGCGTTTTGCGCCATTATATATGATTTCCATCCCTCTTTCTTATCCTGATCCCACAATACATTTCTTTAACCCTCCTCGGACAAGTGAATGTCCTCGGACTGGGCTGTTGGGCTCCAAGCCCATTTCCTATGATTCCTATATCCTTTTAGATAACAGGTCCCACAGAAGGTACAAAGGAAAACAACACACCTACTGATGAACGCAGAAAGGGCTCCTCGGGACTTTTTGTTCTTCAACTTAGATCTCCATAATGCTCAAAATGAGCCTCAGCCAGCTCCAAGTTCTCTTTTTATAGGAGGGTAAAAAGCGAGCTGCAAAATTCCCGCCCATCTGTGTGGAGAAATGAGAACCGTACGATCCTAATCAAACCGTTGAACGTGGGGAGACAAGCAGCCGCCTGGCGCCATAAATGCAAAATCGTGGATTTCGAAGCGTTAGGAGCGTGTAGAAGTCAGGCGAAAGGATGTTGATACGAGGGAACGCGTATGGCACGTATGTATCTCGTCTAGAACACTAAAACTTTACGTTTGTCCCTAAACAAACAGTGAAAGTTTTAGGAGGCTATTGTGGGTACCCGAGGACTGAAGAGGGAGCTGAAGGGTCGTAATATTGGCCTGAGGACCGAGGAGGAAGTTGAGGGGTCACAATAATGACGTGAAGGTACTGTAAGTCACGGGCCCAAGGGAGGAAGCTGCTCGAAAAGGGGAAGTTAGGATTTGAAGAGAGTGGATGACAGTGGGCAATAGGGGAGCTTCAGGCTCAGACTGGCCTGTTGCATCCGCATTAATTAAGGCCAACAGCTTTATCAGCTGCATTAATGAGGAGGTGACTTGAGCAGTATAGGCCACAGCTAAACAGGTTCCTGCCACCATCTTCTCAGATGTGAAAGGTAATATGTGTCGGAACAGGAGGAGGATGAGGTAGAAATGAATGGTGTAGATGCGATGGAAAGGGGCTATATAAGGAAAGGAAAGGGCGTCGGAAAGAGAGAGGAATGAGGTGTATGAGAGAATAACAGGGAACAATGTTACTTTCCATTCAAATTCTGCCTCCTCGAGAGCCTTTGTGTAAAGTTTGATGCTTATTCATTTCTTGAACATAAGTCTGATCTTTGAACATTAGTGTCTTCGGGCAGAGCCCATTATTGTTATTCTTTCCCATCTCTTACAAATTTCATTGATTTGGGTCAAGTTTGAGGGGAATATCTCACTATTCTAAGTGGGCTTGGGCCTTAACTCTCTTTTTTGGTCCTCACAGTTTGAATATATCACATTTTAGCTTATTAAACCCAAAATTTATACGCATTAGGCCATGCAAAATTATATAAAAATATGTGGTTGCTATAGTAATTATGTCAATTTACACTAGCATTATTCATTTTACATTTAGTTTTTATTATTTCTTTACGTATCTATAGATAAAGAAAGAGAGTCGATTGTAATTATTATGTGTAAAGAAAGAGAAACAATTAAAAAAAAATCAAGAAAGTTGATATTTTAATCAAATGAAGTGTAAAATAGATAATCTAATGTGAGTGTTTTGAAAAATGAGTATATAAATTAGAAAAAGTAAGTTCTAATACTAAAATAAGCCCAAAAAAAAAAAAATTACACGTACTTATACGAATTCTCTTACTAGCATTTTTTATTTAAGCTAATAGACTTTTTTTTCATTTTATATATATATAAAAGAGGATAGTTTTATTTGGTGAAAATTTCTTTTAAAAATGTATGATCAATGATGTTGTTCAGTCATGTGACTCTCAAGTCTCAATAAACATCAAGTGATAAACAGCGACGTGTTCCACTTAATTTAATATTTTGACAGAGAAATTTTCAATCTTCCACAATGAATTCTTGTCGAAAAAGAAAAACCAGATTTTCTTAAATTGAAAATATTTAAAAACAACTTCTTTTTATGTAGAGCTTGCCTTGCTTGACGGTGATAGAGGCCCAGGTCCCAGGACTTGATGTCCTCGCCTTGCTTTGTGGGTTGTAAGCCAGTAGTTCAACTTTGGGTTGGCCCAATACTCCACACGGTCATACTTGTTGGGCTTATTTTCTGGCCCATCACTGCACACCAAGGGTATTGATTGGACTTTGGACATGGTTCCATAGTCCATACTCCCATGAGGAACTGCACGTGTTTTAATTTTTATTTTAAGATCAGGCCACTAATACTGATCGCTCTCTGTGTACTTTATTACTTTCCAATTGTTTTCTATATTTTCTTTTCACAAAAGAATGTACTCAGCAATTATTGAAGAGATTCGGCCAGCTAATCAGCTCACATCAAACATTTTCCGTAAGCCATTAATCTGTAGAACCTTTTATACTATCGGTGCCACTCTGAAGTATGGATGTGACATAAACAGTCCAAAAGTTTTGGCTCTTTTATTATATTGTTAATTTTGCTAAACAATGAGATAGAAAAATGAAATTTTCAGGTCAGGAAAACATCAACCTAGATCTTTAGTTAGCTCTGGCCTATGATTCATAAGAAATCATAGGGCTCTAATATGTACTTTCAATACATTTTAGGTGGGAGAGAGAGGACTTAGAATCTTGAATGTTTTTGTTGAAATTTTAGGTTGCACGGACACGCCATTTTTGGCGTCATGTCAGTGTCCGACACGTGTCGGACACCAGAACGGGTATGATGCGTCGGATTCCGATATCCAATGGTATGTCTTCTTTTCTTTTTCTTTTTTTTTTCTGCTTCTCCGACACGCCAGCAGTGGAAAAAAAAATCACAGATTTTGACAGGTGGACTTACCAATACCATTGATTTTGTGATAACCCTAAAACAATAAAGCAAGTTTAAGAGACTCTAGACTGAAAGTTGAAACCACACCTCAAGTTCTTCTCAACCCACCCTCCCTCTGTCGCTGCCGCTGCCCTTTGTCCCTCACCGGAGTTAGATCAAGCCGATCGGCGAGCTCCGATGTCGACGCCGTGCCCTCTGTCCTCTGTCCCTTCCGATCTCTCTCTCTCTCTCGGCGTGGACAGCAGGTCCGATCTCTTGATTCTCTTCTCTCTCTCTTTTTTTTTTTTTCTTTCAAATATTAAGTTTGGTGAATGGGTGGGTGTACTGTTACTCCATTGTTTATATAAGTTATAACGCGTTTTGTTTTTTGTTTTTTGTTTTTCTTTTTCACTGCTGCTGTGGGTGCCCTCTGTCCTATTTTTTTTATTTTTTTATTTTTTTTATTTATATATGTATATATATAAGTTATAAATTTGTTTTTGTGTGTCCAGTTTATTTATTTATTAAAGTTAAATATTATAGGTGATTTTACTAAAATGAATATTGAAATTGAAAGTGAAAAATCATCAGCTGAGACAGCTGCTGCTCCTCTATGGAAATATGTTACTAAGTTAGAAAAAGCAAGTGTTGGTGGTGGGAATGTTGCTTTCAGATGTAACTATTGCGAAAAAACTTTCAAGGGCTCTTATTCAAGGGTGAAGGCACACTTGTTAAAATTGTCTAAGTTTGGAATACAACCATGTGCCAAGGTTGGAGATGAGTATCATAATGAAATGCAGAAATTAGAAGATGCGTATGAGGAATCTTCGCGTAGATTGAAGAAGCCTAAGCTAGTGTCTTTACCAATTGATTCTCCTACTAGTCTTAATTTGGGCAGTAGGGAGAGTAGTACAGCTACAAGTCATCCATTTTTTCAAAAAAAAAGGGGTTGGGAATTCTCCTTTGGAGAGGGCATTTAAGAATAAATGTCGAGAGCAATTAGATTCTCTTATTGCTAGGACATTTTATTCTACTGGTTTACCCTTTCACTTTGCTAAGAACCCGTATTGGATTGAGATGATCAAATTTGCAGCTAATAATAATTTAGCGGGCTATATTCCTCCGGGTTACAATAAATTAAGAACAACTCTGTTGCAAAAAGAGAGGGCACATATTGAGAAGTTGTTGAGGTCAATTAAAGACACTTGGAAAGAAAAGGATTTAGCATTGTAAGTGATGGGTGGACAGATGTACAAAAAAGGCCACTTATCAATTTTATGGCTACATCAGAGAAAGGGCCACTTTTTATCAAATCCATTGATGGTACCAAAGAGTACAAAGACAAGCACTTCATTGCTGCCTTGTTTCTAAAGGTCATTGAGGAGGTTGGGCATCAACATGTTGTCCAAATTATTACTGATAATGCATCTGTTATGAAGGCTGCAGGATCTATTGTTGAAGTTGAATATCCTCATATATTTTGGTCACCTTGTGTTGTGCATACCCTCAATTTGGCCTTGAGGAATATATGTGCACCTAAGAACTCTTTGCAGAATGAGGTTACATATAATGAATGTAACTGGATTGCACAAGTTTCAGATGAGGCAACTTTCATTCGTATTTTCATCACAAATCATTCTATGAGATTAGCAATTTTTTAATTCATATTCCCCTTTGAAGTTACTTGTTGTTTCTGAAACACGATTTGCTTCAATAATCATCATGCTTAAAAGATTGTTTCAAGTAAAACAAAATCTTCGAAATATGGTCATTAGTGAGGAATGGATGTCATATAGAGAAGATGATGTAGGAAAAGCTCAAACTGTGAGGGATTATGTTTTGAATGATTTGTGGTGGGAAAAGGTTGCATATATTCTAAGATTCACATGACCTATTTATGAGATGCTTCGAGTGGCTGACACGGATGCACCTATTCTCCATAAGGTGTATGAAATGTGGGATTCCATGATAGAAAATGTGAAGAAAGAAATATACCAGCATGAAGGAAAGGAAGACTATGAGGAGTCTCCATTCTATGATGTGGTACACAATATACTCATTGAACGGTGGACTAAAAATTGCACACCACTTCATTGCCTAGCCCACTCCTTGAATCCGAAGTAATTTTTCTATCTCTTTAATCTTTTCGTTTATATTCTTTAGGCATTTCCAAACAAATAAACTAAACTCATTAGTTGTACTTATTTATTTGCTTTTAACTAGGTATTATACTATTCAATGGATTGAGGAAGTCAGAGGCTGTGTTGCGCCACATAAGGATGCTGAAATTGCAGCGGAGAGAAACAAGTGCCTCAAAAGGATCTTTCCTGATCCTGATGATAGGAAGAATGTTAATATGGAGTTTGGTTTGTTTTCAGGAGTTAAGGCTTATGATGAAGATAACATGGAGGATAGGTGGACCTATGATCCAATGCTTTGGTGGTCAACTTATGGGTACAATTTACCAATGCTTCAAACTTTAGCTCTAAAGCTTCTTGGACAGCCTTGCTCATCATCATGTGCTGAGAGGAATTGGAGTACATATGGCTTCATCCATTGTATGAGGAGGAATAGAATTACTCCTAAACGTGCTGAAGATTTAGTGTTTGTTCATTCTAATCTTCGACTTCTTTCAAGGAGGAGGCCCGAGTACACTACAGGAGAATCTAAGAAGTGGGACATTGGTGGAGATAATTGGGATGAACCATTTGGAGGACCTGGGTTGCTTGAGATTGCTTATCTCACACTAGATGAGCCAGAGATGGAGACAAGTATTGTTGAGAATGATGACTATGTTGATGACGATGATGTTGTTGTTCTGTGATAATCTTGAAAGTTTAAAACTTGTTATCCTTTTATGTTTTTAGTTTGATGTTGAACTTGTTATCCTTTTATGGTACAAGTTTGTACTCTAAACATTTTGTGTATTATTGTACTACTTTGGGTGTTAGTTTACTTATTTGTAGTTCTTACATAATTTAAATTCTAGACATAAACGTATTTTATGTCTAAAAATATTAAAAAATATGCCTAAATATAAAATTTAATTAATTATTTAACTGCCGTGTCGTGTCCTTATTTTTCAAAGATTGCCGTGTCCCCGTGTCGTGTCCGTGCAACATAGATTTTGAAATACCAAACAATGTCATTGAGCTATACATATTATACATATTAGTTGAAATAAAACATCTGCTTCATTTTTGCATTGTATCCCATTGATATTAGGATCGCCATGTTTTCCTTAAAGCTTGTAAAAGCTATGCAGGATGAAAGAATGCATGACAAACTTGTCCCACTCAAACAAGCAATTTTATGAGTGCGTATTTGATACATTGCATTACAAAATGTCACATAACTTTTAATTTTATTTTATATAAAAAAAATGCCATGCTCAAACGCGTACTTGTTCTTCACCTTGTGTCTCTATCAAAAAAAAAAGTTCTTCACCCTGTGTTGCATATGTCAAGAAAGCATTACTATTCGGCAAATTAGACAAAAGATGATAAAGAAATATATGTATAGGTCCACCCTGTAAAATATTTATCGTCGTTATGATTGAGATGAATAAAGAATTCAGAACCTATGCTACCGACACTGGGACACAGGATCTTCAAGAACACATCACAGAATACAAACATTGAAAACATTGCAACAACCATCTGATTAAAAATGTTATTAAAAACAAAATATTCATAGAATATTCATCTCGATAAGTTACACAAAGCTGGAGAAACCAACAAATAATTTATTTCTATATATACACTTTAAGATACACGTCACACCAATGTGCATTTTATGCCCTTCAATAAAAAGACACTGACCCTTCCAATAATTTAACTCACATCACTCAGATTTGAAGAAACTGACTTTTACAAAGAAGAGAAAAGGGGAAAAAATAGAACAAACATGTTTCAGAGAATCAGATGCAATAACTTTACTACTTCCTAAACACAATACACTAATTTCACAAACACTCCCTGCTCACATTACTATCTCTGGCTTCAAAATGCTCGCTTTGATCTCTTTGTGGGGCAAAACCACACCACCATTACTGTAAATTTCATCACACACATGTACATCTTCACCAAGAATGGTCATGTTCTCCACACGGGCCCATTGCCCAACAGTGGAGTGCCAGCCAATGATGCTGCTGGAAATGCAAGCATGCTTCTTGATGCGGACTCCCCGCATTACCGTGCAGCGAGAGAGCCTAACTCCCGACTCAACAACACAACCGGGGCCAATGGCAACATCGGGCCCAATCAGACATCCCTCGCCAATTTTGGCAGTCTCATCCACTATAACATTTCCCACAATGTGGGGGCCATTGGCCAACTTTGATGGAGAATTCTTTCTCAATGAGTCTAGGTAGAGTCTCAGCCCTGTAATGTAATCCCTCGGTTGTCCAATGTCCATCCAAAACCCTGGTAGCACCATAGCATAGAGCTTGTTCTCTGCTGCAATTTTTGGGAAGACCTCTTTCTCAATTGAGGTGGGCCTCAGTTCAATTCGATCAAGAACTGAGGGGTTCAACAAGTAAATTCCAGCATTTATTTTGTTACCAACAAATAATTTTGGCTTCTCTACAAATTTCTCAACTTTTCCAGTAGATTGTTCCATAACCACCACACCATATTTTGATGGCTCATCCACCTACACAATAAGAAGAAATTATTTGTTATCACCTTTCCCCGCATGTTTCACAATGTCTTCAAGTAAGATATATTTAGAGTGTTACCTTGGTCACCATTATTGAAGCTTCTCCTCCATGGGACTTGTGGAATGCAATCATTTCCTTAAGAGGATATTCACTAATAACATCACTGTTGAGAACAAAAAATGGCTCACCAGAATCATCTAGTAGTTTGTCCCTAGCAAGAGCAAGAGGACCAGCAGTGCCGAGTGGCTCAGTCTCTTGTGAGCATGTGATCTTGATCCCAAGCTTTGTTTCAAAATCCTTCAAGAAGTTCAACATTACCTGCAGAACTTAAGCAACATTAATGTCTGCAGCATTAAATCATCACTGTACCATAGTAGTAAGAAGAAAGGCCATATTCTTTACCTCTGGTTGGTAATTGATAGCCAAAACCACTTCACTGACTCCAATAGCCTTAAGAGCCTCTATCTGATGAAAAATTTAAAAGATATGTCAACTTATATTTATCACACAAACAAACAAGGGAAAGGAGGCTGAACAACCACAAGAGGGACTAAGAAAGTAATAAAACAGAATCTATAGTAATGTTTGCAATATATTATAGTGTTTGCTCCTCAAACAAACAAGTTCATCAATGTTATTTAAATTTTGTATTCATTTTCTAAGAAAAATTGGAAAATTTTCACCATCAATACCAAAAAAGAAATGATATTTATATAAAGAATTCAGAATACCAAGTCAGAGGTTGAATTTCAAAACTTCAGGACTTCAGGATTATAGGTGGACAAGGAACATGGTGAAAAAATATTCAATATCATACTTGGTCAACCATTGGAACTTTTCTTAACACTTTTCCCAATTACAAATTTCACATAAGTAGCTTCTCAATTACAAATTTCAATCATGAAAATCAAAATAATTATTTCTCTAACAAAAATGCTCACAGAGAATGCACATGGTCAACAAAATTATACTAAGGGGAAAGACAGCTGACAACAACGCATTTTCCAATTGATGAACATAGTTGAACATAAACTAATACCTGATGAAGGATCATAGGTTTGTTAGCGAAATCAACAAGCGGCTTAGGGAAACTAAGTGTCAATGGCCTCAACCTTGTTCCAAACCCTCCAACGAGAATAAGTGCCTTCATTGCGATATGCCCCTTGCTTTTCCTATTGATTACACGGTCAGGATGTTAGCAACAGTTTTGAATACAGACTAATAAAGAATGCAAGTCAAAGTTCGGATGGCAGATAAATCCCCATTATCTCCTATATGTACAATAACGCCACAAACAAATACGTGCCTACAGAACAACCAAAAGCTTCACACAAGTATCATAAGATAAATCATATCGCTGAAAACAGTAAGTGAAAATCCATCCACAAATGATTTAGCTCGAATTATAAAACCGAGACAAATTCCAGCTACGCCAAAGGCCAGAGCTGTCAACAAGGCAAACCCGTTTTATTTTGTTATTAATCAATATAGGACATGGAATCAAAACAGGATATATTACCAAAAAACAACCATTGCTTCAAGTAAATGACGTGGTCTAAAATATTCTTAATTATCTTTCATAGACCAGACCGTTTGAACCATTCTAAATGTCCAAAAAACATTCTTTCCTTATTTCCTCAAAACCCAACAGACTGTCATACATTTCAAACTCTAGACAATTAGTAAAATAAAAAATGCAGCAACTTCAGAGCCAAAAACAATTGAACACGGACTTTCTAGAACATTCTCGTTTCTACACGCTAATACGATTCTTATTTTGCCATTCTGTTTACACTTAAAATTATGATTTGAACCAATAAGCAACAATTAAGCAGCATCTATATCACAATTTAAAAATTTTAGAAACACAACCCTTATTGGTTGTGTTTGGCTACAAGAATCATAATCCCCAATTAATCCGTTTGCATGTAATAAATATAAGTTCAATTGTGTGCCAAACAAACACAGATCAAAAGAGAAAACACTGTAGTGCGTAATTCAAGCTCAATTGTAAATTTTAGCTACAAAAATCACAAACCAAAGAAAGAAAACATACAGAGCAGCAATATAGTTACCAGATCTGACAAAATAAGCAAAATGAATTCAAGCAATTCAACATGCAAATCAAAATGAGCTCAAATTCAGCACAAAAAATCCAATAAAAAACTCGTAAAATACGCACATTCAAAACAACTCAACGAAAATTCGAACCACATTGCGCATAGAACTCAAAGCAAAAAAACTAAAACCATCAGATCCAACGAAAATCGTAACAAAAAATCAACACGCAGAATTACCTTTAGATCTCAGCAATTTCGAGCTCAAACTCAGATCCGGCGGACGAGTCACGAAACCACTGAGTCGACTCGGTGAGTTTGAGTTTGAGTTGAAGACTGGCGCTCTATTTTTTTTTTTTTTTCTTTTTGTTTGGGTTTGCTAAAAAACCTCCCTAACGGTCGTTAATACCGTTCCGTCAGGGACTGGTCTGAGCTGTGAAAAAACTGAAAACTGAAAAGAGAGTTTTGGTTGTCGAGGTCAGAGAGACTGGCTATGGGCTATGGCTATTTATACCCGCGTGAAACTGACAAGAGTAACATGGCATTTTGGCGGACTTGAATTAAAATAAAATTGAATTTTGTTGGAGTGAAGGTGGGGTTGGCTTTTTTTTTTTTGAGTTGTTAAAGAAAACGCGGTCAGTTTCACGTTGGCTGAGAGAGAGAGAGAGAGAGAGAGAGAGAGTTGGGTAGGGACTAAAGGTAAGGCTTCGTTTGGAAAAGTGCAGTTTCGGGGTGGTTTCGGATTTTTGGTTGCTTTTGCGTTTTGTGGATAAAGATAAATTAGTACTACGGATACGGGATATAGAAGGAAAGAGATGAGTAACGGTGGGCCGATGTTGGCTGTAATTGTGGTATTGTCACAGTCATTTGAGAAACCCCTACTTTTTAGTAAAAAAAAAAAAGGGCTTTTTGTTAATGAGTGCATGAGGAAGTGCATCTTATCATTTTTGGTAATGCAATAATTTTTCTTTAAAAAATAATATAAAAAATTAATGTCAAATTTTGCACACATTATATTCTATATTATAAAAAGTTTGGCTTAAAAACCGTGATTTGACCAAGTAGATATTTTGTGTTTAGTTGCCAAGTTGGTGCACCAAATTGCAACAATTTTTTAGATGGAAGCAACAATTTAATTGTTCTAATAAATTTTTTTTTTAGAATGAAGCAACAACTTAATTGTTCTAATAAAATTTTTCTCTACTGTTTTATTAATTCTTTGAATAGACATAGTTTGTGTCAATTTAATTATAGTAAAATTTTCATCCCTGTTTAGCTTAGATCGTAATCTATAATTTATATTTGTAGGGTCAATTTTTGTAGCCCAAGCCCAAAAAGGTATGGATTGTGAGCCCAATGAACCCAAGACAATAAATTTGTAGAGAGTGGGTGAAAGAGCTAGGCTAGTAATGAATTAAACAGTATTGGACTGCAATGCTTGTGAATAAATTAGCATTCAATCGTGCTCAGACAAATGCAAACATAGACGTCCGAAGAGGAATTTGTATTGAATGAACTTGGGTTACAATTCTTAGAGCTACAGTAATGGAGTTTTCTTCTTTCTAACTTTCTTTTTTCGATCCCCATTATCAGAGGGCTTTCCCTCTTATATAGTACCCCCTCCCTTCATCTTCATCGTCCACTTGTTCATCATCTAGACGTCCACTTGTTCATCATCTAGACGCCCACTTGAGTGCATGTCCCATCATGTATCCTTTTTAACCTTGTGTGAGTGGCGGTAGCTGAGAGTGCATTGTTCAGGGGTCTTCTTCACATTAATGCGGCCAGGAAAGTAAGTGCAGTACATTTAATGTGGTGGTTGAAGTTTGTCTTCTAGATATTTCTCCGTTCCTGCTATCTTCATGCGTGTCTAAGGTTCAGCTCTATCATTACACTTGTCAGGAGGATCATTTGAGCTTCCCAGACGCCTGTCGGACCAAGCTTCTTCGGATCCGAGGATAATGGCCTCCTCGGAAAACTGAATGTCTCCTCGGATTATGACCATACTCCTCTCCAGACATGCTTCTTTTACATGGGCTTCTTCTCTTCGGACCAAGAGTGGTCTTCAAATAGGGTCTTGGGCTTTTCACCCCCCACAATATTTATCTATATATCATTTTTTTTTAATTTTGATTCTGCAATTATTATCTCCAACTCAAAAGCAAATTCATGGATCCCAATTCAAAAGAAAATAATATCTCCAATTTTTTTTTTTTTTGATAGATACGATATAATTTGAACATATGTTATCCGCTCTATGATAATTGTTCTTTATTATCAGTTTAAGATACCAATCAATTTTTAATATGGCCAAAATTAAAATCTCATACTCTTATTCAACAACAAGAGACTTTACTAGTTGATGATTTATGAGGAAAATTAAAAGTTGATAAAATGAAGGAATAAAAAAACAAAGTGAGGGTGACTTTTTTTTATATTTATTTTATATAATGCGATTTATATCCTATTAGAGTCTCATTTGACGAAAAAAAAAAAACAAACAAACAAACAAATAGAGAAAGAGAAGATTTATTGCAAAGCTATCAATGCCTATCAGCTTAAAAAATTTCAATGCTCTAATCTACACATAAACCACCTTCACTAGAAGAGATTCTAAATGCCAATAGAGCCTTATAAGTTATAACTCAAATGCGATTTTACTAACTTTTTTTCTTTTTTGGAGAAAGCAACCATATTTTAAAGTGTTTTGGGAGACTTTTATTTTATTTTATTTTTCGAAATTCCTAATGCCCAAAAGCATAAATAACATCCTAGAAAGATCATATTTAATAAACCTCTAAACTCTAAAAAATGCTTTAAAAAAACTATGCACAACAACCATAAACGGATAAACCCTATCCATATTATATGTACAAAATAATTTTAATGATACTAAAGGGTTCAACTCAATTCTACAAAAAGGGGGGGGGGGGGGGGGGGGGGTGTGTTCAACTCTTAATAGCTAGGGTTGTGTTTTTAATTCATTGTAGTTTAAAAAGAGAATAGCGACTGTAGGGACGCGGGCCCAAATGTATATTGGGCCTTGGGCCTTGTCTGAGGAGGCTTAGAGGTTCGAGGATAGATCAATAGTAAGGAATACATAAGACTTTGAACTTCACGGGCAAGTTATGACTGTAAAGGCTGGGAGAGGTGGGTCGATGAGGAATATCCCCTCGACTAAATGAAGCAAATATCAAAATATGTGTCCTATCATCCAAGGTGACGTTCCAGGAAGATGTGCATTATGAACGTACAGGAGGGATGGGAGCTGGAAAATATCTAAGGGAAAGTTGCTACCACCGCATTAAATGCTCTGTAGCTAACTCTCTGGCCGCATTAATGAGGAAGTGATACCTGAACAGTAGTTTTCAGCCTTACAGCTACTCTCCAGAGACTTGAGGAAGGTGCTGATGTGATAGGGATCAACACCAACAATCTAACATACACGTGGAGGGCAGAGATGAAGGCAAAGGGAAGGTATAAAATAGGGAAGAGGTAATGAGAGAAAGGGATCGAGAAATTAAGAGAAAAAAAACTGTAGCAATTAAGAGTTGAACTTGTAATTAAACTTGAGATAAATATATAAGAACTGATCTCCTCGGACTATGCCGAGAACGATTTTCTTTAGAATAAACTAGTATATATTCATTTTCTTGTCATCTGAATCCACTTTACTAGTTGTCTGATTCATTAAAGCCCAGTTTTCCAACCTACTCTCTACAAATTCATTGTATTGGGCTCTTTGGGTCTAAGTTCATACATCCTTTGGGCTTGGGATCCAAATTGTGACCCTACAGAGACTATTAACGCAGCTATATATATATATATATATATAGGAAAAGGTAAGTACATCATCCAAATTTGGTGGTAGTCTTATAAACTATGTTGGTCCACTTTACAAAATATTTTTAATGATACTAAAGGGTTCAACTCGATTCTTAAAAAAAATAAAAAATAAAGGGGGAGTTCAACTCTTAATAGCTAGGGTTACGTTCTTAATTTATTATAGTTTAAAAAGAGAATAGAGACTAATAGGGGTATTTTGGACATGAATTTAATACCACTAAACACATCATGCAAGGAAGCCGACGGCGCCTACGGACCTGTCAACTCCACAGAAATAAACGGAAGACTCAAAGTGACGAGAGCACAAGGGACGACCTCGCAATGATACTCGACGGACGCCTCTACAAGCCGACGGGAAACCCTCAGACAGGGCGAAGGGCAAAAAGGTGAAGAGACCGACGGGGTCCAGCATGGCTTGACTTGGTCCCCACGGATACCCATACATGGAAACATCTTGCATAACACGCAAGATAAAACCCATTACTCACCAATATCTCTCTCACGTGGAAAAGCACTCTAAAATCTTGGAAACCCTAAGTGCCAAATCCTCCTAGCAAGGAAAGATCCCTACTTCGAAGGGATTTTGATTCACCATTTACCACTATATAAGCACCAGACCTCCACTTTCCTCAGGTATGCAGAAACTCTCTAGCTTTCTCACTATAAAGTTCTCAGAGGCTTCTCATTCACTAACTTGACCTTCGGAAGGTTTTAGGACGGTACCACACCGATGCCTTCTGTTTGATCCATTTGTTCTTATTCACAGGTACCCATTGGAGCGACTTGGAGCTTACAACTCATTGACGATTTTAGCACATCATCAACGACTATTAAAGTTACTATATATACAAAATATTTTTAATAAATACTAAAGGATTCAACTTGATTCTAAAAAAAGGGGGTTCAACTCTTAATAACTAGGGTTGTGTTCTTAATTTATTATAGTGTAAAAAGAGGATAGAGACTACTAACGCAATGTGTGTGTGTGTATATATATATATATATAAACTATCTTGGTCCACTTTAGATTTAATTGATCTATCAAACTAAAACATAAATTTCAGTCTCTATGTAAAGCACAAGCTCTATTACTAGTGCATATGAATACTTAATATATAAAAAATTATTATCTCTAGTGTGATAGACTAATATAAACTTTTTTTTTTGGCTAAAAATTAATATAAATAAATGAGATTGGTATTATAAATGAAGGATTTTGTTAATAGAAGCCATAGAAAATACCTTTAGAGTTTGTTCTTTACATTTTTTTTTTAATTTTTCCATAAAAATGGTAACAAAATTTTTATAAAATAATTTATTAACAAATATTTTAAGAATATCAGTTAACTAAACCAATATATGGTCCAATTAACGAATGTATTAAGAGTGGGAAACTCAATGCGATAGAGCTACTTTTTATCAGCAACAAAGTTACCTCCAATCATAAAGTCTTTATCTCTCATATTGGATTGCTTATTTAATTTTATCTTGAACCTGAGTTCAATAATAAAATATATATATATATATATATATATATATATATATATAAAAAGCTCAAATTTGCTTACAAGCATGAAGAAGATTCCACATAGATAGAAATAGCAGAATTTTTGTTTTAATGAGAGACCTATAATGAACTCCAACGCAGATCTAAGTTCCAACATGAATTCCAGCTAATTTATCCCTCGAATATACTTCTTTCTTTCTTTTTTCTTTTTTCTATTTTTTTAGAGAACCTTCGAATATTCTATATTCTTTTCGTATGCTAGAAAATTTGGTACCGAGTGGTTAAATTTCAATAGACACTGTCAAAACAGGACGTGGTCTAGCCGTCTAGGAAATAAATTAAAATATCTACGCAACCAACATGGCAAAACTATATCCATATATGGAACTTGCATAGAGAACTAATCTTGTTGAACTTTGATTCTCGAATTTTTTTAATTTGTTCTTAACCAATGAAAAGCGTCTCATAAGTCATGCCCAATCTAATTTCCTAGGTGTTGACCAGCTGCATCACCCTCGGGAGTATAAAAATCTAATTTGTGTTTCTGTGGGCACATCAAAATTCGCAAAATTAAAACTACTTTCTTAAGTGCAAATCGACCCATAAATCACATTCTCCTCCCTAATTAACGGCCGCACATTTTTAAAAATGGAGAAATAGTTCTCATTCTTTTTTCACTTGCGGACACTACCATAAATATAATGAGGAAACTCTATTATGAATGTGAGAAAAAAAAAACAATTTTTCGTACTACAAAAATACTTAAGAATTACTCTTTAAAAATTTGAAAATTAATACTATTTACTTGTGCGTTTGCGTAGCGGCAAGCGTGCGCGTTTTGTGTTTTGCGTTTTTTTTTTCTAAGTCCCGCGCACTATTCATAAACCAGCAAATACAGAAAAAATGCAGCAATAACTTTAAAACTGAGTCTCATGAGCACTATTCATAGTTTAAAAATTATTTTGCTACAGTGTTTTCAGCAATAAATTTTCAGTTTTCAGTTTTTAGCAATAAGCGGTATCCAAACAGACACTAACACAACCTGTGACCCACTAATCAAACCTGTGGGTACATCAAAGTATGGCATATGTACGTTGTTGTACAATAATAACATGTTCAATATTAATAGAAATTTTTTTTAAGTCAGAAAATCCCTAATGTTGGTTTTAAACTAATCTTAGTAAACCATTAGTAGATCAGTGAATTTGCACTTTTTTATTTTTATTTTTTAACTTTTTCTTTTCCTTTCAAATTGAAAGGGTGACACTATATAAAGTATAGGATACGAGATTAGTCATTAGCTCAGTCGTAAAATAAAAGATGAGATTGGCTTTAAAAAATATCCATTATTATCTTAATATGTAGAGCTTACATTATAAATTGGAATAATTTCGTATTTATAAAAAGGAAAAACAATTCAGATATAAGATAAATCCGTAAGCTGCATGCAAAAGTGCAAATGGCCTAACATAATATTAACAATTCATATGGGTTGACCTCTCGGTGTGCGGTGTGCACTTTGACAATATAGCAAGGCATAGATTTGGGCGGCCTAAAATTGGAAACCTTACTTTATGAGTGTTTATTGCTTATTATACCAAATAGTGAAAGTCAATGAAATACGATCGTTTGAAGCAAAAGCAACAATCAAAGCTTAGCAAACCTTATCAGAACGCATGGGTTCAAAAAGCAGTATAGACAATCATTTCTTGATTATTAATTGGCGTAATGAGGACCAAAAGGCACCCTTTGACTTTCTCTTCGAATTTCTAAATCTTTGAGGAGCAAAAGACACCAAAGCATTGTTTCTCTACGGGATTGGCGCACAGATGATAGAACACAGCTAGTTCTGCCACATGGAAATTATAGTAGGGGAGAGGATTTCTTATTGAATGAATATTCATCCTCTCACATACTATGATACTCACATATCTAAAGTCATTTTGTGAGAGACTTCTATGTGTTAAGAATATATTTAATTTTCAAATAAAGCAATCAGATAAGAACTAGTGCCACCACGGAGGAATGGCATTGGCACATATGAAGGGAATATAACTTGTCACATTACATTTTAAAACATGGAAATGAGGTTATAGCATCAAAATTCACAAATATAATTGAAGTGTGTGAAAAATTCTTGCAATTACAAAGATTTAAACTAGCAAGATAACAACCAGAACTTAATGACAAGTCTCTTATAAAATTATAAGGCTGAAGCTCCATATGGAAACAATGATCTTCTATAACCGTTGAAACTTAGATGAGTCACTTTTCGATTCAGAAAAAAAGAAAAAAGGATTCATTTCAAAAAGCGAACACACACATCCAAGCTAATCACATTTCACTTGTCAATCTCTGGCTTAGGATTATTGTAATACATTAATGCAAGTATGTAGTTCAATTTATCGTAGTTGTTAAACTTTTATTTATGTAGCATTGTTAACAATTTGCATAGATTCATAAATTGTTTGATTCCTTAGTTGTTTTGTAGTGAAGTGTTTTCCATCAATCTAATTGTAATTCAGCATTTTCTTTAATAATCCACGTAGTTTGATTTAAGACCATTAATATCGGTAGAATAGAAGTCCTCTTATTAATGTGAAATGAATCCACAATCCACAATTATATTCCACATATTAAAATTGAAAGATGTTAAAACAAGAGGTGAGAAGTGAGATGCATATCGCTGCCTGATATCATTACTTCCACGTTGGTAGGGTCAGTTGAAAATCTACCCATATGGCTTGTTTATGATCATATGTTGCTTTTCGAAAATTTATGGTAACTATTGTTTTGAGTATCAATGACAACAAATAAATGGTGAGATAGTAATAGTTAACCAGCTTAGATTCTGAAAGATAATGACTTATATAGTAGTGATGGAAATGTAATTAATTATCAGAAAATGTCACCTTCAGTCCTGCGAAGCATGAATGGATAATATTTGTTGATCAACAGCCAGGGCTGTCAACTATATATCAATATAATGCTTGTTGAAACAGCTATGACGACTACTCTGAATTAGTATGACCATCAATTCATTGTGTTGGTGGCTTTTCTCCCTATTTCACCTATCTTTGCAAGTTCCTTCTTTAAGTAGAATCTAAACTCAGTTTGTATCATTTACCAAACATAGGTCACAAATCACAACGATCATTCCTAATTAGTGACCATATACATTATCAAATAATAAAGAAAGAAAATACTAATTAAGAAAAATTGAAAATAGCTGGCTCATTTATGCAAATTAAAATTTAAAACCAAAAAAAAAAAAAAAAAGGTCCTAAGAAGAAGAACAAAATTGTGAATTACAAATATAAATATACTTTTGTCCAAGAGAAGTTCTCTTAGAGAACAGTAATACAGTATACTTTTGTTGGAATGAAGAATGTAATAGAACATTTTGGGAAGGGCATAAAAATAATAATATTCCCCTAACCCCTCCCAAAAAAAAAAAGCTTCAATAAAGTATATATATATTTTTAAAGGTAATTATAATGGCAACCTCTTGTTAATGTCAAGACTCATTACTCATTAGTGTCCTATTAGAAAAACTTAAATTTATTGGCTTCTTTGGCTTAATGATTAATTTAGGTTAAAGTATATACATATCTAGAAGATAGTTAAAATTTTAAAAATCTATATATAAGTTGGGTTAAAAAATAAGTCAATTTATAACTTAAACAAGCGGGTCCTTAATTGTAAACACAACATTGTGGTTCAAAAAAAGACAAAAAATTAATTTTATAACCCCATAGTTTAAAAAGACTATAATTTTTTGCTCAGCTATCCACTTGAAACCCTTTTTTTTTTCTTTTCCTTTTCATTTTTACATAAATTCCTGATATCTATATTATAGAGAATATATATGTTCAAGGGCGTTTGTTCATTCTAAGCACATTAATCAACATAATGGAACAACATCTACATATGTTAAGATAACATATAGAATCATGTTTAAATGTTTGTTGAAAAAAAAAACCAAACTATTCTTTTTATTAATGAGTTATACACAAGCTCTTTAGATTTTGAATCCACCACATCATCCCTTCACTTCATTTTTTTTTATGGCGGGAATGTCATTTCAGTTAGTGTTTATTGATATGAAAATAAAAATTCTCAGCTAAAAAAAGATATCACAATAAAAATTAATTACATATATAAATAGTAACAATATATAAGTTTAGCATATTGAAGTAAGATGTAAATTATGTTGTTCATAAAAAATAAAAAAAGACGTAAATTATGTGACTTAAATGATTGATTCTAAATACCATTTCATGCATTACAAATCTTACATGTCCTTTTTGTTCCATTACTATGATATTTCTCTTTTTCTGGTATCATTCTCTTTTATATTTCTATTAAAATTAAAATTATAAGAACTCAAGCTATAGACTTCTGTAGGCAAGCAAAAATGAATTTTAACTCAGGTTAGATGGGAGATTAATATTTGACAGCCTAGTATAATTAATTTGTAGAGAATGGGTTTCCGAGGTCTACCTTAGTATGCCTATATGGTTTAGCTTTTAAGTTAAGGGAAAAATATCAAGTATTTCATAGAAGAAGATTTTGGTATTAATTCTTCCTCGGGTTAATTCGAGGAGTGCTAGTTCATATAATGTTCAAGTTTCGGTTACAGAGTAATGATACACAGAGTATATTTCTCTCTCTCTCTAGTTTTTTTTTTTTTTTCGTCCCCCTATTTGGACTCTGGAGGTGTTTCTTTTCTTTATATAGCTATCTAAATTGAATTACAGTCCTCCACTTGTACAACCACTGATCTTTCTTTGGATGCTTGTCCCATTGCTGGAGGTGGTAGAATGTGCTGAAAGTTGTGAGGATACTGTTCAGGAGTTCTTCTGCCATTAATGTGGCCAGTTGAGTTAGTGCAGTGCATTGAATGCAAAGGTGATGGATACTTTGCCTGAATATTTCACTTCTTTTTTGCTTGCACATCTCGACCTCCTTCCTTGGTATTTTGTCTTTTGGTCCAAGTGGTCTGCTCAATGCCTCCCAAGGAATGCTCGTTCTTTGGGCTCCTTGGACAGTCGGCCTCTTTGATTTCAATTCTCGGACTCTCATCTATGTATTGGGTCAAAACTAATGAGGGAATGGGCACTTCCATCTCCTCGAACTAGGCCCAAAGGACTCTACTCTATATTCAAATCTTATCCCTCCCACAACTTCCATTGTCATTACTCGTAACTTGTTAAGGGGAAAATATCATTTTCAAAGAAAAATAATTAAAAAAGCGAAAAGCCTCTAACAATTCTCACACGTTTCTCATATTCTACAAGGTGATGATTTTACACTATTATATGCAAGAGAAAAAAATTCAACAATTTCACTCTTTCATAAAAAAATACATTTCTATATAAACCATGTGATGTTTGGTAGATTAGTCAGCAAGCATTTTGATTAAGTTTTTCGACAGTCAAAGACGGGATCTGTTTAATTTTGTTGCTTTCGACAAAGAGAAATATCAGCTTTAGCATAACAAATCTAATATATCAATTGGATATATAATTTAAAAGGTCGCCTTGATGGATGGCTTTGCCTATCGTGGGCCGAGGTTGAATTAGAAGACTTTTAGGCCTAACTTTCCATCATTACCTAACCTTTTTAGCCCAAAAGAAACTAAGCTATAATGTTTTCAGATTATATCAAAACAAGGACGAGCCACCTTTTCCAACGAGACTGCAACCTAACAACCACTTATAGTTGCCTAATTCCGATTTGTTTTTCTTAATTATTTACCTTGACCAATCATTACTACTTTTACATTGCTAATGGAATATTTGATATGTATATATATGTTTTGTTCTCTTTCCTTCTTATTAAACTAACATCTATATTCTATATTGATGATTGAATAAGAGATTTAGAGTTCAATCCCTGCCTATACCAAAAATTAATTGATGTCTTGCTCTGATGATAGAGAGCTATCATAAAAAACGGACGCAATAGGTTGAAACTTTCTCAAAAAATAAAAAAATAAAATAAACTAACATTCATACTAACCATTCCTAATAATGCAATCATACTTTCAATTCTCCTTCTTTCTTATTGAACTAACATTCATACTAACCATTCCTAATAATGCAATCAAACTTTCAATAATTATGTAATATTGTATACCTTGAGATATTATATATATATATATATATATATAAAAGATTTTAAGGTTAAAAATATAAAGGGTAAGAAAAGGTGAACGGTTGTGGCGGTTTTATCCAAACATGACCATAGTAGCTCTCAATTCTCATGGTAAAAGAGAAACAAGCATTCCCAATAATAATTATGTTACTACTATTTCAAAATCTTCTCCTAAAAATAAAAAATAAAAGATTCGAATTTAAGATCACTTCATACGAAGCTCTAGTCATTGGAAATGATAGAATCTTTTTTATTGTTTTAATCTTTGTAACATAAAATTAAAAAATTAAAAAATAAAACTCTCTCATTATTTCATTGGGTCAAGACTACAAAACGAATAGGCTTAAGAGTTTAAGCCCAAATCAAATTAGAACCAAAAGTGTAACATGCCTCGCCCGAACTTATGTGTAAGGCTAAAAATAAAAATGATACCATGTATTCACAAACTCAAACTTGTTGACTTGACAGGTACAATGTCCCACGTATTTCAACATATGGATCTAGTTCTATGCAAAACATGATTTTGTTATTGTTATTCACAAAATTATGGCTATGATGCTTCCATACAAAAAAACAACATGCACATATACAAATTCCCACATCTTGAATTCATGGTGATAGATAAATTCAAGTCGACTCCGCGATTATAAAATTTTCATAATTCCATAGGTAATAAATGTCAACTTATAATAATCAACAACATCTGAAAATAGATTTTAGGGTAAAATATCATTTTCGTCCCACAAAAGTTTGTTTTTCGTCCCTAAAGTTTTAAAAGTTTGTTTTTCATCCCTAAACTTTGCAAATTTTTAGTGATTGTGTATGTCAAATAATCATTAGAATTTTATGAGTGGACTATAATATACAACCCTAAAATTTCAGCTTGGTGGATGAGCTTTAGGGATTAGATCAAGAAACATAAGATCCAAATTTTTATTTTAAAAAATTTTTAAAAAAAGTAATGATTGTGTATGTCAAATAATCATTAGAATCATCCTTTATAATATTTTTATTATTGAACCAAATAAATATAAATTTTTCATTGTCACCATGTATAAGATAACTTAATCAAACCCATAACATAGAAGTAGATAACACATAGACCCACATACAAATAAGCTTATAATCCACAAGCATTTGACTATGAAATTGAATTATCCAAACCCCGTTATCAAAAAATAAAAAAATAAAAATCCCAACCTCACAAAAGATTTAACTCTAAATCAAAGGGTTTTCTTTCTTTAAAAAAAAAAAAAAATCACTATTATAGGGAAAAATAAATATCGAATGGAGCATTTCTTGATAAATGGGCCCGGCCCAAAGGCGTGGATATAGATGAAGCGGCATGAGAAAATAAAAGACAACTCCTTGGGATAAATCCCGTGGAGACTCGAGCTAACTCCCACTACCGAGGTCTACTGCCAAGGTAACGAGCGAAACTTTTATTGTAACAAATACTAAAAGAACCTTTGATGACCAGTTCCCTTCTGTACCGAGGTGACACTCTCTATCAAACTCACCCCAGGAAACACCGTGAAGAGATAAGGACCACTAAAGCAGTCACTTCCGCATTAATGAGGTGTTCCCACCTAATCTCAACCACATTAAATCCTGATTGACTAGCCTAAACAATGGAAACACCCCTAAAGTCCTATTTCATGATGAAAGAGTGGTAGAATAGACGAATGATGGGACAAGTATCCCCCCAAATCCAACTAGGAACAAGCTAGCTGTTGAGAGAGGGAAGGAAAAAATGTCTATAAAAGAAGGAGAGGTGCAACAGGAAGAGGGGTTCATAAAAATTTAGGAAGAAACCTTAGAGAGAGAGAGAGAGAGAGAGAGAGAGAGAGAGAGTTGTAATAAATCAATATTTCTAAGAGTTTTTAGTCTTTAATTTCTACCCCTTGTATCTTGGGAATCCTGTTTCTATATCAATAAAAGCCTTTCTGGGTCCTTGTTATCTTTCAATCTACTATTTAGAACCCCTATTGTGGAATTTTTACCCTTTCCTTTATAAATTAATTATGCGAGTTGTTTTCTCTTGTCACTATCTTCACAGCAGTAGTTGTTTTTGAAGCCCACAAGTACAATAAACTAAAACAAGAGGAATTTCAATGTAGAAGTGAAAAACCAAAATACAAACATAAAAGAATAAAGAAACATTGTTAAAATCAAGATCTTATGTTAAATTAGTGGAGTGGTTTTTATGTTTCCATCGAGAATTGTAATATCATACTTTTCATATAAATTTTTTTTACAGTAAAATTATAAACAAACTTATATACATCTAAATCTTGAAAATTAAAATGATAAAATTAGAATTACCCTAAAAGTTAAGGGTTTAGATTTTTTTTAAAAATATTATATTTATAAATCTTTGTGGCTTAGAAAGGAAAAAAATTAAATAAAAAATAATAAAAAAACACAAATTTCTCTTTTTAGTTCGTTGGGTCAGGAATTACATTATCAAAAAGAGCCCAACTCAAATTAAAACTTTAAAAGGGTAAACTTACCCAGCCCAAATGAGCAAATCCGAACCTAAAACGCCGCCGACTCTCTATGTCGGTTCGTGTGTGAAATAAAACAGTTCGAAACCATACAGACTTTACAGAGTAACAACAACAAACACATACTCAAATCACAGAGCGAAACCATGGCGACAGACAAATTAAGTAACGATCCGAATCCGAACCAGAATCCGACGCCGAAGCAGAAAAAGTTCCAGTGGTGCGAGCTAGTTGATGAGGACGATGGGAAGGACTTGGATTTTCTGTTGCCGCCTCGGCAAGTGACTGGGCCGGACGAGAGGGGAGTGAAGAAGGTGGTCGAGTACAAGTTCGACGACGAAGGGAACGAGGTGAAGAAAACGACGACGACCCGGGTCCAAAAGTTGGTGAAGACCCAGTTGAGCAAACGAGCCATGGAGCGCAGGGCCTGGCCCAAGTTCGGCGACGCGGTCCATGACGACGTTGGAGCTCGTCTCACCATGGTCTCCACTGAGGACATCTTTCTTGAACGCCCTAGGCCTCATGGTTCGTCTTCTCTCTCTCTCTCTCTCTGTGTTTAATTTCTATGTGTGGGTTTGGTTTTGATTTCTTTAATATTTTGAGTCTATTTTTCAAGGGTGTTTTGGGTTCTAGAACTGTGAAAGAATTGAACTAAACTAGGCTTAATGGTTGAATTATAAGTATTTTATGCTAAGAAAGTACGAACACTTCACTTCATTTAAAGTGATTTACTCATATGATCATATCATATAATTGTTCAAAAATTACTTTACAATTTGCTTATGCCGCCATGTCGTACTCATATCGTGTCTATGTCTGTTCTTCCTAAATTTTATGGAGCTTTTGTTTCCTTAAATTAAGCTAAATGTATTAGCTTTAGAATATTTCAATTTTTTAAAATTCTATTGAAATAGTTGTACTTACAAAAAGTGAGCTTTAAAAAGCTATAATTTGAAAACTGCTGAAACAAATAAACCCTTTACGCATTGATTTGTAATGTGGTTATGAAAATTTAGGGTCCGTTTGGATTAAACTTATTGTTGCTGAAACTGAAAACTGAAAACTGAAAACACTGTAACAAAATAATTTCTAAAACGTGGACGCCGAATCCAAACCCTGCCTTAGTATTGGTGGTTATGCAAACCTAGGAAACCAGACTTCTTACTCGCATTCTGTGGTTAGTGGGTCTTTTACATGGATTGTACATTATTGAGGCCTCACCGATTTCGGTTCCTGACTCATGGATTTCAGGATTTGATAATTTTTTTCTTTCAATGTGCTCTCTCATGGATATCCAAGTGAACTGAAACTATTACCTGCTTTGCATCTTTCGTTTTGTGTTTATAATAGAATGTTACATCGTAGAATATGGAAGTTAATTTTCTGTTCTCATGAATCTGGTTAGTTTTTTTTTTTTTTTGAAATGATGAATCTGGTTAGTTGGCAGTTGTCTATGTGAATTCTTAATTCCCTTCATAATAGGTTTCACACTGTTGCATTTACATGTGAATAAAAAAATCACAAAAAAAAGAAAGATGTGGTGTGTTTGTATATCTGGTATCATTGTAAGGCATAGGCATTTCACAGCCCAATGATGGGGTATAGAAATTTTGATAAATAACTGCCATGACATTGTGGTATATTGGAAACAATTCATAGGCCTCTACTTACAGAAATCTCAAGCCTCCTTTGTGGCATACAAAATGTAAATTACTTGGAAAATGGGAATCTTATGTGCTTTCGGTTGATAATTTTCTTATAGGGAAACTCTTACGTTTAAGTTTCAATGTGGACTTGGCAACAGGTGGCAAACCAGAAGAAACCGAGGTAGCAGGAAACTTAGGTAACGCAGGTGGCGTTCTCATGGTATGCAGGATTTGTAATACGAAAGGTGTTCACTGGACAGCAAAGTGCCCTGACCGGTATCTTGCCCATCACAATGATGATCCTGGAGCCAACGAGGGAGCTTATGTGCCTCCAAGCATGAGACGAGGCGCAGAAAGACCTGGTGGATCAGATATGAGGCGCCGGAGTGATGAAAATTCAGTTCGGGTCACCAATTTATCAGAGGATACTAGAGAGCCTGACTTGCTTGAACTATTCCAAACATTCGGCCATGTTGTTCGCGCGTATGTTGCTATTGATCAAAAGACTGGCATGAGCAGAGGCTTTGGTTTTGTCAATTTTGTAAACAGAGAAGATGCTGAGAGAGCTATCAACAAGCTCAATGGGTATGGTTATGATAACCTCATCCTTCGAGTTGAATGGGCTACACCCAGATCAAATTAGAATATTGTTTTTCTGAGGAAGTTAGCCTTCACAGAAATTTTGTATACAGTTTCTGTCAAATTTTGCTAGTAGTGGTGGTTTTAGGTTTTTGTTTTTCTGTCCTGGAGTCTCTCTGTTATATTTGGCCTCTTTTTTCTTTTTCTTTTTCTTTTTTCTTTTTTGATTCAATGTTATATTACCTCTTAGGTTAATTTTTTGAGTTAAATTTATCATTTGGTAGCTTAATATAAATTCTTTCGTTGTAGGGTTTCTAAATTTTATCTACATTAATTGCATTGTAAATCATATATTTTGATCTTTACAAACCCTATATTTCGGGTAGCTTTGAGATATTGGTAGGGTTCCGCTTGAGTTGAAAATTTGCGTACAAGGGATGGTAATATTTGACATGGCTTGCAAATATGACACGATTTTTTGCAGGTTAGTATTTAGTGTAAATGGGTAGCGTAAAAAATGGGTTGACACGTTTTAACATGATTAATAAATTGGTCAAATTCGTTGATCTTCTTAATCCACAATCAAAAAAAAAAAAAAAAAGACCCAATCAATATCAATATATATATATATATATGTTGGGACCGGGTTTGAGCACTTCTACTATAGAGTAACTGGACTCAAGCCCAGCTAGCCCAATACAATGAATTTGTAGAGAGCGGGTTCAAGAATTAGGCCCTAGTGAGGAATGCAACGGCCAGACATGGTTGCATGTGGACTGAATAGCGTGGACGTGGATTCGAATGTGCAATGTTGCTCCTCGGCACTCCTCTTGGGAGTTTGAGATTCTTATTATTCTTTCAGAGGTTGGTTACAGGGGTTTTTCGTTGTTACCGGTTGCTGCAATGTTCTATACTTTTGATTCCCTTCCCTTTTTCCGCCCCCCTTTCAAGAGGGGTTCCTTACATTATATACCCCATTTTCAGCTGATCTTAGCCCTACTTTTGTCGATCAAGCAGGTCACTATTTGAGTGCTTGTCCCATCAGCCGTCTTCCCACTCTTTTTGTGGGCTGCGGCAGCCAAGGCTACACTGTTCAGGAGTCACTTCCTCATTAATGCGGCCAGAACGTCAGTTGTGGGCATTTAATGTTGAAGTGACAGTTCATCTTAGGCTTGCTCCTCCACCATGCCTTCGCGGCTGACACGTTGTATTTGTTCCTTCTCTTTAAATGCCCAGGAAGGCTGCTTTTAGTGGGCCATTACTTCCTCCACCCATGGTCTCGGTTGGCCGAGGACAGGGTCATCCTCGGCAAGGTTCCTAGGCAATTTGGCCTTTCGCACTTCGTACTCGGGCGTTTCTTCCTCCTCGGCACGGGCCTTGGGCTTGGTACGAAGTGGGCCGGGGTTACTAGATTCTCTGTCCCCACAATAGCCCCTCAAAATCTTGCGGTCCGAGTCCTCGGGCGGAGAGGAGGATTTTGACATCCTCAGGCCGTCGTGATGGCTTGTCACGTCTTATCCTCTGTCAGTGCCAGTCTTTTCGCCTTTCCAAGGCATGTTCCTGGCGCTTTGGTATACGGAGCGCGCCCTCATATAATTCTAGCGGCTCTGTGCTTCCCACGTTCAACGGTGTGATACCAATCCAACGACTGGGCTTTAATTATTAGCTTCACAATCTCAAAAGTTCTGCATGCTTTTCACTCTGAATTGGCAGCCAAAAAATGTAAAAGCCATAGTGATAGTTTCCACTTAGACCTTGGTCGATAATTGAACCACCTTGACACCACGACTTATTCTTGCTGAATTGAATACTGAGGGAACAACTTTACATCATTGGTTCGTGCTAAGGGGTTAGATTCAATGTGCCTCTGAATGCTTTAAGTGATGCTCATGGGCTTGTGTTTATTTACACCTCTACCGAGGGCAGCCAGTTTCGCCAAAGGTCTGAGTCCGAGGACCATGCAGGACCTTGGTTCCGTCTAACCCTTAGGTTCTTCTGTAAGTGACTAGTTTCCCCATAGGTTTGAGTCCGTGGATCATACAAGACCTTGGTTCAGTCTAACACTTAGATTCCCCTGTAAGTAGCTAGTTTTTCCCATAGGTTTGAGTCCGTGGACCATGAAAGACCTTGGTTCAGTCTAGTACTCAGATTTGTCTTGAAGTGGTTAGTTTCCCCATGGGTTTGAGTTCGAGGATCATGCAAGACCTTGGTTCAGTCTAGTACCCAGGTTTTCCTTGAAGTGGTTCAGTTTAGTACTTTAGGTGGCCGCCAAAATATAATGTATATAATTATAATAGACCTGAAATTCAAATCACAAGAAAAGAGATGCTTTCATTAATAATAATATCTCCTCAGGTTATTTACATTCCACGGACGAGGTACAGGTTTTTCATCTAGGTCTTCTAAGTAGTATGCACTTATCCCCGCTACCGAGGTAATTCGATATGGCCCCTCCCAGTTGGGCCCCAGCTTTCCCCAGGAAGGGTTCTTGGCAGGCCCTATAACTTTCCTCAACATCAGGTCCCCCGGTGCTAGTGGTCTTAGCTTCACACTGGCATCATATCCCTGTTTGAGCTTCTGGTGATATTAGGCCAGCTGGATCGTCGCCATTTCCCTTCGTTCATCAACCAGATCTAGGCTCATCCCCAACAGTTCATCATTACTGCCTAGAGTGAAAGAGCTCGTCCTTAGCGTTGGGAAGTTTGTTTCCAGAGGGATAACAGCCTCGGCCCCGTACGTCATGGCAAAAGGTGTCTCCCCCGTTGACAGCCGTGGTGTAGTCCGGTACGTCCAAAGAACGTGCGGCAGCTCTTCTACCCATCTTCCCTTGGCGTCATCCAGTCTCTTCTTAAGCCCATTGACGATGACCTTGTTGACAGCCTCGGCCTGTCCATTTCCCTGAGGATAAGCTGGAGTTGAGTACCTGTTTGTGATCCCAAGTTCACAACAGTACCTCCTAAAGGCCTTGCTGTCGAATTGGAGTCCGTTATCCGAAATGAGGGTATGAGGGACCCTGAATCGCGTGACAATGTTTCTCCAAAGGAATTTCTTGGCGTCCACATCTCTGATGTTAGTCAACGGCTCAGCTTCGACCCATTTAGTAAAGTAATTTGTGGCAACCAACAGATATCCCTTATTCCCCGGTGCCTTGGGGAAAGGGCCTACGATATCCAAGCCCCATTGGGCAAACGGCCATGGGCTGGATAAGGGGTTGAGGACCCGTCCAGGCTGATGAATATTTGGGGCGAACCTTTGGCATTGGTCACACTTCTTAACATACTCCAAGGCCTCCTTCTGCATCCCCGGCCACCAGTATCCTTACGTGACGGCTCGGTGAGACAGGGATCTTCCTCCTGTGTGGCTCCCACAGATCCCCTCGTGCAGCTCTTCGAGCAATACCTCTGATGCCTCGGGGTGAATGCACAGTAGGTAAGGTCCAGAGTAGGAGCGCCTATACAACTTGTGGCCCTCGGACAGCCAAAACCGAGAAGCAGTCCGTATTTTTTCAGCCTCTGACTTCTCCTCGAGCAGAACATCGTCTTTGAGGAATTTCACCATGGGTCCATCTAGCTGGGACCCATCCTGACTTGATGGATGTGGACCGCGCCCTTTACCACCTCATTTGCTTTCTCCAGATGCTCTACAAGGATGACCCGGGGCAAATCCCCTGCCGAGGAGGTGGCAAGTGTGGCCAATGAATCGGCATGGGTATTTCCACTCCTGGAGACATGTGACAAGCTGAAAAGATCGAAATCTGACTGCAAGCGTTTGACCTGGCATAGGTACTCTTGCATCCTCGGATCTCTGGCTTCCAATTCTCCTTTTACCTGGCCTACCACCAATCTCGAATCCGAGAACATCTCCACTGCTTTTCCTCCTATTTTCTGCACCATGACCATCCCTTGTAACAGTGCTTCATACTCGGCTTCATTATTTGTGACCGAGAACCCCAGCCTCAGGGATTTTTCTATGACAGACTCCTCAGAGGATATTAAGACTAGCCCTACTCCAAACCCCCTCTGATTTGCCGCGCCATCAACGTATACTCTACAACATGGTGGCCCCGAGGCGGCGATCGCCCCAACTGATTTTTCATCCATGCTTATCTTCTCGGGTGGCATCTCTACTGGTGGTTCAACGAACTCGGCCACCAGATCAGCCAGGACCTGGCCCTTTATGGACGTCCGAGACATGTATTTGACGTCAAAAGCCCCTAGAATTGTGTTCCACTTGGCGATCCTGCTTGTGTAATCAGTGGTCCGGAGTACAGACTTCAAGGGTAATCGGGTCAGGACAACCACTGTGTGAGCTTGGAAATAGTGGGGGAGCTTTCGTGTAGCGTGAACCACAACTAGTATGGCCTTCTCTAAGGGTAAGTACTTGACCTCAGCTTCGTGTAGTGACTTGCTAACGTAATAGATTGGTTTTTGAATGCCATTGTCATCCCGAATCAGAACCAGGCTCACAGCATGAAGCGCCACAGCAATGTATGCGTACAAGACTTCGTCGGCCTCAGGATTGGACATGATAGGTGGCCGGGACAGGTATTCCTTGAGTTGTTGGAAGGCCGCAACACAATCCTCGGACCATTCAAATCCCTTCCACTTGTTGATCAGGAGATAGAAGGGCCTGCACCTGTCAGCCGACCTGGAAATGAATCGATTTAGGGCCGCGATCATTCCAGTAAGCTTCTGGACCTCCTTGGGGTTCTACGGAGGCTTTAGATTATGAATGGCCTTGATTTGGTCAGGATCGACCTCGATTCCTCTGTGGGTAATGAGGTACCCTAAAAACTTGCCGAATCCCACGCCAAACGAGCATTTCGAAGCGTTTAGGTGCAGCTTATGCTTCCTCAAGACATCAAAGGTGCGTCCGAGGTCTCTTAAATGCTCGGACACTGCTTTACTTTTCACCACCATGTCATCAACGTAGACTTCGATGCTCTTGCCCAGCATTGGCTCGAACATCCTCGTCATCATCCTTTGATAGGTGGACCTTGCGTTCTTCAGCCCGAACGGCATTACTTTGTAATGGTAGTTTCCGATGGGCATTACAAATGCTGTCTTCTCCTGATCCTCCAAGGCTAGTGGTATTTGATGATAGCCTTGAAAAGCGTCTAGGAAGCTCATCCGAGGATGGCCCATAGTTGCATCCACTAGCTGATCTATCCGAGGAATGGGGAACGGGTCTTTCGAACATGCCCTATTCAGGTCAGTGAAGTCCACACAAACCCTCCACTTTTCGCTTTTCCTCTTGACCACCACAGTGTTGGCCAACCACTCGGGGTAAAAAACCTCTTTGATAGCCCCTACACGCTTAAGCTTATTCACCTCTTCTCTAATCGCATCGGCGTGCTCTCTTGATGGGCGCCGGGGTGGCTGTTTCTTGGGATTATGGATGGATTGACGTTGAGATGGTGACAGATGAAGGACGGATCAATCCCTGGGGCATCACGGGCATCCCATGCAAACACGTCAATATTACTCTTGAGGAACTCAATTAGCTCCTCCTTCTCTTTGGGAGGCAGCCGAGCCCTAACACGAAAAAACTTCTCTGGGTCGCCACCAATCAGCACTTCCACTAGGTCCTCGCATTTTGCTTCCTCGGCAGCTGCGTCAGGAAGCGCCACGGGGATCTTTGATTGCTATAAGCTCTCTTTGACAGCGGTCGAGGGCTATGCATCAAGCCGATGTGATATGGTAGCCACCATGCATTGTCTTGCAGTGGGTTGGCAACCACGGATTTCGAGAACTTGATCCCCTGACGGGAATTCACCTTCTGATACAAGGAGGAGGCAACAGCCCCCAAGGTGTGGAGTCAGGGCCTTCCTACGGTGGCTGTATAGGGGGAGTAGGTGTCCACCACTATAAAGTTCACATCCACCACCTCTGAGCCGGTTTGGATGGGCAGTCTGATCATGCCCTTTGGGACAACAAGCTTCCCGTTGAAGCTCATCAAGGGAGAGCTATAGGGCGTCAAGTCCTCCGGTTTCAACCCTCCGGTTTCAACCCTCCGGTTTCAACACTAAAAGAACCTTTGATGACCAGTTCCCTTCTGTATCGAGGTGACACCCTCTATCAAACTCACCTCGGGAAACATTGTGAAGAGATAAAGACCACTAGAGCAATCACCTCCGCATTAATGAAGTGTTCCCACCTAATCTCTACCACATTAAATGCTGATTGACTGGCCTAAACAGTGGAAACACCCCTAAAGTCCTATTTCATGATGAAAGAGTGGTAGAATAGATGAATGATGGGACAAGTATCCCCCCAAATCCAACTAGGAACAAGCCAGCTGTCGAGATAGGGAAGGAAAAATTGTCTATAAAAGGAGGAGAGGTGCAACAGGAAGAGGGGTTCATAAAAATTTAGGAAGAAACCTTAGAGAGAGAGAGAGAGAGAGAGAGTTGTAATAAATCAATATTTCTAAGAGTTTTTAGTCTTTAATTTCTACCCCTTGTATCTTAGGAATCCTGTTTCTATATCAATAAAAGCCTTTTTGGGTCCTTATTATCTTTCAATCTACTATTTAGAACCCCTATCGTGGAATTTTTACCCTTTCCTTTATAAATTAATTATGCGAGTTATTTTCTTTTGTCACTATCTTCACAGCAGTAGTTGTTTTTGAAGCCCACAAGTACAATAAACTAAAACAAGAGGAATTTCAATGTAGAAGTGAAAAACCAAAATACAAACATAAAAGAATAAAGAAACATTGTTAAAATCAAGATCTTATGTTAAATTGGTGGAGTGGTTTTATGTTTCCATCGAGAATTGTAATATCATACTTTTCATATAAATTTTTTTTACGGTAAAATTATAAACAAACTTATATACATCTAAATCTTGAAAATTAAAATGATAAAATTAGAATTACTCTAAACGTTAAGGGTTTAGATTTTTTTTAAAATATTATATTTATAAATCTTTGTGGCTTAGAAAGGGGGAAAAAATTAAATAAAAAAAAAAAAACACAAATTTCTCTTTTTAGTTCGTTGGGTCAGGAATTACATTATAAAAAAGAGCCCAACTCAAATTAAAACTTTAAAAGAGTTAACTTACCCAGCCCAAATGAGCAAATCCGAACCTAAAACGCCACCGACTCTCTCTGTCGGTTCGTGTGTGAAATAAAACAGTTCGAAACCATACAGACTTTACAGAGTAACAACAACAACAAACACATACTCAAATCACAGAGCGAAACCATGGCGACAGACAAATTAAGTAACGATCCGAATCCGAACCAGAATCCGACGCCGAAGCAGAAAAAGTTCCAGTGGTGCGAGCTAGTTGATGAGGACGATGGGAAGGACTTGGATTTTCTGTTGCCGCCTCGGCAAGTGATTGGGCCGGACGAGAGGGGAGTGAAGAAGGTGGTCGAGTACAAGTTCGACGACGAAGGGAACGAGGTGAAGAAAACGACGACGACCCGGGTCCAAAAGTTGGTGAAGACCCAGTTGAGCAAACGAGCCATGGAGCGCAGGGCCTGGCCCAAGTTCGGCGACGCGGTCCATGACGACGTTGGTGCTCGTCTCACCATGGTCTCCACTGAGGACATCTTTCTTGAACGCCCTAGGCCTCATGGTTCGTCTTCTCTCTCTCTCTCTCTGTGTTTAATTTCTATGTGTGGGTTTGGTTTTGATTTCTTTAATATTTTGAGTCTATTTTTCAAGGGTGTTTTGGGTTCTAGAACTGTGAAAGAATTGAACTAAACTAGGCTTAATGGTTGAATTATAAGTATTTTATGCTAAGAAAGTACGAACACTTCACTTCATTTAAAGTGCTTTACTCATATGATTATATCATATAATTGTTCAAAAATTACTTTACAAATTGCTTATGCCGCCATGTCGTACTCATATCGTGTCTATGTCTGTTCTTCCTAGATTTTATGGAGCTTTTGTTTCGTTAAATTAAGCTAAATGTATTAGCTTTAGAATATTTCAATTTTTTAAAATTCTATTGAAATAGTTGTACTTACAAAAAGTGAGCTTTAAAAAGCTATAATTTGAAAACTGCTGAAACAAATAAACCCTTTACGCATTGACTTGTAATGTGGTTATGAAAATTTAGTATTGGTGGTTATGCAATCCTAGGAAACCAGACTTCTTACTCGCATTCTGTGGTTAGTGGGTCTTTTACATGGATTGTACATTATTGAGGCCTCACCGATTTCGGTTCCTGACTCATGGATTTCAGGATTTGATAATTTTTTTCTTTCAATGTGCTCTCTCATTTTGTGTATGCCTCAGTTTGGTTCATCCAAGTGAACTGAAACTATTACCTGCTTTGCATCTTTCCTTTTGTGTTTATAATAGAATGTTAACATTGTAGAATATGGAAGCTAATTTTCTGTTCTCATGAATCTGGTTAATTTTTTTTTTTTTTTTGAAATGATGAATCTGGTTAGTTGGTAGTTGTCTATGTGAATTCTTAATTCCCTTCATAATAGGTTTCACACTGTTGCATTTACATGTGAATAAAAAAATCACAAAAAAAAGATGTGGTGTGTGTGTGTATGTATCTGGTATCATTGTAAGGCATAGGTATTTCACAGCCCAATGATGTGGTATAGAAATTTTGATGAATAACTGCCATGACATTGTGGTATATTGGAAACAATTCATAGGCCTCTACTTACAGAAATCTCAAGCCTCCTTTGTGGCATACAAAATGTAAATTACTTGGAAAATGGGAATCTTATGTGCTTTCGGTTGATAATTTTCTTATAGGGAAACTCTTACGTTTAAGTTTCAATGTGGACTTGGCAACAGGTGGCAAACCAGAAGAAACCGAGGTAGCAGGAAACTTAGGTAACGCAGGTGGCGTTCTCATGGTATGCAGGATTTGTAATACGAAAGGTGTTCACTGGACAGCAAAGTGCCCTGACCGGTGTCTTGCCCATCACACTGATGATCCTGGAGCCAACGAGGGAGCTTATGTGCCTCCAAGCATGAGACGAGGCGCAGAAAGACCTGGTGGATCAGATATGAGGCGCCGGAGTGATGAAAATTCAGTTCGGGTCACCAATTTATCAGAGGATACTAGAGAGCCTGACTTGCTTGAACTATTCCAAACATTTGGCCATGTTATTCGTGCGTATGTTGCTATTGATCAAAAGACTGGCATGAGCAGAGGCTTTGGTTTTGTCAATTTTGTAAACAGAGAAGATGCTGAGAGAGCTATCAACAAGCTCAATGGGTATGGTTATGATAACCTCATCCTTCGAGTTGAATGGGCTACACCCAGATCAAATTAGAATATTGTTTTTCTGAGGAAGTTAGCCTTCACAGAAATTTTGTTTAGAGTTTCTGTCAAATTTTGCTAGTAGTGGTGGTTTTAGGTTTTCGTTTTTCTGTCCTGGAGTCTCTTTGTTATATTACCTCTTAGGTTAATTTTTTGAGTTAAATTCATCATTTGGTAGCTTAATATAAATTCTTTCGTTGTAGGGTTTCTAAATTTTATCTACATTAATTGCATTGTAAATCATATATTTTGATCTTTACAAACCCTATATCTCGGTTAGCTTTGAGATATTGGTTGGCTTCCGCTTGAGTTGAAAATTTGCGTACGAGGGATGGTAATATTTGACATGACTTGCAAACATGACATGGTTTTTTTGCAGGTTGATATTTAGGGTAAATGGGTAGTGTCAAAAACAGGTTGACACGTTTTAACATGATTAATAAATTGGTCAAATCTTGTTAATCTTCTTAATCCACAATCAAAAAAAAAAAAAAAAAAACCCTAATCAATATCAATATATATAAAAGTAGAGACTTTGTGTGGGAATGCATGAGATCTTGTCATGTGGTACCCTAAATTTCTATTTAGTTTTTTAAACCTTTTTTATTAAGTTTTTAAACTATTACTGTAATAGCCGATCCCAAAAAAATAAATAAATAAATAAGGAGATTTAATTTTAGGGGTAATTTAGTAATTTCTGATATTGAAGTTAGCAATATTTATACCCTAATTGTATCATGTAAACCCTAGCCACCACACTCATCTTTGCTTCACCACCTCAACTCCAAGATTTCAACTCTAGCGTTGAAGAGAGAAACCGTGAATTGAGAAGCAAGGATGAGGGTATCAGACCGATGGAGAGAATCATTGAAGAGAAATCAAATAGCATTGTATTTTTGCTCCAGCAAAAAAAAAAAAAAAAAAAAAGGGGATCACTACATATTAAGGAGCCCATGGGGGATAGCACACATGCCCCAAGTTCAACCGTTCTTGGCAGGTTGGTAGACTTAAAAAGGAAATTGAAACACAAAATTTGATAAAAGATGTGTTGGAAGTCAGGGCAAACGTAGCTGAGAAAAAGATTCATGGATTGAATTTAAAACTAGAAAATCTTCAAAAAATTGGTGATGAACAGAAGACTAGAGTTCGTAAAGCTGAACATCTTCTGAAAGTGGCAGAGGAAGATATGCTGATGGCAAAATTGGAGGCTTCAATATCTGAAGAGTTAGTGAAGGTCCATAGATGGTGGGTTCCACGTTGGCTTGCATTCCATTTACGCTATTTCCAGTTCTATATAGTGACTCACTGGAATGATCATGGAAGGCCAGCCTTGGATTTGTTAATCCAAAAGGCATAGGAAAATAAAGGTCAAGTTGAAAAGTGGACTGAGCCTTACATTGAAACAATGATGACTAAATGGCTACCAAGTATGATGGAACAATGGTTGACATTTGTAACCTCTCTTGAACCACGTATTCATTCACTTACTGCTAAAACGTTTGAGGCCTACCATGCATCTAAGAGTTCTGTAGTACCACATGTTATAAAAGTACAAAAGATGGCAGATCCTTACATTCAGGGACCTAGAAAGTTCACACAACCATACTTCAATCGGGTGATATCTAAAGATTTAGAAGAAGAGTGAGGGAGAAATTCATTTTGGTATGGCTTTTAGAGGTAAGTAACCTTATCCTAATTAGTTTTATTTTGATTAATTACTATTGAATTTTTATCTACTAAAAATTATTTATAACTGTTAGAATTTTATCTCAATTTGTATTACTGATTTCAAGTAAAGAATTATCACAAATATATCACATTTGAATACTGAATATATGACGTATTTTATTTAATTGTTTTTAGTTATACCGATTCAAAGTAAAGAATAAAGAACTTTCACAAATATATATGAGCATTGAATATGAGATTTATTTTATTTAATTGTTTTTTAGCTATATTGATTGAAAGTAAAGAATATAGAATTATCACAAATATATTTGAATACTAAATATATGATTATACATATGTATTTGAACGAGATATATTATTTGGTTTGAATTATGATTTGATATATATGACTTTGGATAATCTAACTATGATTGACTCTGATACCCAAACCAATAGAGGTTATTCATTGGTACTCTGATACCCAAACCAATAAAGGTTATTCGTTGGTATTCCGATACCCAAACCAATGGAGGTTATTCATTGGTACTCTTTGGGAGTTATTCATTGATACTCTGATGTCCAGTCATAGGGATATAGCGTGACCATAGTCATAAGATTGTTAAGAATGTGAATTACGTTTGAATAGTTGAACTATTTTGAGTCCTTAAAACTACATATGTAATTTTGGAAATGTTTGAGTATTTGAACTATTTTGAGTCACTAAAACTGCTTATGTGTTTTTGGAATCTATTGTAAGTTATAGCTTTTGATATATGGAAAACTGACTCTTTTCTAAACTATCTATGATATATTTGTAAGATTAAAGTATGTGATCTATGTGCAACTTATTATTTTAAGACTATAAAACTTCTTCAGTATTTTGAAATCGCATAGTATATTATAACTTTGAAAACACATATTACATCTTATACTTTACAGACCTATTGTTTGATAGAACTTATTAGGATTTTGGTTACTTATTGAGTTGTCAGCTCACCCCTTTTTCCCCTCCAGATTCAGATTGTGAAGAATAACAAATTTTGGGAGTTTTGATGTCGTGTTGTGAGCGGGAAAAGAAGTTTAGTGATTTTGGGATTGAATGGTCTTCGAATAGTTTATATTTTTTGGCCAATTGGCATTATGTACATAAGGTTTGGATTTTGTTCCTATTAAATTATTGGAGATCTATTCATAATAAAATTGTTGAGGTATTTTGGATTTAATTGATTTAATTTTTGAAGATAAATTTAGTTGTTAAGAGGGCCTTACACACTTGTATGGTGCTTACCTTATAAGCGTGCGGCGGTTGTCACGTGCCTATCTTTATAGTTGGGTTCGGGGCATGACAATTATCCAATAACTTATAGTAACTTATTTTTACTATTAGTTATTGATATGGGCTGAGGTTGACAATTAAACCAAACAAATGTAATTCTCTAAAAATAAATGACTACCTTCTCAAAATAGACAAAAAGCCTAAGCCCAGCCATTATGATTTATAACCCAAGTCAGAATTTTCCACCCACGTGTAGCTCAAAACCTACAAGGTCTGACCCACTCCCTCCCTTGTGTACATCAAAGATTAAACCTGTGTCTACTTTTTATCCTCAAAAAATGTTAAAGCTCTGTGCAGCTAAATTTTGTATTATTAGGTCGATTATAAATATTTAACATAGTAATTAGTATTTAGAGTGTAGACTGAGAAGTAATTTATCTTTATCTTTTTTTTTTATCTTTTTCTTTCTATATGATACTTTACTTTCAAGAAATAAAGTACTAGGTAAATTCTTTTTTTCACATTTTTTTTTATTTTGTAAATTTATATTATTAAGTAAATTATAAATATTTAAGATAGTAATTAGTATTTAGAGTGTGGACTGTGAAGTGATTTATCTTTATCTTTTTTTTTGTATGATACTTTAATTTCAAGAAATCAAGTACTGGGTAATTTTTTTTTCACATTTTTTTTCTATTGTAAATTTTATATAATTAATTCGATTATAAATATTTAAAATAACAATTATTATTTAGAGTGTGGATTGACTGTGGAATGATTTATTTTTATCTTTCTTTATTTCTTTTTCCTTTTGTATGGTACTTTACTTTCAAGACTATGGAGTGATTTATCTTTATCTTTTTTTCTTTTTTTTTCTTTTTGTATGGTAATTTACTTTGAAGAAATCAAGTACTAGGCCAAAAAAAAAAAAAATCACTTTTTTTCTTTTGTAAATTTTATATTATTAAGTGGATTATAAATATTTAAGATAGTAATTAGTATTTTGAGTGTGAACTATGGAGTGATTTTTCTTTTTCTTTTTTTCCTTTTTTTGTATAGTACTTTACTTTCAAGAAAACAAGTACTGTGTGAATTTTTTTTTCTTTTGTAAATTTTATATTATTAAGTGGATTATAAATATTTAAGATAGTAATTAGTATTTAGAGTGTAAAGTGTGGAGTGATTTTTCTTTTTTCCTTTTTTTTCTTTTTCTTTTTGTATGGTACTTTACTTTTAAGAAATAAAGTACTTAGGATTTTTTTTTTTTTTTTGTAAATTTTATATTATTAAGTGGATTATAAATATTTAAGATAGTTATTAGTATTTAGAGTATGGGCTGTGGAATAATTTATCTTTATCTTTTTTTTTTCTTTTTGTATGATACTTTACTTTCAAGAAATCGAGTAATAGATAAATTTTTTTCATTTTTTTTCTTTTATAAATTTTATATTATTAAGTGGATTATAAATATTTAAGATAGTTATTAGTATTTAGAATGTAGATTGCGGAATGATTTATCTTTATCTTTTTTTCTTTTCTTTTTGTATTGTATAGTACTTTACTTTCGAGAAATCAAGTCCTGGGTAAAAAAAAAATCACTTTTTTTTCTTTTGTAAATTTTATATTATTAAGTGAATTATAAATATTTAAAATAGTAATTAGTATTTAGAATGTGGACTACGGAGTGATTTATCTTTTTTTTCTTTCTACTTCTTTTTGTATGGTAATTTACTTTGAAGATATCAAGTACTGGGTAAATTTTTTTTTATTTGTAAATTTTATATTATTAAGTGGATTATAAATATTAAATATAGTAATTAATATTTAGTGTATGAACCGTGGAGTGATTTTTCTTTACCCTTTTTTTTTTCTTTTTGTATAGTACTTTATTTTCAAGAAATCAAGTACCAAGTAAATTTTTTTTTCACTTTTTTTTTCTTTTGTAAATTTTATATGATTAAATGGATTATAAATATTTAAGATAGTAATTAGTATTTAGAGTGTGGACTGTGGAGTGATTTTTCTTTTTTCTTTTTTTTTTCCTTTTTCTTTTTGTATGGTACTTTACTTTCAAGAAATAAAGTACAGATAATTTTTTTTTTCATTTGTAAATTTTATATTATTAAGTGGATTATAAATATTTAAGATAGTAATTAGAATTTATAGTATGGACTGTTAAATGATTTTTTTTTTCTTTTTGTATGGTACTTTACTTTCAGGAAATCAAGTACTAAGTAAAAAAAAATTTCATTTGTAAATTTTGATGGGACAACGAAATTGACCATCTCTGGTTCGTCCACAATGATCGTCTAGGAGTATTGATTGATTATATAAACCTCAGGCAATCAGGATGGAAGAGTCGTCCATGTGCAAAGCGCATGGACGACCACGCAACATCAATCTATATACAAGGAGTCGTCCATGGGCAAAGCACATGGACGACCATATAACACTTGACAAATTCTGGAGTGGTTAATTAACCCGTGTTCATCGCCACCAATTTCTCCTAAGTATGTAACTTCCATTAGCGGTTACAACTTCTATAGCCGTTGGAGAAGTTATTTCCAAAATTTTGGACTTTCACGAATCTTGGGAAAGTTACTAAACCAAATAACTCCTCCAAGGTTCCCTATATAAGAACCAGTCTGAATCAAGCAAAGGTATGAGAGCATTCTGACATTACTCCAATACAGTTAGAATTCCATTTGTGGGAGAAGATACTAACTTAGTCATCGGAGGGTCCTAGGACGGTCCACCCCGGTTTCCTTTGATAGTGTGTTCATTTTTCAGGCCTTTGTTACAACTTTTAGCCCATTGAAGCCGAATTGTCTAGCCTACTGATTCTGTTCAGCATCAAATTTTATATTATTAAGTGAATTATAAATATTTATGATAGTTATTAGTATTTAGAGTGTAGATTATGGAATAATTTATCTTTATCTTTTTTTTTTTTTGGTATGGTATTTTACTTTCGAGAAATCAAGTATTGGGTAAATTTTTTTTTTCACTTTTTTTTTTCTTTTTTAAATTTTATATTATTAAGTGGATTATAAATATTTAAGATAATAATTAATATTTAAAGTGTGGATTACGGAGTAATTTAGCTTTATCTTTTGTTCTTTCTTTTTCTTTTTGTATGGTACTTTATTTTGAAGAAATCAAGTACTGGGTAAATTTTTTTTTTTCCACTTTTTTTCTTTTGTAAATTTTATATTATTAAGTAGATTATAAATATTTAAGATAGTAATTAGGATTTGGAGTATGAACCGTGGAGTGATTTATCTTTATCTCTTTTTTTTTTTCCTTTTTATATGGTACTTTACTTTCAAAAAATCAAGTATAGGATAATTTTTTTTTTTCACCTTTTTTTTTTCTTTTGTAAATTTTATATTATTAAGTAGAATATAAATATTTAAGATAGTAATTAGTATTTAGAGTGTGGATGGTGGAGTGATTTTTCTTTTTTTCTTTTTCTATGATACTTTACTTTCAAGAAATAAAGTACTGAGAAATTTGTTTTTTCTTTTGTAAATTTTATATTATTAACTAGATTATAAATATTTAATGTAGTTATTAGTATTTAGAGTATGGACTATGGAATGATTTATCTTTTTCTTTTTTTATGGTAATTTACTTTCAAGAAATCAAGTACTAGGTAAAAAAAAAAAAATTCATTTTTTTTCTTTTGTAAATTTTATATTATTAAGTGGATTATAAATATTTAAGATAGTTATTAGTTTTTGGAGTGTGGATTGTGGAATGATTTATCTTTTTTTTTTTTCTTTTTGTATGGTACTTTACTTTCGAGATCAAGTTTTGGTTAAATTTCTTTTTTCACTTTTTTTTTCTTTTAAAAATTTTATATTATTAAGTGAATTATAAATATTTAAGATAGTAATTAATATTTAGAGTTTGGATTACGGAGTGTTTTATATTTATCTTTTTTTCTTTCTTTTTCTTTTTGTATGGTACTTTATTTTGAAGAAATCAAGTACTGGGTAAATTTTTTTTTTCACTTTTTTTCTTTTGTAAATTTTTATTATTACGTGGATTATAAATATTTAAGATAATAATTAGTATTTAGAATGTGAACTGTGGAATGATTTTTCTTTATTTCTTTTTCCTTTTTCTTTTTGTTTGGTACTTTACTTTCAAGAAATTAAGTACTAGGTAATTTTTTTTTCACTTTTATTTTCTTTTGTAAATTTTATATTATTAATTGGATTATAAATATTTAAGATAGTAATTAATATTTAGAGTATAGACTGTGGAGTGATTTTTCTTTTTTCTTTTTTTCCTTTTTCTTTTTCTATGGTACTTTACTTTCAAGAAATCAAAAACTAGGTAATTTTTTTTTCATTTTTTTTTCTTTTGTAAATTTTATATTATTAAGTGGATTATAAATATTTAAAATAGTTATTAGTATTTAGAGTATAGACTCTGGAATTATTTATCTTTATCTTTTTCTTTTTCTATGGTACTTTACTTTCAAGAAATCAAAAACTAGGTAATTTTTTTTTCATTTTTTTTTCTTTTGTAAATTTTATATTATTAAGTGGATTATAAATATTTAAGATATTTATTAGTATTTAGAGTGTGGATTGTGGAATGATTTATTTTTATCTTTTTTTTTCTTTTTGTATGGTATTTTACTTTCGAGAAATCAAGTATTGAATAAAAAAAAATTCACTTTTTTTTTCTTTTGTAAATTTTATATTATTAAGTAGATTATAAATATTTAGGATGGTAATTAGAATTTAGAGTATGGACTGCGAACTTATTTTTCTTTATATTTTTCTTTTTGCATGGTACTTTATTTTCATGAAATCAAGTACTGGGTAATTTTTTTTTTAATTTTATATTATTTAGTGGATTATAAATATTTAAGATAATAATTAGTATTTTGAGTTTAGATCGTGGAGTGATTTATCTTTATCTTTTTGTTTTCTTTTTCTTTTTGTATGGTACTTTACTTTCAAGAAATCAAGTATGAGGTAAATTAATTTTTTTCACTTTTTTTTCTTTTGTAAATTTTATTAATTTATGTGAATTATAAATATTTAAAATAGTAGCTATTTTCTAGAGTGTGGACCAGGGAGTGATTTATGATCTTTTTTTTCTTTTTCTTTTTGTATGGTACTTTATTTTCAAGAAATCAAGTACTTGGTAAATTTTTTTCACTTATTTTTTTCTTTTGTAAATTTTATATTATTAATTGGATTATAAATATTTAAGATAGTAATTAGTATTTGGAGTATGGACTCTGGAGTGATTTATCTTTATCTTTTTTCTTTTTTTTTTCTTTTTGTATGGTACTTTACTTTCAAGAAATCAAGTATAAGGTAAATTATTATTTTTTTCACTTTTTTTTCTTTTGTAAATTTTATATTATTAAGTAGATTATAAATATTTAAGATGGTAATTAGTATTTAGAGTGTGAACTGTGGAGTGATTTATCTTTATCTTTTTATTTTTGTATGATACTTTACTTTCAAGAAATAAAGTACTGGGTAAATTTTTTTTTCTTTTGTAAATTTTATATTATTAAGTGGATAATAAATATTTAAGATAGTTATTAGTATTTAAAGTTTGGACTGTGGAGTACATGACTTATCTTTATCTCTTTCTTCTTCTTTTTTTTCTTTTTGTATAGTATTTTATTTTCAAGAAATCAAGTACTAGGTAAATTTTTTTTTTCTTTTGTAAATTGTATATTATTAAGTAGATTATAAATATTTAAGATAGTAATTAATATTTAGAGTGTGGACTGTGGAGTGATTTATCTTTATCTTTCGTTTTTTTTCTTTTTCTTTTTGTATGGTACTTTACTTTCAAGAAATCAAGTACTAGGTAATTTTTTTTTTCACTTTTTTTTTTTCTATCGTAAATTTTATATTATTAAGTGGATTATAAATATTTAAGATAACAATTATTATTTAGAGTGTGGATCGACTATGGAGTGATTTATCTTTATCTTTTTCTTTTTCTTTTTCTTTTTCTTTTTGTATGATACTTTACTTTCAAGAATTCAAGTACTGGATAAATCCTATAAAAAAAAAAAGTACTGGGTAATTTTTTCTTTTCACAATAAAGGGGTATTAGCATCAAGTCATAACAAATATGTTGTTGTCAAGAAGCTAGACAATATGGTGAGGGAAGTTGAGAGGGAATTTAAAACCGAAGTGATTGTGATTGGCCAAAAATTGGTCAATCTCAAAAATAACAAAAAAGGGTAAGAAATAACAAAAATTGGTTTGAAAAAAAAAATTAAGGTGTTGAAAAAAACAAAACCTCTTTAGTGTTTGAACGAAAGCAACAACACCAATACCGCAAAGGCAAGGACATCGTTTTCTATATTCTCGTCGAGTGTTCTGAGTAAGGACTGGAGAGAGAGGCCTTGTCATGAAGAATAGGCCATGGAGCACAAAGAATAATGCCTTGGCTAAGGACCTCACTAGAGGAGAATGTGAGAGTTGGGGAAGGGAACAAGAAAGGAGAGAGGAAAAAAAATAAAAGAGAGAAAAGAGGAAGTTGAGGAAGAAGGGTGAGTACTGGTGCATTTCTAAAGTGACAATGTGATCTATTTATAGAAGAGAAAGAGTAAGTAAAAAAAAAATGAAAATTTTAGGCTAAACCTCACAAATGTTTTTTATAAGTTATTGCTGTGACCAAATTTTTTATTGGTTTTTATGGCCAACCAGTAGCATTTTTCTAAATAAGTTAAATGATTAATATATATTCAGCATGAGTAATGCTATAAACACAAATTTTTTGCACAAAGTTGATGTGACAAATTTTTATTAATCCTCATTTGAGCTCGTTACTTATATCTTCTTCTTTTTTTACTTACTAATAATCACTCACAATATCAACTATTTGTTTAAAAAAAAAAAAAAAGTTTGTAGCTCTAGCATTTTTTATTAAACATTGATGCCAATTGCCTCAACAAATCTATTGAATTCATCAAAGTCTTGAGAAGTGAGGATGAATCTTTAGCCTTCTAAACATTTGCTCACTTTTGTAAAGTCCTTTACAGATAGATACCTTTAGCGATGTTATTTTCTCACATATCATCGATTGGAAAATTCTGTAACTTATAATCTAACTAAACATACAAGACATATTAATGATTTAATGGTGTGAATAGAAGATCTTCCTCCACATGTTTATGGTGTTAAATCTTACTAAACTTGGGTTACTTTTTTACTTACCAATATTTTTATACACTATTAGTATGACAACTTCTTTTTTTTAAAAACTTTTTTTAAATTACAAATATACTTTAATTCACTTTCAACAAAATTTCAAATAAGCCTGTTCACAATCGAAATCTGCCACTCATTGAGGTTTCTTCTTCACAGTATTGTCAGTGTGGTAGCTTTGTTTTGTTCAAAGACTGTCTATATATTTCGAGTATTATTTCATTGAAACCTACTGCATCTAATTCATCCCTTTCACGTTTTTGCAAAGCATCTTGAATTCTGAACTACTTTCTTTTCAATCTCAGCTCTCCTCTTCCCAGTCTGCACAACTTGCAACATCGTCTTTGTTATAATTCCTTGGCTGTAACACAACTGCTCTCATTTTACCTACAAATAATTTATGTACTCAACTAATCTCTCAAGCTGAAGTTAATGTTGTCCGGCTGATATTTATGAATACAACTTTTTTATTTTTTTTCCCTAAGCCTTCACTTTAAGTACAAATAGTAAGTTGGGTCATGCTAACAAATGCCCTTAGGGCACTGGTTAATAATCCAGTTAAGGAAAGCTTTTATGGGAAAATAAAAAAAAAGTAATTAATGTTCTGACAACTTTTTTCATTTCTCATAAAAATAATGTCAAAACTTTCTTAAAATGGATTGTTAACGAGTGCCCTAAGGGCACTCGTTAGCATTTCCCATAGTAATTATAGTTTCTAGCTATTGTCACTACCATGTTATTGAATACCACTATGGCAGCAGCATCATATTGATGATGGTGAGTGTGGCAGTAGAGATGGAGGCTAAAAACGAGAAAACAAAAGTACCGCTCAACAGAACTATTCTTCTTCTTCTTCTTCTTCTTCTTCTTTATTGTTATTATTATTATTTAGAATACCACTATGGCATTATAAATACACAGAACAAGCCTCAGGTTTGCTTTGTTTTTTTTTTTTTTTTAATTTATTATTATTAGAGTATCATTTAAGTATATGAACATCAATTGTCTACTATTATCAATAAATTGACATTTTAGTTAGAAATAAGCATATTAAATGAGATATGAACTTCTTCTCAAAAAAATATATAATTTTAAATGTTTTTAATAAATGATATAAATTTTGACTAATGAATATACAAATAAATAAATTTATATATATATATATAAAATTAGCGGTAAACATGAAATAGTATATCTCGGTATCAACCAGTATCAAAATAGTTTGTCTTACTAATCAAACCGAAATAGCCTTCGGCATAGTATTGACTTCATTTACATTATCTCATAGTGGTTTCTCCATTTGAAAATGTTATCCATTAGTTTATCACTTTATTTCCATATTGTTCTCTTATTTTATTACTTATATTGTTTGCTTTTAGGGCATTTGTTAATAAACAATTTTAGAAAAAATTTTATACAACTTTTATGGACAATATAAAAATCTGTAAAAAAAATTTAAAAAAAAAATCAATTACTTTTTTTTATTTTCCCATAAAAAGTTTTTAAAAATATTTCTTAAACTAATGTTCTTAAAACATCCTTTAACCTTTCCATATATATATATAGTGTAAATTGGGGTCTTTAATCTAGGAAAAATGAAAAGAGGGAAAGTGGGAGAAGATAAAGATCTGAGTTAGTGGTAGCCTTGTTAATATAAATACATGTCATTTTTCTCAAAAATATATTTAAATTCTAAATATAATTTAGTAATTAAAATAATTTTAATGGTTATATTGATAAACTTAATTAATGGATTGTGTTAGCGTTTAGAGTGTTTAACACGATAATTAAAAGGATCAGGTTAGTGTTGAGCCATGTATTTGAATACCCATACCTCGACACAATATAAACCACTAACACAAATTGCCACCTTAACATACAATTGATTATATAATGATTAAAAAAAATGTGATTATAATTATGTGATTGTTACAAACAACTTTAAGTGAAATTTTGCCCATATGTTTGGTGCTCTTCCTAAATTTCAAGAGAGAAAGTAAATAGAAATATGAGGTGTAGGCAGGGTCAAATTGGTTGTTTTATGACCAGCATGGGTGTGGTATGCCTTTCATTTTTGCCCAACCTTTGAACTCTCAAAGTTGTTATCCAGTATTTCTACTTGCATCTAGCTGCCTCTAAACGTGGGAGGTAAAGCTATGCCAGGCCTGAATGGACTAGTAACCATCAAAAGTACAGATTCTATCTTATTATCAAACCAAAACTAAGGTGATACACACCCATATACGTCATAAGCTAAACGAAATCATGTCATAGGTAGGAGACATAATTACAACAAAAACAAACACCGATCATGACTTATCCCAATGTCCATGGAAACCTCTTAACTGCTAATTCTCTACAGCCTTTGCCTTGGCAATGCTTATGATGTACTCGATCTCCTCAGTAACTTCTTTCATGGAAGGCCGGTTCTGTCTACGTTCTTCCAAGCAACCCACTGCCAGAAAACCCAAAGCCTTCATGGTCTCCATCTCCAAAGTGGTTGCTCCCTCTTTTAGCAACGGATCAATGACATCCATTATCCTTTCTTCCTCCACCATTCTCTGCACATAAACTGCCAAGTTCACATCATCTTCTGCCCTATTAAAATCAATCACCTTCTGAGACGTCAATAGCTCCAACAGCACAACTCCAAAACTATAAACATCACTCTTATCGGTCAACTGGTAGTTTCTATAATATTCAGGATCAAGGTATCCCAGAGTTCCTTGAGCACAGGTTGAGATGTGACTCATATCAGTATGAGCCAACCTAGATAACCCGAAATCAGAAACCTTAGCGTTCAATTTCTCATCGAGTAAAATGTTACTAGACTTGACATCGCGATGATATATTGGAGGAACAGCCGATGAATGGAGATAAGCAAGACCTTCAGCAGCATCATGAGCAATGCGGAGACGATGGCTCCAAGTAAGTTGGCCTCGCCCACCATGTTTTAGACCCTGCAGATGTTCTAAAAGCGCTCCATTCTCAATGTACTCATAGACCAAAATAGGCTGCTCTAACTCAACACAACAACCTAGAAGGTGCACAAGGCTCCGGTGATTAACTTGGCATAGAATTCGGACCTCATTGAGGACCTGATCAGTGCCTTTGGTGTTTCCAAGCTTGGCACACTTAACAGCTACAACAGTGCCATCTTGTAGAAAGCCTTTGTAGACATCACCATACCCGCCAGCACCTAGGAGGCGGTCCTTGGAAAAATCATGTGTTGCTTTCTTGATTTCTTTGCCAGTGAATAATTTTGCAGCTCTGCCTCCACCACTAGCATTTAGGATATCTTCGCGCTCTTTGGCCAGGCGTTCTTGTGCTTCTATGATGCGCCTATGGCGTTTATAGAGTAGGCTGGTGATGATGGCTAGAAATAGCGTTGTACCAAGGCCAGAAGTTAAGCCTACACCAAAATATTCTCATTTTTGTTAGACGTAATAGTGCAGAAATTTTTATATATTTGCATGCTCATTTGGTTGCAATCACTTTTGTATTTTGATGAGTAGAGGCTCCTGCGAAATTGAAATTTCTAGCTCTTAAGTATGACTTTGTTTCTAAGAAAAAGTATGAATTTGCTCCAAAGATCTCCAATGGAAATTCCAACTATTTAATTATGCATCCAAATCAAATCCAAATTAACTTCTAATTATAATTTAATTTTAAGTCAAGTGTTTGTTTTAATTTTAGCACTTAGTGACTTACTAATAATACTCAAGAGTGAAAGTCATTCACTAAGTAAAACCACCACTTCACCAGCGTTGAAGGTTTCTGTACCTAAGCAAGAATTAGGTCCTAGTTGCATATAAAAAATTCTTACTCAAATCAAAGATTATTATGAGATTGATATTACATATACCTATTACATCGATCTCATACCTAGAGAATAGATAAACAAATTCGGAGAAATGAAGTAAAACTCTAATAGTTAGCATGCTTAACGTAGAAATTACAATGAGTACATGGCACTCCTTTTGAGAAATTCGCACCTAATTGGCTTAAATTTCAAACCTCACCCCTGGTTTCGATTGTTTGACCAGTAAGAAACCGTGTGCCACCCGATTATTGCTTGTCCAGGAAGGATATTATCCATCTAGAAAGAATCAAAGTTCTTCAAGCAAGAAAGATTAATTAAAAAAAAAAAAACCATCCTCTAAATTCTCCAAAATCACGTGTTTTAAGTGTAACGAGTAATGACTTATGTTAAAAAATATTTTTGAAAAATAAAAACAATGGGCCATAACTAAAATTTAAAAGATAGTAAATTTTTATTTTCACATAAGATTTTAGCTTATTGCGCTGCTTCTAACTATAGTATTTTATTATCCGACTAAAACATTAATTAGTTTTTAATATAAGTTAGAATCAAACCAAATTTAGCTATCTAGAACCACTAAGAGCATTTCCAGCAACTTCTCTATATTTTTGTATTGTTTAGACAGTAAACAGTGACATTTATTTTTTACCTACTTACTCTTTCAAATTTCATCTTCTAACAAATTCTCTATTCTTTCTCTATCTCATTTAAATATTATTTCTTTATTCATTATTTATTCTTTTTTTAATAATTACACATCTTTCAATATTTTTTTATTCAATAACTAATTATTATAATAGCTAAAAACGTTTGAAGTATAAACAGGAAACATTACAGTGTTCTCTACTTGTATAGAAGCATAGTAACAATTCTAAAAAAAAAAAGTTAAAGATAGAGAAATTGATAGAGTGAGTTTTTAGGGTGTTTTCTCTTTAAATCACAAATAATTGCAAGCCAACCCAAACAAAAGGATGGTGGTTTTACTAGCGAAACTACCTGCTATAAGTGCTGTCCTGTCTGCTTTGCCACAACCCTGAGCATCTTGACAATCTACACAAAAACACAAAAAAAATTGCCAACATGTTAGCCAATCACAATACTCCACTGATAAAAATAAAATAAAATAAAAGACAAGTAGGCAACTCACATTTAACACAGACCCCTTGAATTGGGTCCCACACAAGTGGAGAGTTACAGAAACACCTCCTGACCCCACTCTCAGTAGGGTCAAGCCCACAAGTTGAGTTCCCACCATCGTTACAATCCACCTGGGACCCACAAACCGGTTCTCTCGGCGACACCCACTGAATCTCCAAACCGGGTTGACCCCACCGGCCCACTCCCAAACTCGGGTCCAAGTTCACAAAGCTCGTGTACGCACTACATCCGGACTCCCTAACCCGAATCATGTACGAAGTGGACGACCCACCAGCCCTGAAAGTACAACACAGCGGAGCGTTGGCACAGACTCCCCCGGTGTAATTAGCGTACACGTGGCAGAGACTCGAGGAGGAGCAATTCAGAGGCGAGCGGAGCAGGTCGGCGGTGCAGTTGAGGTACAAGATGGTGTTGCTGCTGGTGACGTTGAATGGGAGCGAGCTGTTGAGCTGGAGACCCTGGTGGACGAGATCGGAGGTGACGCAGGTGGCGTTGGAGACCAGGGTGGCGGGCTTGATCACGAAGCGCTGGGCGGAGGGGTTGATGGATGCGATTGGGTACGTATTGTTGAGGGTGTCGAACACCAGCGTGCCGCCGCCAGCCGCCTCGTCGCAGCGGATTTTGTAGGATTGGTCGCCGCAGGTGGGGCTCGTGCTGAGTGGGTATGGAACTGTGGTGTTGCCGCAGTCGGAGCATTGTTTGGCGGAGGATGCGCACCCGGCGTATATTAGCAGCGCCGCCGCAGTGAAGATGAAAAGCTGACGTGTTGTCTCCATTGAGAGAGAGAGAGAGAGAGAGATATGGGGGAAGAGTTGGGAAGTTGATGGGGTGCTATACTTCCATCTTTACTATTAATAGTTGAAAATGAACGTACAGAGAGAGAAAGTTTTAATTATTATTATTATTTTTTTTTTTCAAGTCAAACTCTTATCTTATGGTGACTTGTGTTAGGAAGTGACATGTCCATCAATCAAGTTGCTCATGTCTCTTTAAGTATATTATTATCTTTGTTCATTTAAAAAAAAAATGTATGTAATCTTTGACTTTTTATTTTTAAAATTATTCGTTTGGGTGGGTGACAGTTGTATTTATTATGTAATATTGAATAGTTTGGGTCGTTGCATTTTCTTAGTTTATGTAAATATTTTATAACATGTACTCACCAAACCAAAAAAAAAAATGTTGACATGGAATGTGAAGGCTCTTTTCCAAACTTTTGTCCTTTTTCACATAAATCTTTTATAATTTTTTTTTGGGTAGAAAATGCTCTTACAAAAATGATTTAACTTGAAAATTATAAGATTCTCAACAAAAAAAAAAAAAACTTGAAAATTATATATATATAAAAAATCAAATTTATGAGGATGAGTGTGAATAAATTTAAATTACAGACAGTCAAACCTCTTTATCTTTTGCTAAAAAATTTGTCCGTTGCCTTTTTCGCTATACTAAAATGTGAATATAAGAAGGTAAACTACTTGTTCAACTAATTTAATGTAAGTTGGAAAAAAAAAAAAAAAACGCTTAGCGTTTGTTTGGAAAAGATTATTTTTGCCAACTTATTTTACTATTTAGCTTATTTTTGCTACTGTTCATGGGTCTCATTGTACTATTTCAACTAATTTTTATCTTTATCTATAGTACTTTCAGCAAAAAAATTTCAGTTTCAACAAAATAAACAGATCTCAAACAGACCCTTAATGTAAGTTATTAAGTCTAAACTTAATTCTTTGGATTTCTTGTCATTTACTTTCAGGTTTAAATACTCTGGATTGTAGGGAAAAATTAAAGTAGGATAAGGTAGGGCATAATGTGTGTGTATATATATATATATCATATGTAAAATTTACAACGAATCTTATCTTGCTAGAGTTTTTTTTTTTTTTTTTTTGGATGAGTTATCTTGCTAGAGTTAATACTATGAAATATGTATATATAAAGAAGGAATATAATACGATCTTCGATTAATACCTAACATTATTATTGACCAATTAAAAGACAACTATTTCAACAAAATAAAAATAAAACAACAATTAGATAAATTAGGATAGAGAGAATGAAAGAGACGCTAACTTCTTCTGAAGGTAATAGCACAAAACCCAAGATGGAGAGGAAGTGAATCTAGGATTGAGATCCCGTGTAATACTCTAGGTATTGCACGGGGTGCAATAGCTCTAATTTCAGCCCTTGATATAATCTAACGGCTACACTGAATTGACACATCATCAATCCTTGTCAAAAAAAAAAAAATTCTCTTATTCTCTTTAGATATACGAAATTTGAAAAATATCTCTCTCTCCCTCTTTCTCTTCAATCAGAAAATTTTGTGGCTAGATCCCTTTTCTTTTCAAATCTAAATCTCCATGGTTGCAGCCAGCAACCACCGAGTCCTGCCCACCACCACCTTTGGTGCTATTTGATGTGACGTTCTCCTCTTTTAAGGCTTCTCTCTCTTTTCTCGTTCTCTCAAGTCTTCTGTCTGCACCTATGCCACTGCCACTGGCGACGCTTCTTGCTGACATCACCATCATTGATGTTCATTGTTTATGTTTGGCAATACTTCATTGTCTTATTTCATTTTAACGTTTGATTTTGGAAATGCACAGAAGGTGTTTGTGAAAATATCTGTTTGAAACTTTGAAGTGATGTTAAAACTCACTGATTATAAAAATAGGTGGTTTTTTTTATTTAAAAAAAAAAATTAATGTATTGTTATTTTGGTATGTGTTTTTTTTCCTCCTCTGTTTGGATTCCTTTTGTTTCCTTTTGAAATTATAAAAAATGTGCTTTATTACAAGCTCACTGATTTTGGGTAGAAGGGATAATGTAACTTCAATTGTTATTAGATTTTCATGGTCAAATCTTAGACTGTCTTCCATCTATCAATGATTCAATAGTTCATAAAAATTATTCTAGTGTTATTTTTCCTTGTATTTGAGATTTTTTTTCCCTTCTGTATTGTGAGGTAATGTGAGCAACAAGAGCATTTGACTATTACATCTGTTTTGTTCTTATTTCCTTTCTTTTCTTAATAATTTTTTGGGTTATCTATGTTTCATCTCTATGATGTATAGGGGAAAAAGAATTAGAGAAAAGAATGAATGCTATAGATTTTTAGACTTCATGATTGCAGAGCCTAGGAATCAAAAATTTCCTTTAAGTAACCTTACAGCTACTTACATGAAAATTTTTTCTTTTGAACATGGAGAGATGGCATAGATGATTTGTGCAAAGTGTACATTAATATCTTGTTATTATGGCCTTGTGATCAAAGTGTACATTTTAACCAAAAAAAAAAAAAATCATTTTTTAATCAAATTCCATCCTTTCTTGGCTATTCTCTTGAGGTCAAGTATTTATTGGAAGACTTTATATGTAATCCTTGTTTTCACAAAAATAAAATCCATGTGAGAAGTGTGAACACCTGGATGTAATTCGTGTTTTTAAGTTATCCAAAATTTTAGTACTTGGTCTATGTATATTCATACCCAAAGAAAGCTAATAATAGAAACAGAATTGTATACATCTATTCATCAACACAAAATCAAATACAACATGAAGATGCAACTTGCTCAATGATTCAATTACATAGCAACAACAAATGACACAACACAATTAACCTCACATCAAAATAAATTAACCTCACATCAAAAGTTTTGAACATAAATTTTCACAAACATCTGCGCATTTCCAAAATCAATATTAAAATAAAAAAATAAACCACTGTGAAACCCAAACCACAATAGCAACAAACTAAGGGGAATGAAAGAAAACTAATTCAAACTAAGAAATATTATTAAGCTAAGAAGTGTAGTAGTTTTTCAATGAAAGATACTAAGTGATAATCTTTAGTGTTATAAAACATAAATGAAAGAAAGGAATGAATCTTTGGTAAAAAAATCAAGGAAAGTAAGATAAAATTAATAAATCTGATGTCAAAATTTCCTTACTGCCAAAGCCAAGAGACCTATACACAAAACTACAAGCATGCAATTTTCTATTCAATCACAGTACATTCTTCCATATCCATGTTTCAAACCCAAGCGAAATCAAGCTTTTTGTCATGTTTAAAAAGCAAACAAAATGAGAAACAGAAAGAAAAATAAAATAGAAAAGACATTAGAGGGAAAGATCGAGAGAACTCGACAACCATGAGTGGTGGTGATGGAGACGCGCTGCTAGTAGCTGTGGCGTAGGTGCAAGTAGAAGCTCAACTGGGCTTGAGAGAGAGAGGCCTTAAAAGAGGAGAACGCTACACCAAATAGAACCGAAGGTGGTGGTGTATGGTACTTGGTGGTCGGTAGCTGCAACCATGGAGATTTGGCGACAAAGAGAAAAGGGATTCAACCACAAATTTTTCTGGTTAAAGAGAGAGACTGAGAGAGAAATATTTTTTAAATTTGGTATATCTAGAGAGAAGGGGAAAAAACGAAGAGGAAATTTTTTTTTGACAAGGATCGATGACGTGTCAATTCAATGTAGCCGTTAGATTATATCAAGGGCTGAAATTAGAGCTATTGCACCCCGTGCAATACCCTAGGTATTGCACGGGATCTCAATCCGTGAATCTAACCCTAACTCATATCTTGTCAAAGTCCAACAATTTCACCCACTAATCCATATCACACCTCTTCAAATTCCTTTTTTTTCTTTAAAATAAAAAGAATGGGAAAAAAAGAGACAAATATTTATTGTAAGTCATTCAACTTTTCCTTTTTTTCTTTTTTCTTTTTTTGAGGAAATTGTAAGTCATTCAATTTTTTTTTTATTTTTTTTTATTTTACACAAGATAGAATTTCTATTCTAAGTGTATATGTGTATGAAACTTTCTCCTGGAGACTTAAATCTCAGCCCTTACCCCCCACACCCCACAAGCATTTATACTTGTGGAATGACCACCGCATCAAGGGTACGCGGTGGTAGTCATTCAACTAATTATACATAAAAATGTTAAGTTACAACTAGAAAATACCAAGAGTCTTGTATCAATTGGTTTGCACATCTTAAAATATGTGTTGAATTGTTTATGGTGCGTCAAAAATGTATAAATGCCCCCCCCCCCCCCCCTTTTAAGTTCTACAACAATAGACGGTACATACATTCATCACTATTTAAATTCAAATTAAGTTAACCAAACTTACTAAAGGATCTAAGAACATAAGAGTTAGCTATCATTGATCAAATCACAAAGTCATTTGTGTTTTATGGGCACACAATAATTTTAATTAGCCCTTGTTTTTGTTATACTTCTCCGAATTATGGACTAAGAAAAAATGTGTGTATGGGAGTTTTTTTTCCTCTAAGGTAAAGCAATTCATGCATATATGTGACCTCTCACTACACCACCAGGAGTAAAATCAATGCCAATTGGGATATATAGTACATCAACACGCATACAATCTTATTTTGACGTTATGCATATGAGAATCACTTTTTGGTGATAATTCGTTTGTTGGAGAACGAAGGATTTAAACCCTAATTCTCCTTGAAATGAAAATATGAGGTGTAATTGATTTACAAAAATTACTATAATTTTATTTTTAAATTATTAATTCTGTCCCGCTCCATGATAACTCTCGGCCGTTGTTATTATTATTATTATTATTTGGGTCATTTTGGATAGGTAATAATTAAGTCAAAGTAACTTCTTCACATATTTTAGGGGTTTGGCTTACTTTCAGTACATTTTTAAAAGAAATTTCATTTTGTTTTAACGAGAGATTGCTACATTACCTACTAACTAAATAAAATGTAGAGATTAAAAAATTACTATAGGTAAGCTAAACTCATATTTTAGAGTCTCACATAATACATTATTGAGAATCTTATTGGCTTATTATTAGCATTTTTCAAATTGATATTGATGTTAGATCTTTTATGACAAGGTCACAAGATATATAGGAGGCATGTTGAATCTCTTTTCCCACTACATAAATTTATATAATAAACAAAAATGATTAATACAAATAATCTTATTTATTATATAATCTACCCGTATCATTATCATTTGGACCAACTCATAAGCAAGCATGCTCACTTTATTTTCACAACCCTTCAAGCTGGGTCTCATCCACTGAGAGCCCACTGAATCTCCAAACCCGGTTCGGGCCACCGGTCCACAGGCAAGTTCGGGTCCAAGTTGACAAAACTCGTATACGCACTACACCCAGCCTCCCTAACCCGAATCCTATGCTCAGTGCTGGACCCACCTGTCCTAAACGTACAACACAGCCCAGCCTCCCTACAAGGAGCCACGCTGTCAGTCTGGTTAGCGTACACGTGGCACAAGCTCGCCGACGTACAATTCAGCGGAGACTGAAGCAGGGTTTCGGTACAGTTAAGGTACAAGATTGTGTTACTGCTCGTAATGTTAAAAGGCAGCGAACTGTTGAGCTGGATTCCTTCGTAGACAATGTCCGAGGTCACGCACGTGTCGTTGGACGATAATGTCGCTGGCTTGATCACGAGCCGTTGGTTGGTGGGATTAACGGACGTGATGGGGTACGTGTTGTTGACTGTATCGAACATGTTAGAAATACTGAATTGTTGTATTGTATTTCATGATTAAGAAATATACATGTGATGCCTTTATATAGGAGGCATATGTGTGCGGTACAAGTAGACATATGTGTGCGGTACAAGTAAAGTGTAGTACAAGTACAAGTAAACTAACTGGGCCTAAAGCCCATAACATAATATAATTAACAGCCCCCCTCAAACTCAAGGTGGATGTGAGACCAGCTTGAGGTTGTCAACCAAATCACGAGTGCGTCCCTTAGGAAGTGCCTTGGTGAAGATATCTGCAAGTTGATCTTTGGAGGAGACGGAGAAAAGCTTGAGAGCACCATGGACAAGATGATAACGGATAAAATGACAATCAATCTCGATGTGTTTAGTCCGTTCATGGAAGACGTCATTGTGAGCAATATGAATGGCACTCTGGTTGTCACAATAAAGGGGAGTAGCAGAGGATGTGGACACACCCAAATCCTTAAGAAGCCATCGTAACCAAAGGAGCTCAGATGTGGTGTCAGCAAGAGCACGATATTCTGCTTCAGTACTGGAGCGGGCCACGAAAGTTTGTTTCTTACTTCGCCAAGAGATCAAAGAAGAACCAAGGAGAAAGCAATAACCTGTAGTGGACCTGCGATCAGTGGGATCTCCTGCCCAATCAGCATCAGAGAATGCACGGAGTACAAGAGGAGACTGAGCTGAGTAGAAAAGGCCATGGAAGAGAGTGCCTTTCAGGTATCGTAGAATGCGCAAAACAGCAGCATAGTGAGTCGATCGTGGAGCAGACAGATACTGGCTCACCTGATGAACAGCATAAGAAATGTCTGGACGAGTAACTGTGAGATAAACTAGGCTGCCAACCAATCGTCTGTAAAGAGAGGGATTAGACAATGGTTTCCCCCCCGAGGGTGTCAGATGCGCATTAAGTTCAACTGGAGTGTCAACAGTCTTGCTGTCAGTGAGTCCAGCTCGAGATAACAGGTCAGATGCATACTTGGCTTGAGTAATATACAGACCATCTGTGGAACGAGTGATCTCAAGACCCAAGAAATAGCTGAGATGTCCAAGGTCTTTCATCTCAAACTGCTGACTAAGAAAATCCTTGAGTTCTTGAATGCCACTGAGGTCATCACCAGTTATGATCATATCATCCACATATAGGAGAAGCAAAATGGTGCCTTTATCATTGCGACGAAGAAATAAGGCAGAATCATAAGGACTGGCAGTGTAACCCAAGCGAAAGATGGTGGAGCTGAACTTGGCAAACCAAGCTCGTGGAGCTTGTTTAAGGCCATAAAGTGCACGTCGAAGGCGACAAACCTTGTTTGTTTCAACAGAAAGACCAGGAGGAGGTTGCATATAGACTTCTTCATGCAGATCCCCATTAAGGAAGGCATTTTTAACATCCATCTGAAAAAGGTCCCATTTACTAGCAGCAGCAACAGCTAAGAGGGCACGAACAGAGGAGATACGGGCAACTGGAGCAAAAGTCTCTTCATAATCAATTCCATACTCCTGTGTAAAACCTTTTGCAACAAGACGAGCCTTGTAGCGCTCGATGGACCCATCAGAGCGAGTCTTGATCTTATAGATCCACTTACAACCAACCACAGACTGACTAGGAGGGAGAGTAACCAGATCCCAAGTATGGTTTTTGGTTAATGCATCAATTTCCTCTTTCATTGCAATCTGCCATAAAGGGTCAGTAGAGGCCTCACGATAGGTTTGAGGCTCATGGAGTGTAGCAAGGGCAGTGTAACAATGATAATCAAGTAAATGTGCAGGAATGGATCTTACCCGGGTTGAGTGGCGAGGTGGAATGTCTTGTGGAGGATCTTCAGGCGGAGCAGGAGCAGGGGACCTAGGCTCAAGGTGGGGTAGCTCGTCAACAACCTGTTCATCATCAAAAATATCTGGAGATGGAATAGAGAAGTCCAAAGGAGGATCAAGAGTATCTGTAGAAGGAACAGGAGACTCATCTGGAAAGATTTCTAAAACAGAAGAGTTAGTTAGGGAAGAACGAAAATGAGAGAGTTCAACAAATAAGCGGTGTTCCCAAAAGACAACATTACGAGAAACACGAAGACGATGAGAGACAGGATCATAGCACCGATACCCTTTTTGAGTTTCACCATAACCAAGGAAACAACAAAGTCTAGATCGAGGCTCAAGTTTGTTGTGCTCATGAGGCTGAAGAAGAACGAAACAAGCAGATCCAAAAGAGCGAAGGTAATGATAATCAGGGGGTGACCCAAAAAGGCGCTCATACGGAGTCTGATTATGGATGACAGTGCTTGGAATGCGATTAATGGCATGAACAGCATGAAGAGCAGCTTCACCCCAAAATGGGGCAGGAACTTTGGCAGAAAGAAGAAGAGCACGGACAGTGTCAAGAATATGACGAAGTTTTCTTTCGGCTCGACCATTTTGTTGAGAGGTGCCTGGACAGGTTAGATGGTGTACAGTACCATAGGAATGCAATAGAGCTTGAAAAGCATATTGAGTATATTCAAGAGCATTATCAGAACGAAAAGTTTTGATATGTTTGGAGAATTGTGTTTCAACCATTTTTGCAAAGTTACTGTATATTGGTAAGATTTCAGAACGAGATTTCATAGGAAAGATCCAACTATAACGAGAATAATCATCAATAAAAACAACAAAATAACGAGATCCACCAATACTAGTAACAGGAGAAGGTCCCCAAACATCAGAATGAATTAACTCAAAAATACTATTAGAGATAGATTCACTATTATTGAAAGGTAAAGCTGGCTGTTTTCCTAACTGGCAAGAAGTACAATCAAAATTGTCTTTGGACACAGAACCCAACAGACCCTTAGAAGCTAACTGTTGTACCCGAGTAGATGAGGCATGACCAAGACGAGAATGCCAAAGTGCAAGAGAAGGTAAGGAAGAAACTGCAGCAGCTGCAGCAGCAACAGAGACAGGAGCAACAGGTGGAAGATGAAGATTGTCCACAGGAAACATACGCCCAACCCTAGGACCGGTCCCAAGCTCTTGTCCCGTCCTCGGATCCTGCACAATACACCCAGAATAGTCAAAAATAAGGCGATATCCTAGTTCAGCTAATTGTCCCACAGAGCACAAATTATAGGATAGGTCAGGTACATGGAAGACCCCAGGAACAGAGAGGTTAGAGGTTGAAACAAAACCTAGACTATTCCCATGCATGGTGGAACCATCAGCTATATGAATATTAAGAGGATGTGGTGCAGGGTCAAGTTTGGAGAATAAGGATGAGTGAGGTGTCATGTGATTGCAACAGGCAGAATCAAAAAGCCAAGTTTGAGACTTACCGGGCAGAACTGAGAGAGCAGTGGAAAGAGATGCATTACCAGCCATACGAACAGCCTGAGCTATGATCTCCTGTAGTTCAGTGGGGGAGAGGTTGATAGTGGATCCAGAAGACTGGGACTCAGCTGAAATGGAAGGCATCGGCGGAGTAGGCTCAGTATTAGCAACAGCAGCAGTAGATTTGTTGCGACGGTAACAAGTCTCAATGGTGTGGCCAGGACGTTTGCAATAATTGCAGAACTTCTTGTGGGTCTGCTTGCGACGATTGCTAGAGCCAGAAGAATCACCTGATTGCTGAGGTTGCTCAATGAAAGGAGCAGAAGGAGTAATTGCCAAAACATTGAACTTATTCTGGGCTTGAAGGGTTGCAAGCCGAGCTTCTTCTCTAACCAACTCGTTTACAGCAGTGTCAAGAGAGGGAGGAGGACTGCGATTAAGAAGCTGACCTCGGATGGGCTCAAAGTCCTTGTGAAGTGACATCAGGAACTCATAGAGACGAAATTCATCTCTAACTGTAGCATATTGCTGAGCATCTTTTGAGCATGCCCAAATCGGATCAGAAAGGTCAATTTGGTCCCAAATGAAGCGAAGCTGATCATAGTAGTCATTGATGGATTGCCCTGGTTCTTGTCGAAGTTGATGCAATTCAACTATCAATTGATATTTCATGGATCCGTGAGTAGTGGAGTACCTTTTGGCCAACATATCCCATGCTGATTTTGCATCGTCAAAGCTGCCCAACAGATTAGAGATAGAGGGAATGGAAGTGTTCCGAATCCATGTGAGGATCATGTGGTTGTGACTATCCCATTCAATCATGCGACCAAGGAAGGCAGAATCTTCTTCACTTGCTCCCTTGATAGGAATGGTAATTGCACCAGTACAGTAATGCCAGAGCATGCGACCCTTAAGAAAACTGCGCATAGCTTGAGACCAAGATAAGTAATTCTTGTTCCCCTCCAATACAGTATTGATGGGGCGAGGAAGAAAAACATCCTTTTTATCCATTTAGAAACACAATATGCAAAAATAGACTGCAAAAATGAAATCTACGCGAAAAACTGGGTAAGGAGAACCTGAACTGCAAAAGTCAACTCCAGCAAAAAAGTCAACGGTCAAAGTCAACGCGGTCAACGGTCTGGAATGATGACGTAATCACTGCTGAGTGATGACGTAAGCAAGCTGACGTGTTGCTGACGTAAGCACTGATGACGTCACTAGGGCTGACGTGGCAAGACGATGACGTCAGCAAACCTTGGCAGGCGCGTGTCTGGCGCGTGTCAGGCGCGTGAGGCGCGTGGACGGCGCGTGGAAGCGCGTGGAGGATATTGGCGGCGCGTGGCGGTGACGCCGAGAATTCCAGTGGCGCGTGGAGGCGCGTGTATGGTCCGATGAAGACGAAATTTTACAGAAAAGTAGATCGGAGATATTTCTTTCCGATGGTACAATCTGTGGTCTGATCGGAGAAGCGGAAGCGATGGTGGCGGCAAGGCAGTGGTCTTTGATGTGCTGGAGTCGCGGTGGAGGCAGTGGTGCTGCTCACAACAACGGCTGCAGATGACACCCAAGAAGACAAGACTGCTTAAGAGCGACACACCAAAGGATTAGAGCAGTGGCTCTGATACCATGTTAGAAATACTGAATCGTTGTATTGTATTTCATAATCAAGAAATATACATGTGATGCCTTTATATAGGAGGCATATGTGTGCGGTACAAGTAGACATATGTGTGCGGTACAAGTAAAGTGTAGTACAAGTACAAGTAAACTAGCTGGGCCTAAAGCCCATAACATAATATACATTAACAGAACAAGAGCCTGCCCGCGTCGCAGCGGATTTTGTAGGACTGGTCGCCGCACGTGGGAGCCGTGCTGAGTGGGTATGGGACTGAGGTGTTGCCACAGTCCGAGCATTGCTGTTGTTGTTGTTGGGCTGAGGATGGTAGTATTAGCAGCAGCGCTGCGAAAGTGAAGATGAAAAGCTTATGCGTTGCCTCCATTTGATAAGAGACAAGGTGGGGTGGGGGGTGAAAATGTGTAGTTATTTATTGATGGTTGAAAATGAATGTAGAAGGGTTATAATGGTAAAAAGCAAAATCAAGTGAAATAATTATAAAGAAAGTTTATTATTGTTGTTAAATCTTATCAATTGTGATTGATGTGTAAAAGATGGTGTAATGACAATGATTGCCTACAAATAGAAAAAAAAGACTGTGTCAACGTATGGGTAGGTTCTAGTTTTCTAGATAACTCAACTAACAATATATTTATAGAAAAAAAAAAATATATTATATATTCATAATATCTTTATAACAAATTTTAAGTAGTATGGTGTTATTTGTTGTTAGAAAATTCTTAAGTACTTCCGGAGTAATGAGAAATAGTACTCATTCCTCTCACATTCATAGTAGACCCCATCATAAATTTAATGAACGAACTCCACTATGAATGTGAAAGGAGAGAGCATCAATTTTTATATTCCGAAAATACCTAAGAATTACTCTTTGTTGTTATTGGTGGGTGGGCAAAAAATTTATTATCATTAAATGAGAACTTAAATGAAAAATTAATAAATTGGTGAAATTTTTTGTATCTTTTAATGTTATCCTACAAGTTTTATCGGGAAAAACTTTATTAACCTCAAAATATATCAGGAAATTAAATCTAGATAATAACCCCTCTCTCTCTATTAAAAAAAAAAAAAAAACCCTTACTCCATATTTGTTAATATAATTTTCTACTCGTCACCGGCTAGGGGATCCGGATCCTCTCCATTTCCCTTTGAAATGGAGAGGGTCCAGTACACGGTAGGGATTTTTTTTTAAATGATCAACGCTCAAAATCGTGCCACATCATTTATAATATTAAAACATACTTAACTGGAGTTCAACTTCTTTAACTCAACCAGACAAAGACAAACGATAGTCTCTCTCACCAAACCCATCTGAATATTTCAAACTCTCTTTCTCAGATCAACAGAAAATGTTTGCTTCCCATACGTTTTGATTTTTTTCATTTTTTGTGAAGCAAATGCCCTTCTTTTTTCTTTTTTTTTTGGATGGCGAAATGCCCTTCTTTCTTGAACTACACCAAACCCAGAAAATGAAGAAGAACAGAGATGAAGACGATTGTATCTTCAGATACAATGGAGATCCCCGATGGGGTGAAGATAAAGGTGCACGCGAAGGTGATAGAGGTGGAGGGCCCACGCGGAATGCTCACCCGCAATTTCAAGCACCTCAACCTCGATTTCCAGATTCTGAAGGACGAGACCACAGGGAAGAGGACGCTGAAGATCGAGGCGTGGTTCGGGTCTAGGAAAACCTCGGCGGCGATTCGGACCGCACTGAGCCATGTGGAGAACCTGATCACCGGTGTGACCAAAGGGTACCGATACAAAATGAGATTTGTGTACACCCATTTCGCCATTTTCTGGGTAACTCTGTTTCGCTGCTTGTTCTAAAGAGGCAAAATGGGTGAACCCAGATCGAGCTATCTCGGTGTGATGTTTCAGATCTGGCCACCAGCGAAACAGATGGTTAAATTGGGTGTGAGTTTGGTGAATCGGGATGGCTTTGTGTCTGAATTTGGCCCAAGTACCATTTGGATTTGAATGTTCATGGTTGAAGTAGATTGGTTTTTGAGTTTGGTGGGTGATATAGAAGGAGGCTTGTGTCATTCAAATGAATTGGGTTTCTGGAAATTTTTTGCGTTCATGGTTTAGTGTGAACTGTGAAGTTATTTTGGGGTTTATAGCGTGGATTTTGGAAGCTAATTTTTTTTTTTTCGTTGAGTAATATTGATATACATTTGGCTGGTGGAGGGGTCAGTTCTTTTTTTTTTCTGTTTGTTTAACAAAAAAGTTTGATGGATTTGTTATACTTGTGTTAAAAAAAACTTGGATTGTTGTTTATTTAATCTCATATTTTTCGTTATCTGTGTTTTGTTCTTCATTTTCTGGGTTTGGTGTAGTTCAAGAAAGAAGGGCATTTCGCCATCCAAAAAAAAAAGAAAAAAGAAGGGCATTTGCTTCACAAAAAATGAAAAAAATCAAAACGTATGGGAAGCAAACATTTTCTGTTGATCTGAGAAAGAGAGTTTGAAATATTCAGATGGGTTTGGTGAGAGAGACCTGGTTTGTCTTTGTCCGGTTGAGTTAAAGAAGTTGAACCCCAGTTAAGTGTGGTGTTTACATTTTAAATGACGTGGCAGGTATTTGGCCTTTGATCATTTTCAAAGAAATCTTGTCCGTGTACTGGACCCTCTCCATTTCAAAGGGAAATGGAGAGGATCCGGATCCCCGGCTAGGCTGCCATGGACGGAAGCTACCACATAAAGCTACCACATAAATTCTTAATGTTCTCTTTTGTGTGATGGTCTATTTTTATAAAGCTACCACATAAATTCTTAATGTTCTCTTTTGTGTGATGGTCTATTTTTCTTTTCTTTCGGTTTATTTCATTTTTATTATTCACTTGGAGATTTTTTTTTAAATCTCATAATATATATCACAAATCACCATCAATTCATTAGTTCGTAACTGGAAAGAAAGTAGAGTGGAGAACCATTTCTTTCTAGTCTAGTCTTGAAGACCATGATATGTAACATCTCCATCCCATCAAACATAACTAAAATTTTATGGTGCTGTTTTACTGTTTTACCCTCCATTAAGGAATAGGGAAGGATCGAAGGAGACACCTATGGATCTACTCAACTTCTTGGAATTGAATTTGGATCGTAATAGAAGACAGGCAAATTTGCATTTAGGTGATACAATGCAAAACATACTCCATATTCCATTATTCCATATATAATGGAGGAAATCCAAAAGCACCCCCATACATAAAAATTACAAAGTTTAAATACATCTGATTTCATTACATCATAAAGTTAAATTACCTAAATAGATCCATACATTAAGGATTAACAATTTTGCACATCTTGGAACCGATGCTTCATTCTCGCAACGGTGTTAAAAATAGTGCCAGTGATGGTGAACATCAGACATCAAAGAATGAGCACAAGCATATATGTATATGTTACAGGCTATTGTATGTACATACACATATAACTAAATAATTTACCTATCTAAACAACTGCTAACTACAAAATTGTGCCAAGGCCTCCAGCAAGTTTGGAATTCAAGTGGGTGATTCAGCAAGAAGAAGGGTGTGCCACCAGCCACAAGCAACATTTCTAGGGACACCACCATCAATAATGACTTGAGAAGGAATGTTGCGGTCGATTACATCGCCCAACCCAAGCTGTTAAATGCACGCAAAGATTCTCAATTAGTTCTAAAGTATGGAAGTGGAAACCAAATAATGCTAAATTCCATTCCCTAGCATAACTTGGTACTTTTTAAGTGCTGTAAAACATTTTAAAAACTCATTTCATTTGATATGAAATACAAAACAATGCAATTTTATCGATGCAGTGAGGTGTCCTGGAAACCCTGGTTTGATGATTGATCAGTCCAAGCTTTATATACCTGGCCATATTTGTTCCAACCCCAGCAGAATACTTTTGCATCCTCTTCAAAAAACAGAGGCAAGAAGTAAGTCAACAGGTATATCAATAACTACGCACTTGTAAGCATCAAATCATTAAAGCTAAAATTTTCACATAAATGAGATCTAGTTGCAACCGGGTAGCAATTAGCTTTGTTGCACATGACTCACCAACAAAGTAAAACATGGAATATGACTACCAATTCACCCCTCTAAGCCTTTCACAAATGGATCTTTCAAAGTCCTTAATTGACACCGTACCACTATTTGCAATCACAAAAGTAAAATCTCAGTCTATTGAGTAGTGATTTCTAGCTTATTTGGGTTTTTCTCCACTCCGTTATCCCAATATTAAGAAATTTTCTAATTAGCTGGATTTTTCTAAAGGGAAATATTTATGCTAAGTTTAGAGGCTGACTATATTGAATGCAATTTTTGACATGTAACCAAATAATGTAGAAATTACTATATATGAGCAAACATATTAGAAGTATTGCAGAAAATTTTGTGGTATTTTCATTTAACTCCCACTCCTGGATTCAGTACTGATATAAGGGAACAATAAAATACACCCAAGATTCTTCCTTTTCTTTTTCTGTTTCTGTTTTCCTTTTGGTGTGGATTGGTGGAGGTGTGCGATGCATAAAGCCAAAGTCTTGCAGTGTTCAAATTTGCATAAACATGACATGTTCATGGATCTAAGAGTGGTTTCCAGGTAGCACTTAGCAAAAAGAAATTATTGAGGCCTACACAAATCCATTGTGGCATACCTGTAATTAAGGCGCTGTGACGAGCCCCACAAGATACAATTTTTGCATGCAGATTTTCCAAGCTTGGAGCTTCCAATAGCCTTGGAATAGTCTGGTTTTAAATCCAGGAAATACTGAAGTTAATTGCAAAAAATCCCCCAAGGGATATAATTTCTCAACAATGAAAGTTAGGTAGAGATCCTTGGCTCCTAATTTAATTAATCAAAGCCATCCAAATTTCAACATTATAAGATAAAGATATGAACAAGAACTAGTATGATCAGGATAGTTCATTCACCAGATTGTCAAGCTAGGATTCTACACCATTGCAAACCATGGTATGATTAACAAAGGTTGTTGCATAGATTTCTAAGATAGGAATCTAAACAAACATATCATGTACCACTAGCAATACCATGTGATATGATGAGAATATCATTGTCTCTCTATTGTAATAAGGACAAGAGAGAACTCATAAACTGAAGAATAAGTGAGTATACCTCAGCTTGATCACCACCAGTTCCCAACTGCCCAAACTGATTTCCACCAAATGCGTACACATCACCATCAGCAGATATACAGATTGTGTGCCACAGTCCTGCAGCAACACCCTCTATCCGGATACCAAGTAAGGAAGACACACAAGTTGGGCTTAACTCGTCATCCGTACTTCCTTGCCCACACTTGACAAAGACATGAGAAAAGCAAACAGTTTACTACTTTATCATGGTTAGCCAAAACAAGAGAGTTAAAAGAGAGAATAACGTTGAAAAGGAATAGAATAGGTTATCCCTTTTTGAGTGAACCTCATCTTGAACATCTACAGTGCTTTTCTCCATCATTTTCTACTTTACCTACATGTTAATCCTGAGAATAGTTAAAAGTTGGGACTCTAAGCAATGCCAGGGATTGATATAAGGATTAAATGTCAAAAATTCCAGCTGAAGTAGAAGAGTATATGATTTGGGCAGTTTGGTTGTATAATTTTGAAGCCAAAACCCAATGCTTTTCACAATCAAGAAATCAGTTTTGCAGAAACATGTAATAAATAATTCCCCCATATCAAGCAAAGCAGCAGACATGATTCAATCCAGTGCATTGTTCTTTGTACAAACTCAAAAGATTGGGTAATAAGGTTCTCAATAAAGAACAACTTAGTATTAAGCAAGAGACATCCTTCTATGACTGAAATAATGCTAATAGAATGCTTCGATGAATATGTTGCAGTTTTGTGCTAATGTGCTCTAGGTCAAATGACTCCTCTTACCCTTGTAAGAGAAAGGTGGAGGGTCAGGTTATGGATTCAAGACCAACCATATTTTGGGTCACATGTTAGGTACATAGGCAAGTAATGATTCAGAAATTTTAAAGATGATATTATTAATTGCGATAACAAATTAAGAGACCGTTACAACTCATGATATAAACTAAATAATCCCTCACCCCAAGGAGTTTGGGTTAACAGAACTTCTGCTAGATGATAGTACTTGGACTATATGAATTGCTTTAGTTATGTATTTATCAACGTTTTAATAAGTGACACATTGAGGGTCCGTTTGAGAACAGCTTATTTAGCTGAAACTGAAAACTTTTTGCTGAAAATATAAAAAATAAGTTGAATAGTACAATGAGACCCATAAATAGTATTAAAAAATGCAGTGAGACTCATGAATAGTAGCTAAAATTGCAAATAAGCTGAAAATTTCAGCCCATCCCAAACGAACATTGAATCCCTTCAACAACAATATAACATATAGCTAGTACTATACAGCATATTCAATCAAATTTATCCTACATCATAATAAGATTGCTTCATTAACAACAACAATCTTTAGTCCCATAACTTTGAGGGCAGCTATGAATCCTCCATAGACTAAACAAGGTCGACTACATATATTATTTTTCACCATTCTATTTCATCCAAAGCTATACTCTCTGTCACCTCCTTAATTAACATGTCATTTTTTACTACTTCTACTAATGTTATTTTAGGTCTTCCTCTACCTTTTTTTCATTGTTTTAATTTGATTAACTCACTCTTCTTAACTAGCGCATTATTTACACTCATCTACACAAGACCAAACCATCTCAATAAACTCTCCCTCGTCTTCTCGTCATTAGGGACTACCCCTACCTTGAGGAGAATTTCCTCATTTTGAATCTTATCTTTTCTTGTATTTCCACTTATCCATCTTTAACACATTCTCATTTTAGCTACACTCATTTAATGAGAGAGAAAGAGAGAGAGAAGGAAGAAAAAAAAAGTTTCTGAGTAATGAAGCTTTTGCAGATATCATTTTAAACCTTACAGTGATCAACATCCAAATTCAGATGAGCAGTCAGATCAGATCCAGTGAACCACATAACTAGCTTACATATATTTGTTGATCATTGAACCATAAACATTAGCATTTCTACTTAAATAATAATATTACAACAATAATAATACTGCTAAATTAATACTTATATAAAATAAATACTGCCAAATTTCACGAAGAGAAAGCATGAGACACTAAGCATCCAACACAAAAGATTCCTTGTCCAGAAGAACTCACCTGTCCATACATTCCCCAACCAAAAGTAAGCAGGGCTCCAGCATCTGTAGTGCAAAAAGGGGTAAATGAAAAACGTCAGGATAGGTCATATTGACAACATATAGATGGCCAAATAGAAACAGATGGGCATTGCAACAACCAGTTCATCTCGGTAGTACTACGTAAATATCAAACATACTATATATGAAACTTAATTACCAAAGTACTAATCTAAAATGTAAATTCCAGCCTATTTCTGTAAATTTGAACCCAACTGGGCCAACTTCCTTTCAAAATTCATGTATCAGTAGAATCATAAATTTGTAACAGACACAAGAGCCGGAGAATATGCATGTATGACCAGGTAATTAGATGAGATAAAAGCTTCAAAGTAACAATATCAGAGAGGATCCAGCATGAATGCTCATGACCTCATACCTAAAGGTAGAACTAGTTCATAATAATACCTGTAATTACAGCACTGTGTCGCCCTCCACAAGCAATCCCCTTTACATAACTTCCAGGAGCTCTAAAACCCTGTCCCTCAGAACTCATGCTTCCTCTAGAGAGTGCTATGGATCTATCTTTTACATAAGGAGACTCTATGCAAGGTACAGGATGAGGAGAGGAAACCATACGTATCCGGGAGCCCAAACCAAGCTGCCCTTCACCTCCATAACCCCAACCCCACACCTGTCCAATATCTGAAAGTTGGGAAAATTAGTATCATGACCAGAATACAAAGACAACTATGCATAAAACTGTGTCTTAACAATAATTTAGAACATAGTTAAATCACCTGACAATGCTAAAGTATGACGCCCCCCAGCAGCAACAGTAGCTATTCTTACTCCAGGGTTTAGTGTTACAAGGCATGGCAAAGCTGAGAGAGTTTCATCACCAGAAGATGAACTTTCGGCTGCTTGCTTTGCTGATGATATTCTTCTTCGTTTTGTACTTTCTTCTCCACCTCCTTTAGCAGCAGTGCCAGATACAGTTCCGCCACTTGATCGAGAGCCTTGAGAGCGAGGGCTCACTGTCAGAGAACCAACTCAAATAGTCAGCAGTAAGGACTACAAGCCTCTCTCCACTTTCATAATTCATAGTAAAGATGCCTAATTGCTGAAAGTACCTTGCTCTGTCAAAAATGAACTCTGCCTTTCAAATACATCCTTTTCAGAGCTCCCACCCAACAATGGGTCGCCAAAGACCTTCCCGGAGGGAACACACTCCTTCCATCCCCATGTGTATACTTCTCCGCTCTCTGTATATAAACAAGAAAACTTACTCACTAAATGCCTCCAGGCAGAGTAAATTACACAGAGCACTATTAGACATGGGTGAATTGACTGGCTTCTATATTTCAATAAGTTACCAACAGCTTGTATAGGTTGGGTCATTCTTGTATTCTTTTTCTGAACTTGGTTTGCACCCCCATGACATATTTTTAAGAATTTACTTATCAAAAAAATCAGTTACCAATTGCTTAGATGTTTCTAAACCCTTCATTCATTACCTAAAAAGAGTCTTCCTTTTCTTTTCCCCCTCTTAACTGAAGCACCACAACAAGGAAATCAAAATTACCTGTAACTGCAACACAATGTGCCCAACCCGCAGCACCTCTCACTACCGAAACTTCCATTGGGAGAGGGAATGGCTCTGGAATTTCCTAAACAAGTAGAAAAGTTTATGTTAGTACAAATAAATAAATAAAAAGATAGTAGTTGTCATGTGATGCATTTGGTGGGACAAAAATGCCAAGACCTTTCATGGAACTTAAGTCTCATTGCTTAAACATATATTTCAGTTTTTGATGCCACTCTTCGATTGAATAAGAGCAATAACGGGTTTTGCCTCCTCCTCATTTTTTTCGGAAATCTTAACAAATATAAGTCCTAGTTTTCTTTTCTTTTCTTTTCTTCCCTCGAGTATCTCTTTTATGCTTCCTGTGTAATAAGGCTAAGCCATTATTCAGCTATTACTTATTTGTTTAAGAAAAAATTAGTACTCTATGAACTAAAGATTAAATTTTGCTGCATACCCCATGCTTCCCAGATGTCACATAGCTTTGCCCAAGATCATCTGTTGAACCCCATGTAATGAGCTTTCCGGAATCTGATTTATAAATTAAAAAAATATATAAAAAAAAAAAAAAAAATTCACTATAAATGCAGCTAAATGTAACAAAATTTACACTTATAAACACAAGTTTTAACTTTTAAGCTAACCAAACTCAAAATTCTGTAAGCAACCATAGAAAGACTCAATCACTATGAATGCAAAACAACAGGTTTACTCTGAATTTGAACTTTAAAAGTCAATTAAGCTATTAATGAAAGTCCCAGACATTGAAGCTTCAAAGCGCCCAAAAGAAGAAAAAAAAAACCACCAACTAGAATTTAGTACAAGAGAAAAGTAGTATTAATTTGGGAACTATAAATGAAAGAGAGAGAAAATACCAACAGTAGAAACTAAAAATAAAATAAAATTGTCTGCCCCACTTTCAACGAATTGAAATAATAAAATAAAAAACATTTTTTTTCCCAATCCTTTAGTCACATTTTCTCGGCAACCAAACAGCGTCAAATGCCGCAATCAACGCCGTCAACCACCATACACAATCAACGACATTCCCAAATAAACCACAAACTTCAAAAAAAAAAATACAAAAATAAATCAAATTGAGCTTAAAGCAAAAAACAAAAATTAGTTAGAAAGAGGTAAGAAAAGCACCAGAGATGGCCATGGCGAAACCACAACCGCCACCGCAAACATCTTTCCAGGAGTCCCCCCCAAGGGTCTCGGCCGGAACCCTAACAGCCACCGGCGATATCAACGGCGACCTCTGCGGCGAAGCTCCGGGCAAATACCCCCACATGTACACCAATTTCTCCCTAATCACTTCCATTCTCTCCGCCTCTTCTTCTCCTCCTCCGATTCTCTCTCCATTCATTTCCAAACCAAACAGTGGAAAAGAAAAGAAAAGAAAGGAAAGGAAAAGAGATAGAGAAAGAAAGATATTAATACTATGAAGTACACAAAAAAATTAACACTTATTAGTGTTTGTCTGTGTTTGTGAGAGTTTTGGTCATTTTCAAATTGAGGTGGACTTGTTTCATCAATTGAATGCCGAAATGAAATTTTGCTTTGTGCGTTAAAAAAGGGGCGTATCATTCTCAGGGTAATGGGGTGTGCCACGTAGGAAGCTCACGTGGTTGTAATGGACACGTGGCCAATTTCTGGCCGGTAGATTTTTGGTCCACTGGTAACCAGTACTTGGTCGGAAGTTTCTGGAAGGTTGTTAACTTTAAAACACGAGAGGGGGAAGGGTACTGGCGTGTCCCCTTTAGTTTCTTGCCACGTGTCCGACTCGGATGCGGGCTCCAATCATTACGAGATAACACGTGTAGGGACGAGAGTGGCTCGTTTGCGAAATGTAGTCACAGGTCGGCCGTGGGTCCCTCATGTTTTTGTGACAAATGAGATTTTTTTTTTTTTTTTGTGTGGAAATTATTACCATGGAAATTTTATTACAAAAATTAAGTTATCACATTAATGATTAAATAATTATATTTTTAATTATATTTTTGAGAAAGATATATTTTAAATTCTCTATTCAGAGCCTAGTGGTGTAACAAAATGCAATAATTTCAAAAATAACATGTTAAATCTTAATGCATAAAAAAGTAACAAATTAAACTATAACTTGTCTTCGTATTCAAAAAAAAAAAAAAAAAACTATAACTTGTCTTCAGTGGAATGAGATTTTTTTTAGAGTTTAATTTGTTATCTTTCAACTTAATATATCATTTGTTATTACTGAAATAATAGGTTTAATTTGGTACACTTCCTAAACTATACTTAAACAACAAAATATGATTTAAAATGTTTTTTTTTTTTTTTGAGTTTTAAAAAATTTATAGATCAATTTATAAAGCCTATGTAATAAAATCTGTAGTAGTTGCAATATCAAATTTTTAATGCCCTAAATACATAGTTTAGCTTCTTCTTTTTTTTTTTTTTTTTCTTTTTTGAGAAGGGTAATAAATTTTATTACAATTTGCAATTTATAACCAATTGGTATGTGCATTTATAACCAATGGTAGAAAGAGTCTAAATTGCAACAAGTGACTGTACCAAATCAAATCTTTGCAGTATGATTCCAACGTTTGAGAGTGAGACAAATGATGATCACGACTAACATCGAGATGTGGCATATGTTTATTGGTATAATGATAATTAATGTTGTTCAAGTTTTCCATTCACAAAATAATAATAATAATGATGGTGAACTGAGAATTGAACCAACTCCAATTCGTCCATGAGAGTCGTCTAGGTCAAGAAAACAAGAATGGTTGTACCCAGTAGGATGGTCGTCCATAGGCATATGGGTCGTCCATGAGGGAAGCACCTGGACGACTCCCGACACTTGGGAAAATTCTAGAAAGATTTATCCACAAGAGCCAGTGAATTGAACCACGTGTTATTATTTCGAGGCATGAGTAAAATCTTGGTTCATCGCTATAACTTCCTACTAAGTACTTAACTTCCAACGATAGTTATAGAAGATAAGATTGAATACTCTAACTCCTACAACGGTTGTGGAAGTTAACCCTAAACCTTCTGACTTCCTCGAATATAAGGGAAGTTATGAGACAAGTAACCGCTTCAAGAATACACTATATAAACACTCATTCACATCAAATGAAGGTAAGTTTTAGACAACTCCTAAAAAGTTGGAACTCTAAAATTTATGAGAGAAACTAACTTAAACATTGGAGGGTTCTTAGCCGGTCCACCCCGGTTACCTTTGATCGTGTTTCTTCCTTTTCAGGTCTTCCAAGCAATTATTAGTCCATTGAAGCCCGGAGCATTCAGCCTACTGATTTTCTTCGCATCATCAAATAATAATAATCAATGTTTTTGGTCATGTTGGAACTTTGGTTTGGCTATTTATATTGAATAATAAATAACAGTTGATAGATCCTTGGAAATCAGTGGGCTGAAAGTCTCCGGGTGTTGATGATCTTGAAGGCTAAGTCCTGTAAAATCAAATAAAACCAGAGAAGACCGGTGGTGGCCGGTCTAGAATCCTCCGATGGTAAAGTCAGTGGGTTGAAATAAACAGGAAAATACTTCTTAAGACTTTACTATTTTGTTAGAAAAATGTCTGAATGAATTACCTCTACGTAAAGGAGTGGTTATTTGTTATAATAACCGCTCCTCTTGTTGAGGAGTCCGGAGAATTCAGAGGTAACTTCCATAACTTCCGTGGAAGTTACCCTATTTGGATCGGTGCTTTATTGCGGTTAGTGGAGGATTCGATTCGTTTGGCTTGTTAAGTTCAAAATGCTCGTCCGTCCGTTATTATGGACGGACGAGGTCACGCCCTCCCATCCTTAGGGACGGATGAGGTCATGTCCGTCCTTTATTAAGGACGGATGGGGTTCTTAGAGATTGCCTCGCGCATTCCACCTTCCCATTCTTCCTTTCACGGACGACTCATGTGGACGAAACAAGACTACATTTTCAAAGCACCATCAGTTACCCCCTTGTTCACAAGGGTCGTCCAGGGGAGAAGCAACAGTGCGTTATATTCTTGGAATGTATGTACTTATGTCGAGATTGATGTGCCATGTGTCATCATTTTATTGGTGACTAGTCCCGTCGATTTGTCTCCCCGAGGCGAACGCCACGTGTCATTTCCTGATTGCTTGTGTCGCTTTATGTGCCCAAGTCAACTGCCTATAAATAGTGGAATACCTCCACTACCCTTCACATTTCCAAAAGTTTCGGCCTCTAACACTCTTCGTCTAGAGCCTCGTCTAGGAGTTCCTTCGCTTCCATAGACTTCGTCCGTCTTAGAGCCAGGTATTCCCTCCTTTCTCGTCTTTTAGGTTTTTCTTCAATTTTGCTTTGTAAAATGTCGGAAACAATTGTTTCCTCGTCTTGTAATAGTACGGAGAAAGCCATAAACGAGTATAACGACGAGAGTAGTTACATTAGTTCTAGTAGCACTAGTGATAGTAGTGGGGGAAATACCACGGACGAGGAGTGTGTTTCTGGCGTCCCTGGATTTCCTGTAGAAGTTGTACAGGGACAGCTTAGGAAGGCCTCGGGTTCCCAGGCAGGTACCTCGTCCACCATCCCTCAACCTGGTCATTTGGACGAGGAGGAGATCACTGTTTATAGTTGCGCAGTAGATATTCCTTCCAAAACAGACGAGCAAAGACTTAAAAACCTTAGGGTGTGGTACCAAATTCCAGACGAGTTTAACCCTAGGTTGCCCGTCCGAGGAGAATGGTGTTGTAACCCTCATTTTGGGATAGGTGTCTACGAGGCTTATCTTTTGGGGGGTCTAAGATTTCCTTTAAATGCCTTCACTAGAAAGTTATTGGTTAGGTTAGGTTTAGGGATATGTCAATTCAACCCTAATGCATGGAGATTGATCATCTCTATGCAAATTTTGTGGAAGGAAGTATTCGGAAGGGACCGTCCTCTTACTGTGGACGAGTTCCTTTGCTGTTACAAACCTTCAGAAATACATCAATCCCTTGGCTTTTATCAATTCACGGCCAGGGGTAGAGACTGTAGATTGATAAGGTCCCTGGCCTCGTCTGACAGAAAATGGAAGGTGGAGTTTTTCTTCGTCTCCGGCTTCTGGGTTGGGAATCCTGTGGACGTTGGCCGGGACACTTTTGGTCGTTACACTGGGGACTTAGGGAACCTTCGTCCTGAGGGTAAGTTACTACCCTTTTTCTTTTCTTTTCCTTCTTTTTTTTTTTATTTTTTATATTCACGATTAACTTTTAATTGTTTCCTTTCAGCTGCTAAACGTCCTTCTTTGAGTAAATTTCATCGTGACCGCGTCCACAGGGCTCGTCTACACGCGGATAGGGATTTTCATTCCTTGGTCACGCTTAGACGACTTGCCAAGTGGGGATTAGGCCCTAACCCATCCAACGAAGCACTTGCACACGAAGTTACAGTAAGAAGAAGTAAGTTTTAGATTCCAAGCCTACTTTACATTGTTTACTTTGTTTTAATTCTAAAAGTCCTTCCTCTTTCTTTCCACCCCTATTTTTTTTAGGAATGGCAACAATGAAAGGGAATAAGGAAAAGGGGGTGGCTGGTGAGGGGGATCGTCCTAAGGCCCAAACTCAAATTCATCAACCAGCTGGGGATAGTCGTCCTGAGGTCCCATCGCAAACTCGTCTGTCCGCTGGGGACAAAAGGAAGTCCCTATCAAAAAACTTAAATCTGGGAAGTCTCCCCAGCCGTCGTGACAAAAGAGTTAAGCATGGGTCATCTAAAGTAGCTAAACCTAACCTTCCTTAGCCCCGTCCTTCCGTCCAAATTGTTGACATGGACGCGTCCACGCCAATTGAGACTACCCCGTCCAAGACCCCTCCTAGGATGACTGCATCTGTCTCATCCCAACTTCATCCAAGGGTTTCCTCGAATATCATTGAAAATGAGGACTTGGCTTGGGAGCGCTTCCAAGAAGTTGTGAAGGACGAAGACATAAATGCCTGTTACGACATGTCCCTGAAGGATTTTGAACACTCAGGTGTTCACGATCTCTTTAAGGTATGTAATTTTACTCTCATCTCGTCTTTATTATTTCGCAATTTTTTGTCGTCTAACCTAGCATTTTGTCTCTCTTGTAGGCCATGTCCAAGTTCATCGCAGCGTCTAGGCAAGCCACTGAGTTGGACAAGACGAGGGTTTTATTGGAGACGACAATCCAAAATGTGAGGGACGAGAGCAAGAATTGGGCTGGGATAGCTGCTAAGGCTAAGGAAAAGGCAACGGAGCATCAAAACTTGATTGAGGAGTTAAGAGCTGACATAGTGGAGAAAGATACTCGTCTTGATCATATGCAAAAGAAGAACGACGAGTTGATTACTCTTCTCTCCAAGACGAAAGAAGATGCAGTTACTGAGTTCAAGGCATCCAAAGAATTCACGGACTTATTGGACCGTAACTATGTAGCAAGTTTCGAGGATTTCAGGTTGGACGTTGTTGAAAACTTCCCTGAAGTGGACTTTAGCTCCATTAAACTTAACCTGAATGCTGCTACCAGCTCTCTCCTTCAATCTGGTTCTGAGGACGTCAACATTGAGGACGATGCCACAACCCTTCCTCCCCAGGATGCCTCCAATGCGAATGCTCCCCAGACTTAGAAAATATTTCAATGTTTTGTACTTCCCTTCTTTTTATCTGGTCCACTGTTTAGGACCTCTATGTAATGCAAGTACATTTGGCTCATCCATAGTTTAAGGACGAGTTTTTGTAAAACTAAAGTTTTAATTTTACAAGGGTGTTTGGACGTTGGTTGTCCGCCCTTGAAACAATTGAATGAATGATGTAATTTTTCTTTTATATATGCATGGACGAGAGTCTTTATTTTCATATGCAAGACTTTATGCTTAGCTCGTCTACATTTCATATAGGGTAAAATATCATTTTCGTCCCTAAACTATTACAAAAATTTGTTTTTCGTCCCTAAACTTTCAAAAGTTCTATTTTCGTCCCTAAACTATCACAAAAGTTCGTTTTTCGTCCTTAAACTTTCAAAAGTTCTATTTTCGTCCCTAAAATTTTCCAAACGTATTGATTTTCGTCCCTCCCACATCAGCACTCTGTCAAGCCACGTCAGCACTCCGTCAGAACTTTTGGAAGTTTAGGGACGAAAATAGAACTTTTGAAAGTTTAAGGACGAAAAACGAACTTTTGTGATAGTTTAGGGACGAAAATGATATTTTACCCTTTCATATATATACTTTAACCATTTTTATTGGAATTTTACCAAGTGTAATTTATCCATGTGAAATGGTAATTATCAGCTTTACCCGTCCTTAGACTTGGCTGATTCTCGCGTTTAATGAAGGTAAGACCCTGCATTTCGCTCGTCCATGGATGGGAATGTTTTTGGTGCTTGAACAAGTTTAAACACTCGTCCATACATTTCCTCATCCATGGTCTGGGTTTGAGCTTACTTCGTCCATAATATGGACAAATACGCCTTAGGCTTTGTGGTTTTTCTCAAGGTATAGGATTTTATCTCGTCCTTTACTTTGGACGAGCATGCCTTGATTTTTCTTTTCCCTTAGGAAAGTTTATTGACGTTACATTCTCCGCATCCAGAGAATTTTCTCGTCTTGAGCTTTTTAGCCCTCTTCAAGAGTTAATATGAACAAAAGTGGTATGGAAATCATAGATTCACACAACATTATGTACATTCCACAAATATTGTTCACAACACAGATATTGTTCATAGACGAGGCATGCACTTAGAAGTTCATGCCTTGAAAGAAAATAAATACAAACCAAACAACAACTTCGTCCATAACTTTAATACAATAACAAAGCAACACTAAAAATACGTAAGTAAACAAACTTATGTATATAAACAAGTAGATAAATGGTCTCCAGGCTCGTCCAGGCTGGCATTTTTATTAGTAGTACCTCCTCAGGTGCTCAACATTCCAAGGATGTTCCAACTTCCTCCTGTCTAGGGTCTCTAAGTAGTAGGATCCTTGCCTTTTACAATTAACAACTTTGTAGGGACCTTCCCAATTAGGACCCAGTTTCCCATGAGCTGGGTTCTTTGTTGCTAAAGATACCCTTTTCAGGAGGAGGTTTCCTATGTTGAATCGCCTTGGCTTCACCATTGCGTCATATTGCCTAGCCATAAGGTTTTTGTACCTTGCCATCCTTTGTTCAGCATCCATCCTTACCTCGTCTATTAGATCGAGGTTCAAACGGAGTTGCTCTTCATTATCTTTGTCCTGATAAGTTGTCACCCTATGATTGGCCATGTGCACTTCTACGGGTATGACTGCTTCAGTTCCATAGGCTAGCTTGAAAGGAGTTTCTCCTGTCGGAGTTCTTACTGTCGTCCTATACGCCCACAGAACACTTGGTAACTCGTCTAGCCATACTCCCTTTGCCCCCTCAAGCCGAGTCTTGATTATTTTTAACAAGGATCGGTTTGCTACTTCAGCCTGACCATTTGCTTATGGGTGGGCTGGGGAGGAGTAGTGATTCTAAATCCCGAAGTGCATGCAAAAATCCTTGAAGAGTGCATTGTCAAATTGTCGTCCATTGTCGGATATCAGCACTCTAGGCACTCCAAACCTGCACACAATATTCTTCCATACAAAGTTCTTGACATTTTGTTGTGTGATATTAGCTAAGGGTTCTGCTTCTACCCACTTGGTAAAATAATCAATACCGACCACGAGAAAATTCATTTACCTTACACCTAGTGGAAAAGAACCCAGGATGTCTAGTCCCCATTGCGCAAAGGGCCATGGGGCCGTCATTGGGGTTAGGTACTCTGATGGTTTCCTGGGGACGTTACTAAACCGTTGGCATTGATCGTAGACCTTTACCCTGCACGAACGACCTTATGGATAAGTGATCTGGCTCCCGAGTGGTTTCCACAGGCTCCTTCATGAACTTCCCTCAATACATAGTTCGCCTCGTCTTGAGCCAGACACCTGAGATAAGGCTAGGAAAAGCCTCTTTTGTACAGAACCTCATCCATAAGAACGTACCTGGCCGACCTTACCCTCAGCTTTCTAGCCTCGTCTTTCTCTTCTGGAAGTCGTCCGTCTTTCAAATACGATACAATTGGAGCCATCCAATTTCCTCCACTCTCCACCTGTTGTACTTCTGGGATGTCTATACTCAGTATATACTGAATCTCGTCAAACTTGTCCACGACTTCATTTGCTGAGGCTTCTTTCACTAAGGTATCGGCTTCCACGTTCTCCTCTCTTGGGATTTAAACGAAGTTAGCTCCTTTAAATTTCTTCATAAGGCGCATCACCCTGTTAAGATACTTCCTCATTCGTTCTTCCTTAGCCTCATACATCCCATTCACTTGGCCCATGATTAACTGAGAATCTCCCAAGACGAGTATTGACTTCGCTTCCACAGACTTGGCCAATTCCAGCCCTTTGAGAAGAGCTTCATATTCAACTTCATTATTAGTTGCTTGGTACTGCAAGCGAACTTTGTGTTTTAGTTTATCCCCTTCTGGAGATTGCAAAACCACACCTATTCCTCCTGCGTGCAATGTAGACGAACCATCCACATGGACGATCCACTTCTGGTTGTCTTCCATCTCACTTACATCGTCATAATTCGGGGTAAACTCCGCAATGAAGTCTGCCAGAGCTTGAGCTTTTATGGCATGCCTTGGCTGGTACTTTATGTCAAACTCACTGAGCTCGACTGCCCATTGAATCAATCGTCCTGCAGCCTCCAACTTGTTCATTGCCTTCTTGAGTGGGTGGTTCGTCATGACGTTGATGACATGAGCCTGGAAGTAATGCCTTAGTTTCCTGGAGGCTGTTATTAGTGCGAAAGCCAGCTTTTCCATTAGCGGATATCGTCCTTCTGCTCCCCTCAATGCTTTACTTGTATAGTACACCGGCTTTTGTACTTTTCCTTCCTCTCTTATCAATGCTGAGCTCACGGCATGCGGAGTCACTGCCATGTATAAGAACAGCTCTTCTCCCACCACGGATGGACTCAGCAACGGAGCTGTAACGAGGTATGTTTTCAAGTCTTGGAAGGCTCTTTGGCACTCGTCCGTCCACTCAAATGCTTTCTTTAGAACCTTGAAAAATGGTAAACACTTGTCAGTAGCTTTAGAAACAAACCTGTTGAGGGCAGCAACTCACCCGGTAAGAGACTGGACTTCTTTGATACTTTGTGGAGGCTTCATATCTAGAATTGCTTTAATCTTTTCCGGGTTTGTCGCAATCCCTCTGTATGAAACCATGAATCCAAGGAATTTCCCTGATGATACTCCAAAAGCACATTTGCTAGGGTTCAACTTCATGTGATACTGCCTTAGTGTGTCAAACGTCTCCTACAGGTCGTCTAGATGTCTTCCTTCGTCCTGATTTTTCACCAGCATGTCATCCACTTAGACTTCTACATTCCGCCCGATCTGTGGACAAAACATGTGGTTAACTAGTCGTTGGTATGTTGCTGCAGCATTTTTCAAGCCAAAGGGCATTACTTCATAACAGAATAATCCCTGACTAGTGACGAAGGATGTCTTCTCCTGGTCCGCCTCGTCCATCCTTATTTGGTTGTATCCTGAGAAAGCATCCATAAAACTAAGTAATTTGTGGCCCGCGGTAGAATCCACCAGTTGGTCAATGCGCGGCAATGGATAGCTATCCTTGGGGCAAGCCTTGTTGAGATCAGTAAAATCTACACACATCCTCCACTTGCCGTTCGCCTTTTTGACCATTACCACATTGGCCAACCAATCTGGATAGTACACTTTTCGTATAAACTTCGCCGCCATCAACTTCTGAATCTCGTCTTTAATAGCATCATCTCTCTTAGGGGCAAACACCCTTTTCTTTTGTCATACTGGCTTTGAGGAAGAACATACATTTAGACGATGAGTGATGACACTAGGATCTATACTCGACATATCCTCATGAGTCCAAGCAAATACATCAGTGTTTTTCCTCAAAAACTGGATGAGGTCCTCCTTAATCTTTTCTTCTAGATCTGCCCCAATCCTGGTACACCTCTCAGGGTTTTTCCCGTCTAAAGAAACATCTTCTAACACTTCAGCAGGTTCTGCCATGACTCTCTTTTCTTCAATATTAGTGGCCTGAATTTGTTCGTCCATGGCCAACATTGCCAGGTAACACTCTCTTGCTGCTAGTTGGTCTCCTTGCACTTGTCCTACTCCATGTTCTGTTGGAAACTTAAACGATAGGTGATAAGTAGATGTAACAGCCTTCCAACTGTTTAAAATCGGCCTTCCAATTATGGCATTGTAGGAGGATGAACAATCTACCACAAGAAAGCTCACCTCCTTGGTGACTTGTTGCGGGTGTGCCCCTACAGTCACTGGTAATGAAATAATGCCCACGGGTTGTACCTTCATTCCACCAAAACCTACTAGGGGGGAGCTCGCTGGATGGAGCTGGTCTCGTCCTAACCTCATCTGCTGAAAAGCTGGATAATATAAAATATCAGCCGAACTCCCATTATCTATCAACACCCTTCTAGTCTTGTAATCAGCAATAAGGAGGGTGATGACAATAGCATCGTCATGAGGGTGATGAATTCTCTCGGCATCCTCATCCGTGAAGGTAATTGCTTTCTCGTCCGTGGTCCTTGCGCTCGGTGATCGTCCAGAGAGTTGGACGTTCTGCACTACTTTCAAGTATGCCTTCTTTGACTTGGACGACTGTCCTGTTGAACTTCCCCCTATAATGACTCTTATTTCTCCGAGCGGTGGTCGTGATGATTCCTCTACCTTCCCTTTCAATTTCTCATCCTTGTGGTCTCGTCCAAGGAAATTTCTCAGCTTCCCTTGCCTGATAAGATTCTCAATCTGCTGCTTCAAATCAAAGCACTCGTCCGTATCATGCCCATGATCTCTATGGAAGCGACAATACTTATTCCTATTGTGCTTGTTGGGATCTCCCTTCATCTTCTCCGGCCACTTCAAGGAAGGCTCGTCCTTGATTTGCATAAGGACTTGCTCGAGAGGCACGTTCAAAGGGGTATACTGTTGATTCCGCGCTGAAGGACCTGCCTTCTTCTCTCGATCTTTACTATCTTCTGTTCGTCCCTTCTTAGGACGAGGACCTTGTTCCGAATGACGCATTGGGTTGGCTTCCACTTTCTCAACTCTCTTCCTCTTCTTGGCTATGATAGCATCCTCCGCATTCATAAAGTTCTGGGCTGAATGGACTAGTTTAGCCATGGTCTGAGGCGCCTGTTCATATAGCTTATGGATAAACAAATTAGAATGGACCCCATTATGGAATGCCGCCAAAAGGAGATTATCATCCACCTCGTCCACTGCCAAGGCGACCCTGTTGAACCGCGTGATAAAGGACCGCAAACTCTCATTCTCTCCTTGCTCTATGGTTAGTAAGCTAGACGAAGAACGTTTGTGCCTCTGTCCTCCGATAAAATTATTAACGAACAACTTGCTTAACTCCTCGAAGGATGTCACTGTGTTAGGAGGTATTTTGCTAAACCACACTCGTGCAGGTCCTTTGAGGGTAGTAGGAAAAGCTCTGCACATTATTTCATCCGGAACCCCTTGAAGGTGCATGGTAGTTTTGAAGGTGGCAATATGGTCAAAAAGATTCTGCGTCCCATCATACGAATCTAAAGAAGGCATCTTGAACTTGGGTGGCAAATGATGAGCATTGATGGAAGCCACGAAGGGGGGATCAGTCTTGTGAACTAAATCTTCTACAGGGTTCGTTTTCCTTATATTTTCCCTCATCTCATCCATAACTCTTCTCATTTGATCCATTTCCCTTTACAAATGAGGTACCCTCCGTGAAGCGGTACCCCTTGACTGGCTTTCAGGTTCAACATTCCTTCCCTCTTCTTGACTCTGGGCCTGTCCTTCGGTGTTCCATTCGTGACGCTGCCTCCTTAAATCAAGTTGTCTGACCAACTCCTGGTTCTGGCGGGTTAACTCCGCCATAGTAGCGGCCATGGATTGCATGTGGACTGAAGATGGTTGCATGATGGGCGCCGATTGACGGTTGCGATGAGGGTTATTGGAGGCGCCCCTGCTCTGTTGAGGGCCTAGACTAGTAGTCCTAGATCTTGTCCGAACCATTTCAACCCTTTGTCGGAGAAAGAAATCGCAGAACTCAACAAATTAAGTTCAAGGGCGACAAATTTCTTTCCCACAGACGGCGCCAACTGATAGATCCTTGGAAATCAGTGGGCTGAAAGTCTCCGGGCGTTGATGATCTTGAAGGCTAAGTCCTGTAAAATCAAATAAAACCAGAGAAGACCGGTGGTGGCCGGTCTAGAATCCTCCGATGGTAAAGTCAGTGGGTTGAAATAAACAGGAAAATACTTCTTAAGACTTTACTATTTTGTTAAAAAAATGTCTGAATGAATTACCTCTACGTAAAGAAGTGCTTATATAGGGTACACGGAGCGGTTATTTGTTATAATAACCGCTCCTATTGTTGAGGAGTCCGGAGAATTCAGAGGTAACTTCCATAACTTCCGTGGAAGTTACCCTATTTGGATCGGTGCTTTATTGCGGTTAGTGGAGGATTCGATTCGTTTGGCTTGTTAAGTTCAAAATGCTCGTCCGTCCGTTATTATGGACGGACGAGGTCACGCCCTCCCATCCTTAGGGACGGCTGAGGTCACGTCCGTCCTTTATTAAGGACGGACTAGGTCACGTCCTTCCATCCTTAGAGACGGATGAGGTCACGTCCGTCCTTTATTAAGGACGGACGGGGTTCTTGGAGATTGCCTCGCGTGTTCCACCTTCCCATTCTTCCTGTCACAGACAACTCATGTGGACGAAACAAGACTACATTTTCAAAGCACCATCAACAGTAACATGTCTCTTTTTGTACACATAGGAGCATTGTTTCAGGCAAGATATATAAATTATTAACAATGACGTTGATTGTTTTAACCTTGTTTGTAATGGTGTTTAAAATAGTTGGTAGTGACAAAATCTTTTTTTCTTTTTTGAGAAACTAATAGTGACAAAATCTTGGTAAAAGTTCAAAGCCACTAAATTATCGACCGATGCCATGAGACAGTTTTTTTTTTTTTTTTTTAAATAATTTTTATTAATAATAATTAAAGTCTTTTCTTTATTTGTGTAAGTCCTACTCAAGTTAGGAAAAAAGGTCACCTATACAAACACTCACGAAACACTAGTCAAGGCCCAAGGGTAACGACTAGCATGTCTAGTTAGTAATTGCTATTATAAGTTAGTCAGTAATTTCAAGACACGATTTCAATTCAAAAATTGAATTGTGTATATTTTGTGTGTATTAGAACAGTGTATAATAGACATTGTCCACCTTATATAAGCCTAGCCCAAAAAAAGAAATAAAGAGAAGGAATTCTTTATTCTTTTGTTCTTGCTTAGGGCTTTGGATGAGCCATTCATGCCTCACTGTCTCAGACCTTTGGATTTTAGGCCAAAATGACAATAATAATTGAAGAAAGATCATTAGTTGAGCACTTTTTTTTCCTCTCCCAGACCAACCAAAAATATAAAAACTGTCCCTAAAGACTTCAAAAATAATTTAAAAAAGGCTAAGAACTTGTCGGTGTGAGGTTATCCAAATTTTTGCTCTGTCTGCAAGGTTACCTGAATTATATTTAGTACCATAATTCAGGAAATATTGGAGGACTAAAACCACATGCATGAAGATTTTATGTCTTTATCATTAGATTTATTACGATGTGAAGCATCATAGGACAATTTCTCAACTTCTTAGTGATCAAATTATTATAGGTTATGGATTTTGAGAACAAAGTTGGCTTTTTTTAAGCATATGGTAAAACCAATGAAGCAGCATTTTTGCCCCTTTTATTCTTTTTCAGGTAAGTGAAGTAAATGAATGATATATGATGCTTTTTTTCCACAAAAAAAGAGAGTAAATGAATGATATATAGATAACTGATAAAGTTTGTTGATATTAGTCTTATATTCACCTCTAGAAGAATACTGTAATATTTGTTTTTAATTTGGATGGCACCAAGCCACCAACTTCATTAAAGTACATTATATTTTGGATTCTTGATTTGCAATTGATCAAGATGCCATTGAACATCTTTTGATAGATTGAGCTACTATCGAAAAGTTGTCAAAACCTAGATTTCGATCAATCGAATGATGATTGAACGATGGTCGAAATCCTAAAATCTTAATAGTTTGACTTGTTTGAGCAACATCTTCACACTTTGATCTTGGATATTGAGTAAATTATAAGTGTTTATTACATTTTCATGGAAATAACCAACCTAAAACCTTTAAAAAAAATAAAATAAAATAAAACCATAAATGGCATGAAATCTCAGCCTCGTGATGCATCCAAGTGTGTATGTCTCAATCTCAGCGTGTGAATCCATAGAGGCTCGCTAGCTTCTGAGTCAATTGGATTTTTAGCATTTCATTGTGACACAACTGGACCACAGGCCCAGCCCAAAAAGAAGATTGGCAAGCTTCCATGCTCAAATAATTGGATAAAGCTCATAAAACAGGGAAGCCACTAATTTACAAGTGGTCTATCTGGTACGGATCCGTAAGGCCACTCGTTAGGCCATTATTCTTGACAAACCACTACGTTTGGGCTTTATGCACCATAAAACATTGGTGCCCCATATATCGTAACTGGGCCCATCAATAACACGTGTCTCTCCCCTCAATCATTCGATGGGGTCAATGCTCAATGATTGTCTATAAACATCCCCATGATAAAGTAGTGGGTCTTGTTATTTCAATGGTCGACCAGTTACTTACGGATCCGTATAACCACTAATAATAAGACCAATGTCCTGTATAAACGTTTGCACTAGAGCTTCACGTAATAATTTAGTTTAATTGGTAAAGTTTCATATATAAAAATTTTTGTAAAATCTCTCATTATTGAATAAGATATTTAAATTCGAACCCTCTTATACAAAAAACTTACTGATGTTTTAGTCTGATAATAAAAAATAATCATTACAGTGCTGACATCATAGGTTGATTTTTTTTTTTTAATAGAAAAAGATCAGGACTGCATATGATTAAATAACTGAAAATTTAAGAACATCATGTTGAAATTCTATCTTATATATAAAATATGACAAAACTTAGATACAGTACCTTAGGTGTTGTTCCTTAGATTCCCCTCTTAAGATTCAGCCATGTGTCTACTTAACTAAAAAATACACTTCCATCCCATGAGAAAAAATTCACATGGCAAAATTTTAGAAGGGGAACCTAAGGAACAGCACCTAAGTACTGTACCTAAGTCTTGCTCTATAAAATATGGAAAATGTTATGTCCACAAAATTTTCACAACAAATTTTAAATGGCAGGTTGTTATGAATTGTTATTGATGGGGCAAAAAAGTCATTTCAATGGTAAAGGACAATCAGATAAAAATACAACTCTAACTCCCACTAAAACTAGGGTGTCAATTCAGGTTAGCGTGTCGGGTTCATGTCGTGTCAAGGTAGGGGTATTCGACTAAATGACTCAACCCTAACCCGACCCATTTAATAATCGTGTCATGATCCTTCAACCCTAACCCGACCTGTTAATAAGGCGAGTTGACCTGACCCAACCCATTTGACACACTTAATAAACGAGTCGTGTTGGGTTGACACGAATGTAACATAACTCATTTCAACCTACATAATATTAAATATAACATCCATCTAGAAATAATTTTCTTTTACATCCCAAAAGAACTACGTACGCTTCAAGTCTTCAACCCACATTCAAAATAATATAATTCAACAAAAATATAACATTCATCTAAAAATAAGTTTTTTACACTCCAAAAGAAGTGAATACACTTCAACCCAAATTCAAAATAATATAGTTTAACAAAAATAAAATAACATAGTTCAACAAAAACAAGTGGACCATATCATGCAATCAAGAAAAACACAAGGCACATGGATTCAAAGTTTATTGTACAAAAGCATTATGCAGAAAAAATAAACACATGAGAGAGAGAGAGAGAGAGAGAGAGAGAGAGAGTTGACACTTTGAGTTTGAGAATTGGGCACGAGAAGAGTAGTATGGCTGAAATTTAAAATATATATATATATATATATATATATATATATTTTTTTTTTTATAAAAAGGTTTAGAGATTTAGAGTTTGTAGGGTTTAGAGATCTAAGGTTTGTAAAGTTTCAATTTCCAATTATATCCCTTGTAAATTTTTGTAATTACTTACTTTTCTTTTTAAATTTAAAATATATGTTGGATATAAAAAGTATTTGATAAATCTAAAATAAGATAAATATTTATTTGTTATACTAGTTAAACGGGTTGTGTTAAGTGAATCATTTCGGGTTGACACAAATAAATTGGCGTGTCAAATGTGTCTATTGCGAGTTACGCAAGTTGACCCGCTTATAACATGTTTCTTATCATGTCGCTTTCGGGTCGACCCATTTATGACCCAAACCCATTAAAGCCCAACCCTAACCCGAAAAAACCCATGTCGGGTTCGTGTCGTGTTCACGGGTTGGGTCGAACATTGACACCCCTAACTAAAACATTGTCTTTTTTATAAGGCCACTCTTCTGTTGATTTTCAAATTGCTTTATCTATTTATAAATTAGATTCTCAAAATAAAAATTATATATATAAAATAAAAACACAGGTTTTTTTTTTAAAGCGCGCGTGTGATGAGGCCAGTATCTACTAAATCATTCGATGGGGTCACTTGTTTTGGGATAATAGATCATCAAATGATTGAATTCGAGTGGCCCTGTATTTGAGTGGCTGATCTTGTATTTGAAACATCCTATGGTGTAAAATGTTGTTGCTGTCCCTATGAGTACGGTATTACTAAGATTTAAGGGGTCCTTCTGTAACACACACTGCTCATGCACACTATTTGTTTGTTTAATTTTGGGCTTCAATCATCTGTTGGGGCCCCTTGATTTTGTTTGTGTAGGTGAATTTCCATGGTTAGAAATGATTTGATGGGTCAGTTGGTTGTGTAGGTGAAATTTCCATGGTGGTTCCTGGATGATACACACCACTTTTTTTTTAGCAAAATGTGGTGGTCCTCGTTATGTTTTTCTCCCCCTCTAATTGTGGTCCTCATTAAGTTGGTGAAGGGTTTCTGAGTTTCATTATTTCCTCATTGTGTATCTATATATATCTCTAGTTGGAAACTAAAATTTAATTGCATCACATGGTATTTTTCTTTATTAATAATTTGAAAATTATTACACTAAGGGAGTGTGATTTGGATTTTGTTTGCCTCGTAAAAAAGAGAAAATAATATTACTAAATTACAAAAATCTTATTATCGTAAAGTTGTTTTTTAAGTCATGTATATACATTTTAATATATGCTTACTTTATTTCTTTTATTATTATTATTATTGAAAAAGAAAATGAAAGCTAAATTTTTGGACTAATATCTTGTGGATGTGGATGAGGATGAGAGTAATACCATGCAAATTCAGGTTTTGATAATGGTGGCATCATAGAACAACATGACCCGAGTGGTGGTAGTAAACAGTAAAGCTGTAAAGCAATAGTTTTACACTTGTGCCTGGTTGGTTTTGGTGGAAAATCTTTTCCATACTTTTTTGGTAGTTGGTACCATGGAAAGTACAAATCAACGGAAAACGTTTTTCACGATTTTTGGAAAACAAGTCAATATAGCGGATTTTTTTTTTTTCTAAGAAAAAAAACATTTATTGTAATATTATTATATACTCAATAGATTACCACAAATAAACTACACATCATACAAAACTATCAAAATAATAATCTCTCTCTTTTTTTGTATTGACTGTTAGACTGGAGAAAGTATCGCTTGCACCGGTTTTATGAGACCTATGTCTTACTGACATGTGAGTCTTTCATATGTAGAACTCACATGTCAGTGAAACATGAGTCTCATGAGACCGTCACATTCAAGATTTTTCTAGTTTTAAACTAATATCGTTGTCTAGCATACCAATTATTGACTTTTCTAGAAAACATTTGGAGACCATGTTAATACATTTCAAAAGTGGAAAAAGGACGTAGATATAAACATTTACCCATCATAGATTACATATAATTATATAAAGGTTCTACAATCTTTCACTCAAAAAAAAAAAAATGAAGTCCTATACTCTGTCTTGCATTAGATTAGCTGAACAGGATTCAAGCCCAACGCTAACCAAAGTGTACCAAGTTCTCAAATAAATATGACCACGGATTGTGATAAGCCCTTTGAGAATATTAATTTTCATTCAACCAATTTTTTCGTAAATCAAGAATTCAATTAATTGAAGAACAACTTAAGGATATTTTTCACTTATATCTTTCATAATTATGATACCAATCTGTCATTTATTTGTAATAGGGAAAAGTTAATGAATGTTTTAAGGATAATGGTTTAGAAAATATTTTTTAAAATATTTTATAAGAAAAAAAAAGTAACTAACTTTTTTGACTTTATATATATATATATATATATTATTATCCATAAAAGTTGTATTAAAATTTTTCTAAAATGGATCATCAACAAATGCCCTAAGGGCACCCAATAACCAAACCCCTTTATAATATTAGAAACAATGGTACAAATTAAGCAAAATGTGAGGATTGTTTGGCATCTCAGATTTGTATGGCTTTTTCCACTGAAAAAATTTATCCATAAATACATAATACTAGCCCAATTTGCCGGCCAAATTTCAAGAAAGTTTTTTTAATATATTCAAGTAGAGAAAAGGAATTCAAACTTTAAACATTCCATTGAAAATATCATGAGGTTTCATAAGTTCATGCATTCTCCCATGTAAAGTAATTCTTTAGTATTCTAAACATTATCAATGTATGCAATATGATATGTTATCGAAAAGACACAATAAATTTACAAAAACACGACCCTTAATTTTTTTTTTCTTTGCAATAAATACTTAAATAGAGAAGAGGATTTGAACTTAGGGGTTAACACTAAACAGGTTCTTCACAATAGAAAAATTAGATAATGTCACCGACTATAAGGCTCTATATGGAACCCAAATTTAAGAAGAAAAAAAAAATCCAAATAAATAAATAAAAATAAGTTTAACCAAATAATTATCTTGCATATATGTCCTATAAAATTATTGAGTCTTATATCAGCATTTCAAAATAAAATGGATCAAGAAGGCCAAGTTGACAAAATCTCCATTGTGCATGGAACCCAAAATAAGGCTGTCTCGTACAATCAATTTAGAGGTGTTCGGAGTTGTATATATACGAACTGCAACGAATTTGGTCCTCATTAGAAAGTACGACTGCTTAAACATCTCTATTGTCTTCCTAGCTAGCCCAGCATATTTCTCTCACTAGCACACGCTCGCTGCACTAGTCTATAACAGCAACAAACGTGTTACATGAGAAGTGAGAAGGTAAACCAACCCATCCGTGTGATCCGGGCATGCCTCTAGAGCCTGCCTTCATGAACCTTCCCATTGTGTCGATAAAACCGAAGCTTCTATGTACCTTAAGCTTAATTACTAAGAAAACAGCAAAGATGGGAAGTCGAGAAAAGAATGGTGTTTGTTTCTTTCAAATGCCTCTTCACTATCCGAGGTACAACAAGAAGGAATATTTGGACATGCCTGAGTGGAAGCTCGACCAGCTTCTTGCTGAATATGGCTTGTCTACGCATGGTGACTTGGATTACAAGAGAGAGTTTGCAATGGGTGCCTTTCTCTGGCCTGATTTACAGCGCCATTCTAATTACTCTTCTCCTTATCATCGCCATAGCTTTAAACATACTTCATCTTCTTCCAACAAGAAAACTAAATAGTTGTTGTTTTTTACATTCCAACATGATATATATATATATATATATATATATCTCATCTTGATGTTGATGTGCCTTCTCAAAAGTCAAAACCCAAGTCTTGTACTAGTTGAAAGTCTTAAACGGTCCTAAGAGGGCTGGATAGTGACCGAAGTGTTTTTTTTTTTCATATTAAGACGTTCTTGTTACTCCGTTAAATGCATTTTATATTATGTTTCAGCTGCAATATTAAAATGGGATGACATCTGTTTATTCTTTCTTTCATTCAAACATGCTCGAGATATATAATATTTATTTATTTCATATAACAGGTACCTGGCCCACAAATAAAAATGAGCCCAAAATACTCTTTAAAAAAGCCCAAAATTGGTCGACTTAGTTGGGCCTTAAACCTCTAAGTCGCTGAGCTGTTGCTGCCCTCTCTTTCTTTTTCTCAACCCCATCCCACGTTTTTTTTAGTTGGTTGCCTTAGGGTATGATTGAGAGTAAAGTCCACGAGAAATATAGACCTAAAACACTTGTCCCCCCAACTTCTGAAGATCACCCTCGCCGGCTAAAGTTCCATTAGCAGGACTCGCGAATTCTGTATCTTAGAATGGAGGATGAAAGGACCAAAGTTGATGTAGTTTTTTTCATATTAAAATATGTAGTATCCAAAGAAAAAGAATCATCCTCATCAACTAATAGGAGGCACTAAAGGACCAATACGGGTAAACAATAGAGAATGGCCCATAGAATGTGATCCGTTATCAGAATTAATCCCATCAACCTCAACCTCCCACATGGTTTATACTTATTGGATTGTTACATACTTATATGGATTATTTAAGATGCCTGTCACAAGAAATTCTCTCTCATTGTAAAGATGGAAGAATCAAAGGTGTGGGTGTCTGTTATTTTATTTGAGAATCCATGGCTGTTGGAATTTACTTGGTACAAAATTATTTGGATAATTACCCTCTTTTATAATGACATTTCATTAATTAATAGTTTACACCTTCACATCCCACAGGAAAAAAGAATCGGCTAGGCCATTCAAGTCCCTTGTAAAGTTCAGTGATACCCAAAGTAATTAACTTGATAATGTGGAAGTTTGGGACAAATTTCACCTTTCAGAACCTAAAACTTTATACAGGAACTAACTCAGAGGAACATAATGAGTGACTAGAATGTTATACATAACTAAAGTTCTGTTTATGAGACAACTTCTAGGTTTAATGGTTCTGAGCACTAAAGGATACTAAACAGACTACAATCGCCTCCTCAAGCGCCTGCCATTAGGATTCACTGATTCTGCTTCGGCACCATCTCCTGCTAGATCTAGCCCAAATACACTGCTGCTACTCCTCTTCCTACTCAATGGAGAATTTGGGTTCTCATCCATTGATGCAAATGTTGCCAGCAGCTCTGACAACAATGAGGGGCAGCTCTCCTCCAAGTGCCCAAAAGCTTCTGACTTCATTACCGCTACAAACATGAAAGGATATGATTACTTCAACATACAGCACAACTCTTACCCTCAAAACAAGGGAGTTCTCCCGTCACAAAAGATTGTGAAACATGCGTACTTTCTTTGGCAAAGATCATGTACAACAAAATTATAAATTTGGATAAACAACACAAAAAAGTGAAGACGCACTCAAATAATATGTTCAAGACAACATAAAGTCATGTATTTAAACAAGGAATATTTTTTTCATATAAACAAATTTTGCAAACGTACGATCCTAAATGATGCGAGAACTCATACATCAAAGACGTGTGTGAAACACGGCCTCATCCTCGCACATTTGACCTAGAAAGCATGCAGCCAAGTCAATTAGAAAATTTTGTAGGCTTCATTTGTATATAATTGCTCAAAATATTCAATAATTTAAAATTATTAAAAAAAAAAAAATTTAATTATCATTAAGAGGATGGGGGAGACGGGGATGTGGGGGAAGGCAATGCCCTAGTACATAGGATATATACAAAAGTGAAGGCAAGCCAGCTATTTAAACAAGCTTTAACTTCTTTCAATAAAATTTTGCACTGAAAACTGCATTTGATTGCTTTATTCATACACTTGTGAAGACAGCCTAATGAGTTCACACTTTTAAACTGGTATTTAACAGTTACACAATATGTTAAAAACTTTTTTCATACTGCCTTTTCAAGAAAGAAACAATTGGAAAACTGGACCATTGTAAATGATTAATATATCTTGAAAATATTTGACAAGGTACCTATGCATGATGAAGCCTTAATATTCTAGATTAAGCAGAACATAATAAAAGATTGACATAACCAGAGACTTTGCACATCACTACTATGGGTAATACACACCTCCCAAGTTTGCTGGATTTGCTGTGAACTTTAAACAGATGTCCTTGAGCTGTGGACAGTGGTGTTGCTCCGCTAAGGCAAGTATTGTTGCCACAGTGTCAATATTGATTGCTTTACACAATTCTGATTCACATAATAATTTCAGTCGATCCAGATTATATAGGTCAGCAGCAGCCAACAGATGCTGAACCATGACAGTGGATGAGCACATGGTAACTGTGCTCTCAACTTCGTCTACATCAGGAAGTTTGTCGGTGTAGATAAACAGAAGCATCGCCTGAAAAAACAGATAAAGGTCCATGCGACTCAATATAAATGTTCTAAACAAAAGCATTTCATACTTTGATAACATTCATGATTTGACTTTTCAGCAAAAAAAAAGGCTTCAAGACATCCATTTTAAAGTGCAGCTAAGCCACATAACAAAATAACAGCAGAGCAACTTAATCTTACAAATCTTTTTACCTTTTTCTAACCATTAAAGAATCACTGCTAGGAATTTCAAAGCACCACACAGATTATAGGTTTCAATCATTAGCTTTCCTCTATCTTTTTATATTTTACACTTAACTTTAATTCTTTTAAGAACATAATTTACTAGGGCTGAAGCCAATTTGGTGCGGTCAATGTGGAGAAGGGATTTGGCACTGAACTGAGGGTTTCAGTTTTGCCATTCTGGGAACTGAGAAAACAGCACCGTACTGACCCAAAAAGAAATGGTACAGTTTGCCCACTTTTCTAGCTCAGTTTTCCTTTATTTTCTGCCAGCATTCATACGCAGCTAAGGATCTAAATCATTAATCAACCAGTGCCCGTGTGATAGTTGCCACTCTTGGTGGGGCTTTAACTTCCAAATTCTCCTCCAAGGAGATGAAACATCCCCATGTGATTGTAAAGCCAAGTAGAAAGTTTTAAACTCAAAACTGACTGCTTGAAAGGACCATATCATTTTATCATCAGTAATCCACAAATGTTGGTAGGTAATATAATCAAGATAAAAGACCAAAGATTCTAAATCCTAGTCTTGCACTGCCCGAGTGAAACTTGGATTCCAATGGAAATTACCATTTCACCAGCCCATATAGTTCACCACTGTAGCACATCTATCCCTAGCAATTTGGAATAGCTCAAGAAACAAAACTTTTAGTATTGTCTCTCTACACAATATGCCATGCCAAATTCCAGCATATTAGAAAACACAGAAAATGCAATGTTTAAAAGTATATTCACTTTCATTCACTTTTTCATACAACAGTTATTGGTCAATTTTATTCTAACTTCAAATCGAACTACATCCCATAACTCCTTCCCATCCCCCACCACCCCCACCCCAAAAGAAAAATATCCATATGCATGCTGTGACATTGGGAATCCTTTTATTTTATATATTTTCCAAGGTTTCATATTAAGTTTTGGGATTAGGAGTATTTCAAGTTATTTGCAATTAGTTTTTCTAAGCTCTTCACATACTAGTGGTATCAAGCCATATAGATCATAGATCATCAAAAATTACAGAATGCATGTGCTAGAGGCTGATATACAAAGACTGCATCAATGTCAATACCTCAAACATTATAGCCAAGACTCTCTCTCTCTCTCAAAGAGCAATAATATCCACACCAAATATTCTTATTTGTGTCCACGATTCTGCAGTTACTCAATTAACAATATACATCTTAACAGCATAATGCAAAATAGTAGAGCAATTGCAGTAAAGAACACATTTCCAATCTACCAAAGTGCAACACACACATAGAGAAGAATCTTAAAAGATGTTCACATGATCAAATCATTTCTCTTCCTTAGAATTGTAACAAAAGGGAGCAATATGATCAAGAGGCATTACCTTGAAGATGAAGGGGTCAATATCCTTTGCTACTACTTTATCTATGTTAGGATTCCCAACAAGTCCAAAAAACTGGGCTCTAAATACAGGAGAACGAGCAGCAAGTATCAACTTATGAGCTTTGAACATTTCATTGCCAACCTGGAAAACTATGTCACACCCAACTTCAGAGTCTAGCAAGTCCTTAAAACCTTGACCCATATCTGACGGGGGTACAGAAATAGTACGCAGTTTAGGGCACTCAAGATGATTTCTGACAACTCCAACCTTACAGTACATGACAAGGCAATCATCCTTTAAATAGTCAGAAGCTTCTAAAAGATTTCTTCTGTAAAATCGCTTGTAACCCCTGAAATGCATGTGCAATAGCCAAATTAGTACAACACATAAATCTCATGGCCCCCCCCGCCACAATATATGTGTATATATATATATATATGAAAAAGCACAACGGTGTAGCAGAAGGACAAAGATTACTCAAAATATAATTTTTGTAGAATAATTTGTAAATATGCACAAGTATGAAAGCTTGATGATGATTATCCCATGACAGGCAGCTCAGCGGGCATAATGCAAGAATTAAAAAAAAAATTAAAATAATTTTTTTTATTTTTTATTTTGATAATTCAATTATTACAACAAGCGGGGAAGGGGTGATTCAAACCTTGGTTCTCCTTATAAAGCTTCATGGTGTCAAACAATTAGGTCAGTAGATTTGGTTTATATCCAGAAAATTTTAATAAATCATAAACCTACATAGTGTGTCTTTAAATGAAAATTAGTAGATCCAACTCTAATAACAATTGAATGCTTCAACTTCTTATACATGTGTCCTAGAACTAGAAGGCTTAAAAATCTAAATTCCACCTGTGGCCACAAAAGAGCATTTAGCTAGAAAATATAAGCAAAAACTATATGAGAAATTTATAAATGATAAAATCCACCATTATCTCAAATCATATCATACATAGAAAATGAGTAAAATGGAACTTCTTAGTAGGTATCCTCTATTTCTGGCAATGTGTCCTTTTTTCATAACTAGGCTTTCAGATCCAGATTTTCCCGAAATTCCATTACTATCTCCTCTTTAAATTTAGCATTCCTATCAACTAATGCACCGCTCATAAGCTAGTCTAATAGAAGTCCAACAAAGGAGAGCATAACTGGTTCCTCCACTTCTAACAAATATAGTGATTTTTTCTTTTCTGGTTTTCCCCATCAATTTCCTCCTAGCTCTCCCATTGATATTATAAATAAGTCATATCCTAATGATTTTCCTAATCAGAATGGTCATAATGTACATGCATGAATAGCTGCTTCTTCCATTTTAAAATAGCCTTCTTCAAAGCTTTATATGGAACCTCATCCCCTTGTAAAAATAAGGTGGAGGGTGAGGTCGTGGGTTCAAGACCCATCAAGTGCGCGTGCCTAACTTACCGATAATAAAATAAAATAACCACACCCTTCTTCAAAATATAACATCCGTACAAAATTGACAACATAAAATAACTCACAATTGTTAATGAAGACCATTAATTTACTAAATTAGCTACTGAATTACACACTTCTCCCACATCAAATCATTCCTCTCACACTCAAATATCATTTGCATGCCATAATCCACCTCAAAAGCTTACTCAATTATCAACCTAAATTAAAACGTACCATTCTTTTTTTATTAAAACTGACCATAAACACACACAAACATCCCTAAAATCTTCCAATTCAATTAAATTGAATTCAAGCCACTGGAAAAACCATAATAATTCCCAATTCCCCCCAAATCCCCAGCTCTAAAACCCTAATTCCAAAAACCACAATGCAACAACAAATTCAACAACAACAAAAATCCACGAAATCAAAAAAAAAAAACCATCACATACCACATGCTGCCTCTGTATTTAAGCGTATACGGACCACTCTCAAGCGCGCGTTGAAAATGGCTATGCACCTTGTTATTCCCATTCCCACTCTGATCCACCATCGACAACTCGAACAAAGCCCTCACGTCCGTACCATCGCTCGCGAGCGCGATGAACACCGAGACGTACATCGAATTGTCCTCGGGGTTCTTACCGTCGGGGTAAAAGTAAATCGCCCAGTCGTAACCGCCCACTGTGAACGTGTCGCTCATTATGTATTTACCCACGCCCATCCCTTTGGCCAGCGAGTAACCTTGCACCGTGAAACGGTGCGTTCCGTTCACCGTCTCGCTGATGAAGCTGGAAGACGAGCCATTGTCGGCGCCGGGCTTGGGATTCGCCATGGGTTCGCTTGATTCGGCGATTCCCGGAGGCTTTCTGTTCATCGGAGAGTAATTCGCCGCATGAATTGGGGGCAATTTGGGAATTTTCGGCGGAGTAATTGGACGGAATGCAGAGGGAAATTAGGGTTTTGCCGTGACGGAGAGGAGGAACAGTGAGAGATGGGAATGTAATGAAACCAAAAAAAAAAACAACAAAAAAAAGTGTATGATTGTGAGAGAGAGAATTGGGAAAAGTAAGTGAGGGCGCCTTTTATATATAACGGGACCTAATTGTGGGCGGCCTAGAAATAGAAATTAAAATAGAAATAGAAATAGAAGGGTCTTCAAACTTCAAAGCCTCGTGTTGTGTAAAATGTTGTGTGTTTTTTTTTTTTGTACGGGTCTGAAAAGTCGGTAGTACTACTTACTGCGTGGTGGTGAGCTGGGGATTAGAGTGACGTGTAAACTCAGAAATGCTGCGTAATTTGCTACACCAACCAAAAATTTTAACTTTTTTCTGTTACTTTTATTGACTAGAGAAGCGGCGGATTCTCTTTCACGTTTGTTGTAAGAAACTTCTCTTAAAAAAAAAAAAAAAAAAAAAAGCACATTTGTTGCAAGAAACAAAAATAAAATAAAATTGGTGTGATTAGTGTGACGTCTCTTTTACATAATTCTATCGCTAATTTAAATTGATTGTCTCCATTGAAACCATACCTAAATGTTCAATTAGACACTACTTTTTGTTGTGAAAATTTTAGTTTATTTTAGTAAAGAAAAGAAAATTATTCAACACAAATAATTTGTGGTTAGTGATGAAACGTAAATTCGTCAGTCAAAATGTGCAGACAAGAACGGACTCCGGTCTGCAAAGTAGTGTGTTCTCGAGAATGGTCACCGGTGTGGTGCCTGCCACAAAGCCTCCGATGCCAAAGTCAGAATCAATTGCTATTTATAGAATGAGCAATGTAAGGATAATAGAACAAAAATAATCTCTTAGTGTGTATGTATGAAATGTACCTCCTCCTTGGCAGTGTGGGGGCTATATATATGTTGATTCAGCTTCTAGCCGTTGAGGCAGTTATGGTGGCTTCAATGGCCTCATAATGTTGCTTTAACTTCCTCCAACGGTCTGTATAGCTGGCTCTGTAACCGTCCGGGGAGTTTATTGGCAGCATTCAATGAGATGTTTAACCTCGTCAGTGAAGTGGTTACTCATCAGTAAGGTGGTTACTCGTCATCAAGGGATTGTCTCGTCATCAAGGGACTGTCTCGTCATCACAGTTTGTCTCGTCTATGCTTGATTTCGTCAGTCCCATCAGTTAGTATACCTACATCAACAAGAGTAAGTGACTAATGATCAATTATATAAGAAAATAATATTACAATAATATGTTATATATTGTGGGGGCCAAAAACTAGCGGCCCAACCCAAAGGAGATGTTCTGGTGCTATATCGTGGCGCGATACAATTAATTTATAAAGGTAGGTTATCAAGATCAACCTTTCAAACTTAATTGAGTATGTCAGATGATTAAGAGAGAGTTGTGCGGTCAATGAAATATTTCCAAATGAAAGAAAGAAGGGAAAATATAGGTATAATTGCTTCCTCAGGATGGTTCGAAGAGCCTCTGATAGTTTGATTATGTTTCTTATTTAGTTACAAAGTTCCTGATTGCACTTGATCTCTTATTTGATTACTACCTGGAATGCATCTTAGCCCTCCACTTGGACAGTCACCATTTCTCATTCAGATGCTTGTCCCGTCAAGGCCTTGCTGGAGGTGGTGGAATGTGTTGTTAGCTAAAATGGCACTGTTCAGGAGTCATTCTGTCATTAATGTGGCCAGCTGAGTTGGTGAAGTGCATTGAATGCGGAGGTGATGGATACTTTATATGGGCCTCTTCTATAATTGCACATCTCCACTTATTTCCTCGGTCACAATCTCCTGGCCCAAGTGGCTTATCTACAGTTCTCCAAGGTGTTTGCTCCTTGGGCTCCTTGGGCAAGCCATTTTCTCAGTTTCCATATTGGGGCACTTATCAATGTGCTGGGCGGGGATTGGTGAGAAGTCAGGCCTATTTTCTCCTCGGGTAGGGATTGCCTAGTAATATTCCTCATCCGAGCCTCACACTCCCACACACACGTGTGTGTGTGTGTGTGTGTGTGTGTGTGATCTTAAGAAATGTGAGATAGTTAAATTTAAGAACATCTATTGAGTGTAGCCCAATTAAATTCAACTATGTGAGCTCGAATACTAAAACTATATATGATGAAATGTACTAGCTAATAAGTCACATTGATAAAATTATTTGAAGAATTTAAGATATAATACCTAACGAACAATACCTACATTAAACTTATTATGAAAAGAGGAAAATATAAAGTGTGAAATTTGTTAGACAACAAGAAAAGGAACTAGGACGCATAGTTTGACTAAATGTGCCGGATTCTTTTTTACATTTGTTGTAAGAAACATGTCAAACTAAAAAAAAAACATTTGTTGTAAGAAAAAATAAATTATTGTGATTAATGTAACATATTTTTCAAGTAATTCTATCACCAATTTAGAAGGACTATCTCCATTGAAATTATAAAAAAAAAAAAAAATTAGTTTACTTGATTTAAAAAAAATAGAGAAATCAACCCAAATAATTTACGTCCACAAGGGTGAGTCGATAATAATCAATTATATAAGTAAATAAGATTACAATAGTATATGTTATATATATTATAATAATTTTAATATATATTATATGCCATTTTCAACAAATGTGAGATAGTTATATTTAAGTATATCCCTTTAAGTGTAGCCCAATTAAATTTAACTAAGTGAATTGGATGCTAAAATTATACATGACGAAGTTTATTGGCCAATTAAGTCAAATGATTATAGGCGTAAATGCACTTTTAGTCCCTACATTTTGACATTTTTTCATTTTAGTCCCTATATTTTATTTTTTCCACTTTTAGTTCCTAAACCAATTAACGCATTCCATTTTATTCCTTTCCGTCAGTCAATCGACGGAAATAGTTGAGGTGGCAGTCGGAGCAATTAAAATATTATAAAAATGCCACATCACCCATGACACATCAGCATATAAATTTAAAAAATTAATTTATTAATTTTAACTAAATAATAAAAATAAAAACAGAATTAAAAACTAAAATTCAAATCAATTAACATCTAAAAGGTTCTTGAACAAGAACACCAACCCAAAAATTTTAATACCTAAAAAATTAACACAAGATCCAAACCTGAACACTATTCTCAAACCGGCCACACACTTTTTCTTTTTTTCATCTCAAACTCAAACTCTATTCTCTCATCTCAAACTCAAACTACACGGCCACACACTATTCTCTCATCTCAACCAACCCAAACAAAAAAAAAAAAAATCTCAACCCAGAAAAACACATCTCAAACCCAGCAAACCCACCTCAAGAAAACCCAGATCCGATGGCTGGAGCACCCGATTGGCCCGGAGCTTTGCGGTGCCACCGGGCTCGAACGATTTAACTCCGGCGATGAGGCCAAAAGCTTTGCCGCCTAGAGCTCCGAGGAGGTAGCCGCAGCCGGTGAAGAAGGTGAGGTTGTCACTGAGATTACGGCGGCTTCGGCAAGCTTCTTCATTGAAGAGGTATTGAGGGGCGGTGGGGAGTTGGTAGATATTGCGAACTGGGATCGAGACTTGGATCCCTTGGTATGGGTCATAGAATCAGGTCTGGGTATTATTCGGGTTGGGTTTCCATCGGAGAGAAGAGCTCGTCGGCGAGGAGCATGGCCTCCGGATCTGGTTTTGCTTGAGTGGGTTTGCTGGGTTCAACTTGCTTGAGATGGGGTTTTCTGAGTTTGAGATTTTTTTGTTTGGATTGATTTGGTACTTTGGGGCTTTATGATTTGATGATTTTTCTGGGTTTGAGAAAATGGTGCCTTTGAGATTTATGATTTTGTTTTTGAGCTGAATTTTTTTGGGTTTTTTGTGTGTTTGTTTCCTAAGAAAATTTTTGGGTTTTGCTAGTTTGTTGAATGGGGAATAACATGATATTCATGTGCTGGGAAAGAAGAAATGTTCTTACGAAAAAAAAATTTAGATTAATGTTCTTTGTGTTTGTGTTTGGTTCTGGTTTGAGCTCTTGTGTTCTTGTTCTTTTGTTGAATATTCTTGTGTTAGATCTAAATTGGGTTTAATTTGATTCTCTTTTGTTGAATGTTCTTGTGTTAGATCTAAATTGGGTTTAATTTGATTCAATGGGTTTAATTTTGAATTTGTGTTCTTGGTTTGATTTTTTGACTTATTTTTATGTTTTAAATTTTGTTTTTATGTTTTTAAATTTTGTTAAAATTAATAAATTAATTTTTCAAATTTATATGCTGATGTGTCATGGGTGATGTGGCATTTTTATAATATTTTAATTGCTCCGACTGCCACCTCAGCTATTTCCGTCGGTTGACTGACGGAAATGACTAAAATGGAACTCGTTAATTGGTTTAGGGACTAAAAGTGGAAAAAATAAAATGTAGAGACTAAAATAGAAAAACGTCAAAATGTAGAAACTAAAAATGCATTTACGCCATGATTATATTGTATTGCTCAATAAGTCACACGGTCAAATTTAATCAAAGAATTTTAGATATACCTAAGAAACAATACCTAGAAAAATATAAAATGTGAAATTTGCTATACAACTAGAAAAGGAACTAGGAAGGTAGAAGTCCTCGCATGAATGCTACAAATGTGTCCAATGCATATGTGTCCAATGCATTAATACACTGAACACAATAGGATAAATTAAAAATGTGTCCGCATCCTAACCTATCGGATACAACTAATGCACTAGACACAATGCATGCCAATCCTATTGCCAAAACATCTCTACATGAGCTTGCAATTTTGTCGTACGAGCTCTATATCCACATTCTATCCCAGGCTCCACATTTGCTATTTTATGGCTATCATATTTGGCAGTGGTGATCAAGGTTTTGAAACTCGGACCGTTCATTGAACTGTAAAATGGAGAGATTCAAGGTTTTTGAGGTCTAACCGAGGTTGAATCGAGATCGAACCGTGATGATGCCATAATTAATTTAATAATTAATTAAAACCTAAATATAAATATTAAATTTATAAAACTAGCAAAATTGACTAATATATCTATATATGTGAGGAAAATTTAATGATTTTCAAGCATATATTTAATAATTAAATAAGAAAGTTAATAAAATAAAATAATAACCATAAAAACATTAAAATTTATGACTAATTTTTGAAGGATTTTAATTATAATTTTTTTTTAATATATTCCATGTAAGAGATGGATAATTTAATTAAGTAGAATAGAATTGTGTTAAGTTTTTTTTTTTTTTTTAATTGCGTTAAGTTTACTTTAAGTATTTTTTTGGTTATTGTTGAGCATCAACTTGCAAGCTTGGCTTAGTGGTTAGGCTCCAGCTATATATTTGACTGTGCCTGGGTTCTAAACCGGGTAAGTGCATTTTCTGATTTTTTCTTATTTAACAAGCATGCTTGAACCGGGGTTGGACTGCACGGTTCATGCAAAACCAGTGGCATGAACCGTGCGGTCCAACCCCAAAATTTGAAGGCATACCCGGTTCTCTATGTTGAAAAAACTGGATTTCAGTCCAGTTCTTGGTTAACCCGATCAGACTGCCAGGTTCGGTCCAGGTTTGAAAACCTTGGTGGAGATTGGTGGGACTTAGTATAAACCTTGGGGTGGTTCGATTTACTCCTCTATTTTTACAATTATCTTGATTGTGTTGAAGGACTCTAATCATGCATTTTATGGGTGTAATCTTTAGTGGTGGCAGATATCCCGAGCTTAAGATCTTTGTTTCGATGGATATAGATAATGTGCTATGAGAACCCTGCATTACTATTCTGACGTTGTCCTCATCCAGGTTGTTCTTGTAACGAGCTTGGGCATTAAGGTGCTTATCCTTGATGGTCTGTTTGGATTGAGGGGGAGGAAGGGAGAGTAAAGTAGAATCTGTCCAAAATTAGCCTATTTTCAGCCAACTCTACTCTACTCCCCTCCACTTCTCCTTCCTCTTTCCTCAATCCAAACAGGCCCTGAGGTTGTTCTTGGAGGGAGGGGATACCCCTGGCAAGGCCGGCTAAACCTATAGGCCATTTAGGCCACCGCCTAGGGCTCCCACTTATAAGAGGGTCCCCAATAGTACTAATATATTATATAATGTTGCTTTCTCATTTGAAAAATAAAAATAAAAATAAATAAATAAATAAATAAAAAATAAGGTTCGCTCAAAAGATTTAAGACCCCGCCTAAATTATTTAAGCCCCTAATTGAAAATTGAGAAGAAACAAGCTATTTCTAACCGTTTCTCACAAAACAAAATGCTGAAATGACATGAAGTCTAATCATATCACCAAATCTTTAGCTTTCTAAAAAAAAAAAAAAATACCACATCCAAGTATTCTTTGGATCAAACCTTTGTACCACATTTCATTAAGAAAACCCATGTTTATTACTTGAAATGTAGAGAGGGAGAGAAAGAGAGACACTGATTTTCTCAATATACAAGTAACAAAATGCAGAAGAAAAGATAACAAAAGGCAGAAAAAAGAAAGAAGAAAAAAACACTCACTCTCTCCATCTTGATTCTAAAAAAAAAACTTTTTTTTTTTTTTTTTGGTTTACTCATCAATTGGTGTTGGCAATAGACTTGGTGTGTTCATAGATCTTCATTTCAGGTTTGTTTTTTGTTTTCTCTTCTCTTTGCTTCTTTGGTCTTCTTCATGGAATTATCTTTGCTGCTGGGTTTTCATTCCCCTTTTTGGCTTAACTTTTGTTGTACTCTTTACTCTTTTTTGTTTTTACTTTTAAATCTTGATTTCTTTAGTATTTTCTAGAAGACTATAGAATGGAACCCACTTAAAGGCTTCAAGCATTGATCCTAGTCCTACATGGTTTTTTTTTTTTAAAATAAAAATAAAATCAGATTTAGTGGTATGAATGGATAGTGGGCTGGTTTTAGTGGATCAAGTTTAATATTTTCTAGAAGACTATGGAATGGAACCCACTTAAAGCATGGATCCTAGTCCTACACGTTTTGTTTTGTTTTGTTTTAAAAGAAGTCTTGCAAATAAATGAAAGCTCTCCAATTAATGTACTAAATTATATAAAGAGGCTAGAATATTTTCCAAATGCATGTATTGCTTTCAGAATATTACTAACTATACTTGTTACAGTTGCATCCGCAGAGAGAAGTTTTTCAAAATTAGAATTAATAAAATCCTATTTAAGATCAATTATGTCACAAGAAAGATTAAGTGGATTAGCCATATTATCTATTAAAAAGGAAATGTTAGCGGAACTTGAATGCAAAAACTTAATTAGTAATTTTGCCTCTCAAAAAGCAAGAAAAATAAATTTTAATTGAAAAAATATATATAAATTTATAATAAAATATAATAAAAGGCACCGTTTAAAGTTTTCGCCTAGGGCCCCCAAATTCATTGAGTCAGCCCTGACCCCTAGCTCTTTAAAAGTACCCTTCTCTCTCTTTTAATGTTTAGCAAAAAAAAAAAAAAAAATATATATATATATATATATATATAAACATTTTACTAAAGTAGTACTAGAAAATAATATTACGAATTTCATCACATAAAATTTGCAAACTGATTTATCACCAAACAATAAAAATACAATTAAACATTCATTTATTAAATAGTTAAAGCACGCCAATCACGTTAATTATTATATGATTTTTTAAGTTTTATATTTTATGTATTATAAAATGGTCATGTTAATTGATGCGGGCCTATGACATTTGTTAATGGATAGTTTTAGAGGAAAAAAATTTAATAATACTTTTATAAAAAATATAAAAAAGTTATAAAAAATAACTTACTTTATTTTATTTTTTTATAAAAAAATTTCAAAAAAAATTTCATGCAGCTAAATTTTCTAAATAAAATTTATAATAACTTTAACAGTTTTCTGTTGGTCCCTAAAATGGCTCAGCCATTAATTAGTTATTACAACGTTGGTTTATATCAAATCGATGAATAAGGACCCTACATGATTTCATGCTTATCAATACTCACAATCGAACTTACGTCTAATAAGTCCATAACCAATACTTTTGAAGGTTCCTTTCAAATGATAAGATTTCAACTTCATTAATTAACCGGTAAACTCAAGTCAAAATCCCCGGAGAGATTTTACATGAATGGCAATCAATTCCCGCTAAATTCCAAACTTCCATACTTCCCCACCCTCAAATCCCACCACGTGTATAACAAAATCAACCTCATATCCTGATATCCATCACCCTGTCACTCTAACAAATCCCCCAATTCCTCAAAATCACCACTGTCTCACACTCACAACACAGTCACTCCGAAAAACTCACATTTCTTCAGCCACACGGATCTAAGATCTACATTTATTTTTTTCTTCTGACTCTCTTTTCAATTTGATACAAACACAAAACATAGGAAGAAATGAAAGCCCCCGTAAATGGGGAATTGTTAAAAACACCGGTGGTGTTGAAAATCTCAGCTTTCTTTGTAATTTCGATCACATTCTTTTACTTAGGCAAGCACTGGTCCGATGGGTACCAACAACTCATTTTCTTCAACACCTCGCGCCAAAACCCTTCTTCTTCTTCCGCCGTCGCGCTCTCTCCCAACAACGACAGGTCGTTTAACCTCTCCGCCCTCATTGGCCAAAACGACACCCAATCCATCGTCACCGACAAAACCCTAGACCAAGCCCAAGTCCCAGCCTCGATCGCGATCTCGGCCCCGCCGCCGTCGTTTCAGAGATTCGGGATCGTGAACGACAATGGGACGATGTCGGAGGAGTTCGAGGTCGGTGAGTTCGGCGAAGGCGATTTGGTGGAGGAGTGGAGGAACGAGACGAAGGTTGGCGATGGAGATTCGGATACGGATAAGGGGAGTAGGGTTAGGGTTAGGAAGTTTAGGATGTGTCCAACGAGTATGAGTGAGTATATTCCGTGTTTGGATAATGTGGAGGCGATTAAGAAGCTGGAATCGACGGAGAGAGGGGAGCGATTCGAGCGGCATTGCCCGGAGGAAGGTCATGGATTGGATTGCTTGGTTCCGGCGCCCAGTAAGTACCGGACTCCGATTCCGTGGCCGAAAAGCCGGGACGAGGTATCGGTTTTGTTTCTCTTCTTTTACGTTTTTTCGGTTTGATTGGTTTTTTGCTAGGTTCACTTGCAATTCTATGATGAAAATGCGTGGAATTTAATCTGGGTTTTGATCAAAATTGGTAACTAGTTAGATTTACATGGTGATTGAGTAAACACTTCATTGTTGACAAATATTTCATCGCTTAATATCTCATTGGTTACCAATATGAAAGTTTATTGGATTGCACCTGATGAAGCAGAGGTCACTAGTTCGAATAAAAACATAAATGTATTTTGTTAATGGAGATGCTGGGTTTTGTTGTAGGTTTGGTTCGACAATGTTCCTCATACTCGTCTAGTCGAGGATAAAGGGGGTCAAAACTGGATTACAAGAGAGAAGGACAAGTTTAAGTTTCCTGGAGGTGGTACACAGTTTATACATGGGGCAGATGAGTACTTGGATCATATTAATAAGGTTATTATATTTTTATTTTTTATTATTATTTTTTAAATTCTGGGATGGAATCTAGGAATTGGGTATTGTATCTTGTTTTTAATGTTTAAATTTCTCATCTGTATGTGTAGATGGTCCCTGAAATTGCTTTTGGTCATCATACCCGAGTTGTTTTAGATGTTGGGTGTGGTGTAGCTAGTTTTGGAGCCTATTTGCTGTCACGGGATGTCATCACCATGTCTGTTGCACCCAAGGATGTTCATGAAAACCAGATTCAATTTGCACTTGAGCGTGGCGTACCGGCAATGGTGGCAGCATTTGCCACTCGACGCTTATTGTATCCAAGCCAAGCTTTTGACTTGATACACTGTTCACGATGTAGAATCAATTGGACTCGTGATGGTATGTCCTTTTTGTTTGCATATTGGTTTTATCCTTGTTAGATAAGAAGAAGGAAAATTGATCAAGCATTAGAGTGTTTATAAGGTTCTTGTTTTTTGGTGCCATTTTGTTGTGCTCACTTACTCTTTTTTACTTACTAGTAAAATGGATTAGTTTTTCCTATTGTTTGAAAAACTGCTCCTGGTGAACTTTTGACACAAGTTTTCTCCAATATTGCTGTTTTAATCCTCCTAAAAAAAATTATATAAATTTGGTTTAATTGTTTTTTAATCATATCCTTTCATTGCTTTTTTTATTGGTATGCTGCACACACACTTAATGGATTTTTTGAACCCCAAGCTCATCCTTCCATTACTTTGTGATGAAGATGGAATATTACTTCTTGAGGTCAATAGGATGCTCCGCGCAGGAGGATACTTTGTTTGGGCAGCTCAGCCTGTTTATAAGCATGAAGAAATCCTGGAAGAACAATGGAAAGGTATTACTACCAGCTTTTTTTTTTTCATGGTATTCTTGTTTAAAGTGGTAGTGTTCAGTTCTAACATTAGAACTATAGAGAGTTCAGATTTTGGAATAGAAGTGCATAGAAAGGGTTCTAAATACTGTCTCATGGCTATTTCTTCTGACTGCTATAATTAGTTTAACAGATGTTACTTTGCTGCTCTTTCTGACCTGAACATTTATTTGAGTTGGTTGTTGTCTGTATTAATCACGCATGTTTATTTGCCTCTATATTTCAGAGATGCTTAACCTTACTGCTCGTCTCTGCTGGGACTTTGTGAAAAAGGATGGATATGTTGCAATATGGCAGAAGCCATTTAACAACAACTGTTATTTAAACCGTGAGGCAGGAACTGTACCTCCACTGTGTGATCAAGATGATGACCCAGACAATGTTTGGTGTGTTTGCAATTCTGCCTTTCATCACCTATTTTTCTTTTTAAGACGTCTGTCAAACCTAAGATATTTTGTTAGTAAATATTGTGGCTCTTGTTTGATCAAGTAGAGCTTTCCCATATATAAAAAGTAAATATAATGGTTGCTTTATATTTTAAAACAAACTTCTTGAATTAAGAACAAGAGATTATCATTTTTTCACTCATCATCTTTCAGCCGTCCTTTGATTCTTTTTCTTTCAGACCATCAAAGTCAGTGTGCTTTGGTGCTTTATCATTCACTGGCCCCCCTTACCATGATGCTTTTTAATTCCAATTCACTACTTGACCCCTGTACACTGCCTGTGTACTGTGGTTGTGTTGTATTTATTTATTTATGAATAAAGTTTGCTTTTACTGATCAAAATACAAAAAAATCTAATTCACTACTTAGACCTTTCTACTTGTCCCTGCATTAAAGCTGTGCAAGTTATTCTTTGTTATTTTCTCCAGTGGAAAAGATCTGAGAACACATGCTTGAATGATGTTGATGGTATTTTAAAAATATAAATCATTTGTCCTACTTGTAGTGTTCCACTTAATGCTCCACCAACTGCAGTATGCCATGTGTCTGGTTTATTTTCTTTCTCCCTTCTCATTTTAAATTTTGGTTAATAACGAAAAAAGAAGAAGAAGATACATGTGACAGACTATGATTAGTGGAACATAAAGTGGACACACAGGCTGTGGAATAGAGGATTTTTATTCATCTTCAGACAGTTAAGATATATTTGCCGATAATTTGATGATTTTGTTTTGAAAAATATTTTCAGTCATCCACAATGAAGTTTTTTCTTGTTGTTATGACTTATGAGGTATTTTAGTCGTCAGTAATAGTATTCTTTGCATAACCATGTTAGGTATGTTAATCTGAAGGCATGCATCACTCGACTTCCTGAGAATGGATACGGAGCAAATATTACTACATGGCCTGCACGTTTGCAAACTCCACCTGATAGGCTTCAGAGCATACAACTGGATGCCTTATTATCAAGAAATGAGCTTTTCAAGGCAGAGTCAAGATACTGGAATGAGATAATAGAAAGCTATGTTCGTGCTTTACATTGGAAGAAGATTAGATTAAGAAATGTAATGGACATGAGAGCTGGCTTTGGAGGGTACTATGTTAATGTCATATTTTACTCTTCCATTCTATATTTGTATACATCTCTCATCATTAATGGTCTATAAACTGGAATTGGCAGATTTGCGACGGCATTAAAGCTACAAAATCTTGATTCTTGGGTTATGAATGTTGTCCCTGTTAGCGGGTTCAACACCTTACCTGTTATATATGACCGAGGGCTTATTGGAGTTATGCATGATTGGTACTTTCTAAAACTTTTTCTTATCGTATTTCACCTTAAATACGTACATATATGGATACTGTAGTTGATAGGATTCCATAATCTTATTAGTCATGTGTTTGACGTGGATATTATGGTGGGAGTGTAATCGTCCTACATTTGAGGATTTCGAAATTTCGGGGACACATTTGATAGAATTGTTCGCTAGATTGTTGTTTTATTGGTCTCAGGTTTGGGGTTTTACTAATTGTAACTTCATTCTTGTGTTTTTAGAGTAATTTTCCTTCTGTACATAATGATGGTTCTGATTACTTGATATTTGACATAATGATATGTACCCTTCCTTTGTCCAAGTAATTGTTTTTTTTTTTTCTCTCTGTGGTTAACTTTTTAACATTTTGGGATAGGTTGCACTTAAATTCTGGTACTGGTTATATTATAAATTCATGGTGTGTGCATATATTGTTGCATCAAAATTAATTATGAGTTATTGGTTACTGTTGCTTTGTGGCTGAATTATTCTTGCATATTATTTTCCAGGTGTGAGCCATTTGATACATACCCAAGAACCTATGATTTTTTGCATGCAGCTGGCCTCTTCTCTATCGAGAGAAAAAGGTACGCCCAACTCTTATTAAAAAATTCCTAGGTAGTCAATTCTGATATTAAAGTTGTTACGTGCTTTTGTTTTTCTTCATCTGTCTTGTTCTTTTATAGAGATAACTGATGAACAGGCATAGTGGCATGTAGGGTTGACAAATTGTGCCTGGCTAAGAATTTCAGAATTTCTTGGTTATAATCAACAGCTCTACTTTACTAAGATCTAAAGTGGGGAAGTTGTATTATCGCTTTTAAATATGATTTTATTTAAATAATGTTTGAATTTACTATAAGGAGCACCAAATTATGTCGAATAATGCAGGTTTAGAAAGGTTGATTAGGCCTACATTTACTTGTTATCAGGGTTTTTGCTCATGATGTGGGCTTGGGATCCCCCTTGGTGTATTTTAGTGGTTTTCCTTAATTTGTTTGATTTCTTTGTTTCAGATGCAATATTTCTTCAATCATGCTTGAGATGGATCGGATACTAAGACCTGGTGGGCGTGTATATATTCGTGACACTCTTGCTATAATGGATGAACTTCAAGAGATTGCAAAGGCCATGGATTGGCATATCACTATGCGTGATACATCTGAGGGCCCTCATGCGAGTTATAGGATCTTGACCGCTGATAAACACCTTTTGCGTGGTTGAAGTTGTGGAAATCACGAACCGTATTGTATTTCCCAAATTGAAGATCTGCAAACCAGGCTATTTTTCTCTAACAGGACAGTTTTAAGAGCAATTGAAAAGGTCACTGAGAATGACAATCATGCAGAGAGAGAATTGCTTTTATTGTGAGTGATTTGACTATTGACATCTGGTACACTGAGATTGCATTGTGATCTTGGAGACTTAACCATTGGGGGGGGGGGGGGGGGGGGGGGTGATACTGGAAACAATATGTTACTATATACAGGCCCAATTGATTGCACCACGTCGTGTAACTTACCTGTAATATACCATGTCATAGTACAACCAAGATTTTTAAGCTAGAATTTTATTACATTGTTTACCCAGATGTAAGAGATACATAAAAACCATATTGTATTTGTTCATTTATTTATGTCCCCCCGTGTTGATTATTGTGTATCATCGTTCAGAATTCTCTAGATTAATATTTGGCATTGTTTTGTTCATTTATTACATCGTTTTCCCAGATTTAACAGATACATGGAAACCGTATTTATTTGTACATTGATGTATGTCCTACATGTTGATTATTGTATACCACAATTCAGAATTCTCTAGATTTGTATTTGGATTTGTTTTGTTTCTCCTTCAGTTCTTCACTTTTTTAAAATCGCTTAATTCTTTCCTGAGCCGTTGGAAGCATGAATGGTTCGTGTCCCAGACCCAGATATTGTTGTTATGATCAAGGATTTTGAGTAGAGAAAGGTGAGGGTAATAAGGGGGATCAATGGATCATGCCTGTTTCTGTCATTGGATTAAAACTAAGCCTGGTCTGAGCAGCTATACCCGGTGAACATTCATTTTGTAAAAATCGATAATGTTTGGATGGAGGGAGTTGAAGGAAGAGTAGAAGAAAGTAGAATGGAAGATGATTAGAATATACAAATTTGATCCTCAAGAAACCGCTAATGCATCACAAAACTCAATCAGCTTCTCTCAATTGATTTGGCAATGGTCAACATATACTATTCAACAATTATACTCTTGGCAGACATCAAAACAACTGGGTGATATTAAAGTTTCAAGAGAAACGATGTACTGTGCAGTAAAAAGCCAATTGAATAATCAAAAACCGGTGACACCCTATCTATCAGATCTTGCTCTCCATCTCTGCTGTCCTTGATTGTGATTCGCCTGCACAGGTCTTGTCACAGATGAAGAGTTGGACCGGGTCTCAACCCTCATGTTCTGAAATTGATGCTGTGTTTGTGGGGTCTCAAGCCTCATGTTCTGAAATTGACGCTGTGTTTGTGAGGGTGTGTGCATGTTCCTGTACACTTGTGGACGAGTTGGTTGGGGAAGGTAGCGTCCGCCATTGTAAGTTGGGCTCTGAAGGGGTGCTACTCTCGCAATATACTGTGATACCTGTGGTGGGACGAGTGTGGCAAGGAGAGAACCCCGATTCTGATCAGCTGAACTAAGTGTACGGCGGCTTCTCTCAAATGCTTCAGATACCCTTGTCAAGTTACCCATACTAACAGTCCTTGCGGAATTTTCTGGCTGCTCAAAAGGATCCTCGATCTAACCAGACATCAACAGTGTCAATAACAGAATTAGTAGCCATGGAGCCGTAATAATTTTATCATTGAAGAGAGAGAGAGAGAGAGAGAGAGAGAGAGAGAGATGTACAAATATGGCATAAGTTTTGGGCAACCATCTCATATTGTTCCTTATGTACTCCCACTTTCCTGTGTAGGGACAAATTCCTAGTTCTGAGGCCCTCAAACCTATGTCAGAAAACTGCCAAAAACAAAAATACCTTAATCAGGGACGGAACCATGTGTAAGTAGAGGGGGGCTGTGCCCCCCCCCATTTTTTTTTTTAAATATTAAATAATAGGTATATATTTAAGATTTTAGAAAATAAGTCCATGAAAAATTATATTTGCCCCCCTCGACTTCGAATCCTAGTTCCGTCCCTGACCTTAATCAGCACCATAGCAACCATCCTAAGATTGGGGAATATAACAGGCAAACTTCAACAAACTAATATAGAGAAAGGCACTTTCCAAAGCATATAAACATCTGCTACATAATCACATTGTCATTTGACTCGAAACATTTTAAAATGAATTTATAATCTAGATATATTGAGTTAGTGGGGGGAAATTACACTTTACCCCCCCTAAACCCTAAACTATACCCTCTTTTACACTTATCCCCCAAAATAATTACCGGTGTAACACTTGCCCCTCTAAACTATGAGAATGCACACTTATCCCCCTAAACTATTACCCGTGTAATACTTTGCACCCCATCTCATGGGTAATTGTTTAGGGAAGTGTGTATTCTCATAGTGTAGGGGGTAAGTGTTACACGGGTAAAAGTTTAGGTGGTTAAGTGTGTATCCTCATAATTTAGGGGGGCAAGTGTAAAAGAGGGTATAGTTTAGGGGGGTAAGTGTAAAATGAGGTATAGTTTTGGGGGATGAAGTGTAATTTTTCTAGTTAATGGAGTAATACAGAGGTGTACTATATCCTGAAATTTGATGAACACATCATATAAATCTCTATAACCAATATTTTTCATTATCTATCAAGGTAGAAGGCATGACATAAATGATTACCTTAGCAAGGAATGACCTGAAAAGCTCAGACAAAGAACTGCGATTAACTTTTCTGGTTCGGTTTTGCCTGAACCTGAGTATGTTAGCAGCACATGTTTCTGCAATATGTCTCTCTACATTAGCTCTCACACCTGCATGAAGCATGTTGTAATACAGTTTCCATGACAATTTGTCTTCTGAAGTAGCTAATTGATATTTGATTCAACAGATATTTCAACAGGTACTCCTAAGCATTTTCAGTAATAGTCTATAGTTCTAGAAACCATTATGATTAACCAAAAAAGAAAGGGTCAAAACCATCAATGCAAATTAGTGTCAAAAGTGTCATGTAGAATCTGTAATGAACTCAAAAGAATGATCTATCCTGCACATCCATTACAATCAAGTTGACCAACCCTCTAATAAACCAAAATCCTTCTATCTTTAGTAAAAGATAGAAATAACCATCTTCGTAATTGACCTCAAATTTTTCACTCTTTCATTTTTGGCTAGAATACTATTTACACCCTTTAAATTTGAGGTTGCTTCTAGAACGGTCCTTTGACTATGAAAACTTGCAATTCACACCCTCAAGTATACAACAGTGTAAAAGTGTCCCTTCTAACAACATCTGTTAGAATCTTGCCGTTAACCAACCCAAAAATGATGTCATTTTGAACAAAAATATAAAAAGACTGTCATTTATAGACAGGTTAATATCGACAATGTCACAGAGCATAATGGAAGGGGTACATTGACATCATTATAATAGTCGAGGGTGTAAATTGCAAGTTTTGAAAGTCAAGAAACTGATTTAGAAGCGACATCAAACTTAAAGAGTTTGAATTGCATTTTATTCATTTTTTAATGTTTTGTTAGGCAGGTCACTAATCTCAAACACCATGTTTAAATTCCATCATTGACATATGTAGACAATCAGATAGTTTAACCTTTTATCCCATCTACAAAGTACAGACATGGAATTTCTCTCAGGAAGAAAGCCTGTGCTAATCAGTTCTGATTCTAAACCATCATTATAATGTTTATCTTGATCCTTTAACTTCAACTGAAAGTTCCCTTGAACCACATTCTCAATTAGAAATATAAGCACAGAGAGAGAGAAAGTAAACATGAGTCAAATTAACCTTGTACAATCTAAAAGAAAAGTACCTTGAAGATCATCAGCAACATTTCCTGTGTATATATCTCTAAGAGGTGGTAAAATTGCAGGCTCACATGTCTGAATAAAAACAGTAAAGAAGAAAATTAAATCTTCCCATCACTTGTCAGAGCTGAATCAGTAAATTTCAAAATGCATGGAAGCAGAGACAGGAAACCAGACCACCTCAAGAATTTATATAAATAAATCAAAATATGTAAGTGAGAAGAAGATTATATCCTGGTGTCTCAAAAGTCAAAAACATGACAAATAAAAGGAACAAGACTGATCCAACAACAATATAATAATTCCAAGAATATGTTTATCTATACATATATAATTCAGAAAACCAGGTCTAAAGTAAACATATTGGATTCATTTCATGGAACAGCAAGTAAATCTCATTTAAATTTTAACATTTAAAAAAAAAAAATTAAACAGTAAATGAAGAATTACCTGGAAATGGAAGATCACAAGCAGACTAAGAGAGTATGAGTTGAAAGTTCCACTTTTTGGATTATTTATATCATGTGCTTTTGCCCATTCTTTTACCTACACAAAAACTAGAACAAATGCATCAAATACCAGAACTTATTCCCACAACAGCAAGTATTAGATTGCTATGAAATTGTACCAGTAAAACCATGTCACGAAAACGCTCATCTATATCACTAATCCAAAATAAAAGTTTGGATTTCATTTGGCCCTGCAGGTTATCAATCGATATATCACAAGAGATGCTCTGGCGACTACTCTCAAACTTTAGGATTGGAACTCTTGCATTGGGGATATATTTTATCCTGCGCCATCCACCTGCAGATCAACAATGTTAAGAAATGAAGAAAGAGACATCATAATGAAGAACAATCAAACAAAAAAGAACAATATCAAACCCTTTTAAAACTTAGGTAAGCTTGCATTACATCATGAATTATGCACCTTATTGATTTTCCATTTTAACAAAGTATTACTGAATTTAAAACTTTATAGGGAAAATCACTGGAGTTTAAATAAACAATTCAAATGGAACAGAAGGATTCAATATCGAAAAGATTATTAGAAGGCCACTTTGATTAAGAATTAAACCTAAACCCAACAATAACAACAACCAAGCCTCAGTTCCAAAATTTTGGGATCAACTACTGATCCCCTGCATGCTAGTTAGGACTGGTGACATATATTCTTTTTCTCCATCCTATTTCATATGAAGTCATACTCTCTATTACTTCATTGGACATGTCCTTTTTTACTACTTCTACTAATGTTATTTTAGGTCTTCCTCTACCTTTTGTTGTTCCCTGGACTTAAATCAACTCATTCTTCCTCACTCTTGTATTAATTGCTCACTAATGCAAATGCCAAAGGATCGCAAGCTATCCTCACTCATCTTTTCATCAATGGTAGTCATCTCATTTCGAATCCTATCTTTCCTTGTATCTCTACTTACTTAACATTCTCATTTCGACTACGCTTATTTTATGAACATGTTGCTTCTTAGCAACTCAACATTCAACACAATAGAGTATATCTGGTTTTATAACAATCTTATAATATTTCACTTGAACTTATTAAAGTAACATTCCATATACTCTGTTTTAATCTTGATATTTAGACACAATCTATTGATTATGATCCTTGTTTTCAAGGTTTCCAAAACGCTTTTTTTTTTTTTTTTAAGATGGACACAATGAAGACATAAACACACGCATGACGAATAAACCAAAATGATGAGAAAAAGAAAAGAAAAGAGACATCATTTTTTAAGTCCCAACTCCCAACACTGATCCTATAGATGCAATTAATCTACTCTTTTACAGATGCAATGTCCAATATAATGAATGATGCATTTGGGAATATTAAAGCCACTTATAGAATCTTAACCATTTTTTATTACAGCTTGGGAAAATGGCCATGAGTCTCTTCTGTATAGCATATTACAAACTACAAAGACTATAAACTTTCACAACTGACCTGCACGCTTACTAAATTTTGGGGGGGGGGGGGGGGGGGGGGGGGGGTGTGAGGGATTGCAACAGGTGAAGATGGTACAATGACTGAAGGTTCCTACTCTGCATTTAATATATATTACAGTTCACTTCCGGCTTCATACATCTTTTTTTTTTCTTCTCTTCCTTTCTAATGATAAGTTCCATATCATAAAATGTCCCAATTGTGAGAACATGTGTCAACAGATGCACTAGAGAAGCAATTACAATAATGCAAAACTTAAAGTTAACAAACTGCTCACAGGCCCCATGTAAGGAGGGGGAGAGATTGTCCAAAGATAAGAAAAATGAGTTCTCTGAAGCTTTAATGCTTAAATCATGAGGCAAGACAGAATACAAGCATCCAAGAGAGAAAAAGCCTGAACTCAAAGTAAATTACCCATCTTTCTCAAAGCTTTTTGGAAATCAACTAGTAAATTTTGTTTGCGCTTTTTTCCAGCAGATGAAATATATGCACCATTGGGTAAGTCGATTGAAATATCCAAATCACCCCATCTTGTGAACAGATTGGACACAAATGAACCAAATGGCTCCACTGTTGCACCTGTTTGAGCCAAGTAACGAGTTCATAAAACATTTTACCTAATTTCAAGCCTTATTCATTATGTAAATAAGACATAAAATTACATGATGACTAAACAAATGATATATGGGGAAAAAAGAAGAGGATAATGAAAATTCACTTAATGTGATGTATCTTTATTTATTTATTTTTGATGGGATGAGACGTGTTATAGGTTACTTGTCTCTTTCTGCTTGAAGAGAATCAAAGAAAAAAGACACAGAGAAGACATAAAGGTTAATATGGCGTTAAAAAAACTACAGAACCAAAAATTTCAGTCCTTGTAGCACGTGCATGAATCGCCCTTTTCTTTTCCTCTCACTCTCTAGGGACCAAAGCACAATAACCCCCGCCTAGCCACCCCATCAAGTCAGAAATATGGATTCCCATAATGTGCAGGGGAGTGGGGTGGGTCATGCATCCATAGAAATAGTGGATGACTGTGACTCCAATTAGTGTGCCGATCAGCTAAGAAGTTCCTATCTCTATGCACATGGAGGTGAAGCTTCCTCACCAAAGACAACACTCATAAGAACTTTGGATCCTTCAAGAAACAAAAATGTAATAGAGTCAAAACCTCTCATTCAAAGTCAATTCCACATATGCAATTTAGCACAATAAGTTCTAAGAACCAGAAGAAGTAACCCAATTTTCCAAATAAACAGAAAAGTCATCTAATTGTTCTTTATACAACAACTAATCACTCATGCTCAAAACAGAGAACTTCCTATTAACCACTCCACCTGCACAATTATCATGCCAGCTGCTAGCTCCCTCTTTACATTCTAAGATCCAACTGAGAATCCAACAAATATGGGCCACAAGGTATGCAAACATGTAAACATTATCGGATTAAAAACTATAAAATTTCAACATCTTATAGAAACCCATACCCACTCTATAGTCTTGGCCCAGTGGTGCTATTTAGCCATCTTGGAGCAAATACCATAGGTTAAATTCTATCAAGTGACCCCCTCCCTCTCCAAGGGACCCGCAATCCAAACAGGTTGATCAATGATCAGCAGCCACAATTCTTTGGCTGGCTTTTTTACTAATTTTAATTTATAATCAAGGATCAATTAACGGCAACCAGAAAACCTTAATTTCCACTTAAGAGCCCATGGAATTGGAACCTTCTTTTTTTACTAGTAAACTGTGTCTTCAGTCACAATAGGGAAGTATACCAGTTTCAGGGATTTCCTGAGATGCAAAAGTTTCCCTTTATTAACATGATCCATTCCAGTGGATGGATCTGGGATTAAAAATTTATGGAATATAGAGTGGAATCTTTCCATCCCCACAAACTTATATATTCATAAATTCTAATGCAAATCATGGAATTTTTACTGATTCTAAGTATTTTTCAGCTGAAAGTTGGCAAGTTTAAACAACATAAGTAATAATCCTTCAACAGAATTGTGAAATTACAAATTACCTCTCAAGCTTTCCACAGATTCAACGACTCCTTGTAATTCATTAATGACTTGCAACCGTGTTGACCTATCGCCCTGCTGAGGTTTGACCACTTGAAGTATCTCCTTGAGAATATGCTCCAATTCCAATGTAATATAGGCACTCATTTTATTTCTGGATGACATTTGAGACACAGTTCAATTAGTCAAAGCTCAAGCGCAACGATGGCATTCAGTGCTAATTAAAATCAACCGCAGCACAAGGTATAAACTATTTAAGTCACACCTACAATTGCTAATACCTTATTCCAATAAGAAGAACTTCATCAAATCAAAGCCAAAAAGCCCCTTAGTTCACCCACCATAACCTGAGATTTGAGTATTGTTCACAAAATAAAGATGATATTCATATATCATGCAGTCACTACAATATAGTTCATTCCATTTAATGTATACTTAGATGCAGAGGTAAGGATTTATTGAATGAAACATAACACTAAACATAAATTTAGGGATGAGCCTACCAAGCCTGGTGAAGTAAAACAAATATGATAAAAAGTTTATATAATGAAGACAAATGAACCAAGAAGAATTTTCACAGAAGCACCCTTATTTCCTGATTTTCAATTCATATACAAAAAACCCATTACTCAGAATCCCATAAACAAACAAAAGAAAACAACTTTACCCAATAAGAGAACACCCCACATGGAAATTTTGGTCAATCTTTCAGATTTTAACAGTAGATTATCAATATAACTCAGACTGTTAAAAAAAGAAAATTACTAGAGCAAAAAACATATATCAGAATCATCGTCAACAAAAAACATTACCAGAAGCATAACTGAGAGACCCTTTTCATCCACCTTTTCTAGGACTCCAATCACACCAAGGTACCCAATCACATTGCGTTTATAAGGGCAACCAAGTTGATAACTTTCTTAAAGAGCATTAAAAATAATATTATCAGTATATAGTATATACCATGACTCAGAGTTGTATAGTGTAGAGTAGAGCTGTAGAGTCTAGCTTTGCTTAGAGGAAGGGGTTTTTTTTTGGCTTCTGTGGTGATGTACGAAAAGTTTGGAAAAGCGTTAAAAAGGAAAAGAGAAAAAAAGAAAAAGGTTGGGTCTGAATTGGGTAGTCACAAAGGTTGAATCTTTGTTGGGAGTGAATTCTCTCATGTGTGTTTCACCAGTACTCCAGAGTTCAGACCCTCCTCAGTTTTTGCTTTGCTTTGGTGGGCCATTGCTAGTTATAGGAGGCATAAAAGCGATGGAGTTTAGGATCAAACAAAGACTTCGATTTTGATGTTGGGTTTACTTGGGAGTGAATGATGATTGGACGAGCGGACATCTCAATTGAAAAAGTTAGATGAATTCAAGTTAACTCAATTGGTAAAGTCTCTTACAGATGAATATGAGATATGGTTCAATTTTTGTTTACATTAAAAATCGATTGATGACTTGACATTTTTTTGAAGGGATTAATGTCTTACGTTAATGATAAAGAGCACAATTATTAGAAGATTCACATTATAGAGTGAAACATGCCAACAGGGGCTTGGCTGAGTGGGTAAGGCTTAGACACTTCGTGCAACACACCTAGGTTCGAGTTTCGCTGCCCGCAGGTTTCCGTTGGTGGGTAAACTTAGTGGTGAGGTGTATTCACAAATGTGAGGTGACTCCCACACAGTGGTACAGAAGGGCCCCCGAGATCGGGTTACCCCGACCGAGGCCACTGGCTCCCTGCCCGGAGTGTAATATGACCACAAAGACCCCATTTTTTTTTATTCTCAAAAAAAAAAAAGAGTGAAACATAAGCTGAAAAAGCCTATTATTGTCAAAGAAGATGTATAAGGTTTAAACTTTGCCTACACTAAAAACCTTTAGGTTGAAATTCTAAAACCAATATTAGGTTTTCCAAATTTCAAATAATTTGTTGCATTAACCAATAAAATATAAACAATATTATCTATTAATATTTATATATAAAAAAAAATCCAATATTTTGTAGCTAAGATATTCTAGTTAAGTTTTACTTTTATCCATTTAACGGAATTTTTTTAAAATGAAGTTTTCTTTTCTTATTCTTTTTTGAAAAGTTTTAAGGAACCACATTTAAATAAGTAAATAAATAAACTAATAATTATAGACATGGAATAGATGACTTATTAAAAAGTCACATTTATATCGTGACAATAACAACCATAAGGTGGAAATATTAGGATGAATTTACACCATCAACATTTGATGAAGTTACTTATAAATTAGATTCTCAAAAAAAAAAAAAAGTTACTTATAAATTAGTTTTTAGTTTCTCAACTTTCAAAACTTCTAACTTATAAGTGTTTGTGGAGTGTGGGGGGCAAGGGCCAGGGTTCAAGTCTCCAGGAGGAAGTTTCACACACATATACACTTATATTAGGCTAGAGTAGAATTCTATCTTGTATCAAAAAAAAAAAAAAAACTTCTAATTTATATCATCGACTATTATAACAATGCCAATGTTCCTTTCTGTAATAGTCGACCACATTTTCACCTTTAGTTTTACCCTAGAAGCAATATCATTTTATGTTCTATTCAAAATGACATTGCTTTTGAATGGATTGACAACAAAAATCTAACAGAAGTTACGAGGGGGGCATATTAATATCGCATATTAATATCGTTGCAATATTTGATGGTGTAAATTACATGTTTTTATAAGATTTCTTAAACTTTTATTATTTTCTTTATACAACAAAGAATCAAAGAACTTGCTCTACATTTTCTTTCTTTACCAAAAACACTGTTTTCACCGGATCAAGTCAATATTCCATGCTTTCATACTATCCCTACTCACTTGCTTTTATCCATGCCGTGGGTTACAAGATATAACGTTACGTATGAGGTTCAATATGAATCTCACCTTATAATTAAGGGATTATTTTAAGGGATTTGTTAGTTAACCATTGGAATTTTATGTTTGCATCAATTGATACTTTTTTTTTTTGAGAAAGAAAAAGAAAAAGAAAAAGAAAAGAAAAGAAAAGAAGTATGAACATTAGATTTGTTCTAAATAAAACATTATACTTGTATTTTTTTTCCTATGGATATACTTGTATTTTCTATCACAATTAAATGCATTTTTTTTTTAAAGATAGTTTCATTTGATGACGTCAATTCCTCATAATAACTCTTTATCATTAGATCAAGACACCAATCAATTTTTAATGTAGGCGGAGATTGAACGCCAGATATCTTATTCAACCATCGGAGACTTTACCAGTTGAGCTAACTGAAATTCACCAGACAAATGCATTTAATCGCATGATGTATATATGATTTTTGTTACTTTGTTTATGAATTTTAAAATATCATTATTATTTTCATATCATAAAATAAAAGTTGTTAAGTTTTAACGAAAAATATTAATAAACTTTTTAATTTGTCATAAATCTGAAGTGTATACATTAAATATTCAAACTGAAAGTTTAAAGACAAAATTGAGGCTCATGTGTTTTTGTGACTAACTTATAGGTTAGCTATTTACTGTTTAGCTTTTATATATAACTTTTTAAAATCTAATTTTTTAAAGAATAATATTTATTTTGAGTTGTAAAAGAACCCAAATTATTATAAATAAAAACATGTCACCCTACTCAAAATTGCAAACGCATATGATAAATGCCTACCTTTAAATTGTCCCCACCATCATATTTTTGTACCATAAATGCAATTATATCATTTCATACAACATGATGGAGCTCCATGTTCCCTTATTTTAATTGGTAAGTGCAACTGTGCAAGTTTGTCTCTTTCGAACTCTTTAAAAAAAGAAGAAAGAAGTAAACTTCGCATGCAAGATTCGTCGGCAACAGTTTCATTGATGGGATTTTTATGGTAGATTCTTGTAGCCGTACCATGGACTATTGACTCATTAAATCCAAAGTCCAATAATTAGGCTATTAGTCTCATGATATTTATGTTTCAATGACATGTGAATTCTACGTATGAGACGGTCTCATAAGACCTATGTCTCAATAACATGTGGGTCTCACATTCCATCTTATACAAGAATTTTATATTTTTATGTTCCAAACATATTGCATAGAGTTAATGAGAGACTTTTGGTTGGTGGCAGATAATTGCTATATGGTGTACTATGGATTGAGATAACCGACAATACTCAATTGGTATAAATGGTTGAGATTTTTGAGAGAGAGTTTCAACTTATGACATTCGCTTCTGATAATAACTCTTTATCATTAGACTAAGACACCAATCAGTTTTTGATATATACAGGGATTAAACCCCAGATTTCTTATACAACTATCAGAGACTTTACCAGTTGAGCTAACTGGAACCCACTAAATAGTTGAGCTAACTAGAACCCACTAAATGGTTGAGATTTAAACTTTAAATCTCAACCATTAAATATAAAAAATGAGTAAAAGTAAAAAAAAATATTGTGAGTAGATTGGGGTTAATTGAACGGTAGCAATTGCACTAGATCTCAATCTAGTATACTATGGTCTATAAGTATTGCTGGATTACTTCACTAATCAAGTATAGTATTTAGACTATAAATAAGAGACAATATGTTTGGATTCATTTAAGTGTTAGTGTCAGAACATAATAAATTTGGGTTATATCAATAGAATTGTGTTATGATTAAGTCTAATTAGAAACTACTCAAATATGACGAGGTTATAATACTCAAAGATGATGAATTGATGATTTTATACTCATGTCTTTTACAACATAACAAATGTTCGAACGAAAACTTGTTTCATTAGAAAGTACCTTGGTGTCAAGGTTATGTAAATCGGGTAAAATGAGGGCTGAACCCATTCAGGAGACCTGATCTCTTTTTCTCTTTTCTTTTTTGTGTGGAGGAAATGAGACTTGTTCTTTGTCCTTCTTTCTCAAATCCCGAGTACAATGTTTAGATTGTCACAGTAATTCATGTTCCTAAACTTTTTTTGATGAGTATGTTCCTAAGCTACCGATACCAATGCATATTCTCTACTCTACTCACTCATGTTCAGCCATGGTGTATTTTGTACTTCAACTTCATGCCAGTTAACTGTTAATTTGCAGTAGTTCCACCAAAATTATGCCAGCCTCAGGGCCACAACAAAAATGGGTAACCTCTGCAGAGCGTAAAGAGATTAGATTCTCAATTTGAATACAACCAGGCTTCATGCCTAGGCCTTGAGCACCAGTCTGACACAACTGAATACAACTAGGCTTGACACCTAGGCTCTGAGCACCATCTGACATAATGTATCAAGGCATACATCAGTACCATTTCTGTTTAAAATTCCTGGTTAAAATGATGCTCATATACATATTCTGCATCCTTCAATCTCCAACCTAATTACACATCATTTCTGTTTCACTTATATATAGGGGAAATTACATTTACCTTCTCTAACATATATAGGGAAATAAATTACATTTACTTGCAAAGAGGTTCAAACAATTGTGACGGTTTTAATAGCTGATACAGTCTTCCACAATCAACCTGAATCCATAACTAAAAGAAAATCAAAATGGATTAAAAGATTCCAAACACTGTTTTTTCAGTACTAATCACTCAAAAGTGGTAATAATTTATATGGCAGTTTCAACAAAATATTCTGTGACGTTAAAGCTACAGCTTTTATCTGAATTCACTGCAGCTCCATTAGGGGCATCATCTCCACAAAGCTAAGCAGAAACATCATTTCTGGCAGAATTCAACTGCAAATGCTTCTCAGTTTTTTGGTTCCTGTATTAATAAATCACACAACCAATGCAGTATCAATGCATTGTAAACATCATAAATGACCCAACTAAAACAATATCAATCACAGTTAAAAGATGATGAAAATACAAGTTAACATAAACTATTGTAAAGTGTTTACTTTTCTTGAAGGTTCCAATGCAGCAAAGATACAATTCCTAAAGCTTATTTATGCACAATGAATCATAAAAATCAAGCGTTGCCCAGGCCCTAGAATGTGATGCCTAAAAACCTAAGAGAGAGAATTATACATTTCTTTTATTCTTGTTTTTCTAATGAAACCAACTTTGAGTAGTCCTCTTGTTTAAACTAAAAGACTCTACTTTCAAACACCAAACACATTAACAAACATGCAAACACAGATAACTAGCAACTTTTAAGGATTGCAATTGCATAAACAAGTTCTCACATCTGAATCATCATCAGAATTATCAAAAAACTTCCTCCTCAGATCGCCAGTTGCCTTCCTTAACTGCAAAAAGTAAAATTTGGATATATCAGTTCGTGTCATCAGAACTTTGGCCAAATATATTAGTGAAAAAAAAAATGCCTCTGAGCTGTTGCTTGGATAAGCAGTATATAAACCACATCATAGCCGAAAAGTGAACTTCTAGCAAGGTCCAATCCATTAATTACTGATGCATCACATGCTTAATTGGACCAAATAACTATATACATTAACCCATCTTGTGAAAGTAAAACTTAAGTGAAAAACCTTAACCCTATAGGCTAAAAAATAAGATTAGTAACATCAATGTGTCAAAAAACATATACACCACTCTACTTAATTCGAACCTAATGGAAATACTGACACCCAATACGAAATCAACAAATATACTCGCACTATTTGGTCTTCCACCAAATAAATCATATTTTAAATCACATAAATTGATAACCTTAGGAAACATAGACAACCAACACCAAATAGGTTGGGTTTTAGTAAGATATATAAAGCTAAATAATCCAACAATACCTCGAGTGCATACATGTAGCACAGTGTCCCAGCTGCCAAGCCTCCCAGCGCAAGACCAACTAAGACACTTGATGTTCCAGTATCTCCGCTGCACTTGCACAAAATAGAAAGTGATTAGAAAAAAGATATCTTTCCAAAATGAGAAGTAGCTAAGATTCTTCTAACAGGAAAAAACAAAAACCTCAATAGGAAGTGAAAGAAGATTAACTGTTAACTGCATCAAATGTAAGTGTTGCAGCTGGCAACGTGTTTAAATCTTTTTCTTTTGTTTTTTAAATTAACATATAACACAGAAACTCATTTTTAAATTTCTTCTTCTTTCATCTACTTTCTCAGCAACCAAACAAATAAATAGCCTACAAACAACCACCCAGGTCCCAGAATCAACAGAATAAAGAAGCAATTAACAATATTCCCTAGATGCCCCCTTCAAACCCAACAAATCTGTTCCCCATCTCCAAAAAAATAATTAAATTAGAGGTATCACCCTGATGGTATACTTTTAAAACAAGGAACTACTATGTGCTTTATTTTGTGACACTTACATTACCTCCTTAGTAGTTAGCTCCGTGAAGCATTTTTGCTACCTCAGAATTTGATGATGTGGCAAGTGCCTACATCACCTATTGGGAAGAATTGAAGGAAAAGAATGTTCTACCCTTTTACACCATTTGAATGGAGAGAAACCAAATAAGGATTGAAGGAGAAAATTTGAGAGAAATCAGAAATATGAGCATAGAACGATCTGTTTCTTCAATTCTCGTAATAAGCAATGTTGCCACATCAGATACCTCATACAGCTAACCAGAAGGGATGTAAGTGTCACAATTCACAAATAGAGCACATGGTAGTTCCATGTTAACATTTGTAATTTACCCCAACGAAAAAAAAAATCCAAAAAAGGACTATACGTAACCCCCATCCCTTTTCCTCCTCCCCCCCCCCACTGAACACAGTAAACCATTTATGACCCCCAAAACAGATCTTCAAGTCATGCAGAAATGTCCCTGTATGCTTTAAACTTTATGTGGATCTTAAAAATATGCCACAACAAAAAATGCATCAAAATGGTTAACATAAACATAATTTTGTCAAAGCATCAATAATCATTACAAATCTTTCCATGTTTTCAAGATCCAAAATAGGCCAAAATCAATGTGGGTGCCCACATTTGCCCATTTTGAGATTTGCGTATCAATATGTGTGTGCCTGTGTTCCACAGCCCATCGGGAGTTACAATGCACTTTAGATTATTGAAATTTTAGAAAAACCTTTACTAGTTAAGGGTTGATAACAAGTCAATCTGCTTCTCTGAGTTGATTTTGCAGGGGGCAGCATATAATATTCAACAATTTATTCTGGAAAATATCAAAATACCTGGGCGCCATTGAACTTTCAAAAGAAATAACAAACTATACTGTAAAAAGCCATTTGAATAATCAAAAACTGGTGAAACCTTTCCATTAGATTTTGGTCTTCACCTGTGCTGGCCTTGATTGTGACGTGCTCTAATTTCTTGGGATACTTGTGGTCGAACAAGTGTGGCAAGCCGAGAATCTAGATTCTGATCTGCTGAAATAACCCTACTCATCTCAAATGCTTCAGATATCCTAGTCAATCCACTCATGCTAACAGCCCTTGCAGAATTTTCTTTCTGCTCAAAAGGATCCTCAATCTAACCGGCCATCAACAGTGCCAATAACAAAATCAGTAGCAGTGGCAGCAGTAATAATTGTACTGTTGAAGTGTCAAAGTGAGAGCTGACAATAATGTGCATGTGTGTAGAAAAAGAGAGAAAGAGAGTTACCAATATCGCATCAGAATTGTCTGACCATCTTATTCTGCTCTCACACTTTCCTGTATAGGTACAAATTCCTAATTTTGAGGCATTGAATTCTTTGTCAGAAAACTGCACCCCCCCACCCACCAAAAAAGAAAAAAGAAAACCTCGAATCAATAGCACTAGGCAGTACATATGATGCCATAGCAACCATCCCTTAAGATATGGGGAAGATAGCAGGCAAACTCCAACAAACTATTATAAGAAAAGGGCAGTATATAAACATCTGGTACATAATCAAATTTTAAAATAAATTTAGAATCCACATATATAGTGTTAATCACATATTCACAGGTCAAATATATCTTGAAATTTGATGAACACCATATAAATGTCTACAACCAAGATTATTTATTAAGGTAGAAAGCATGACAGAAATGATTACCTTTGCAAGGAATGAAATGAAAATTTCAGACAAAGAACTGTGATTAACTCGTCTGGATTTGTCTTGTCTGAACCTTCTTATGTTAGCAGCACATGCTTCAGCAAAATTTCTCTCTGTTCTCAGACCTGCATGAGGCATGTTTAAATACAGGTTCCAGGACTATATGCCTCCTTAGTCAACTGCTATTTTGATTCAACAGATTATTTAGATAGGTAAGTTTTTTTAGTGATAGTCTCGAATTGTGCAGACAAACATGATTAACCCAAAAACGAAAGCGCTCAACCCAGCAATGCAAATCAAAGACTAAACGCATAAGAGAATAGTATCCCTTGAAATAACATTCACCCCCCCCACACCCCAAAAAAAAAAAAAAAAAATTGTTTTAGAGAACCTGTCATGTACTCAATATAATGCATCTATCCCACACATCTATTACAACCAAGTTGGTAAATCGTCCAATAAATCAAAATCTTCCTATTTTGGATTCAGAGCTATGTCACTATAACTTCCAGAAACCCCAAAAAAGAATGGTTGCAATCCAATACCATTAATTGAACTCATATTTTTACCTCTTTCATTTTCCAAATGTTTTGTTCTGCAAGGTAGATGATTTCTCTCAAACACTATGTTTCAATTACATCTTTGGCACATGTAGATAATCAGTTTGATTTATGCCGTCTACATATATTCTAGAAGAAAGAATGAACATTGGTTAATCAGTGTTTTCACTAATTCCTCATGATTTGGTGCCATTCTGTACTCCCAACAACCATCACATGGGTCATATGGTTAACACAATCTTTACAACTACATATTTTGTTACCAAAGTACACTAAATTTAACTAAAAATTCAAATTCAGTAGAGATGAGATTTATGACAAGACAATCTAATGCTAGATGGCTCCTCTTCCAAGTAAACTGCACCCTTGAATTACCATTTGCCACTCTTTCAAGAATACTAGCATTATTATTATTATTATCTAAGCCTCGGTTACCCTAGTATTCTGCCAAACCAACCATATGGCTTTGATAATAGAAGAGGAAACAAATACCCCGGTTCCATGACCTTTGGACCACACCACTAAAGTGTAAATGTGGCAGTATAAAATTTAGAAACACCAAACCCAAACATAGAGAGAAAGAACATGATTCATATGAACCTGGGACATAGGAATATTTTCCTTAGAACCTAGTTGACCTGATCCTATGTCATGTCTTTAGACAATGCTGCTATAAGTGTGAGGCAAACAAAATAGTCTTTTAAAAGACAAAAAAAAAAAAAAAAAAACTGCAAATTGGCATTCTAAATCACCCCCTAATAAATTAACCAGCATACAAAATAGAAAAGAAATTAATATTTTTGGAGAAAAGAGTACAACTTAGCTTATATCTCAACCACTGTAAGAATCCAAAACGACATAGGTGGTTTGTGCTTAAGATTAAAGATGAAAATTACCTTGAAGATCATTAGCAACATTTCCTGCATATATATCTTTAAGAGGTGGAAAAATTGCAGGCTCGCATGTCTGAAAGAAAACAGTGAGAAAGAAAATTAAATCTTCCTACCACTTTTCAGAATTGAATCAGTAAATTTCAAAATGCATGGAAGCAAAGACAAGAAACCAGACTAACTCAAGAATATACATGCATAAATCAAAATATGTAGGTAAGAAGAAGAACATATCCTAGCAACTCATAACATGACAACATATTTTAATCATAAAAGGAACAAGCAGTATAATACTCCTTTTTTTTAATTAGCATTAAGCAAACCAAGTCCAAAGCAAACATCTTGTATGCATGACATGGAGCAGCAAGTAAATCTCTTCAAATTTTAACCCTTCTATAATTTATACGAGAAATAATTATAAGGAATTACCTGAAAATGGAATATCACAAGCAAAGTAAGAGAGTATGAATTGAAAGTCCCACTCATTGAAGTTGCATCATTTATCTCATGTGCTTTCGCCCATTCCTTGACCTACACATACTTGAAATAATGCATCAAATACCATAACTTATCCCACAACAGCAAGTATCAGATTGCCACAAGAACATACCAGTAAAACCATGTCACGAAAGCGCCCATCTATCTCATTGATCCACAAAAGGAGTTTGGACTTTATTTGGCCTATCAAGTTATCAATTGATATATCACAAGAGAAGATATTGTCGTTACTCTCGCATTTTAGAATTGGAACTCTTGCAGGGATTAATTGCACCATCTGCCATCGACCTGCAGATCAAAACTGTTATGAAATGAAGAAAGAGGCATCGTAATGAAGAATAATCAAATGAAGAAGAACAATGTTGAACCCGTAAAAATTAAGTAAGCTTGCATTACATCATGCATTATGCTCCTTTCGCTTTTTGTTGGGGAGTAAACACCTTGGGAAACCTCCAATTAAGTAATTAATATAACATATAGGGATGCCACTCAACCCAGAAGCTTAAACTTATGAGTTTGAGCATAACTATGTTATATTAATCACTCACTCTTCATATTATTATTCAATGTGAGACTTCACTCACACGTGTATACCCAACACTTTCATAATAAAAAGGTAAAACTGAATTTAAAACTTCAAAGAAAACTTCTTGAGTTTGAAAAGGCAATACAAATAGAGAAGGTCAATTTGATTAAGCATACATAAACCCAGGGGTCTAAATTTTCAAGATTATAGAGAGACCACTCTGACACCATCCACAGATTGAGTCCTTGTGTTCACAATTTCCAAAAGCATTTTCTTTTTCAAAGATGGATACAATAAAGACATAAGAACGTGTATGAGGATTGAGGAATGAAATAAATTTTTGAAAAAAATAAGAAAGTTCATTATTAATGCTGTTAGTTTACTATTTACGGTTGCAATGTCCAATATAATGGAATGATATATTTCCGAATGTCATATAACAGCCACTCATAGAATCTTGCACATTTTTCTTTTCAAAAAGGAATCGTGCACATTTTCAATTAAAAATTGGAAAACGGCCATGAGTGTCTGCTGTATAACATAATTACAAACTACAGAGACACTAAACTTTCAGAACTGCTCTGCACGCTAAATAAAGCTTTACTAAATTCTGGAAGAAAAATATCAAAAGGTGAAGATGCTGCACTGATTGAAGTTTCCCAATTTGCAGTATATATAAATTAAAGACTTTACAGTTCATGTCTGGCTTTATGCATGCGCGCGCGCACACATACATATATAAATATATATATAAATATATATATATATATATATATATATATTGTTTAAGATAAGTTCCAGGATTCATAAATACTTTTGGTCCATATCATTAAATGTCCCAATTGTGAGAACATGTGTTTCAAGACATGCACTGGAAACAAGCAATTACAATAAAGCAATAATAAAAGTAAACAAACGGGCGAGAGAGATTGTAGAATATAAGAACCATGCATTTTCTGAAACTTCTATACCTAAGTGACAGAATACAAGCATCCAAGAGAGAGAGAAGGAAAAAAATGCTCAAACTCAAAGCAAATTACCTGTCAAATGTTTTTTCAATTCTCCAAGTAGTTTTATTTTGCGCTCATATTCAACATGTGAAATATATCCACCCTTCGTTAAATTGATGGAAATATCCACGTCACCCCATTTTGTGAACAGATTGGACACAAATGACCCAAATGACTCCACTGCTGCACCTGTTTGAGCCAGGACATTAATTTATGTTGTTAATAATAATAAAAAATAACTAATGGCAAGCGTTATTCCTCATGTAAATAAGACATAAAAATTCATGATGACTGAACAAATGAAATGCAGAGAAAAAAAAAAAAAAAACCAGAAAGAAAATTTACATAATCTGATGATCTTTACTATAGGTTACTTCTCTCGGATTGAAGAAACAAAAAGAAAACAATGAGGACAGATATTTATATGGTGCTAAAAACCTAAAGAAGTCATTGTAGAATGAAACTTCCTCTTTTCCTTTTTGTTGGGTTAAGATAACTTGACCCCGGTTAATTAATTCAATTTATCCAAGTTGATTAATTAGGATCAATTGCATGCAAATCGTGGAGGCACCAACAAATCACCAAATAAACTAATATGCAGCGGAAAATAAATTAACACGGTGATTTGTTGACAAATGAGGAAAACCTCTTGCAAGGCAAAAAATTCACTGGGTGATTTTAAGGTCACCACTCCAAAGAATCCACTAATCAATAATCAAGTGGTTACAAGTATAAGAAATCTTACCACTACCCTGGTCTATCCCAAAATACTAACCTACAGTTGAACATTCGCTTTAATATCCAATTGAACTTGATCTTGTAGTAGTTTTTTTTCTCTTGATGCACAAATCTCCAATCTATGACTAACCCTTTGCACGGATCTCAGTACGTGACTAATTCCAGAAACTTGAATGATGTTGTTGGCTGCAAAATTCTTCACTTCATCAACAATGAAGATCAGGAAGCACTTGGTTACAAAATCTTATGGCGTATAAAGGCAGCAGCTTCTCACAGAGAAAATAAATCTCTTTGTCTCTGTAATCATATGTGACGGCTCTTAAAATAAGCCTTATATATGTCTAGAGTTGTGAGAAAAGAAACCCTACACAAATACATAAGCTTGGGCCGAATTCTAGACCTGAAAATTATGAAATCGTAATTCTTGATAGATTAAGGATGTGTCAAGCCATCTATCAAGTTTCATATTAAGTCTCAATAGCAGTCATCTGTCAAGCTATCTGTCGAGACTTAATGAACAACTTTTCTTCACTTATTTCTTGGACCAATCTTCATGTCTTTTAATACGAATACTTGATATGCTTGAACAACATATTTCTTGATGTATTAAACCCAACTTAGATATACCAAATTACAAGTGTATTTTGTCAAAGGATTAGCCAATTACATAAAATATGACTCTTAACACTTTTTTCTATGGGGACCAAACTACAGCAACTCTAGCCCAGCCATCTCGTATCACGTCAGAAAAGATGGATCCCCTTTAAGGAATTCCTATCTCTATGCACATGGAGATGAAGCTTCCTCACTAAGACCAACATTCAAAAGAACTCAGGTTCAAAGAAAAAAAAATGTCATAGAGACAGAATTTCAAGATAATTTGAAACAAGTTTTGTTTATAACACAGTAGACATAGGTCAGGAATTCTAAATATGCAACTTAAGTTCCTCAGGGACTTTCAAGATTGGGAGCCAGAAGAGGTGAAGGATAAAAAGATTGCTTAATTTGGACTCCAAATGGGAAAATGGTGTATTTGAGAGTATTTTAACTTTGACCTATTCAAAGTGATAATATGTGGTTTGATGCCTATTGCCAAGTTTAGAATTGATTGCATTTGAAGTGGGATGGATATGGCCTCTGTATAAGCAAGTTTGTCAGTGAATAATGGTGTCCTTTTCTAGAGAATCAGCCCTCATTTATACTTGAGGCTTGATGAAAATTGACAGTTGTTCCTTCCAAGTGTCTTTCTTTCCCTGGGCTTGAAAAACACTTGTCGCAATATTGGATGCTACTTTGTAACTTATAAAAACTGCATCTATGCCACTTGCCTCTATTTCATACACTTTATATAGGTCAATAACTGCCATGGGATCTGCTACATTTGCCCCCATGTCATTTTCCATGTACCCGTGCCTTCACAGGTTTAATTTCCCTGTTGTGCCGCTTGGAATGTCCTTAGCAAGCCAGGAAATTTTGGATTAATAGCAACAAGGAGGTCTAGTGTATGATCCTATTATGAGAGTTTGAGACATGTGCATCTGCATTCCCTTGGAAAGGTGTGTGGGGGTAGCAAGGTACCTCATAAGGTGGCTTTCTTTGTGTGGACAACAACCTGGGATAATCATGTTAATGAGTGTATAATGTGCAAGTGTAGTTGTGGTACTTTGCATTTATAGCATTTGGAGTGATATGGGTGATGCTAAAGGTGGGTGATAGACTTGATGTTTTCATTGAGACGAGCGTTTGGTTGATCAAATATGGCTGTGTGGCAAGCTAGTCCTCATTATATTATGTGGACCATTTGGAGAGAGAGAAACAATAGGACTTTTGAAGATGAAGAGAAATCGACGCATGCAGGATATTAAGAGTAGTTTTATGAGAACTTTGTTTGAATATCGCACTATGATTGAGGGGGTTTCATGTAACTATTTAGTTGATTTTTTGGACGATATGGCTGTCCATTTGTAATTTTTTTAACGAAGCTCATCATTGTGAGCTCTCCTTTCATATAATAAAATATATTATTTATTGAAAATAAAAAGTTCGAAGAGCCAAGAGAAGAAGGTGCTTAATTTTCCAAATAAAAAGAAAAGTCATTTAATTATTAGTCTTATAAAACCAATCAATCATGCTCGAAAAACCCTCCAATGTGCCACGCCACCTGAAGAACTATATTGCCAGCTGCCAGCTTCCTCTTCACATTCTAAGACCCAACCAAGTATCCAATAGATATGGGCCAAATGGTATGTGCTAGTGTAAATATTAGTGAATTCAAAACTACAGCATTTCAACATCATAAAGAAAACCATGGCCACTAGGTTAAATTTGATCAAAAATCCCTCCAATGTACCATGGCCAGTGATGATATATGGTCATCTCAGAGCAAATACCATAGGTTAAATTTTATCAAATGCTCCACCCCCCCCTCTCTACACAAAGCCCACAACCCAAACAGGTTGAACAGCAGCCATGATTCTTTGGCATGCTTTCTTACTAAATATATATCATAGATCAATTAATGGCAACTAGAACACACCTTAAATGCCACCTAACAGCCCATTGAATCGGAAATGTTTTTTACAAGTCTACTATATGTTTTTTCATAGTATGAAAGTCGACCAGTATCACAATTCCAGAGATCAAAAAGCTTCCCTTTTTTAACATGAGTGGTGAACCCTTCCAATGGATGGATCTGTGCATAAATTTTTATGTGATATAGAATGGAATCCTTCCATTCCCACCAACTTATATCTTCAATTGCAAATCATGGAAGTTTTACTGATTTTAATTATAAAAAATAAAAAAATAAAAAAAAATTCTTTTGACAGATTCATGAAAGTACAAATTACCTCTCAAACTTGGCACAGATTCAACAACTCTTCGTAGTTCATTAATGACTTGAGCCCGTGTCGTCAAATCCTCCTGCTTGGGCTTGAGCACTTCAAGTATTTCCTCGAGTAAATGCTCCAATGTACTATTGGCACTCATTTTTATTTCTGAAAAAACATTAGCGATGCAGATCAATGTGTCAAAATTCAAGTGCATTAATGGCAAATAACAGAAGATAGAAACCGTTAAAGACACACCTGAAAATGGTAACACCTTATTCCAATATGAAGAATTTCATCAAAGCAAAGACTCAAAGTCCCTTGGTGCCAACCATAAATTAAGCTTTGAGTGTTGCTCATAAAGTTAAGATTTAAGTCGTATATCACTTTGTCACTATAGCAAAGTTTATTGCACCTAACATATACTTTAGATTTATAAAATGAAAAATAACATTACACATAGATTTGGGGATGATCATACTAAGTCTGATCATGTAAAACATATACTGAGGACAAATGAACTAACAAGAATTTTTACGCAAGGACCCCTATTTCCTCATTTTCAATTCATCAACTAAAAACACATTACTTAAAAACCCATAAACAAATCAAATAAAATAACTGTACCGAAAAAAAAACGAAACAAAACAAAACCCCACATCAAAAAATTGCTTATTCATATCAAAAGTCATTAAACTAACAACAAATAGATACACAAATCTTTCAGATTGTTATATACACCAGAACAAATATATATATACTATATCAGAATCATCATCAACAAAACCATTACCTGAAAGCTTGACTGAGACTTTTTTCTACCACCTTTACTAGGACTCCCAAGCTACGCTATCAGATTGCCTTTTATAAGGCAAACCAAGTTGAGAACTTTATTTACAATAATATATTAGTACAATGTACATACCATGATATAGTTGTAGAGTGTATAGTAGAAGCAATGGCGGAGCCAGAATTTTGACTCAGAGGGGACAAAATTAAAAGATATTATTTAAAGTGAAATTAATCTAAAAAATATCAATCGATAATAATAAAAAAATAAAAAAATAATTGTAATAAAATAAATATATTTCATATCATTAAAATTAATTTAAAAAATAACCAATTCTTACTACAAAATCTACGACAAAAAGTTTACAAACTGATGTGATAAAATTTTATTAGTGTTACTTAAACAATATATAATGAATAAATGTTTGAAATTATTTTTTGTGATTGGTGATATATCAATTTGTAAAATATAAGTAGTAAAATTTGTAGTATTTCTAGCATTAATTAACAATAAAATACTGTAAAAAGTATCATTAATATTGAAAATGGTAAAAAAATAATAGGAAAGAAAAAAAAATTGTGAAACTGGTGTCAAAGGGCAAGACAAAAGCTACCTACAAGAACAGTAAAATAGGTGAAAAGTTGATAGATTTTATATTTGAGAAAACTTTTTTTTGCTTTCTTTTTCCTTGTGTCAGAGTCACTTTGTTTCAACCAAGTGGGAGTCATTTTTTTGTTTTTTCTCTATGCGAGTAACTACTTAAGAATTAAGGTTACATATACATGAAACTTTTAGGAGGAGTTAGGGGGGGCAGGTGCCCCCCCTCGCCCCCCTCTGCCTCTGCCCCTGAGAAGGGCTTTGCTTAGTGAGGGGTTTTTTTTTCCAGATTTTGTGGGACCTTTATCGAGGTACGGAAAAGGAAAAGGTAGGTAACGAAGAAGAATACTTGTTGGGTTGTCCGCACTCTCCTCCTCAGTCATTGGTGGACTTGAAAATAATGACTTTGATCAAACAAAGACTTCGATTTTGACGATGGTAGGAGACTTGGGAGTGAAGTCTTGGTCTTCAACACCCCTCATTCTCATTGTACTAACCTTGCTTTTCCTTTTGCATGGCATTTGATAATAATGTCGGTGCAGAATCAAGTAGCCAGTAGCTACTTGCCATGCCTATTTCCCTTTCTTCCGTTTTTTATTTATTTTTTATACAATATAGAGATTTTATTCTAACCTAATTTAAGTGTATATGTATGTGAAGTTCCTTCCTGAAAATTTGAATCCCGGCTCTTACCTCCCATATCTCACAAATATTTATACTTGTGGAGTAACTATCACATCAAAGATGTGCGGAGGTCTCTTTCCTCCATTAGTACTCCTTAGTCCGCACACTCTAAGGATGTGTTTGTTTGGAGGTGAAATAGGGTAGATGAAAATTTTTAAAGAGAAAATGAGAAGAAAAACTTTTTTGAGTGTGTTTGGTTGGATAGAGAGAAAGGAAAATAAATGGTGAGGCCCAAATGTTTTCTTCTCGGACCCACCAAAAAGTTTTCTCTTCAAAATGGAGAGAAAACTGAAGGAATAAAATGAGGCTGCTTAATGGACAAAAATGCCCCAGTTAGTTAGTTTTTTTTTTTTTTTTTTTCAGGGCAACTGGACTTTGCTTTTTTCTTTTTTTATTAATTTTTTGATTTCCTGGGGCTGTGGCTGTGGGTGGGTACGTTAACAAATTTTTTTCCTTTTTTTTGTTTAACTGGACATGATTTTTTTTGGAACATGATTTTTATTTTTTAATAAATTGGGTGATTGCTTTTTTTTTTTAGTTGTTTGTCACTTTTTGGTTTTAATTAGTTATCATTTTTTAATAAGAGTATATGAGTAAATTTATACAAACTCACTTTTTTCATCTCTCTATTTTTTCACTCCCCAACCAAACAAAAATGAGAGAAATTAAAATTTTTTCTATCCTCCCACTTTTTCACCCTCCAACTAAACGGACTCTAAAGAAAAACAGAAACGTGGGAATATGAAGAAGAATTTTCCTAGTCCTAGCAAAATAGACACTTATCATTTAATGCTTTTTTTTTGGTTGGGACACATGATTTTGCGTTTATTACTATCTATAGAAGTGTGAGAATGAATACCATCACTATCTCCAAGAGGCTAAACTGTCACAGTGCCACCTTCTTTAATTTACAACTGAGACTTCTAGGATCAAATCTTCACTCTCCCCACTAAAAAAATAAATAAAAATACCATCACATGTCAAAGAGAAAACTGCTAGTTGTGCATATAATATCAGTAGACTCGTCAAGACATCCAAGGTTTAAGTGTTTGTTTGGGACCGTAGTTTCGGATAACTTATTTGCATATATAATTTTTTTTTAATATTCTAAAAAAAAAAACCTAAAAGGTAAATTATTTTTTAAGAAAGTTTTGTTAAATTAAAAAAAATATATACATATATATATATATATATATGCTAGTTTTGTTGATTTCTTTTTTTCTTTTCTTTTTTTTTATAAAAGAAAGCTGAATTTTTTTCCAGACAATATACTAATTAAATCCCCACCACCAACTATTGAATTATCAAAGAACAAATTATCAAATATATATATATATATATTAGTCGACTCATTTTTATTTGGAAAAAAAAAAAAAAAAAAAACACTTTCCCCCTTTATGTTTGGGGTGATTCATAATTTCCCCCATTATCTTTGAAACCTACTAATTTCCCCATTTATGTTTTCGAAATGAGCAAATACCCTCATTTCGTTTCTCTTTCAATTAAATTTAACAGAATTTTTTAATACCTAGAATATTTTATTATGTAAACTGTAAAGTCTAAAATACCCCCAAATAAATAGATAAATTCCTGAAAATACCCTCCAATCTTTTCACCCCATGGACCACCACCTTCAGGAAAAATTTTGCTCTATAACACAATTTTAGAAAAATATTAAGAGAATAGCACACACAAAGTTATTTAGTTATTAAAAAGATTTTTGAAACTTGAGTTTGTCAAACTCGAGCTCTAGCACAAATTCAAGTTCTAAAAAATGTGCTACATAACTAAATAACTTTGTCAGTATAAAAATTAATAGCTGATACAATGTTCCATCGTAAAAGTAAATCTCCTTCAAATTTTAACCACTTCGAGATAATGTAACACCCCACAATTTAATAGCTGATACAATCTTCCTCAATCAACCTGAATACATAACTAAAAGAAAATCAAAATGGATTAAAAGATTCCAAACACTGTTTTTCCAGTACCAATCACACAAAAGTAGTAATAATTTATATGACAATTTCAACAAAATATTCTGCGACGTTAAAGCTACAGCTTTTATCTGAATTCACTGCAGCTCCATTAGGGGCATCATCTTCACAAAGCTGAGCAGAAACATCATTTATGGCAGAATTCAGTTGCAAATGCTTCTCAGTTTTTTGGTTCCTGTATTCATTAATCACACGACCAATGCAGTATCAATGCATTGTAAACATCATAAATGACCAACTAAAACAATATCAATCACAGTTAAAACATGATGAAAATACAAGTTAACATAAACTATTGTAAAGTGTTTACTTTTCTTGAAGGTTCCAATGCAGCAAAGATACAAATCCTAAAGCTTATTTATGCACAATGAATCATACAAATCAAGCCTTGCCCAGGCCCTAGAATGTGATGCCTAAAAACCTAAGAGAGAGAATTATACATTTCTTTTATTCTTGTTTTTCTAATGAAACCAACCTTTGAGTAGTCCTCTTGTATAAACTAAAAGACTTTACTTTCAAACACCAAACACATTAACAAACATGCAAACACATATAACGAGCAACTTTTAAGGATTGCAATTGCAGAAACAAGTTCTCACATCTGAATCATCATCAAAATTATCAAAAAACTTCTTCAGACCATCAGCTGCCTTGCTTATCTGCAAAAAGTAAAATCACGATATATCAGTTGGTGTCATCAGAACTTTGGCCAAATATATTAGTGGGACAAAAAAAAAGCCTCTGAGCTGTTGCTTAGATAAGCAGTACATTAACCACGTCATAGCCTAAAAGTGAACTTCTAGCAAGGTCCAATCCATTAATTACTGATATATCACATGCTTAATTGGACAAATAACTATATACATTAACCCATCTTGTGAAAGTAAAACTTAAGTGAAAAATCTTTACCCAGTAGGCTCAAAAATAAGATTAGTAACATCAATGTGTTGAAAAACACATACAGCACTCTACCTAATTTGAACTTAAAGGAAACACAGACACCCAATACTCCCAATACAAAACTATCAAAAATGATACTTGCACTATTTGGTCTTCCACCAAATAAATCATATTTTAAATCATTAATGTGATGAAACAAACATATACACCACTCCACTAATTAATTGATAACCTTAGGAAACATAGACACCCAACACCAAACAGGTTGGGTTTTAGTAAGATATATAAATCTAAATAATCCAACAATACCTCGGGTGCATACATGCAGCCTAGCCCAGCTACCAAGCCTCCCAACAAAAGGCCACCAACGGAGAGACTTGAATTTCCAGCATCTCCACTGCACTTGCACAAAATAGCAAGTGCTTAGAATAAAGATTTCTTTCCAACATGAGAAGTAGCTATGATTCTTTTAACAGGAAAAAACAGAAACCTCAACAGGAAGTGAAAGAAGATTAACTGTTAACTGCATCAAATGTAAATGGTTCAAGTCTTGCGGCTGCAACATGTTTAAAACTTTTTCTTTCGTTTTTTGAATTAACATATCACACAAACTCATTTTTAAATTTCTTCTACTCTCATCTGCTTTCTCAGCAACCAAAAAAATACATAGCCTACAAACAACAACCCCACCCAGGTCCCAGAATTAACAGAATAAAGAAGCAATTAACAATATCCCCAAGATGCCCCTTCAAACCCAACAAATCTGTTCCCCATCTCCCAAAAAATGGTAAATTACAGCTATCACCCCAATGGTGTACCTTTAAAACAAGGAACTACTATGTGCTTTGTTTTGTGACACTTACCTTACCTCCTTAGTAGTTAGCTCCGTGAAGCATTTTTGTTACTTTAGAACTTGATGATGTGGCAAGTGCCAACATCACCTATTGGGAAGAATTGAAGGAAAAGAATGTTCTACTCTTTTACACCATTTGAATTGAGAGAAACCAAATCAGGATTTAAGGAGAAAATTCAAGAGAAATCAGAAATATGAGTGTAGAATGATCTGTTTCTTCAATTCTCATAATATGCAATGTTGCCACTTGCCACATCAATGATTCCATTTAACGGACATACTTCATACAGCTAACCACAGGGGATGTAAGTGTCACAATTCACAAATAGAGCACATGGTAGTTCCATGCTTTAACATTTGTAATTTACCCCAACAGGAAAAAAGAAAAACCCAAACAGAGGAGTATACCCCCATCCCTTTTCCTCCTCCCCACCCCTCTTCCCCATCTGGACACAGTAAACCATTGATGACCCCAAAACGGATCTTAAAGTCATGCAAAAAATATTGTCCCTGTATGCTTTAAACTTTATGTGGATCTTAAAAATATGCCACAACAAAAAATGCATCAAAATGGTTAATAGAAACATAATTTTGCCGAAGCATCAATAAACATTACAAATCTTTCCATGTTTTCAAGATCCAAAATAGGCCAAAATCAATGTGTGTGCCCACATTTGTTCATTTTGTGATTTGCATGCAATATGTGTGTGTCTGTGCTCTACAGCCCATCGGGAGTTACAATGCACTTAGATTATTGCATTTTTGGAAAAACCTTTACCCGTTAAGGATTGATAACCTTAGTAAGAAACCGGAAATAAGTCACATAAGTCAATCTGCTTCTCTGAGTTGATTTGGCAGGGGGCAGCATATAATATTCAACAATTTATTTGAGGAAACATCAAAATACCTGGGTGCCATTAAACTTTCAAAAGAAACAATGAACTATACTGTAAAAAGCCATTTGAATAATCAAAAACTGGTGAAACTTATCCATCAGATTTTGGTCTTCACCTGTGCTGGCCTTGACTTTGTGCCTGCACAATTTCTGTCATGCTTGGATTGTAAGAACGGCTTTCTAACCTCGAGTTCTGAAATTGGTTCTGCGTTTTTGACTCAGATGCCTCAAATTTCCCATACATGTTCACAGTTTCTGTCAAGGTTGGATTGTTAGAATTGCTTTTCAACCTCAAGTTCTGAAATTTGTTCTGAGTTTCTGACTGTAAGTTCACATTCCTGTGCACATGTGGATGTGTTAGGTGGGGCTGGTAGCCCCCACCATAAGAAACTGGATTGCTAAGACGTGCTCTAATTTCCTGGGATACTTGTGATCGAACAAGTGTGACAAGCAGAGAATCTTGATTCTGATCAGCTGAACTAAGCCTACGGCGGCTGATCTCAAATGCTTCAGATATCCTTGTCAACCCACTCATGCTAACAGCCCTCGCAGAATTTTCTGGCTGCTCAAAAGGATCCTCAATCTTACCGGCCATCAACAGTGCGAATAACAAAATCAGTAGCAGTGGCAGCAGTAATAATAGTATTGTTGAAATGTCAAAGTGAGAGCTGACAATAATGTACATGTGTGTAGAGAGAGAGAGAGAGAGAGAGAGAGTTACCAATATTGGATCAGTTTTCCGCGACCATCTTATATTGCTCCTTCTGCACACCCACTCTCCAGTTTTGGTACAAATTCCTTGCTCTGTGGCCTTGACACCGATGTTAGAAAACTGTCCCACCCCATCCCCCAAAAAAAAAAGAAAGAAAAAATCTCTAATCAATAGCATTAGGAAGTGCATATGATGCCATAGCAGCCATCCCTTAAGATATTGGGAAGATACCAGGCAAACTTCAACAAACTAATATAAGAAAAGGGCAGTTTCCGAGTATATAAACATCTGGTACATAATCAACATTTAAAAAAAAAATTTACAATCCAGATATATAGCGTTAATTGCATAATCAGGTTAAATATATCTTGAAATTTGATAAACACCATATAAATGTCTACAACCAAGATTCTTCGTTAAGGTAGAAAGCATGACAGAAATGATTACCTTTGCAAGGAACGAAATGAAAAGTTCAGACAAAGAACTGTGATTAACTCGTCTGAATATGTTTTTTCTGAACCTTTTTATGTTAGCAGCACAAGCTTCAGCAATATTTCTCTCTGCAACAGTTCTCAGACCTGCATGAGGTATGTTGAAATACAGGTTCCATGACTATATGCCTCCTTAGTCAACTGCTACTTTGATTCAACAGATTATTTCAATAGGTAAGTTTTTTTAGTGATAGTCTCGAGTTCTACAGACAAACATGATTAAACCAAAAAAGAAAGCGCTCAACCCAGCAATGCAAATTAAAGACAAATGGCAAAAGAGAATAGGATCCCTTGAAATAACATTCACCCACCCCCCCCTCCTTGCCCCCCACCCCCCAAAAAAAAAAGTTGTTTTAGAGAATCTGTCATGAACTCAAAATAATGCATCTATCCCACAAATCCATTACAACCAAGTTGGTCAATCCTCCAATAAATCAAAATCCTCCTATTTTTCCAGAAACCCAAAAAAGCAAGGTTGCAATCCAATATGGTGGTGGTGTGGCCCACAGCGATGTTGGGATTGTTGGGCCTGCACCCCAATTAATTTGTGTGCTGGTTAAGGGTATAGCCCACAATGGGAGGTCCAAGGAGGAATCTAGTTGGTGTCTGGTAGAGGAAGGTTATTGAACGGTGGTTGATGACTAAATGCCTGATTACTTGAGGAGGATCTCAGGTGGCCGAGGTGTCCTGGGCTGGATCACCTTTTCCCAATTCTGGTTAAGAATGTCTCTCCTTTTCTCTCATGTTTCTCTCCCCTAAAAAATATTCCAACCCCTTTTCCTTTGAATCCCTGTCCTTTTATACTATTCCATCAGTGGGATAGTAATCATGGGAAGATATTCCACCTGTGCATGAGTCTCGCCATTCACCAGGTTTAAGTGGCCCTTTGAGTTTAAGCTACTGTTCCAGCTTGTCTAATCCCACACCAGGGAGTGGGTCCACTTTGGCTCCGTTGTCACGATGATTCCCTTATAACTTGAACTAAGCATCAAGGCCCATGCTTGGCTGGCAGATTCCTTAATGGTAAGCTGATGGCTTACGCGTTAGTTCAGCTCGGACCTATTACCTGTAGGCCGGGCCAGGGATCAATAGTCCTCGACCCGAGCCCAGTATGGGCCGAACTTGGTCCACTCACATTACCATTAATTGAACTCATATTTTTCCCTATTTCATTTTCCAAGTATTTTGTTCTGCTAGGTAGATGATTTCTCTCAAACACCTTGTTTCAATTACATCATTGGCACATGTATATAATCAGTTTGATTTATCCCATCTAAATCCATTCTAGATGAAAAAGAGAGAATGATTTGGTGCCATTTTGTACTCCCAACAACCGTCACATGGGTCATATAATTAACACAATATTTATCTACAAATTCTGCTACCAAAGAACATTAAATTTAACTAAAAATTCAAATTAAATTGAGATGAGATATTTGCTTTCATAAACCTATATGATGTTTAATATAACTTCAATATCTATGTTATGACAAGACAATCTAATGCTAGATGGCTCCTCTTCGAAGTAAACTGCACCATTGAATTACCATTTAGAGCATTCACATCAGTATTTCTATTTTACACATCCATTTTTACATTAAAAACCTACTTTTTCTATTTTACACTACCACTTTTACAAAACACCCACATCAACCCATTTATTTTACAAGCTATTGCAATAAAATATTCATTCCTTTCACTTTTTTTATTATTTCCCTCACCTCACTCTTTAATATATGCGCGTTCCCTCACCTCACACTTTTTCATTTTTGCTGAACACCTCTCTCTCTCTCTCTCTCTCTGTCTCTCTTCTGCCTTCTCTCACAATTTCTCAAAAACAAAAACCCAGCCACTTCTCGGCGACCCACTTCTCGGCGACCGGCGACCCACCCAGCGACCAGCGACCCACGAAGAAGTTCACGGCCCACCCAGCGACCCACGAAGAAAACCCAGCGAACCGAAGTTCACGGCGACCCACGAGCTGAGCTCTGACAACCCGCGAACCGAGCTCCGGCGACCCACGGTCAGACGAGCACCGATCGGACAGCTCCACTTCTCAAACAAAACCCAACTCTATACCCGATCTCCAACAAAACCCAATCTCCAACAAGCACCGATCTGATCTCCGAGCAAGCACCGGTCAGATCTCCGAGCACCGATCTCCAGCGTGGGTTTGTCTGTGTTCTTTGTGTGTGGGTTTGTCTGTGTTCTTTGTGTGTGGCTGTGTTTGTGTTTGTGTGCATCTGATGAGGAGAAGAAGATGAGGAGGTGAGGTAGTTGGGCACGGAGAGAAGAGAGAGAAAAATTGGTGCGAATTTATATTAATAAAATAATAAATACATGTGCTACAGTAACCGTGTATATATACACGGTTACTGTAGCTCATGAATAAATATGGATGATTATAGCAGACTTTGGAAGCACTGATGTGGAGCAATTTTGATATAAAATGTGTAAAAATGGTAGTTATTTGTATTATACATGATTTTCCATGTACTGATGGGAATGCTCTTAGGTATCTTTTAAGAATACTAGCATTAATATTATTATCTAAGCCTTAGTTACCCTAGTACTCAGCCAAACCAATCATATGGCTTTGAAAATAGAAGAGGAAACAAAAACCCTGGTTCCATGACCTTTGGACCACACCACTAAAGTGTAAATGTGGCAGTATAAAATTTAGAAACACCAAACCCAAACATAGAGAGAAAGAAAATGATTCATATGAACCTGGGACATAGGAATATGTTCCTTAGAACCTAGACCTGATCCTGTCCCAAACAAAATAGCCTTTTAAAAAAAAACTACAATTGGCCTTGTTTTGTGCTTAAGATTAAAGATGAAAATTACCTTGAAGATCATCAGCAACATTTCCAGCGTATATATCTTTAAGAGGTGGAAAAATTGCAGGTTCACATGTCTGAAAGAAAATTAAATCTTCCTACCTCTTGTTAGAACTGAATCAGTAAATTTCAAAATGCATGGAAGCAAAGACAGGAAACCAGACCAACTCAAGAATATATATACATAAATCAAAATATGTAGGTAGGAAGAAGAACATATCCTGGCGTCTCATAACATGACAACATATTTTAATCATAAAAGGAACAAGATTGATGCAACAGTGTAATACTTTTTTTTTTAATAACATTAAGCAATCCAAGTCCAAAGCAAACATTTTGGATGCATGACATGGAGTAACAAGTAAATCTCTTCGAATTTTAACCCTTTCATAAATTATACGAGAAATAATTATAAAGAATTACCTGAAAATGGAATATCACAAGCAAACTGAGAGAGTATGAGTTGATACTCCCATTATTTGGATCATTTATGTCATGTGCCTTTGCCCATTCCTTGACCTACACAAACTAGAAACAATGCATCATATGCCAAACAATGGCAAATATCAGATTGCTACAAGAATATACCAGTAAAATCATGTCCCGAAAGCGGCCATCTATCTCACTGATCCACAAAAAGAGTTTGGACTTCATTTGGCCCTTCAAGTTATCAATTGATATATCACAAGAGAAGATCTTGTGGCTACTCTCGCATTTTAGAATTGGAACTTTTGCACGGATTAATTGCACCATTTGCCATTGACCTGCAAATCAAAAATGTTATGAAATGAAGAAAGAGGCATTGTAATGAAGAATAATCAAACAAAGAAGAACAATGTTGAACCCGTAAAAATTAAGCTTGCATTACATCATGCATTATGCTCCTATCACTTTATGTTGGGAAATAAACACCTTGGGGAACCTCCAATCGAGTAATTAATGAAACATATAGGGACACCACTTAACCTAAAAGCTTAAACTTATGAGTTTGGGGTCAAGTATGTTATATTAACCACTCACTCTTTTCATTGTTATTCAATACAGGACTTCACTTACACGTGTATACCCAGCACTTTCATAACATAAAAGTAAAACCCTAGAATCTAAATTTTCAAAGATTATTGACACCATCCATAGATTATGTGTCTATTGTCTTCACAATTTCCAAAAGTTTTTTTTTTTTTCAAACATGTATACAATAAAGACTTAAGCACGTGCATGAGGAATGAAACAAATTGATGAAAACAGACACTCAAAGAATCTCGCACATTCTTCTTTAAAAAAAAAAAGAATCTTGCACATTTTCTATTACAAACTGGAAAAATGACCTTGAATGTCTGCTGTACAACATAATTATAAACTACAGAGACACTAAACTTTCAGAACTGGTCTGCATGCTAAATAAAGTTTTACTAAATTCTGTAAGAAAAAATATCAAAAGGTGAAGATGGTACACTGACTGAAGTTTCCCAATTTGCACTTTATATAAATTACAGTTCATATCCAGCTTTATACATAATCTTCTTCTTTTTATATATATATATATATATATATATTTTTTTTTTTTTAAGATAAGTTCCAGGATTTATAAATATTTTTGGCTCATATCATTAAGTGTCCCAAATGCGAGAACATGTATTTTGAGACATGCACTGGAGACAAGCAATTACAATAAAGCAAAAATTTAAGTTAACAAACGTGCAAGAGAGATTGTCAAATTATAAGAATAATGGATTTTCTTAAACTTCTATGCCTAAGTGACAGAATACAAGCATTTGAGAGAGAGAGAGAGAGAAATGAAAAATGCTTGAACTCAAAGCAAATTACCTCTCAAAGGATTTTGCAAATCCATAAGTAATCTTTGTTTGCGGTCATTTTCAACATATGAAATATATCCACTCTCCTTGTGTAAATAGATAGAGATATCCACGTCACCCCATTTTGTGAACAGATTGGACACAAATGAACCAAATGGCTCCACTGCTGCCCCTGTTTGAGCCAGGTCATTAATTTATGTTGTTAATCATAAATTTTTTTAACTAATGGCAAGAATTATTCCTCATGTAAATGAGACATAAAAGTTCATGATGACTCAACAAATGAAATGCAAAGAAAGAAGAAACCAGAAAGAAAATTCGCTTAATCTGATGATCTTTACTATAGGTTACTTGTCTTGGATTGAGGAAAAAATAGGAAAACAATGAAGACAAATATTTATATGGTGCTAAAAACCTACAGAAGTCTTTGTAGCATGAAACATCATCTTTCCCTTTTTCCTATGGGGACCAAACCACAACAACTCTAGCCCAGCTATCCTGTATCAAGTCAGAAAAGATGGATCCCTTTATGAAATATCTCTATGCAAATGGAGATGAAGCTTCCTCACCAAGACCAACAATCAAAAGAACTTAGGTTCCAGAAAAAAAAAAAAAAAAAATGTCATCGAGACAGAATCTCAAGATAATTTGAAACTAGTTTCGTCTATTACGCAGTAGACATATAGGTTGGGAATTCAAAATATGCAACTTAAGTTCCTTGGGGACTTTCAAGATTGGGAGCTAGAAGGGGTGAGGGAGACTTTTTAGGCTCGAAGGATGAAATGCAGGTAACAATGAACTACGGAAAGCAAATAAATTATATTCTAAGGAACTATGTACATGGACAAAACTTTTATTAAAATCAGGTGCCATTGGATTCCAAGTAACTAGGCTATTCATGATCACACTAAACCCGATTCCAAATAGAGCAATTCGAAGTCTAATCAATCTAAGTAGTAAACAGTTAGAAGGTAAAATATGCAAAGCAGTGAACATATCATAACCTAAATAAACATTCTAAACATCCAATCAAATAGAAGATAATGCATTGTGGATCAAACAGAACTAACAACTAAAAACTTGAATCTAACTAAAATAAACTTGCATAAACAAGATTAAATTGAGTAACGAGATTACAAGAAAGTGCTTACAAGCATAAACACCTTCTAAGCCCTATGAACTATGAGAGAATCTCCTAAGGAACTAATATTACAAGAGAATGATATGATCTCTGTATAAGCGAGTTTGTGAGTGAAGAACGGTGTCCTTTTCTAGAGAATCAGCCCTAATTTACACTTGAGGGCCTGGTGAAAATTGACAATTGTTCCTTCCATATGTCTTTCTTTCCCTAGCTTGAAAGGCACTTGTCGCGATATTGGATGTTACTTTGTAACTTTTAAAAACTGCATCAATGCCACTTGTCTCTATTGCATACACTTTATATGGGTTGATAACTGCCATGGGATCTGCTACATTTGACCCGGGTCATTTTCCACGTACCCATAAATTTACAGGTTTATCTTCCTGTTGTGCCATTTGGAATGTCCTTAGCAAGCCAAGAAATTTCAGATTAATACAAACAAGGCGGTCTAGTGTATGATCCTATTATGAGAGTTTGAAACATGTGCATCTGCATTCTAAGTGGGGTAGCAAGGTACCTCAGAAGGTGGCTTCCTTTGTGTGGACAACAACCTTGGATAATCTTGTTAAGAGGAAGGTGGTGGTTGTTAATGAGGGTATTATGTGCAAGTGTAGTTGTGAAACAATAGAGCATCTACTTATTGTCCTATAGCTCAAGAGTTGTGGTAATTTGCATTTATAGCATTTGGAGTGATATGGGTGATGCCAAGGTGGGTGATAGACTTGATGTTTTCATAGAGATGAGTGTTTGGTTGATCAAAACTACGCTGTGTGGCAAGCTAGTCCTCATTATATAATGTAGACCATTTGAAGAGAGAGAAACCATAGGACTTTTGAAGATGAAGAGAAATCGCCTCAGGATATTAAGAGTAGTTTTATGAGAACTTTGTTTGAATATCACACTATGATTGAGGGAGTTACATGTAACTATCTAGGTTTTTTTTTGAACCATATGGCTGTCCATTTGTAATTTTTTATTGAAGCTCGTCATTATGAGTGCTCCTTTCTTATAATAAAATATCTTATTTATTGAAAAATAAAAAGTTCTAAGAGCCAGGAGAAGAAGGTGCTTATTTTTCCAAATGAAAAGAAAAGTCATTTAATTATTAGTCGCATAAAACCAATCACTCATGCTCAAAAAACCCTCCAATTTACCACGCCACCTGCAGAACTATATTGCCAGCTCCTTCTTCACATTCTAAAAGACCCAACCGAGTATCCAATAGATATGTGCCAAACGGTATGTGCTCATGTAAATATTAGTGAATTCAAAACTACAGCATTTCAACATCTTAAAGAAAACCATGGCCACTAGGTTAAATTTTATCAAAAAGACCCTCCAATGTACCATGGCCAGTGATGATATAGATTATAGAGTCATCTCAGAGCAAATCAGATAGGTTAAATTTTATCAAATGCTCCTACTTGAGCATATAGAATGGAATCCTTCCATTACCACCAACTTATATCTTCAATTGCAAATCATGGAAGTTTTACAGATTTAAAGTATATAAATAAAAAAAAAATTTAAAAATTCTTTTGACAGAACCATGAAAGTACAAATTACCTCTCAAACTTTGCACAGATTCAACGACTTCTTGTAGTTCATTAATGACTTGAGCCCGTGTCGCCAAATCCTCCTGCTTAGGCTTGAGCACTTCGAGTATTTCCACGAGTATATGCTCCAATGTACTATTGGCACACCATTTCTGTGTAAAATTCCTGGTTAAAATGATGCCCATATACATATTCTGCATCCTCTAACCTCTAACCTAATTAACATCAGTTTTGTTTCACTAATATAGAGGGGAAATCACATTTGCCTTCTCTAACATATAGGGGAATAAATTACATTTACTTGCAAAGAGGTTCAAACAATTGTGACAGTTTTAATGGGTAATAGTCTTCCATAATCAACCTGAATCCATAACTAAAAGAAAATCAAAATGGATTAAAAGATTCAAAACACTTTTTCCAGTACTAATCACACAATAGTAGTAATAATTTATATGGCAATTTCAACAAAATATTTTCCGACATTCAAGCTACAACTTTTATCTGAATTCACTACAGCTCCATTAGGGGCATCATCTCCACAAAGCTGAGCAGAAACACCATCTATGGCAGAATTCAACTGCAAATGCTTCTCAGTTTTCTGGTTCATGTATTCACGAATCACACGACCAATGCAGTATCAATGCATTGTAAGCATCATAAATGACACAACTAAAACAATATCAATCACAGTTAAAAGACACTGAAAATAAAAAGTTAACATAAACTATTGCAAAGTGTTTACTTTTCTTGGAGGTTCCAATGCAGCAAAGATACAAATCCAAAAGCTTATTCATGCACAATGAATCATACAACTCAAGCCTAGCCCAGGCCCTAGAATGTGTTGCCTAACAACCTAAGAGAGAGAATTATACATTTCTTTTATTCTTGTTTTTCTAATGAAACCAACCATGGGTAGTCCTCTTGTTTAACTAAAAAACTATACTTTCAAACACCAAACACATTAACAAGCATGCAGACACTGATAATGAGCAACTTTTAAGGATTGCAAATGTAGAAACAGGTTCTCACATCTGAATCATCATAAGAATCATCAAAAAACTTCCTCCTCAGATCGCTAGCTGCCTTGCTTAACTGCAAAAAGAAAAATCTGGATATATCAGTTCGTGTCATCAGAACTTTGGCCAAATATATTAGTGAAAAAAAAAATGCCTCTGAGCTGCTGCTTGGATAAGCAGTATATAAACGACATCATAGCCGAAAAGTGAACTTCTAGCAAGGTCCAATCCATTAATTACTGATGCATCACATGCTTAATTGGACCAAATAACTATATACATTAACCCATCTTCTGAAAGTAAAACTTAAGTGAAAAATCTTAACCCTATAGGCTCAAAAATAAGATTAGTAACATCAATGTGTCAAAAAACATATACACCACTCTACTTAATTCGAACCTAATGGAAACACAGACACCCAATACTCCCAATACGAAATCAACAAATATACTCGCACTATTTGGTCTTCCACCAAATAAATCATATTTTAAATCACATAAATTGATAACCTTAGGAAACATAGACAACCAACACCAAATAGGTTGGGTTTTAGTAAGATATATAACGCTAAATAATCCAACAATACCTCGGGTGCATACATGTAGCCCAGTGTCCCAGCTGCCAAGCCTCCCAACAAAAGGCCACCAACTAAGACACTTGATGTTCCAGTATCTCCGCTGCACTTGCACAAAATAGAAAGTGATTAGAAAAAAGATATCTTTCCAAAATGAGAAGTAGCTAAGATTCTTCTAACAGGAAAAAACAAAAACCTCAACAGGAAGTGGAAGAAGATTAACTGTTAACTGCATCAAATGTAAGTGTTGCAGCTGGCAACGTGTTTAAATCTTTTTCTTTTGTTTTTTAAATTAACATATAACACAGAAACTCATTTTTAAATTTCTTCTCCTTTCATCTACTTTCTCAGCAACCAAACAAATAAATAGCCTACAAACAACAACCACCCAGATCCCAGAATCAACAGAATAAAGAAGCAATTAACAATATTCCCTAGATGCCCCCTTCAAACCCAACAAATCTGTTCCCCATCTCCAAAAAAATAATTAAATTAGAGGTATCACCCTGATGGTATACTTTTAAAACAAGGAACTACTATGTGCTTTATTTTGTGACACTTACCTTACCTCCTTAGTAGTTAGCTCCGTGAAGCATTTTTGCTACCTCAGAATTTGATGATGTGGCAAGTGTCTACATCATTTATTGGGAAGAATTGAAGGAAAAGAATGTTCTACCCTTTTACACCGTTTGAATGGAGAGAAACCAAATAAGGATTGAAGGAGAAAATTTGAGAGAAATCAGAAATATGAGCCTAGAACGATCTGTTTCTTCAATTCTCGTAATAAGCAATGTTGCCACATCAATGATTCCTTTTAACGGACATACCTAATACAGCTAACCAGAACGGATGTAAGTGTCACAATTCACAAATAGAGCACATGGTAGTTCCATGTTAACATTTGTAATTTACCCCAACGAAAAAAAGAAGAAGAAAAATCCAAAAAAAGGACTATACCCCCATCCCTTTTCCTCCTCCCCCCCCCCCACCTGAACACAGTAAACCATTCATGCCCCCAAAAACAGATCTTCAAGTCATGCAGAAATGTCCCTGTATGCTTTAAACTTTATGTGGATCTTAAAAATATGCCACAACAAAAAATGCATCAAAATGGTTAACATAAACATAATTTTGTCAAAGCATCAATAATCATTACAAATCTTTCCATGTTTTCAAGATCCAAAATAGGCCAAAATCAATGTGGGTGCCCACATTTGCCCATTTTGAGATTTGCGTATCAATATGTGTGTGCCTGTGTTCCACAGCCCATCGGGAGTTACAATGCACTTAGATCGTTGCAATTTTAGAAAAACCTTTACTAGTTAAGGGTTGATAACCTCAGTAAGAAACTGTAAATAAATCACATAAGTCAATCTGCTTCTCTGAGTTGATTTTGCAGGGGCAAGCATATAATATTCAACAAATTTATTCTGGAAAATATCAAAATACCTGGGCGCCATTAAACTTTCAAAAGAAATAACAAACTATACTGTAAAAAGCCATTTGAATAATCAAAAACTGGTGAAACCTTTCCATTAGATTTCGGTCTTCACCTGTGCTGGCTTTGATTGTGACATGCTCTAATTTCCTGGGATACTTCTGGTCGAACAAGTGTGGCAAGCAGAGAATCTAGATTCTGATCTGCTGAAATAACCCTACTCATCTCAAATGCTTCAGATATCCTAGTCAATCCACTCCTGCTAACAGCCCTTGCAGAATTTTCATTTTGCTCAAAAGGATCCTCAATCTAACCGGCCATCAACAATGCCAATAACAAAATCAGTAGCAGTGGCAGCAGTAATAATTGTACTGTTGAAGTGTCAAAGTGAGAGCTGACAATAATGTGCATGTGTGTAGAGAAAGAGAGAAAGAGAGTTACCAATATCGCATCAGCATTTTCTGACCATCTTATTCTGCTCTCACACTTTCCTGTATAGGTACGAATTCCTAACTTTGAGGCCTTGAATTCTTTGTCAGAAAACTGCACCCCACCCACCAAAAAAGAAAAAAAAAAGAAAAAACCTCGAACCAATAGCATTAGGTAGTACATATGATGCCATAGCAACCATCCCTTAAGATATGGGGAAGATAGCAGGCAAATTTCAACAAACTATTATAAGAAAAGGGCAGTATATAAACATCTGGTACATAATCAAATTTTAAAATAAATTTACAATCCACATATATAGTGTTAATCACATAATTCACAGGTCAAATATATCTTGAAATTTGATGAACACCATATAAATGTCTACAACCAAGATTATTTATTAAGGTACAAAGCATGACAGAAATGATTACCTTTGCAAGGAATGAAATGAAAATTTCAGACAAAGAACTGTGATTAACTCGTCTGGATTTCTCTTGTCTGAACCTTCTTATGTTAGCAGCACATGCTTCAGCAATATTGCTCTCTGTTCTCAGACCTGCATGAGGCATGTTTAAATACAGGTTCCAGGACTATATGCCTCCTTAGTCAACTGCTATTTTGATTCAACAGATAATTTAGATAGGTAAGTTTTTTTAGTGATAGTCTCGAGTTCTGCAGACAAACATGATTAACCCAAAAACGAAAGCGCTCAACCCAGCAATGCAAATCAAAGAAGAGAATAGGATCCCTTGAAATAACATTCACCCCCCCGCCCCCCCCCCCCAAAAAAAAAAAAAAAAAAATTGTTTTAGAGAACCTGTCATGTACTCAATATAATGCATCTATCCCACACATCTATTACAACCAAGTTGGTAAATCGTCCAATAAATCAAAATCTTCCTATTTTGGATTAAGAGCTATGTCACTATAACTTCCAGAAACCACAAAAAAGAATGGTTGCAATCCAATACCATTAATTGAACTCATATTTTTACCTCTTTCATTTTCCTAATGTTTTGTTCTGCTAAGTAGATGATTTCCCTCAAACACTATGTTTCAATTACATCTTTGGCACATGTAGATAATCAGTTTGATATATGCTGTCTACATATATTCTAGAAGAAAGAATGAACATTGGTTAATCAGTGTTTTCATTAATTTCTCATGATTTGGTGCCATTCTGTACTCCCAACAACCGTCACATGGGTCATATGGTTAACACAATCTTTACAACTACATATTTTGTTACCAAAGTACACTAAATTTAACTAAAAATTCAAATTCAATAGAGATGAGATTTATGACAAGAAAATCTAATGCTAGATGGCTCCTCTTCCAAGTAAATTGCACCCTTGAATTACTATTTGCCTCTCTTTCAAGAATACTAGCATTATTATTATTATTATTATTATCATCTAAGCCTCAGTTACCCTAGTATTCTGCCAAACCAACCATATGGCTTTGATAATAGAAGAGGAAACAAATACCCCGGTTCCATGACCTTTGGACCACACCACTAAAGTGTAAATGTGATGGTATAAAATTTAGAAACACCAAACCCAAACATAGAGAGAAAGAACATGATTCATATGAACCTAGGACATAGGAATATTTTCCTTAGAACCTAGTTGACCTGATCCTGTGTCATGTCTTTAGACAATGCTCCTATAAGTGTGAGGCAAACAAAATAGTCTTTTAAAAGACAAAAAAAAAAAAAAAAAAAAAAACTACTGCAAATTGGCATTCTAAATCACCCCCTAATAAATTAACCAGCATACAAAATAGAAAAGAAATTAATATTTTTGGAGAAAAGAGTACAACTCAGCTTATGTCTCAACCACTGTAAGAATCCAAAACAACATAGATGTTTTGTGCTTAAGATTAAAGATGAAAATTACCTTGAAGATCATCAACAACATTTCCTGCATATATATCTTTAAGAGGTGGAAAAATTGCAGGCTCGCATGTCTGAAAGAAAACAGTGAGAAAGAAAATTAAATCTTCCTACCACTTTTCAGAATTGAATCAGTAAATTTCAAAATGCATGGAAGCAAAGACAAGAAACCAAACTAAATCAAGAATATATATACATAAATCAAAATATGTAGGTAGGAAGAAGAACATATCCTGGCATCTCATAACATGACAACATATTTTAATCATAAAAGGAACAAGCAGTATAATACTCCTTTTTTTTAATTAGCATTAAGCAAACCAAGTCCAAAGCAAACATCTTGTATGCATGACATGGAGCAGCAAGTAAATCTCTTCAAATTTTAACCCTTCTATAATTTATTGAGAAATAATTATAAGGAATTACCTGAAAATGGAATATCACAAGCAAAGTAAGAGAGTATGAATTGAAAGTCCCACTCATTGAAGTTGCATCATTTATCTCATGTGCTTTCGCCCATTCCTTGACCTACACATACTTGAAAGAATGCATCAAATACCATAACTTATCCCACAACAGCAAGTATCAGATTGCCACAAGAACATACTAGTAAAACCATGTCACGAAAGCGCCCATCTATCTCACTGATCCTCAAAAGGAGTTTGGACTTTATTTGGCCTATCAAGTTATCAATTGATATATCACAAGAGAAGATATTGTCGCTACTCTCGCATTTTAGAATTGGAACTCTTGCAGGGATTAATCGCACCATCTGCCATTGACCTGCAGATCAAAACTGTTATGAAATGAAGAAAGAGGCATCGTAATGATGAATAATCAAATGAAGAAGAACAATATTGAACCCGTAAAAATTAAGTAAGCTTGCATTACATCATGCATTATGCTCCTTTCGCTTTTTGTTGGGGAGTAAACACCTTGGGAAACCTCCAATTAAGTAATTAATATAACATATAGGGATGCCTCTCAACCCCAAAGCTTAAACTTATGAGTTTAGGCCTAACTGTTATATTAACCACTCACTCTTCTTATTATTATTCAATGTGAGACTTCACTCACAGGTGTATACCCAACACTTTCATAGTAAAAAGGTAAAACTGAATTTAAAACTTCAAAGAAAACTTCTAGAGTTTGAAAAGGCAATACAAATAGAGAAGGCCAATTTGATTAAGCATACATAAACCCAGGGGTCTAAATTTTCAAAGATTATAAAGAGACCACTCTGACACCATCCACAGATTGAGTCCTTGTGTTCACAATTTCCAAAAGGAGTTTCTTTTTCAAAGATGGATACAATAAAGACATAAGAACGTGCATGAGGATTGAGGAATGAAATAAATTTTTTTAAAAAAATAAGAAAGTTCATTATTAATGCTGTTAGTTTACTATTTACGGTTGCAATGTCCAATATAATGGAATGATATATTTCCGAATGTCATATAACAGCCACTCATAGAATCTTGCACATATTTCTTTTCAAAAAAGAATCGAGCACATTTTCAATTAAAAACTGGAAAACGGCCATGAGTGTCTGCTGTATAACATAATTACAAACTACAAAGACACTAAACTTTCAGAACTGGCCTGCACACTAAATAAAGCTTTACTAAATTCTAGAAGAAAAATATCAAAAGGTGAAGATGCTGGACTGATTGAAGTTTCCCAATTTGCAGTTTATATAAATTAAAGACTTTACAGTTCATGTCTGGCTTTATGCATGCATACACACACGCATACATACATACATATATAAATATATATATATATATATTGTTTAAGATAAGTTCTAGGATTCATAAATACTTTTGGTCCATATCATTAAATGTCCCAATTGCAAGAACATGCTTTTCAAGATATGCACTAGAAACAATCAATTACAATAAAGCAATAACAAAAGTTAACAAACGGGTGAGAGAGATTGTAGAATATAAGAACCGTGGATTTTCTAAAACTTCTATGCCTAAGTGACAGAATACAAGCATCCAAGAGAGAGAGAAGGAAAAAAAATGCTCAAACTCAAAGTAAATTACCTGTCAAATGTTTTTTCAATTCTCCAAGTAGTTTTATTTTGCTCTGATATTCAACATGTGAAATACATCCACCCTTGGTTAAATTGATGGAAATATCCACGTCACCCCATTTTGTGAACAGATTGGACAAAGATGACCCAAATGACTCCACTGCTGCACCTGTTTGAGCCAGGACATTAATTTATGTTGTTAATAATAATAAAAAATAACTAATGGCAAGCATTATTCCTCATGTAAATAAGACATAAAAATTCATGATGACTGAACAAATGAAATGCAGAGAAAAAAAAACCAGAAAGAAAATTTACATAATCTGATGATCTTTACTATAGGTTACTTCTCTCGGATTGAGGAAACAAAAAGAAAACAATAAGGACAGATATTTATGTGGTGCTAAAAACCTAAAGAAGTCATTGTAGAATGAAACTTCCTCTTTTCCTTTTTTGTTGGGTTAAGATAGTTTGACCCGGTTAATTAATTCAATTTACCTAAGTTGATTAATTAGGTTCAATTGCATGCAAATCGTGGAGGCACCAACAAATTACCAAATAAACTAATATGCAGTGGAAAATAAATTAACACGTGATTTGTTGACAAATGAGGAAAACCTCTTGAAAGGCAAAAACTTCACCGAGTGATTTTAAGGTTACCACTCTAAAGAATCCACTAATCAATAATCAAGTGGTTACAAGTATAAGGAATTTTACCACTACCCTGGCCTATCCCAAAATAGCAACTTACAATTGAACATTCGCTTCAATATCCAATTGAACTTGATTTTGTAATAGTCTTCTTTCCCTTGATGCACAAATCTCGAATCTGTGACTAATCCTTTGCACGGATTTCAATACGTGACTAACTCCAGCAACTTGAATGATGTTGTTGGCTGCAAAATTCTTCACTTCATCAATAATGAAGATCAAGAAGCAATTGGTTCCAAAATCCTATGATACATAAACGCAGTAGCTTCTCACAGAGAAAATAAATCTCTTTGTCTTTGTATCCGTATGTGACGGCTCTTAAAATAAGCCTTATATATGTCTAGGTTGTGAGAAAAGAAACCCTACACAAATACATAAGCTTGGGCCGAATTCCAAACCTAGAAATTATGAAATCGTAATTCTCGATAGATCAAGGATGTGTCAAGCCATCTATCAAGTTTCGTATTAAGTCTCAATAGCAGTCATCTGTCAAGCTATCTATCGAGACTTAATGAACAACTTTTCTTCACTTGTTTCTTGGACCAATTTTCATGTCTTTTAATACGAACACTTGATATGCTTAAACAACATATTTCTTGATGTATTAAACCCAACTTAGATCTATCAAATTATAAGTAAAGTGTATTTTGTCAAAGAATTAGCCAATTACATAAAATATGACCCTAACACTTTTTTCTATGGGGACCAAACTACAACAACTCTAGCCCAGCCATCTCGTATCACGTTAGAAAAGATGGATCCCCTTTAAGGAATTCCTATCTCTATGCACATGGAGATGAAGCTTCCTCACTAAGACCAACATTCAAAAGAACTCAGGTTCAAATAAAAAAAAAATGTCATCGAGACAGAATTTCAAGATAATTTGAAACAAGGTTTGTTTATAACATAGTAGACATAGGTCAGGAATTCTAAATATGCAACTTAAGTTCCTCAGGGACTTTCAAGATTGGGAGCGAGAAGGGGTGAAGGATAAAAAGATTGCTTAATTTGGACTCCAAATGGGAAAAGGGTGTATTTGAGAGTATTTTAACTTTGACCTATTCAAAGTGATAATATGTGGTTTGATGCCTATTTCCAAGTTTAGAATTGATTACATTTGAAGTGGGATGGATTATTTGACTTCATGTTTAAAGGGGAATGGTTCGGCATTGCCTCAATTAAGAACACTTTTTATGCTTGAAGGATGAAATGCAGGTAACAATGAACTAAAGAAAGCAAATAAATTATAATCTAAGGAACTATGTACAAGGACAAAACTTTTAGTAAAATCAGATGCCACTGGATTCCAAGTAACTAGGTTATTCATGATCACACTAAACCTGATTCCAAATAAAGCAATTCAAAGCCTAATTAATCTAAGCAGTAAACAGTTTGATGATAAAATATGCAGAACAGTGAACATATCATAGTCTAAGTAAACATTATAAACATCCAATCAAATCAAAGAAAATGCATTATGGATCAAACAGAACTGACAACTAAAAAATTGAATCAAACTAAAAAAAACTTGCATAAACAAGATTAAATTGAGTAACAAGATTACAAGAAAGCATTTACAAGCATGAACAACTTCTAAGCCCTATGAACTACGAGAGAATCTCCTAAGGAACTAATATTACAAGGAATGATATGGTCTCTGTATAAGCAAGTTTGTCAGTGAATAATGGTGTCCTTTTGTAGAGAATCAGCCCTCATTTATACTTGAGGCTTGATGAAAATTGACAGTTGTTCCTTCCAAGTGTCTTTCTTTCCCTGGGCTTGAAAAACACTTGTCGCAATATTGGATGCTACTTTGTAACTTATAAAAACTGCATCTATGCCACTTGCCTCTATTTCATACACTTTATATAGGTCAATAACTGCCATGGGATCTGCTACATTTGCCCCCATGTCATTTTCCATGTACCCGTGCCTTCACAGGTTCAATTTTCCTGTTGTGCCGCTTGGAATGTCCTTAGCAAGCCAGGAAATTTTGGATTAATAGCAACAAGGAGGTCTAGTGTATGATCCTATTATGAGAGTTTGAGACATGTGCATCTGCATTCCCTTGGAAAGGTGTGTGGGGGTAGCAAGGTACCTCATAAGGTGGCTTTCTTTGGTGGACAACAACCTGGGATAATCATGTTAATGAGTGTATAATGTGCAAGTGTAGTTGTGGTACTTTGCATTTATAGCATTTGGAGTGATATGGGTGATGCTAAGGTGGGTGATAGACTTGATGTTTTCATTGAGACGAGCGTTTGGTTGATGAAATATGGCTGTGTGGCAAGCTAGTCCTCATTATATTATGTGGACCATTTGGAGAGAGAGAAACAATAGGACTTTTGAAGATGAAGAGAAATTGACGCAGGATATTAAGAGTAGTTTTATGAGAACTTTGTTTGAATGTCACAGTATGATTGAGGGGGTTTCATGTAACTATTTAGTTGATTTTTTGGGCCATATGGCTGTCCATTTGTAATTTTTTTAACAAAGCTCGTCATCATGAGCTCTCCTTTCATATAATAAAATATCTTATTTATTGAAAATAAAAAGTTCGAAGAGCCAAGAGAAGAAGTTGCTTAATTTTCATAATAAAAAGAAAAGTCATTTAATTATTAGTCTTATAAAACCAATCACTCATGCTTGAAAAACCCTCCAATGTGCCATGCCACCTGAAGAACTATATTGCCAGCTGCCAGCTTCCTCTTCACATTCTAAGACCTAACCAAGTATCCAATAGATATGGGCCAAATGGTATGTGCTAGTGTAAATATTAGTGAATTCAAAACTATAGCATTTCAACATCATAAAGAAAACCATGGCCACTAGGTTAAATTTGATCAAAAATCCCTCCAATGTACCATGGCCAGTGATGATATATGGTCATCTCAGAGCAAATACCATAGGTTAAATTTTATCAAATGCTCCCCCCGCTCTCTACACAAAGCCCACAATCCAAACAGGTTGAACAGCAGCCATGATTCTTTGGCATGCTTTCTTACTAAATATATATCGATCATAGATCAATTAATGGCAACTAGAACACACCTTAAATGCCACCTAACAGCCCATTGAATCGGAAATGTTTTTTACAAGTCAACTATATGTTTTTTCATAGTATGAAAGTCGACCAGTATCACAATTCCAGAGATCAAAAAGCTTCCCTTTTTTAACATGAGTGGTGAACCCTTCCAATGGATGGATCTGTGCATAAATTTTTATGGGATATAGAATGGAATCCTTCCATTCCCACCAACTTATATCTTCAATTGCAAATCATGGAAGTTTTACTGATTTTAATTATAAAATAAAATAAAATAAAAAAAAATTCTTTTGACAGAACCATAAAGTACAAATTACCTCTCAAACTTGGCACAGATTCAACAACTCTTCGTAGTTCATTAATGACTTGAGCCCGTGTCGCCAAATCCTCCTGCTTGGGCTTGAGCACTTCAAGTATTTCCTCGAGTATATGCCCCAATGTACTATTGGCACTCATTCTTATTTCTGAAAAAACATTAGCGATGCAGATCAATGTGTCAAAATTCAAGTGCATTAATGGCAAATAACACAAGGTAGAAACCGTTAAAGACACACCTGAAAATGGTAACACCTTATTCCAATATGAAGAATTTCATCAAAACAAAGACCCAAAGTCCCTTGGTGCCAACCATAAATTAAGCTTTGAGTATTGCTCATAAAGTTAAGATGTTAGTCGTATATCTCTTTGTCACTATAGCAAAGTTCATTGCATCTAACATATACTTTAGATTTATAGAATGAAAAATAACATTACACATAGATTTGGGGATGATCATACTAAGTCTGATCATGTAAAATATATACTGAGGACAAATGAACTAACAAGAATTTTTACGCAAGGACCCCTATTTCCTCATTTTCAATTCATCAACTAAAAACACATTACTTAAAAACCCATAAACAAATCAAATAAAATAACTGTACCAAAAAAAAGGAAACAAAACAAAACCCCACATCAAAAAATTGCTTATTCATATCAAAAGTCATTAAACTAACAACAAATAGATGTACAAATCTTTCAGATTGTTATATACACCAGAGCAAAAATATATATACTATATCAGAATCATCATCAACAAAACCATTACCTGAAAGCTTGACTAAGACTTTTTTCTACCACCTTTACTAGGAATAGGTCTAGGACTCCCAACGAATCCTAAGCGACGCTATCAGATTGCCTTTTATAAGGCAAACCAAGTTGAGAACTTTATTTACAATAATATATTAGTACAATATACATACCATGATATAGTTGTAGAGTGTATAGTAGAAGGGCTTTGCTGAGTGAGAGGGGCTTTTTTTTCCAGATTTTGTGGGACCTTTAACGAGGTAAGGAAAAGGAAAAGGTGGGTAACAAAGAAGAATACTTGTTGGGTTGTCCGCACTCTCCTCCTCAGTCATTGGTGGACTTGAAAATAATGACTTTGATCAAACAAAGACTTCGATTTTGATGATGGTAGGAGACTTGGGAGTGAAGTCTTGGTCTTCACCACGACACCACCCCTCATTCTCATTGTACTAACCTTGCCTTTTCTTTTGCATGGCATTTGATAATAATGTCGGTGCAGAATCAAGTAGCCAGTAGCTACTTGCCATGCCTATTTCCCTTTCTTTCATTTTATTTTATTTTTTTATTTTTTTATTTTTTTTTTACAAGATAGAAATTCTATTCTAACTTAATTTAAGTGTATATGTACATGAAGTTATTTAGAGATTTGAATCCCAGCTCTTACCTCCCACACTCCACAAATACTTATACTTGTGGAGTAACCATCACTTCAAAGATGTGCAGAGGTCCCTTTCCTCTATTAGTACTCCTCAGTCCGCGCACTCTAAGGCTCCGTTTGGGAGTTCATAAGGGAATGAAATTGAATGGAATGGAATGATCATAAGGAAATGGAAAGGAATGGAAATGAAATAGAATGAAATGTATTTAAGTAAGAGAAATGAATGGAAAAGAATAGAATGAAATTAAGTAACCTTGATTGGATGTTTTAAAATAAAGGAATGGAAAGGAATGAAAATGAATGAAATGTAAGTAATCTTGTTTGGGAGTAATATGGAGGGAATTGAATGGAATCATTTTATGACAATATTACTATTAGACCCCTATTTTAAAATAAAGAGTTGAATATATAGGGGTATTTTGAGAGTTTTAGTAAAAAAATCATTAAATCTAATTTTATTCCCTCCCATTTCTCCCAATTTCGGGGAGAATGAAAATTTGAGGTTTTAAGAGAATAGAGAAGAATGAGTGTTTCCTCCTACCCATTGTATTCCCTCCCATTTAAACTCCTAAACAAGGGAATGAAAAAATATTCTAAAATGATTATTTTCATTCCTTTTCATTTCATTCTATTCCCTCCTTCCAAACGAGGCCTTAAGGTGTGTTTGTTTGGAAGTGAAATAAGGTGAATGGAAAACTTTAGAGAGAAAATGGGAAGGAAAATTTTTTTGAGTGTGTTTGGTTAGATAAAGAGGAAGGAAAATAAATGGTGGGGCCCAGGTGTTTTCTCCAAACCCACCAAAAAGTTTTCTCTCCAAAATTAAGAAAAAACTGAAGAAAGAAAATGGGGCTACTTAATGGACAAAAATGTTCATGACCAATTTTTTATTTTTTGCTCGGCACGTTGCCTCTCTCTGCTTTTTTTTTTCCTTTCTTTTTTTTTTTTCTTTTCTTTCCAGGACGACTGAACTTTGCTTTTTCTTTTTTTTCTTTTTTTATTAATTTTTTGATTTCCTTGGGGTTGTGGGCATTGTGGCTATGGGTGGGCACGTTACCAATTTTTTTTTTTTTTTTTAATTTTTTAATTTTTTTTATGTGATAGTTGTTTTGTTTTGTTTTTTATTTTTATTTTTTTGTTTAACTAGACATGATTTTTTTTGGAACATGATTTTTATTTTTTAATAAATTGGGTGATTGCTTTTTTTTTTAGTTGTTTGTCACTTTTGTGTTTTAATTGGTCATTATTTTTTAACAAGAGTGTATGAGTAAATTTATACAAACTCATTGTTTTCATCCCTCCATTTTTTCACTCTCAACCAAACAAAAAGAAGAGAAATTAAAATCTTTTCTATCCTTCCACTTTTCCATCCTCCCACCATTTTTTATCCTCCAACTTTTTCACCCCTCCAAGCAAACGGACCCTAAAGAAAAACAGAGACGTGGGAATATGAAGAAGAATTTTCCTATTCCTAGTAAAACAGACACTTATCATTTAATGCTTTTTTTTTTTTTTTTGGTTGGGACACATGATTTCACGTTTATTACTGTCTATAGAAGTGTGGGAATGAATACAGTCACTATCTCCAAGAGGCTAAACTGTCATAGTGCCACCTTCTTTAATTTACAACTGAGACTTCTAGGATCAAATCTTCACTCTCCCCACTAAATAAATAAATCAAAATACCATCACATGTCAAAGAGAAAACTGCCAGTTGTACATATAATATCAGTAGACTCGTCAAGACATCAAAGGTTTAAGTGTTTATTTGGGACCGTAGTTTCGGATAACTTATTTGCATATATAATTTTTTTAAAATATTCTAAAAAAAAAAAGCTAAAAGGTAAATTATTTTTTAAGAAAGTTTTGTTAAATTAAAAATATATATAATATATATATATATATATATTATATATGCTAGTTTTGTTGATTTCTTTTTTTCTTTTCTTTTCTTTTATTTTTTATTTTTTTATTATAAAAGAAAGCTATTTTTTAGCGTCGGCTAGGTCAAATGCCGCGCTATCTCTGGCCCTTGTCATCTCCACCAGGTCCTCCCTCGTCTTCTTGAGATTAGCCTCAAATTTCTTAATAGTATTTATGGCCTCCAAGTACTTGTCGCGCTCTTGGTCCAGGGCTCTACTCTGATTATCGGCTTCCTCTTCCAGCCTGAAAGTAGCATGGACAGCCTGCAAATCAAAACAAATAAATCATAAGCCGGGAGCTAAGAAATAAAATCCAATAAAGGCGCAAGTATCAAAAGTCTTACCATGCCCAGATACCTCTTGAGGTTGAGGGTAACTTCCTGCCTCTTCAAGCCCCCCAGTTCGGCCATGTCGGTGGGGAGAAGTAGGGACCTCTCCAGGGCGTCAGCCACACGAGCACCCTCGCCCCCTCGAAAGTCCCTAAGGGTGGCGTCATCCATCAAAGGCTTCCCATGAAGCATGGCGGCAGGTAGCCACGCTTGGGGTTCGGGCTGCTAGACGACCTCCTTTCCCTTGCCCTGACCGCCGATCCTCAGCTGCTTGGAAGGTTGGCGGACTTCATCTTCCTCGTGGGAGGAGCGAGATCTCTCCTCCCCCCCCCCCCCCCACACCGGGTCTTTACCCTTGGAAGACCTCTTCCTCTTCGGATCAGCGGGTTCATGCCGAGGGTTCGAAATCGGGGGAATGGAAGACGACTTGGCCTGCGCGGGCAATGACTTGGGTGGGGAAGGAGGAAGCTTGGGAGAAGGGGGAGGAGACTCGGGTTGTGACTTCTCCGGCATGTCCTTCCCCGGTTGGCCCTCAAGCAGGTCGAACAGGCTGGTTTGGGGTCGTCTCTTGAAGCCCATCTCAGCTGGGGCACTAGTCCTCAATGACAGAAGGTCTTCCTCGGATAAATGGGGGTCACCCAAGTCACCAGGGGGGTCCTCAAGCAGATGGACGGGGTCGAATGCTCCAAATTCGTCCTCGGACGTACTCAGATCAACTACTTCTTCCTCGCTCTCTGAACTTCCTCCTTCGACCTCCGCGGCTTGATGGGAAGAGGAAGAGGCTGCCGACGAGACACCCTTTGTGATGAAGGATCCTTCAGAAAACGAGAACCCTCGTTCCACCACGGTGATTTGGCGAAGCCTCAGGTCCTTGGCTCTGATCACGTATCTGGGAGCCGAGAAGGACTTCTGGATCGGCTTGTATTCGAGAATCTTATGGGCGGCTCTAACCTGGTCGCCAGCCTCGTTCACAAAGACCTTCACCCTGAGTACAGCTTCTAAGTCCCCTTTGTTGACCAAATAGAAGTGTCGCTCAAAGGCGTGTGGATCTGTAACAGAAAAAGTTAGTTCTTATTAGCAACCAAGCAATGCGAACTATGAAAACTTAACTGATCAACCCTCCCATATTTCGAATACCCTACCTGGCTCCCCCTCCACAGTCGGGCAGTAAAGGCCATCGTGCCACTCCCCCGACACGATGAGAAAATCCTTATCTAGCCCTTTGCTGGACTCGAGAAGACACTGGATGAGTCTAACTCTATCATCCCTCGTCTTCATGTAGTAGGACTTGCCCTTTAGGTGCTGGAGGTTGTAGCACCAATTCACATCGTGATGGGTTAATCTCAGACCCATCTTCTCGTTTAAGGCATCCACATAGCCCAGGATCCTGAGCACGTTAGTAGCGCACTAGGTAGGGGCTAATCAAAAGTGCCTAAGGTAGTTCCTCATCACTGGCCCCATAGGGATCCTCATACCACCTTCAAGGAAGGCGATTATAGGAATCACTACCTCACCAACTTCTCTCTTTATATACCACTCCCCTTCCTCGCAATACCTCAAACCCACGTTACTGGGTATCCTATGAGTGGCGATGAACTCCTCCATCGCCTCCTCAGACTCAACTAACTTCTTAAACCTACCCATCTGGAAGAACGGCTAAGAGACTCAGAGAAGAGCGAAAGGACGAGAGATATGGGGGAAAAGAAAGTCAGAAAGGGTAAAGCACAAGACAGGGCAAGAAGAAAACTTACAGAAATAAGGGAGGGCGTTCAGAGCACTCTTTTTTAGGCTGCGAGGAGATGCGAGTTGAGTTGGAGACTTGACCGGATTCAGGGTGCGTATAGGAGACCTCTTGAATGCGAAAGTAGATAGACGAATCGGTGCAAGCGGGTACGTGCCCCCTCACCAAAGACAACTGTGCAAGGCTTCCCGCCCATAATGGCGAAAAATTCTCACCGTCGGATCACCATCACACCGTTGAACGTGGGGGGTATGGAGTCGCCAAAATTTAATGCAGGTGCGTGCCGCATATCGAAGCACCAGAAACGTGCATCAGATAGGTGAAAAAACTCTAAATGCTAACTTAGGACCAGACCGGACAAACCACGACAGAGGCCCGAGGATATCAAAATCCTCCCCCCCGCCCGAGGACCCAGACAGCAGGATTTTGAGGGGCTATTGTGGGGCCAGAGGATTCGGTATCCCCAGCCCATTTCATATCAAGCCCAAGGCCCATGCCGAGGATGAGGAAACACCCGAGGACGAAGTGCGAAAGTCCAAATTGTCCAGGAACCTTGCCGAGGATAACCCTGTCCTCGGCAGACCGAGACCATGGAATTAGGAAGTAATGGGACATTTAAAGCAGCCTTTCAGGGCATCCAAGGAGAAAGAACAGGTACAACACGTCAGCCGTTGAAGCATGGTGGAAGAGCCAGACCAGGATGAACTGTTACCTCCACATTAAATGCGCACAACCAATGTCCTGGCCGCATTAATGAGGAAATGACCTCTGGGCAGTGCCTCCTCGGTTACTGCGACTCACAGGAGGTCTGGTAAAGTGGCTGATGGGACAGGTTGACAAAAGGAGGAGGACTATATAAAGTGGGAGAAACAGATTGAGAAGGGGGGGATGGATCCCCACGGAAGAAGGACGACTAACAAGCTCCTCGGACTAGGCCGAGGACAGATTTTTTAGGACGATTTCGGTTCTCTAGCGTTCGGCGGTGGAAAACACTACGATGGCCATTGTCCGCTTACTAGGGCCTAGTTCTTGAACCCGCTCTCTACAAATTCATTGTATTGGGCTAGCTGGGCTTGAATCCACTCACTCAACAGTAAAAGTGCTCAAACCCAGTCCCTACATACATATATATATATATATATATATATATATGAAAGTTCAAATAGCGTATAAAACACTATGAACGTTTAGACATCCAATTCACAAATTACCAATTCAAGCTTAATATCAAACAATGTACGTGCGGAAAATGAACATAAGCTTATAACAGAATTGATAAACAATCTAAACCAAATAAAATCACATCCATAGCAGAAATTAAATGGCAAATATAAAGGGAAGAGAGATGCAAATACAAGGACAACACAACGATGTGTTATCGAAGAGGAAACCGAAACTCTCGGCGTAAAACCTCTCCGCTGCCCTCCAAGCGGTCAATAATCCACTAAAGAATGAAGTTGGGATATATGAACAACAGAAGACCCTCTAAGCCTAATCTACTCAGTGTACCTAAGCCCTCCAAGCTTCTTGCTTCAACGAGGTTACGCCGAACCTTTGTCTTCTTTAGCTTACCGGATTCCGCTATAGCCCATAGCATCAACCAATATCTATTGGTCCCTTCCTAACTGCTTCCCAAGCACCAAAAAGCCTTCTCACAGATATGGGTATGGTGAGAAAAAGATTTGGCTAATGTACCTCTCAAGGATGTAACAATGGAGAGGGTGAGAGTTGAGGAATTTGAAGAGTCACTATGTAAAGATTGTGGATGAGTCAATCTTGTTTTTCTCTAGGGTTTCTCTCTCAAAAATTCTCTCTGGAAACTCTCTACATTTCGTGGGTATAAGGGGTATTTATACTGATGTGAGAATGGAATACGAAGAGTCAGTTTTTCAAAACAGAGTTGGCTGGCGACTTGGCCTCGCGACTTGACTGAGTCGCGAGTTCAAGCCGCGAGCTAACTGAATGGCCAGTCTGGACTTTTTGTCCTATAGTGCTATAGCTGGCATGACGGAAGCTTCTCTGCATGCTTCACTCGTGTGCTTCTTCTGGTGGCTTGCCAGTCGCAAGCCACCCACAAGATCCAGTCATGAGTCCCTGCTTCACTGCACAGTCTTGAGCATTTCTTCACACTCTCTCACACACTACCCTTACATGATTCTCACCTAAATACAGGATTTCTAAGTGCTGAATTATATGCAAATTGGCACGGAATAAGACCAACAAGATGGTTGATTAAATTCAACCTTACAATATATATATATATATATATATATATATATATTAGTCGACTCATTTTTATTTTGAAAAAAAAAAACACTTTCCCCCTTTATGTTTGGGGTGATTCATAATTTCCCCCATTATCTTTGAAACCTACTAATTTTCCCATTTATGTTTTCAAAATGAGCCAATACCCTCATTTGGTTTCTCTTTCAATTAAATTTAACAGAATTTTTTAATACCTAGAATATTTTATTATGTAAACTGTAAAGTCTAAAATACCCCCAAATAAATAGATAAATTCCTGAAAATAGCCTCCAATCTTTTCACCCCATGGACCACCACCTTCAGGCAAAATTTGCTCTATAACACAATTTTAGAAAAATATTAAGAGAATAGCACACACAAAGTTATTTAGTTATTAAGAGCATTTTTGAAACTTGAGTTTGTCAAACTTGAGCTCTAGCACAAATTCAAGTTCTAAAAAATGTGCTACATAACTAAATAACTTCGTCGGTGTACTATTCACCTAATTTTTTTTTTTAATATGTACTATTTGGCAAATTTAGCCACCGCCATCACCACCACAATTCCTCACCTTCCTCCACCTCTCTCAAACAAAAACTCAAGTCCTTGGCTGTGACATCACGGCAGGAAGAGAACAAGGTGATTGCAACCTCCAGATGGTACCCGTGGATCAAAAGGTCAGATCTTTGACGTGAATTTAACTTTAAAAATTAAAATAATAATAATAATAAGGATGAGTCCACATTGCAGTGAAGTGAATGGTTTGGGCACATGAATCCCAGGCATTCCGAACTGAGACTTTAAAAAGAGTAAGAGTCGGTTAATTAAACAAAATCAAACCGTGAAATTCTATTAAACCATTCATTAATTGTACCATCGTAAAAGTAAATCTCCTTCAAATTTTAACCATTTCGAGATAATGTAACACCCCACAATTTAATATTTTACATCAGTAATATTTCTGTGTAAAATTCCTGGTTAAAATGATGCCCATATACATATTCTGCATCCTTCAATCTCCAACCCAATTACACATCATTTCTGTTTCACTAATATATAGGGGAATTTACATTTACCCTCTCTAACATATAGGGAAATAAATTACATTTACTTGCAAAGAGGTTCGAACAATTGTGACAGTTCTAATAGCTGATACAGTCTTCCACAATCAACCTGAATCCATATCTAAAAGAAAATCAAAATGGATTAAAAGATTCCAAACACTGTTTTTCCAGTACTAATCACACAAAAGTAGTAATAATTTATATGACAATTTCAACAAAATATTATGTGACATTAAGTATCCGTTTGGATACTGATAAAACACAGTGCGTATGCGTTTCACTTTTTTTTTTTATTAAGAAGTGCGTTTCAGTGCTTATTTAGTGGATCCGTGCACTATTCACGGGACACACAGACCTCTTTTTTCAACAAAACTTTCATTAAAAATGGATCTCACGGCATTATTTATACATTTAAAAATTATTTTACTACTGTGTTTTCAATTTTCAGTTTTCAGCAAAATAAACAGTATCCAAACACACCCTAAAGCTACAGCTTTAATCTAAATTCACTGCAGCTCTATTAGGGGCATCATCTCCACAAAGCTGAGCAGAAACATCATTTATGGCAGAATTTAACTGCAAATGCTTCTTAGTTTTTTAAAAATAGATTATCAAAATAACAACAAATATATATACTCAGACTGTTAAAAAAAAAAAAAAAAAAAAACTAGAGCAAAAAGCATATATCAGAATCATCGTCAACAAAAAACATTACCAGAAGCATAACTGAGAGACCCTTTTCATCCACCTTTTCTAGGACTCCAATCAAACCAAGGTACCCAATCACATTGCGTTTATAAGGGCAACCAAGTTGATAACTTTCTTAAAGAGCAATACAAATAATATTATCAGTATATAGTATATACCATGACAGAGTTGTATAGTGTAGGGTAGAGCTGTAGAGTCTAGCTTTGCTTAGAGGAAGGGGTTTTCTTTGGCTTCTGTGGTGATGTACGAAAAGTTTGGAAAAGCGTAAAAAAGGAAAAGAGAAAAAAAGGAAAAGGTGGATCTGAATTGGGTAGTCACAAATGTTGTATCTTTGTTGGGGAAATTGTGAATTCTCTCATTTGTGTTTCACCAGTACTCCAGAGTTCAGACCCTCCTCAATTTTTGGCTTTTTGCTTTGCTTTGGTGGACCATTGCTAGTTATCGGAGGCATAAAAGCGATGGAGTCAATGATCAAACAAAGACTTTGATTTTGAAAAAAAATTGTTATTTTGAAAAAAAAGCACTTTGATGTGGGGTTTACTTGGGAGGGAAAAATCTCTCATGCTCTAGCTTTGGCATCTGTGGTGATGTACGAAAAGTTTGGAAAAGCGTAAAAAAGGAAAAGAGAAAAAAAAGGAAAAGGTGGGTCTGAATTATTGGATAGTCACAAAGGATGAATCTTTGTTGGGGAAATTGTGAATTCTCTCGTGTGTTTCAGCAGTACTCCAGAGTTCAGACCCTCCTCAGTTTTTGGCTTTTTGCTTTGCTTTGGTGGACCATTGCTAGTTATCGGATGCATAAAAGCGATGGAGCCAATGATCAAACAAAGACTTTGATTTTGAACAAAAATTGTTATTTTGAAAAAAAAAATCCTTTGATGTGGGGTTTACAGTTTACGTTTACTTGGGAGGGAAAAATCTCTCATGCTCCGATTTTTATATCATGTACCCGACATATATGCCGGGTACCTCATAGAGGGGCGGGCGGGCCCCATAGTGTGTGGGTCCCGCCCCCTTGTGAGGTACCCGGCATATATGTCGGGTACAGGATATATTGGCTCCTCATGCTCTAGGGGCCTGAGATTTGTCTCTCATAAGTAAGTGGGCTCCATAAAATCTCTTATGCGTTAGACGCATGAGACTTGCCAGGCAAGTGAGCTCCACACGCGATGATAAAGAGCACAATTATCAAAAGTTAACATTATAGGTTAAAACTCTATAAATAAATAAAAAATTGAAAAAGTCTTTTTTTTTTTTTAATAACCTTCAATGATTCATTAAATTCAAACATAAGCTAAAAAAATATGTTATTGTCAAATAAGATATATAAGGTTCAAACTCTGCATACACTAAAAACAATTAGGTTGAAGTTCTAAAACCAATATTAGGTTTTCCAAATTTCAAATAATTTGTTGCATTAACCAATAAAATACAAACAATATTATCTATTAATATTAATATATAAAAAAAAAAATCCAATGTTTTGTAGCTAAGATATTGTAGTTAAGTTGTACTTGTATCCATGTAATGAATTTTTTTAAAATGAATCTTTCTTTTCTTATTCTTTTTTGAAAAGTTTAAGGGAACCAAATTTAATAAGTAAATAAATAAACTAATAATTATAGACATGGAATAGATGACTTATTAAAAAGTCACATTTATATCGTGACAATAACAACCATAAGGTGGAAATATTAAGATGAATTTACACCATCAATATTTGATGAAGTTACTTATGAATTAGTTTCTAGTTTCTCAACTTTCAAAACTTCTAATTTATATCATCGAATATTATAACAACTAGTCGTAGACACGCGCATTGCGCATGATATTTTTTTAGATAAAATATTATTTTAGTCCCTAGACTTTATAAAGAGTTAAAAAAAAATAGTTTTATCATATTTTTCATAATTTTGTCTATAACGTTTTTTTTACCATTATCATATTTTTATTGGTTGATGATTTGCATAACATAGACATTAAATAAGAGGTAGAACAATTCATTAAATTTTTTTAAGTCATGGTGTATGAAGATTATGATTATATATATATGGAAGCTCGAAAATGTGTCGAAAACACAAGAGCTGTTTAGATCCCCAAATTAAAGTTACGGCTTGGTTGATTTTACACTAACTTAATACTAAGTGCGGAATAGTGTAAACACAAGCGTATAAGCAAGACAACTACTCTAATCCATATTTAAAGCAACACAGCAGTAAAAATGAAATAAACAAGAGTAGGGAAGAGAGATGCAAACACAGATAACACCGAGACGTGTTATCGAAGAGGAAACCGAAGAACTCGGTGAAAAACCTCTCCATCGCCCTCCAAGCGGAAATTGATCCACTAGACAATCAGTTGGGATACATGGGTTAGCAAGAGACCCTCCAAGCCTAATCTACCCGATGTACTTAAGCCCTCCAAGCTCCTACTCCAACAAGGCTTCTCGGAACCGTGTCTTGTCTAGCTCTCCAGATCCCGCAATAAGCTCCATGTTGCATCTGCCATCCTTGGCTTCTTCCAATGCTTCCTAGCAGCTCCAAAACACTCTCTCCACTCTGAATAGGTGTGGGTTGTGTTTGTGTACAAATCTCCTCTCAAGGTATGACAATAGGAGAGGGATGGAGAAGAGGCTATAATGATTTCTCACTAAGGATGAGTAGCACTCTCTCAAAAGATGAGTGTGTGTGTTGTAGAAAACCTATCTAGGGTTTTTCTCTCTGAATGGCCTCATATACATTTGTGGTTAATGAGAGTATATATAGTATGGGTGAAGGGTAAGAAAGTCACTCTTTAAAATCCTCCATGCAGACTGTTTCGCGACTACCTCACGGGAATGCCTTACCCGCAAGACACTCGCAAAAACGACAGCCTGGCACGACTCTTCAGCTTCCAGTCATATGCTCCTCACATGGCTCTTTCGCGGGTTAGTTTCCTGCAAGACACACGCGAGATCCACTGATTCTTCATTTAAACTTGGGTCTTCACCAACTTGATACTAAACCCAATACAATAAAATCTCACAAAATACAAGGAAATAAATTAAAGCAAATACAACACTTTTTGTATTATTATATTTAATTGTTGATTATTGATTTAATTAAGTGAATGTAATGGTTGATTTTATTGCACTATAAAGTTTTCAATGTCCTTTGTATAGCCATCTCTATTTTATTTCTTACCCCTCTTGACCACCTTTTTATTTTCCAAATAACGGTTATTAATTGACGTTTGATTTTATTTCTTTTTTTCTTCCCTTGCTAGTTGTAAATTTTATGGTTATCAATAAGAAATAGATATCATAGATGGCTTAAATAGTTATTGTTAGGACATATGTAGTTCACTCATTAAGAACATATGTCATTCTTTTATATAATTGGCTAATCTTTTTGACAAAACACACTCTACTTGTAATTGAGTTCTAGGTGTTTTTAATACTTCAAGAAACAAGGTTTCAAGATCAAGTGTTGAAGTCATCAAGTCTGTCCAAGAAAAACAAGCTGATAGTGCATGTGCGCACCGAAAGCGAGGCCACTGGGCTGGGCTTGGGCTCACTTGGGCTAACAACTTATTTATGTAGTAGGCTTGGTTTTCCTACACTGGGTTGTTCGCAATACTGAGACCCAATGAGGTCACTCTTCTCTCTTACCCTGCCTGAAACACTCTCCTCTTTACTTGGTTTCCTTTTCTCAACCTTCAACAACCCCTTCTCGTTCCTGTTTCCATTCTATTTATAGCTCAAACTGTGTGGAGTGGCTATGATTACTTTCAGGTTTAGTGCCCTAAGCGGTCCAATGCTATCGTTCATAAGTGGGTGGTTAGGTGGTAATGGGAGGTGGTGCAAGTGGCCTGGGAACTTGTTTTTCCCCTTCTGCATGTATCCTTGGCGGAGGTGCTGTCCGAGCGGTCGAGCACGAACAGACGGGGCAAATGTTGGTGGTCCATACGTGCTAGGGGAACGGGACAGACGACTTGCCGAGAAACTCTGAAGTGGTACATTATGGGCCTGCGACTTGTGTGGCTGTAGGATGGGATTCTCGGCAGAAGAAAGGATCGCGGCCCATGGGCCATTCACCCACACTGGGTCCCCAAGCCTAGATGGGCTCTGGTGTAGGGTGCCGTACATTGCAATTTCATTAAAGCTCGACAGCTGCATCTATCGAGTTTAAGAAAGCTGTTCAAGCCAGTAAGCTCGACACCTGCTCGACAGCTTCTCCACACCTCCTATCTATCGAGATTTAAGAAAATCAGAATTCTGATTTGATTTCTTGGGATCCGTGAATGTGTCTTTGGGCCTTCTTTTCTCCTAACCCTAAACATGTAAAAGGATTGTTTTTAGGGCCGTCAAAGAGTTCACAAGTTGCACAAGCATTGAGAAAACTCTGTTGAAGCAAATTGTGACCAAAGACGAAGTTCTTGCCCTAGTTCATCTCTTTTAAAGAAGTTGCTATGTATTTGCACCTTTGGGTTTTGTGACCAAGCATCTTTTTGATCTTCATCGTGTAGGATGAACTGAAGAACTTTGTAGCCAACCTCTCTTTCAGTTGGTGTTTGAAGTCGCGTACTGGGATCTGCGCATTGGTTAGTCACGTACTTGGGAGTTGTGCATCAAAAGGGGGAACTGTCACTATAGAACAAGTCAAATTGGGTATTGGGGTAAGGGTTCAACTGTAGGTTGGCAAGGTACTTGGGATTCCTTTACTTGTAACCGCTTGTTGTGATAATAGTGAAGTTTCGGGAGTGGTGACCTGAAAATCACCCGGTGGGGTTTTTGCCGTAAGAGTTTTCCCCATTCATAAACAAATCACCGTGTCATTTAATTTCCGCTGCATATTTAGTTTATTGGTGGTTTGTTTGTACTTCCAAGCGTTTGCATGATTAATTGATTAATTAATAACTTGGCTAATTAATTAATTGGTTTAATCACAAGGGGTCATTCAGTTTGTGGCCTATCAAGTAGTATCAGAGCAGGCACACTCTGATTAGGTTTAATCTTTGCTGTGTTGATCCATTGACCCCTGTTGTTATGGCTGTAACCGGCTTGAAGAGATCTTTGTTTTCAAATACATCTTGTTTTTCTAATCACTATTTGTTTGAGTGTCTCAGAAAATACAAGTCTAAAAGTTATTTGAATTCTCTTATGATGACTATTGGAAAAGATCTCAGTTTGACTAAGAAGAAACTAGACTGTCTCAGAATGAAAATGTGCAAAGGAGTTCGTTTGAGAAGAGTGAAAGTTAAAGGCTTAGCTCATAAAAGGCAGTTGAGTGAAAGAACCATTCCCTATGATTTGTCATCTAAACATGAAGTGTGTTTCATGATGAAGTCTGCATACAAAGTTATGGACACATGTCTGTGGTACCTTGACAGTGGTTGCTCAAGACACATGATTGGAGACCAATCTCTTTTCAAGGTTTTCGAGTCTAAGAAATGTGGCAATGTTACTTTTGGTGATGGAAGTAAGTCACAGATTAAAGGGAAAGGAATCATATCTCTACCAGGACTACCGGACATTGCAAATGTTCTTTATGTAGAAGGTCTAAGAGTGAACCTATTGAGCATAAGTCAAATATGTGATCAAGACTTCATGGTATTATTCTCAAAGGGAAAATGTCTTGTCATGGATGAGTCTGGAAAGAAGCTCATTAGTAGGGTTCGCACTTTGGATAACTATTATGGATTAGTTCCTGATGCTGATATTGTCTGTAATAGCATTTGTTTGCCTAATGAAGATCTATGGCATCAACGAATCGGACATGCTAGTTACAAGCATCTATCTATTGTATCTAAGCATGAATCAGTCTTGGGGATACCAAAGCTTAGTAGAATGAGCAATGTGGTGTGTGGACCATGTCAGCTTGGAAAACAGACGAAAGCTAAGCATCCAAGTACTCAGACATCAGTTACATCAAGGCCATTGGAGCTTCTACATTTAGATCTTATAGGTCCAACCAAAACCGAGTCTCTTGGTGTTAAGAGATACATCATGGTTGTGGTAGACGACTTCACTAGATATACTTGGGTCATTCTACTACGATCCAAGTCTGATGCTCCTGAGCACATTGAGGCTTTGTGCACAAGACTACAAAATGAAAATAGCCTAAAGATTGATCGAATTCGAAGTGACCATGGTAAAGAATTTGAGAACTCATACATGGAGTCTTTCTGCATAAGATCAGGTATATCTCAAGAATTCTCTGCTCCTATTACGCCTCAGCAAAATGGTGTGGTAGAAAGGAAGAATAGGGTTATTCAAGAGATGACCAGAGCCATGTTGCATAACAAAAATGTGGCTAGAAACTTGTGGGGAAAAGCCGTAAACACTGCATGTCATACGGTTAATAGGGTATACTTCAGACCCGGTACCAAAAAGACTCCCTATGAGTTATGGAAAGGAAGGAAGCCAAATGTGAAGTACTTTAGAATCTTTGGAAGTACTTGCTTCATTCTCAAGGATAGAGAGAATGTGGGAAAGTTTGACTCTCGGAGCGATGAAGGCATATTTCTGGGCTACTCTTCTACAAGCAAGGCTTATCGGGTATACAACAAAAGAACTATGAAGGTAATGGAGACGGTAAATGTCGTCATTGATGAGTCTTCAAATTCCAATTCTGAGAAAGGCATTGAGGAACTCTCCAAAGAAATTCTTCCTTCTGAGCCTAGGGAAGTTCAAGACATTATTGAACAAGAACCTGCATCTCTAAGTACTCCTAGTACTCCGAGTGTTGTGGAAGACTCTGTAGACATACACACTTCACCAGATTGTGAATCTCATGAAGAGAAAGGACCTTCCTCTAGAATCAAATTAAATCATCCTCCAGAAGTTATTGTGGGAAACATGAATGAACTCACATTAAGGAAATGCACAGTTAATAAATGTGTTGCTAACTTTGTGTCTTATTCCTGCTACTTGTCACAGGTTAAACCCAAGAAAGTTGAGGAAGCATTACAAGATGAAAGTTGGGTCGAAGCAATGCATGACGAACTACTTCAGTTTCAGAGGAATGATGTTTGGACTCTAGTACCTAGACCGGAAGGTGAGCACATCATCGGTACAAAGTGGATATTCCGCAACAAGACTGATGAAGAAGGTAATGTGATTCGTAACAAGGCTCAACTTGTAGCTCAAGGATACTCGCAAATGGAAGGAGTAGACTATGATGAAACATTTGCCCCAGTTGCCCGAATGGAGTCAATCAGAATTCTCCTTGCCTTAGCATGTCAGCTGAAGTTCAAACTTTATCAGATGGATGTAAAGACTGCTTTCTTGAATGGGTTACTCAAAGAGGATGTCTATGTGACTCAACCAAAAGGATTCATTGATCCACACTTTCCAGATCATGTGCTGTACCTTAAAAAGGCACTTTATAGGTTGAAGCAAGCTCTTAGAGCCTGGTATGATAGACTCACACAATATCTGGTGTCACATGGGTTCACAAGAGGAAAGGCTGATCAAACTCTCTTCATTAAAAGGGAAGATGGTGAGTTGATAGTTGCTCAAGTCTATGTTGATGATATCATCTTTGGGTCGACTAAGGATGAACTTGCTCATGGCTTCTCAAAACTCATGCAAGCCGAGTTCGAGATAAGCATGATTAGAGAGCTGACTCACTTCCTAGGATTGCAGATTCGCCAACAAGATTCAGGTATATTCCTTTCTCAATCTAAATATGCTAAGAATCTTGTGAAAAAGTTTGGTTTGAAATCTGCTAGTTCTGTTAGAACCCCTATGAGTCCAAATGTTAAACTCACTGTAGACTTGTTAGGTAAAAGTGTTGATCCTTCTCTCTATAGAAGCATGATAGGTAGTCTTCTTTACCTTACTGCTAGTAGACCTGACATTAGTTACAGTGTTGGTGTGTGTGCTAAATATTAGGCTAACCCCAAAGAATCTCATATGACTGCTTTAAAAAGAATTATAAAGTATGTCAAAACTACTGCTGAGTTCGGTGTGTGGTATAGTAAGGACACTAATGGTGTCTTAGCTGGGTGCTCTGATGCTGATTGGGCTGGCAATGCTGATGATAGAAAGAGTACTTCGGGGGGTTGTTTTTATGTGGTTAACAATCTTGTCTCCTGGATGAGCAAAAAGTAGAACTCCATCTCCTTATCCACTGCAGAAGCTGAGTACATCGCTGCCGGTAGCTGCTGCACCCAACTCCTCTGGATGCAAAAATTCCTTCATGATTATGGTATTTGTCAAGAGCATCTCACTATTTACTGTGGCAATACCAGTGCCATCAATATCTCTAAGAACCCGGTTCAACATTCTCAAACCAAACATATAGAGATTCGACGTCACTTCATTAGAGAGCTTGTCGAAGATAGTACTCTCACTCTTGAGTTTATCCACACTGATGATCAAAAGGCTGATTTGTTCACCAAACCTCTTGACAGCAAACATTTTGAATTCTTTCGTCAAAACAATGGTGTCATCTCCATGGATTGATCTCCTTCTCTTGTTCTTCTTCCTCATGCATTTGCATCTAGTTTTATGCTTTGCTTTGATAACATGTTTTTGTTTGTTTATTTTCAGTTTTGTTTATTTTGTTTTTGGATATAAAAATTTAAAAAAAAATTTAAAAATTGAAAAATACAAAAACAGTGCGTTTTGTGTACATTGGTACTTGTGTACCTTGGATGGCCATTGAAACAAAGTTTTCTAAATTTTGTATCTCTTGTAACTTAGATGAGCATCTCTATGCACAACTAAGCAAGTGAGCTTTGTGGCTCTTGTTTGTGATAAGTAAGATTAAGTCATCTCTTGAACTTAACACTCATATCACTCTTTTTGATGGGTAGGACTAAAAAATCCTAAGAGAAAGGCATAAATAACCATCTCACCACTGTTTCCCGCCAATCATAATATGACATCTGTATGCTTCGGCATAGCAAAAGTGCAGTGTGAAAGACATCCGTATGCTTCGACATAGCAAAAGTGCAATGTCTATGCTTAATATGTTGGGTATTTCTTTTCTCTCTCATATATGCCCATGCATGATATGCTTAAAAGAAAATATGCAAAAAAAATAAAAAGCAAAAAGATTAAAATGCTTTAAATATGATTGCAAGCGTGTTTTCTAGGAGATGTGGGAGTTATAGGATGTACCTCAAAGGTGATAGTCCCCATCAAACAGTTATGATTGTGTATGAGTTAAAGTTATTTTCTCATATCTCAGATCGTCATAACATGTATACACATATGCAATCTTGTGATGTTTTTCACACACAACATGCAATATTCTTTGCTACTCTTGATACATGTGTAGGTACAATGTGATTTGGCCATCACAAGTGTTTACATGTGCTACTGTATGCTCACTAAACTGTCTTGACTTCTTTTTGAAATATAAAATTGGTTAGACTTGTTTAGTGTGTGTGTGTGTTTCTAAGGATCCATATGCTTAAAATGTTTGATGAGAGATGATTTTGAGAGCTTAATATGTTGATTGGATCATTGATTGAGGTTCATGTTGGATTGCATTCATATCTGTGTTTTTCACTTCTCGAAAAACTATTTTCAAAAGCAAGCTCGACACCTCCTCGATACCTCCTCGATACCTAGCTATCTGTCGAGCTTCTCAAGCTTTTCTTTATCGCAATCTTGATACCTCCTCGACACCTGGTGGATCGATCGAGAAAGTTTTTGTCTTCTCGATACCTTCTCGACATCTGGTCGATCAATCGAGCTTCTGTTCTTGGTTCTAGTGTTCATTCCTCGACACCTCCTCGACACCTTCAGCTGTCGATGTGCTTTTTCTCGACACCTTCCTCGACAGATGGCTCGACACCTCTCGATACCTTATCTGTCGAGAATTACTGAGGTTCCTATATAAGCCTCCTCTGCAATCCGGTTCTCATTTTCTCGATCTCTCTCGATCTGTCCGCGTCTGTTCATCTCCCAAACCCTGTTTTCTCACTCAAAACCTTCAACCCATGTGATTTTTGGCCCTTCCTTGCTTCAAATCACTTGGTATGATCTCTTTTTTCTTCATTCTTCATGCATTTCATGTTTTGAATCTTAGGTTTTGGGGTTTTGAAAAATTTTTGGGGTTTTGAAAAATTAATGAGTTTTTCTTGAAATTTTGGGATGGGTTTTCCTTTAAATGTGTTCAAAATGTCATACATTGCATCACATTTGCATTAGAATGGTATTTTCATGCATTTAGATGTGTGAACTATGTTTGTGTGCTGGTAGGTTTGGATTGGGCTAAGCCCATGATGAAATTTTTGTTGCATGTCACATGTTCATGCATCCCCATGCATACGTACTCTCTATTCAATATATTTCATATATTTGAATTGTTTTGGGACTATTCTGATTGTCTCTTTCTTTCTCTCTCTCTCATTATGTTTACGTTAGTAGTGTCTATGGCACCTAAGCGTAAATCTACTCCGGCTCGGAACCCTCTGCGTTCTGGAGCTTCTTCATCTTCTGATTCTGCTCCTCGTAATCTTCGATTCCGTGATGATGATGCCACAAGGCATTTTTGGAGAACTTTTCTAGACGAGGTGTTCATTCGGAACGCCAAGTCATTTTAGCAGACTTCGCCGACACTGACCTTCCCTCTGTCATTCACAGTAGGGGATGGGAGTCACTGTGTAACGTCCCGGTCACATGTCCTCTCGTGCTCATTCAGGAGTTTTACTCCAACATGCACAAGATTGATCGTTCAATACCTCTCTTTTTCACTCGCGTTCGAGGTACGCGCATTCCTGTCACACCGCAGCTAGTTGCGGATGTGCTTAAGGTTCCTAGGATAGACTTTCCTGACTATCCTTCTTGTGATCATCTGAGGACTGTGTCCAAAGATAAGCTCATTTCTGCTTTCTGTGAGCGCCCTTCGAAGTGGGGTGAGCGTCAGTACACATCATGTTAGCCTTTTGCTAAAGGTCCTAGATTCCTAAACATGATGATGACTTTTGTACTCCATCCACTTTCTCACTACAACTCCATCACAGAGCCTCGTGCTCGATTTTTGTTATCCCTCCTTGAGCATCTTACCATAGATTTTCCTTCTCATTTCATTCTGTCTATCATAGATGTTCATTTGGATGCGGTGACCCGTGATAAGCTCATCTTTCCTTCTGCTATCACAAGGATTCTACGCCATTTTTCCATTCCTTTTCCTGTGTCCGACCCTTTCACCTTCATATGTGCCATAGATGTCGCTATCGTAAAACGTAGTGAGGCTCAGTTTAGGTCGAGATAGCAAGATTCCACTCCTCCCTCCCGTTCAGCTCCATCCGCATCTGCTCCTTCTACATCTGCTCCTTCTACATCTGCTCCTTCTTCCTCTATGAGCGATGTTTCACTTGGAGACATCATGGCACAGCTGCAGCGCATGGATGCTCGCCTCGATACACTCTCCACTGAGTTGTATCAGGTGAATATTCGTGTTGGTCGTATTACACGACGGCAGGCGACCATGGGTGGTTTTGCTCCTGAGGCTACTCCTTCACCACCTCCTCCAGCAGCTTCTGATTCTGAGGATGATGATGACGAGGACGATGATGCTTTGGATGATGATGATGGAGATGCTAGCTCTACTGATGAGATGTCTATTTGACACTATATCCCTTGTCACTCGTGACAAAAAGGGGGAGTAGTTTTGGGATATGAGAGTAGTCATTTTAGGGGGAGAGTTAGTATAGGACATTTTTGTTAGGGGGAGTGTTGATACTTGAGGGATGTAGTGAGGATATGATGTATCTTTTCTTTTCTTTCTTTTTAGATACATTGTTCTTGTATATGAGGTCTTGTGACCAGTTTTACATACATTGTACTTATATTCATTATATGTGGATGTATGTTTCTTTCACCTATCTCTACATGTGTTGTTTCTTTTCTATCTTTATACACATGATTCTTATATTTGTATGCAATCTATTATTTCTGCTTCACACAAGATGCCTTGATGAGTTTTGTTTAAAATGTTTCAGAAATACAGGTTGTCAAAGTCTACTTGCCATAAACTCTTTTCTTGCAAAGTTTTTCAAGGGTTTGTGTTAGGATAGATTTTATTGTATTCAACAAGTGAATATGAGTTGAGTGATTTATGACTTCTCTCATATGTTCATTTGTTTGTTGTGGTTTTGTCACGGATTGCCAAAGGGGGAGATTGTTAGGACATATGTAGTTCACTCATTAAGAACATATGTCATTCTTTTATGTAATTGGCTAATCTTTTTGACAAAACGCATTCTACTTGTAATTGGGTAGTTCTAGGTGTTTTTAATACTTCAAGAAATAAGGTTTCAAGATCAAGTATTGAAGTCATCAAGTCTGTCCAAGAAAAACAAGCTGATAGTGCAATTTCATTAAAGCTCGACAGCTGCATCTATCGAGCTTAAGAAAGTTGTTCAAGCCCGTAAGCTCGACACCTGCTCGATAGCTTCTTGACACCTCCTATCTGTCGAGATTTAAGAAAATCAGAATTCTGATCTGATTTCTTGGGATCCGTGAATGTGTCTTTGGGCCTTTTTTTCTCCTAACCCTAGACATATAAAAGGATTTTTTTTAGGGCCGTCAAAGAGTTCACAAGTTGCACAAGCATTGAGAAAACTCTGTTGAAGCAAATTGTGACCGAAGACGAAGTTCTTGCCCTAGTTCATCTCTTCTGAAGAAGCTGCTGTGTATTTGCACCTTTGGGTTTTATGACCAAGCATCTTCTTGATCTTCATCGTGTAGGATGAATTGAAGAACTTTGCAGCCAACCTCTCTTTCAGTTGGTGTTTGAAGTCGCGTACTGGGATCCGTGCATTGGTTAGTCACGTACTTGGGAGCCGTGCATCAAAAGGGGGAACTGTCACTACAGAACAAGTCCAATTGGGTATTGGGGTAAGGGTTCAACTGTAGGTTGGTAAAGTACTTGGGATTCATTTACTTGTAACCGCTTGTTGACCTGAAAATCACCCGATGGGGTTTTTGCCGTAAGGGTTTTTCCCATTCGTAAACAAATCACCGTGTCATTTAATTTCCGCTGCATATTTAGTTTATTGGTGATTTGTTTGTGCTTCCACACATTTGCATTATTAATTGATTAATTAATAACTTGGCTAATTAATTAATTGGTTTAATCACAATGGGTCATTCAGTTTGTGGCCTATCAGTTATAAATGTAGTTACATTAGTGGTATGTCAATTTTTTTTTTCTTCTGAATATTCAAGGAAATATGAAAGACATTTCTCTAGTTTGCTCTCAATCAATTAAGATATCCATAATACATTAACGGAAGTAATAATGAGCTTTAAATTTTTTTAATGTATGAAGTGGTTAGGTTATTGGTATGTCAAATGTTTTATAAAAAAAAAAATTTAAAAATAATTCCAAGGAAATGTAAAAGGCCTTTTTTAGAAAAAAGAAATTGTGACTTTTTGAATTGTAGAAATATGATGTTTTAATTACCTTGTTTATAGATTTCATTATTAAGTTATAAACATCTAAATTAAAGTAGATGAATATATAAAGGCAAAATTATATGTAATTTTACAACCGCACAAGATAAATATGTATAAATAATTTTTTTTGATTATTCATGAATCATTATTTCATTGTTTACTTAAAAATATCTAAATTAAAGGTTTTTTTTTTTTTGGTAAAATTATATGAAAAGTTAAAACTACCCAAGATGAACATTTAACCACTGGTAGATGTGTGTTTTTGGAAGACTAAAAGTATACACGATTGCTTTAGCTGGAACTATATAACTATGCCAATATTGTTGTAAGTGGTTCCATCATTTGCAAATTATCAAGTTTGGTGGCCTTACAAAACATATATTTCATTTTGCAAAAAACTTTACATGAACTCCTCTTTTATGACAACCTTTTTTATTTATTTATTTTTTCTTTTTACTGAAACAACTTAAGAATATTAAGACTTAAAACATAAAATCAATATTTATGTAATATATTAAGACTTAAAACTTAAGTGTTTTTATTTTTTTCTTTTTTCTTTTTAGTAGATTGTAATATAAAACATTTTGTTCTCAATATTTATGTAACTTTTCTCATAAGATCAATATTGTTGGCATCCTTTAAAAATGATACATAATATTTTTGAGAAGAAGAAGAAGAAGCAGAGACGATGCTAACACATAATATAAAATTATTAAGTTTGCGTGATTTAAATTTGTGGCAAAAAAATATATTAATGTATCTATGATAAAAGCTTTTATCTAAATGATATATAGTAGTTCATATTTTTTTTATACTTGATTCAAAAAGTTCATTATCAATAGCCTTTTAAGTCTACAAATAGCTCAATCTATGGGCCTAGACACATTCAAAGGGTGCTATCTAAATTATAAATTATATGATCCTTTATCACACAAATATTTTGATTCTCCCAATGTATGGTAAAGGAAGGCAAGTTTGTGTCTAGCCATTTTCTTGATTTGTGCTGCATAATTTAATAGTATGGAAGATGTGACTGGATTTAAATGTTGAATAAAATAATATGAGAGGAAAAAAGAGTAAAAATAAAATATATAGCAATAAACATCAAATTATCCAAATTATTCTATGTAATATAATAACATTATATTATTATATGCTATATGTATAATGCAGTAGGATAATATTTAATCAAAGAGAATATAAAAGATAACAACTTAAAACAAAAAACTAAATTGCATCAACCCAAAGCAGAATTCTAATTAACACAAAAATTCATCAACCTAAAGAATTGATGCAATAAAAAAAAAATCAAACAAAAAATGAAAAACAAATTGAGAGAGAGAGAGAGAAGTAACCTTTTTTGTGTGAGAAAACTATGCATAGAATGAAAAAGAAAATATCCAATTTATAGTAAGATGTTGAGAATAAAAATAGTCAAAATAAAGGAAGATAAAAATGTAGAGAAAGAATGATATTAAGGTAAAAAATAGTGGGAAGATGAAGAGGTAAAGGGGAGGGAGAGTTTTGGAAAATTAATAATAAAAATAATGGTTAAAAGATATTTTAATTTTTAAATAATGGAGTTTTTAAGTCACCTTTAATGAGAAAATGTTTAAAAAAATATATAAGAAAAATTAGAAAAAAAAATGATGACGTGGTTGTTGATGTGGCTCAATGTGAGCGTAGCAATATTAAATGCTACACTTCAGCTTTTAGTAATATATTAATATAGATGCCAATGTTCCTTTCCATAATAGTCGACCACATTTTCACCTTTAGTTTTACCCTAGAAGCAATATCATTTTATGTACTATTCAAAATGACATTGCTTTTGAATGGATTGACAACAAAAATCTAACAGATGTTACGAGGGGGGCATATTAATATCGTTGCAATATTTGATGGTGTAAATTACATGTTTTTATAAGATTTCTTAAACTTTTATTATTTTCTTTATACAACAAAGAATCAAAGAACTTTAGAAGCTTTATATTTTCTTTACCAAAAACACTGTTTTCACCAGATCAAGTCAATATTCCATGCTTTCATACTATCCCTACTCACTTGCTTTTATCCATGCCGTGGGTTACAAGATATAACATAACGTATGAGGTTCAATATGAATCCCACCTTATAATTAAGGGATTATTTTAAGGGTTTTGTTAGTTAACCATTGGAATTTTATGTTTGTATCAATTGGTACTTTTTTTTTTTTTTTTTTTTGAGAAAGAAAAATAAAAAAATGAAGTATGAACATTAGATTTGTTCTAAATTAAACATTATATTTTTATTTTTTTTAAGGATATACTTGTATTTTCTATCACAGTCAAATGAATTTAATCGCGTGATATATACATGATTTTTGTTACTTTGTTTATGAATTTGAAAATATCATTATTATTTTCATATCATGAAATAAAAGTTGTTAAGTTTTACCGGAAAATATTTATAAACGTTTTAGTTTTTCATAAATTTGAAGTGTATACATTAAATATTCAAACTGAAAGTTTAAAGACGAAATTGAGACTCATGTGTTTTTGTGACTAGCTTATAGGTTAGCTAGTTATTGTTTAGCTTTTATATATAACTAGTAAGTTACACATGTGATCCATGGATAATTTTGTGATATTTTATGCAAGATGGTTTTGGATAATGTTGTATATATATTATAAAGAAAAAGTAAACTAAATTAGAGTAAAGAAACATATATATTTTGATATATTAAAAATTAGTTTAGTAGCTTCACTGTATATTTGTAGCATTCTTAAGGTAATATTAATTTTTTTAAGAATCATGAAACCAAAAATAAACGTAAAAGAGTAATGGGACTATGAAAATCAACTAATGTGTGTTGTGTTCACATATTTCATACTATGAAATAAAAGTATGCCCAACTCTCTGACCGTCTTCCACTCATCGATAGTGCGACACTAAGACATGGTGTGGGCAAGTATGTATGCATATGTTTTATAGATGATTTAAAATTAAATCATGGTAGAATAAGGTTTTACATTGTTCACCAAATATTATCTCTACTTATATACCCAAAACAAAACTGTAGGGACCGGTTTCGAGCGCTCTCCCCGGACTGAGAGAGTGGACCCAAGCCCAGCTAACCCTCCAATAAATTTATAGAGTATGGGCTCAAGAGCTAGGCCCTAGTAAAGAATGCAACGGCCATGCATGGTTGTTCGAGGATTGTGCTAAGCTAAACGTGGGTCGGAATGCCTAATAAGGCTCCTCGGACGGGCTTATTGGGTTTGAAGTTGTTCTTATTTCTTTCAAGAAAGGTTACAATGGTGGAGAGAAAATACAATGCTACAGTATTTCCTTTTCTCTGGTTTTCCGTCCGTCCCCTTCTCAAGATGGACTTTTTACATTATATACTCCTCTCTCAGTTGATCCTAGCCATACATTTGTTGATCAACTCGGCTTCCACTTGAGAGCCTGTCCCATCAGCCGCATTCCCATACCTCCAGTGGGTCGCAGCGCCCAAGGCGGCACTGTTCAGAGGTCCTATCCTCATTAATGCGGCCAGGGCGTTAGTTGAGGGCATTTAATGTGGAGGTGACAGTTCACCTGGGACTTGCTCCTCCACCATGTTTCAATGTCCGGTGCTTGGTTCTTGCTATTTGCTCCTTGGATGCTTGGGGAGGTTCCCCTCAAGGGCATGCTGTTTGCTCACTTTCTGACCTCGGTCTCCCGAGGATGTAACCATCCTCGGTAATGATCCTTGGGCCCTGGGCTCTACACTTTCGTCCTCGGACCTTGGACACGTCCTCGGACCATGGACGCGTCCTCGGCGTGGGCCTCTGGGCCTAGTCTGAAGTGGGCTGGGGTTGCTGGGCTTATTCTGGCCCCACAATAGCCCCTCAAAATCTTGCTGTCCGCATCCTCGGGCGGAAAGGAGGATTTTGATATCCTCGGACCTGCTCCGTGTCCAATTGAGTCTTGTCCCTCGTCAGCGTTGGAGCCTTTTCACCTGCCCAAGGTGCGTTACTGGCGCTTCGGTGCGCGTAACGTGTCCTGCATTAAATTCGGGCGGCTTTATGCTCCCCACGTTCAACGGGCAGATGACAATCTAACGGTGGGGATGCGTCTAGCATTTATGGGCGGGAAAACTCGCGCGGCTCTTCCATCTAGGGTATAAATACCCATTAGAACCGCTTCCTCCTTTTTCATTTACAATCAAGAGCTCTTGCGCCTCCATTCAGAGTCCAGCCAAATTTTCACCTCCATCTCCAGCATAAAAAGCCAGTCCGAGGAGCTCCTCCTCATTTCTGTAAGTTGCTCTATCCCTCTCTGAGCTTTTTTCCTCTCTACTCGTCCTTCTCTTTCATTCGCTCCTCTTTTAGTTCCCTTAGGCGTCATTTAGGATGGGTAGACTTAAGAAGTATGTTGGCTCTGAGGAGGCGATGGAGAAATTCATCGCCGATTACAAGATACCGGCCAATGTGGGCTTAAGGTATTGTGAGGAGGGGGAGTGGCACCTCCGGAAGCAGGTGGGCGAGGTGGTGATTCCCATCATCGCCTTCCTTGAAGGGGGGATGAGGATCCCCATGGGGCCGGTGATGAGGGGTTACCTTACATATTTTCGGTTAACCCCCACCCAATGCGCCTCCAACATGTTCAGAATTCTGGGCAGTGTGGATGCCCTTAATGAGAAGATGGGTCTAAGGCTGACCCATCACGATGTGAATTACTGCTACAATCTTCAACACCTGAAGAACAAGTCCTACTACATGAGGACGAGGGATGACAGGGTCCGGCTCATCCAGTGCCTCCCCGAGTCCAACAAGGGGATGAATGAGGATTTCCTCATCGTGTCTGGAGCGTGGCACGATGGCCTTCACTGCCCGACGACAGAGGGGACACCAGGTGGGGCAGTGGGAATAGGAGGGGATTCAAAGATTCTGACTTCTTTTCTGCATTGTTTCTTCTTGTACTGTTTGGTTTCTAACCATGGATGTGTTTTCTCTTTGCAGATCTGCACTCTTTTGCGCGCCACTTCAGCTTGATCAATAGGGAGGACTTGCAGAAGGTGCTCAGGTCTGCGAATTTTGAGAACGAAGTAGACCACCAAGTCAGAGTCGCGCACAAGATTTTGGGGTACACTCCACTTCAAAAGTCATTCGCAGCCCCAAAGTGCGTGATCAAAGCAAAGGATCCTCGGTTGCAGAAAATAAAAGTGACCGAGGACGGGTTCGAGTTTCCCGAGGATCCTCCACTTCAGAAGGTGTCACAGTAGCAGTCCCTTCGTCTTCCCATACTTTTCCAGAGGCCGCGGAAGAGGACTTAGAGAGGGAAGGGGACGCTGCAGATTTTGGTCCTACCGAGGACGATTTTAGCGTTTTCGAGCAACTCCATCAGTCCGAGGACCCTTCTGGAGACTTGGGTGATCCTCGTCTAACCGAGGCAGACTTTTTAGCGTCGGATACATCTTCTTGGTCGGAGATGGGCTACAAGAAGAAAGCCCAACCCAATCTACTCGACCTAATCGAAGGTCAGCCGGGGAAGTCCAAGCCGAAGCTTCCTCCTCCTCCTCCTCCTTCAAAGGCTCGTCCTGCTCAGACCAGGTCGGCCTCAACACAGTCCAGGCTTCCTCCTCCTCCGCCTCAGGCGAGCCCGCCATCTAGGCACGAGCCTGCTGACCCTAAGCAGAAGAAGGACAAGGGCAAGAGGACCCTTGAGGACAAATCTGGGCCCACGCGGGAGGGCGATGGCACTCAGCGGCCATTGAAGCAACTGAGGATAGGCTCCTCAACGCAGGATAAACAGGTCGCTCCCCCGCCCGAGGTCCAGGCCTGGCTCCCCGCCCCAATGCTCCACGGGGCACCCTTGAGGGATGACTCCTCCCTTAGGGACTTTAAGGATGGCGAAGGCGCGTATGTGGCCGACGCTGTGGAGAGATGCCTGCTCCTTCCCGCGGACATGGCGGAGCTGGGAACCATGAGGAGTAGGGACGTCTTCCTCTGCCTCAAGCGGTATTTGGGGATGGTAAGACCTTAACACTTGTGCTTTTTCTTGCCTCAGTTTTTTTTGCTTTCATTTCTTTTTTGAGCTCGGCTAATTATAACTTATCTGTTTCGTTTGGCAGGCCGTATAGGCCACTTTCAGGCTGGAAGAAGCGGCCAATGAACATGGAAAGGCCATGGACTTAGAGCGCGACAAGCGCCTGGAGGCTACTCGGACCCTCAAGACGTCCGAGGAGGACCTTGCCAAGGCCAGGGAGGAGCTGAAGGCGATGACTCAGGCTAGGGACAGCGCAATGTCAGGCCTTGAGGGTGCCCAAAGGCAGACCGAAACTCAGACAAAGCGTCTGGGTGAGGCAGAGAAGCTGTTGAAGCTTGCCGAGGAGCAGATAGCTGGCCTGGCGAAGAAAGCGGTAGATGCCGAGGAGGCCAAGAGGGTGGCTGAATGGGCCAAAGGGGAGGCTGAGAGGGCCAAGTTTGAGGCGGAGCAGGGCAGGGAGGAAGCTTGGGCCACCAAGCAGGAAGCAGCCTATACTGCCGGGGCAACTGAGACAGCAGTTGCCTACAAATCCCAAGTCCCTGGGGTATGTAGGCGCTATTGCTCCGAAACTTGAAGTGAAGCCCTCAGACAGGCTGGGGTGGAGTCCTCTTCTGACTTGTGGAAGGAGGAGAACGTGTACTACCCTCCTGTTATCCGCGAGGCTGCCCCGGAGGGCTCTGAGGCCGAGGAGGCTGCTGCGGAAACTGCTGCCACTCCGGGCGAGGGGGCCTCGGATGCTGGGGTCACTGATGAGCCAGTCCAAGGGAGTAATCCCCCCTTGGTGGTTGAATTGAGTGATGGCTCCAACGAGGACGCGCCTCAGCAGTCTGCAAAGCCTTCCCTCGATGCTCAGGTTTCTTCCGCCGAGGGGGCAGCTATTCCTGCCGTGCCTCTGCAGGCCATCCCCCTCAGTCAGGGCTCAGAGGATCCTGAGGCAGCTATGTGACAGCCACCCACCGAAGCGGGCAACTAAATAGAAGGACTAGACTCCTTGGCGCTTCTGCCTGCTGCACTTCATTTTTGCATCTTTTTCTTCATTTTTTCTTTATTTGTAATGTGACTCCCTTGGTGTAATTCTTTTGGACTTAATGAAATGAGAGCTTTGTTTCTTTTTCTGTTTGTTGTGGCTGCTTGCTTACTTGCACATTATCCGCTTTTTGTTTACTTGCACGACTTTAGTTTCAATTGCATCTCGGCCCATCGTGGCATCAGTTATTATAATGAGGGGGCATGTATGCTCTGATGCACTTTTCGTTTCCTAAGAACCAGATAGAGTTTCTTCGAGTAGACACTTAGTGTTTTTTCAATGTAGTTAACTTCCCCATAGGCCTGAGTCCGAGGACCATGCAGAGCCTTGGTCCTGCTTGATACTTAGCTTCTTGAGGTAAATAGTGTTCCCACAGGCCTGAGTCCGAGGACAATACAGAGCCTTGGTCCTGCTTGATACTTAGCTTCTTGAGGTAAATAGTGTTCCCACAGGCCTGAGTCCGAGGACAATACAGAGCCTTGGTCCTGCTTGACATTTGAGTTTGGCTGTAAGTAACTAGTTTCCCCATAGGCTTGAGTCCTTGGACCATGCAAGACCTAGGTTCTGTCCAGCACCCAGATATAAGTGGTTAGCTCCCCATAGGCTTGAGTCCGAGGACCATGCAAGACCCAGGTTCTGTCCAGCACCCAGATATAAGTGGTTAGCTCCCCATAGGCTTGAGTCCGAGGACCATGCAAGACCTAGGTACAGTTGCTGCCTTCAAGATAAGTGGCTAGCTCCCCATAGGCTTGAGTCCTTGGACCATGCAAGATCTAGGTACAGTTGCTGCCTTCAAGATAAGTGGCTAGCTCCCCATAGGCTTGAATCCGAGGACCATGCAAGACCTAGGTACAGTTGCTGCCTTCAAGATAAGTGGCTAGCTCCCCATAGGCTTGAGTCCTTGGACCATGCAAGACCTAGGTACAGTTGCTGCCTTCAAGATAAGTGGCTAGCTCCCCATAGGCTTGAGTCCTTGGACCATGCAAGACCTAGGTACAGTTGCTGCCTTCAAGATAAGTGGCTAGCTCCCCATAGGCTTGGGTCCGAGGACCATGCAAGACCTAGGTACAGTTGCTGCCTTCAAGATAAGTGGCTAGCTCCCCATAGGCTTGGGTCCAAGGACCATGCAAGACCCAAGTACAGTTGCTGCCTTCAAGATGAGTGGCTAGCTCCCCATAGGCTTGAGTCCGAGGACCATGCAAGACCCAGGTACAGTTGCTGCCTTCAAGATAAGTGGCTAGCTCCCCATAGGCTTGGGTCCGAGGACCATGCAAGACCCAGGTACAGTTGCTGCCTTCAATTGGCTGTAAGTAACTAGTTTCCCCATAGGCTTGAGTCCTTGGACCATGCAAGACCTAGGTTCTGTCTAGCACCCAGATATAAGTGGCGTTGGGACGCGAGACGTGTGATAATGACAGGCAGAACATCTGAATTAAAAAGGACTTCTTTATTAATAGTAATACATTTTCAGGTTATTTACATTCCATGGACGGGGTACAGGTTTGTCATCTAAATCTTTTAAATAGTATGCTCCTATCCCTGCCACTGAGGTGATTCGGTAGGGGCCCTCCCAGTTGGGTCCGAGCTTTCCCCAAGAAGGGTTCTTGGCAGCTCCTACGACTTTTCTCAGCACCAGGTCTCCCGGTGCTAGTGGTCTGAGCTTTACATTGGTGTCATATCCCTGCTTGAGCTTTTGCTGGTAGTGGGCCAGCTGGATCATTACTTGCTCTCTTCGTTCGTCTATCATGTCCAGGCTCCGCCCCAGCAGTTCATCATTGCTGCTTGGAGTGAAGGAGCTCGTCCTTAGTGTCGGGAAGTTGGTTTCCAGGGGGATCACTGCCTCCGCACCATAAGTCATGGCAAAAGGTATTTCTCCCGTTGAGTGCCGGGGCGTAGTCCGGTACGTCCAGAGGACGTGGGGCAGTTCTTCTACCCATCTCCCTTTGGCATCATCCAGTCTCTTTTTGAGCCCGTTGACGATGACCTTGTTGACAGCCTCGGCCTGTCCGTTCCCCTGAGGGTAGGCTGGCGTTGAGTACCTGTTTGTGATCCCAAGTTCACAACAGTACCTCCTGAAGGCTTTGCTATCGAACTGGAGCCCATTATCCGAGATGAGGGTATGAGGGACCCCGAACCGTGTAACTATGTTCCTCCAAAGGAATTTCTTCACGTCTACATCCCTGATGTTGGCTAGTGGTTCGGCCTCGACCCACTTGGTGAAGTAGTCCGTGGCCACCAACATAAACCTCTTGTTCCCTGGTGCCTTGGGGAAAAGTCCCACAATGTCCAAGCCCCATTGGGCGAATGGCCATGGACTGGATAATGGATTGAGGACCCCTCCTGGCTGATGGATGTTTGGGGCGAACCTTTGGCATTGGTCACACTTCTTGACATACTCCTGGGCCTCTTGCTGCATTCCCGGCCACCAGTATCCTTGAGTGACAGCTCGGTGAGCCAGGGATCTCCCCCCTATATGGCTCCCACAAATTCCTTCGTGCAGCTCTTCGAGCAAGGATTCTGACGTTTCGGGGTGGACACATAGAAGGTATGGCCCAAAGTAGGACCGCCTGTATAGCTTGTGATCCTCGGACAACCAGAACCGAGGAGCTTTCCTTCGTATCTTTTCTGCCTCTGACCTCTCCTCAGGCAGGACGTCATCTTTGAGGAATCCCACTATGGGGTCCATCCAGCTGGGACCCATCACAACTTGATGGACGGGGATTACTCCCTTTGGCACTTCCCTTGCCCTCTCCAGGTGCTCCACTAGTATGATCCGAGGCAGAGCCCCTGCCGAGGAGGTTGCGAGTGTGGCAAGTGAGTCGGCATGACTATTCCCATTCCTAGGAATATGGGACAAGTTGAAGGGGCGAAACTCCAATTGCAAGCGCTTGACTTGGCTAAGGTATTCCTGCATTCTCGAATCCCTGGCTTCCATCTCCCCCTTCACCTGCCCTACCACCAATCTGGAGTCTGAGAACATCTCTATCGACTTTCCTCCCATCTTTTGCACCATGGTCATCCCTTGCAGTAATGCCTCATACTCGGCCTCGTTGTTCGTGGCCGTGAATCCGAGCCTCAGGGATTTCTCTATGACATGGTCTTCAGGGGATACTAGGACCAGCCCCACTCCGGACCCCCTTTGGTTTGCCGCGCCATCCACATATACCTTCCAACATGGTGACTCTGGGATGGAGATTGCGCCAATTGATTTCTCATCACGGCTTTTCTCCTCGGCTGTCACTTCTACGACTGGTTCAGCGAACTCAGCCGTCAAATCCGCCAAAACCTGGCCTTTTAAGGAAGTCCGGGGCATGTACTTGACGTCAAAAGCCCCCATAATTGTGTTCCACTTCGCGACTCTACCTGTGTAATCAGCGGCCCGGAGTACAGCCTTCAAGGGCAATTGGGTTAGGACAACCACCGTGTGAGCTTGGAAGTAATGGGGGAGCTTTCTCGTGGCGTGGACCACCGCCAGTATGGCTTTCTCCAAGGGTAGGTATCTGACCTCTGCTTCGTGCAGCGACTTGCTGACGTAGTAAACTGGCTTTTGGACGCCATTGTCTTCCCATATCAGCACTAAGCTCACTGCGTGGGGTGCCACCGCCAGGTAGGTGTATAGGACCTCGTCAGGCTGAGGATTGGACATGATAGGCGGCCGGGATAGATACTCCTTGAGTTGCTCGAAAGCTACGACACAATCCTCGGACCACTCAAATCCTTTCCATTTGTTGATCAGGAGATAAAAGGGCCTGCACCTGTCGGCCGACCTGGAAATGAATCGGTTCAGCGCCGCGATCATCCCAGTAAGCTTTTGGATCTCCTTGGGGTTCTGCGGAGGCTTCAAATTGTGAATGGCCTTGATCTGGTCAGGGCTAACTTCGATCCCACGATGGGTGATCATATACCCCAGAAACTTGCCAGAGCTTACGCCAAACGAGCATTTTGAGGCATTAAGGCGGAGCTTGTGCTCTCTCAGGACGCCAAATGTGCGGCCGAGGTCCTCCAAATGCTCGGACACCAGCTTGCTTTTCACCACCATATCGTCAACATAGACTTCGATGCTCTTGCCCAACATCGGCTCGAACATTCTCGTCATCGTCCTCTGGTAGGTGGATCCGGCGTTTTTCAGACCAAACGGCATAACCTTGTAGTGGTAGTTCCCAATGGGCGTCACAAATGCTGTCTTCTCTTGGTCCTCCGAGGCTAGTGGGATCTGGTGATAACCCTGAAAGGCATCCAGGAAGCTCATCCGAGGATGGCCTGCCGTCGCATCTACCAGTTGGTCTATTCGTGGCATTGGGAAAGGGTCTTTTGGGCATGCTTTGTTCAGGTCTGTGAAGTCTACACAAACCCTCTACTTCCCATTTTTCTTCTTGACCACCACAGTGTTGGCCAACCATTTGGGGTAAAAGACCTCTTTGATAGCCCCCGCGCGTTTAAGCTTATCGACCTCTTCCCTGATCGCATCAGCGTGCTCCTTCGACGGGCGCCGGGTGGCTGCTGCTTGGGGATCGCAGATGGGTTGACGTTAAGGTGGTGACAGATGAAAGATGGATCGATCCCAGGGGCATCGCAGGGGTCCCATGCGAACACGTCAAGGTTCCTCTTGAGGAACTCAAGTAACTCCTCCTTCTCCTGTGGAGGCAGCTGGGTTCCGACCTGGAAGAACTTCTCCGGATCATCGCCAATTATTACCTTTTCCAGGTTTTCGCATTTAGCATCCTCGGCAGGTGCATCCGGAGGCGCTACCTGGGTCTTTGATTGCTATGAATTTTCCTCGGCTGGGGCCGAGGACTGTGCATCAAACCGATAAGATATGGCAGCCACCGTGCACTGCCTAGCCGTGGATTGGCAACCTCGGATCTCCAAGACCTGGTCCCCTGATGGGAATTTCACCTTCTGGTGCAAGGTGGAGGCTACGCCATCCAAGGCGTGTAGCCATGGCCTTCCTACTATGGCCGTGTAGGGGGAGTATGTGTCCACCACGATAAAGTTCGCCTCCACCACCACTGGGCCTGCCTGTACGGGCAGTCTGATCATGCCCTTTGGGATGACGAGCTTCCCGTCGAACCTCATTAGGGGGGAGCTATAAGGTGTAAGGTCTTCCAGTTTTAGCCCCAGCCCTTTGTAGAGGTCTGGACACATGACCTCGGCTGCGCTGCCACCGTCTACCATCACCCTTTTCACGTCATAGCCCCCTATTCTGAGGGTGACGATTAGGGCGTCCTCGTGTGGTTGGATGGTCCCAATCTTGTCCTCCTCCGAGAAACTCAGGGCTGGGGGAGGATTCCTCCTGGACCTCTTTAGCCCCGTCCGAGGGTCCTCGACGGGCAGTTGAGCCACAGACAACACTCGCAAAGGGGGTGTGCCTGTTCTTCCTGGCGCGGCCAGGATTATATTGATCGTCCCGGCGGGCTGCCCCATGGCGGCGTCCCTCCGAGGCTCTTGGTAGGCTCGGCCCCGCTGGTCGCTGGAATGGTGCAGAAGGTGCTTCAGCCTTCCATCCTGGACTAGTTGGTCCAGGTGGTCCCAGAGGTTCCTGCAATCCTCCGTGGCATGTCTGTGGTCCTGGTGGTATTGGCAGTAATGATCCTGGTTGCGCCTACCAGGCTCCCCCATCATCTTAGCCGGCCATCTGAAGTATGGCTCGTTCTTTATCCTTTCCAGAACCTTGTGCACGGGTTCTCGGAATACTGCACCGACAGTCTAGGCGTTGCTCGCCCCGGATTGCCCATCGAAATCCCTCCTCGGACGGGCGTTGTTGTACCTGTCCGACCTGAAATCCCTCCTCTCCTGAGGGATAACCTTCTCCTTGCCTTTGCCTTGCAGCATATCCTCCTCCACCCGCTTGTACGTGTCGATCCGATCCATCAGCTGCCGCACGCTGGTGACGGGCGTTCCGGTCAGGGACTTCCTCAAGTCGTGCCCCATTGGTAGCCCATTCTGGAATGTACTGATGGCGACGGCATCATACTTGCCGTCCAGCTCGTTGTAGACCTCCCAGTACTTGTCCGAATAAGCCTTGAGGGTCTCCCCGTCACGCATAGATAGGGACAGCAATGCACTCATGGGCCGAGGAGGCCTGCTGTTCGTGACAAAACGGGAACCAAAGGCCTGGGTCAGCTGTCTGTATGAGTCTATGGAATTCGTCCTTAGGCCGTTGAACCACCTCATCGCCACGGGTCCCAAGCTGGATGGGAAGACTTTGCACATCAGCGCCTCATTTTTGGAGTGGACAGCCATCCTCTGGTTGAACTAGCTCACGTGCTCCATAGGGTCCGTCTTGCCATTGTAAGCAATGAAGGTTGGCTGCTGGAACCGCCGAGGAAGCTCTGCCTCTTCTATACGGCGCGTGAAGGGCGATCTGGAGAGCTGATCCAGCGCCTTGCTCATGGCGTCGCCTCCTAAGCCCCTAGGGGTTGGGTTGGCACGCCTACGCCTCTGGTAGCGCTCCTCCTCGTGGGAGAAAGTCTCGCTGGGGGGCGTTCTTGACCTCGGCCTGTATTCATCATCGCTCTCGTCGTCGGAGGGCGAGTCAGGGCTGAGTTCGGACTGTCTCCGCTGCGCACGACGTAGCTTCCTCTTCAGATTGTCTATCTCGCGCTGCATGGCCACCTTATCATCCTTTCTCCGGGAGGCGTGGCTATGGGCCTCTTCCGATCGCGTGGCCTGGCCATCGTCGTGCTTCTGGGGAACGTGCCCGTCCCCCTGGCTTTCGCTCGCCGTTGAAGTACGCACGCTTCCTTCTCGAAATCGTCTGTTGTCGTTCTGACCGCCCCCGGGGTCGCCATAGTGACCCTGAGGCCGTGACTTCGCCGGTTCAGGTCGATTGGGAGTTCTTTGGTGAGGGCCTGACCCTACCATGTTTGACTGTTGTCCTTACTAACGCACAAGTTCTTCCCACAGACGACGCCAATTGTAGGGACCGGTTTCGAGCGCTCTCCCCGGACTGAAAGAGTGGACCCAAGCCCAGCTAACCCTCCAATAAATTTATAGAGTATGGGCTCAAGAGCTAGGCCCTAGTAAAGAATGCAACGGCCATGCATGGTTGTTCGAGGATTGTGCTAAGCTAAACGTGGGTCGGAATTCCTAATAAGGCTCCTCGGACGGGCTTATTGGGTTTGAAGTTGTTCTTATTTCTTTCAAGAAAGGTTACAATGGTGGAGAGAAAATACAATGCTACAGTATTTCCTTTTCTCTGGTTTTCTGTCCGTCCCCTTCTCAAGAGGGACTTTTTACATTATATACTCCTCTCTCAGTTTATCCTACCCCTACATTTGTTGATCAACCCGGCTTCCACTTGAGAGCCTGTCCCATCAGCCGCATTCCCATACCTCCAGTGGGTCGCAGCGCCCAAGGCGGCACTGTTCAGAGGTCCTATCCTCATTAATGCGGCCAGGGCGTTAGTTGAGGGCATTTAATGTGGAGGTGACAGTTCACCTGGGACTTGCTCCTCCACCATGTTTCAATGTCCGGTGCTTGGTTCTTGCTATTTGCTCCTTGGATGCTTGGGGAGGTTCCCCTCAAGGGCATGCTGTTTGCTCACTTTCTGACCTCAGTCTCCCGAGGATGTAACCATCCTCGGTAATGATCCTTGGGCCCTGGGCTCTACACTTTCGTCCTCGGACCTTGGAGTCGTCCTCGGACCTTGGACGCGTCCTCGGACCATGGACGCGTCCTCGGCGTGGGCCTCTGGGCCTAGTCTGGAGTGGGCTGGGGTTGCTGGGCTTATTCTGGCCCCACAAAAACTATCCAACCAAATTACCTAAATGTAAATCATATTTAAGCCCCTAATTTAAAAAGAAAAAAGAAAAAAAAATAGCCGTATGGGTTTCGGTGTCTTTTATTTTGGTAATATATAGTGAAATAGTTCATTTTATTTAACAATCCACAACACGTTTGTGTCATTCTCTCTCTCTCTAGGGCCTTATCTGGTTAGATATTACTATTAATCCTTACTTATTTTATTTTATTTTTAAAATCCTAAAACAGTGGGTATGCTAAAAGACATGAAGAATAGAGAAAGATGTGGTGTAAGGTTAGGCAATTAATGAGATATTAATGAGATAATAGTAAAATAAGTTAATGTGAATTTTTGTGTAACAATAAAAAAAAGTTAACGAAAGAGGTAAAAAAAGGCTAAATGCAAAATCAGAGCGCCACTTGGCAGGACCTCATGCACTCACGCATGAGGTCTCTGCTTTTATATATACTAGCGTATGACTCGTGCAATGCGCAGACTACTTTTATTTATTATTCATGGAAAATATGTAAAATCATAAAAATATTATGACAACTCCATAGATAATTAAAATTAAATAAACCGCTTTTTTTAAAAAGAAAATGAAAAGGAAAAAAAGAAAAAGGAAAAAAACTCCCTGTAAGGTCCAGATTTGAGTCCCCAGCCCAAAAGGTGGATGAACTTAGGCTCAAAAAGCTCAAAACAATGAATTTGTAGAGAGTGGGTTGGAGAAGTGGGCTTTAATGAATCAAACAACCACTAAAGTGGATTTAGATGACTAGAGAATGAAGATAAACAAGTTTATACTGAAGAAAATCGTCATCGGCATAGTCCGAGGAGTTTAGTTCTTATATATTTCTCTCAAGTTTGGTTACAAATGTAATTCTTGATTGCTACAATCTTTTTCTCTTGACTTCTCGATCCCTTTCTCTCATTGTGTTGGGAAATTTAGACCCCGGTCGATAGAATTAACAAGTTTTAAACACAAGTTGTTAATTAGATTTATTATGAGTAAAACTTGTTAAAACAAACAAATATCAATATCATGTCAAAAACATGTGCAGCAGAAAAGTAAATAAGACAAGATATGATGACCTAAGAAAACCAATGAAACAAACTAGTTTCATAGTAAAAAAAACCTGGGGGGAAACCTTCTCGAAAAGCAATCTACTATAGTAAAGAGAAGTTTCAGATCTAGTACAAAACATTTGTCCTTAGACTCTACAATCCACGTAGATGAACTTACAGTAGAAACCTTCTACCACTTCAGAACCTCTGAACTCTTCAATATATGAACGCCACCTTTTGATGATGCACGAATCCCAGTACGTGACTAACCAATTACGTGGATCCCAGTACGCAACTTCAATCACCAACTAGAAGAAGATGTTGGCTGCAAAGTTCTTCACTTCATCAACAATGAAGATCAAGAAACACTTGGTTACAAAACCCTAAGATGTAAAGACGCAATAGCTTCTTTTAGAGAGAATAAGGCATATGTCAACTTTTGCATATGTTCTCCTTGTATTATCTTCTGTGAAGGCTTCTAAAATAAGCCTTATATAGGTCTAGGGTTGTGAGAAAAGAAACCCTACACAAATACATAAGTCTGGCCTAAAAATCAGATCTAAAAATTTTGATTTTCATAACCTCGATCGATTGGGAGTTGTCGAGGAGGTGTCGAGCTTTAAACTTCGACAGATACAGCTATTGAAGAGGTGTTGAGCAGGTGTCGAGGGGACAAAAGCTTTCTCGATCGATCGACCAACTGTGGAGAAGCTATCGAGATTGCGATAAGAATTAGCTGAAGAGCTCGATAGATAGCCTAGTTGTCGGGAGGTATCGAGTAGCTATCGAGTTATCTGTCCGCAGGTGTCGAGCTATCTGTTCAGCTTTATTGAACAACTTTTCTTCACTTATTTCTTGGTCCAATCTTCATGGCTTTAATACTAGACTTGAACAACATGCTTCTTCAAGTATTAAACACATCCTAGTTCTACCCAAATACAAGTAAAGTGCGTTTTGTCAAAGGATTAGCCAACTACATAAAATATTGATATATGTTCCTAACAAGTGAAACACATATGTCCTAACAATCTCCCCTTTTGGCAATCCATGACAAAACCACAACAAACAAATGAACATATGAGAGAAGTCATAAATCACTCAACTCATATTCACTTGTTGAATACAATAAAATCTATCCTAACACAAACTCTTGAAAAACTTTGCAAGAAGAAAGTTTATGGCAAGTAGACTTTGACAACCTGTATTTTTGAAACACTTTAAACAAAACTCATCAAAACATCTTAGTGTGAAACAGAAATAATAGATTGCATACAAGTAATAAGAAACATGTGTATAAAGATAGAAAAGAAACAACACATGTAGAGGTAGGTGAAGAAGACATACATCCACATATAAAGAAGATAAGTACAATGTATGTGTAAAAATGGTCACAAGACCCAATGTACAGGAACAAGGAAGTAAGAACTCCCCCTAACAAGATGAAACACAACTTCCCCTTACAAAGGAATATATTTCTCCCCTTAACATATAGAATCTTAAAAAGAAACCGCATGTTCTCCACAATTTCTCCTCCTTTTTGTCATGATTGACAAATGGTACAAGAAGCTAAAAAGCTTCACCCGAAAGACATAAAGATGATTAAGGATGATCAAGGGGGCACAAGAAATCCATATAAATGCATGAATGTAATGAAATAAGATGCTATGGATGATAAGATAATAGAAGGATGCAAAACATGTGAAAGACAAATCTCTCAACAAAAAAATGTTAAGCACATAGATCCCAAAAACACACACACACACTAAACAAGTCTAGCCAATTTTATATTTCAAAAATAAGTCATGACAGTTTAGTGAGCATACATTAACACATGTAAAACCTTGTGATGGCCAAATCACATTGTACTTGCACATGTATCAAGAGTAGCAAAGAATATTGCGTGTTGTGTGTGAAAAACATTGCAAGATTGCATAAGTGTATACATGTTATGACGATTTGAGATATGAGAAAATCACTTTAACTCACACATAATCATAATTGTTTGATGGGGACTATCACCTTCGAGGTATATCCTATAACTCCCACGTCTCCTAGAATACACGCTTGCAATCATATTTAAAGCATTTTTTTTATCTTTTTGCTTTTTATTTTCTTTGCATTTTTTTTAATTTAGCATATCATGCATGGGCATATAAGAGAGAGAAAAGAAATACCCAATGATATTTGACATTCCAATTTTGCTATGCCGAAGCACACAAATGTCATTGACATTACACTTTTGCTATACTGAAGCACACAGATGTCTTTTATGATTGGTGGGCAACAGTGGTGAGATGATTATTTATGCCTTTCTCTTAGGATTTTTTAATCCTTCCCGTCAAAAAGAGTGATATGAGTGTTAAGTACAAGAGATAACTTAATCTTACTCATCATAAACAAGAGCCACAAAGCTCACTTGCTTAGTTGTGCATAGAGATGCTCATCTAAACTACAAAATATACAAAGTTTAGAAAACTTTGTTTCAATGGCCATCCAAGGTACACAAGTACCAATGTATACAAACACACATTGTTTTTGTATTTTTCTGATTTTTCTCTTTTATTTTTATTTTGAAAACAAAACAAAATAAAAACAAAACAACCAAACAAAAACAGACAAACAACATGAAAGCAGAAATAAAGATGCAAATGCATGAAGGCATGATAGAAAGGTGTAGATGCATGAAAGCATGATTCCAAAAGCAGATAAGAAATCAAGCAAAACGAGTCCTACTTTAGATAGAAAGAATTAAAGCAGAGGACAAACAGAAAAGACAATTAAGTCTTAGGTTCCTTTCTCACCCACATAGCACGAGTCTTTGGCCGTGAAGATGAAAAGGCATGTGTCCTAGTATGTCTACTAAATGACATAGAAGAATTAAAATTCTCCTTAAATTGAGTTAAAAAGTTTAAAGCTTTTAATAACTCTCCAAACAAAGGTGTAGGTCCTTGAGAGGAAACCTGTGATCGTTTGGACAATTGCTTATGAGGATACAACTTAAAGCAATTAGGATAAATGTGTCCAGCAACACCACAATGATGACAAACATGAGGTCTAACAAAGGATTTAGAATTAGACAAATCAATTTTGGATTTCATACATTTATCACCTTTCTCAGATTATGGCACAAAGACATTCTTTGATCCAGAAGCCGTCGAAAAGGAGGGGCTAGAGGAAACAGCATATCCTAAGCCAGTCTTATCAGAACTAGGTTTTTGAGCACTCAAGACCTCATCGAGCTTTGCATTAGACATCCTCTCTATTTGAGTTCTAACTTGACTAAACTCAACCTCAAGATTCTTGACCTTCTCTTCTAATGAGGCGTTCTCCACAATAAGAGTCTCAACTAACCTTGTAGTCTCATCTAGTTTGACTAACATATTAGCTTTTTCAGTTTTTAACTCATTAAGCTCTTTTCTACAAAGATGAGAAGTCTTTTCCAATTTTATGAATTCAGTGCATAGCTTATCATAGGCTTCCTGAAGGGTCATCTTCTTGGGTACTTCATCATCAGAAGAATCCTTACTATCACTAGCACTCTCCACAATCACCTTATTGGTTGAGGCAGCAAAAGCCATAACGTGACGACATTCATCCACATACTCATCAGAAGAGTCATTCTCAGTATCACTCCAAGTAGCAACCAACCCTTTATCTTTTAACTCCTTGGTCTTTTCCTTCATGAGGTAGTTTGGGCACTCTATCCTCATATGACCAAAACCTTTGCACTCATGGCATTGGATGATGGGTTTTTCACTCTTACCCTTCCTAGAGGATTTAGATTTTCTAGAAGGTTTGCCCTTATCATTTTTTCCTAAATTGAAGAAACTTGATAATCTCATCAGTTATGAAGGTTAAATTCTCATCCTCATCATCATCTTCATCTTCAGAGTCCTCAATCTCTTCCTCTATACCCGTAAGAGCCAAGTTTTTACTCTTTCCACCTTTTCCCATTAAGCCTAATCCCATCTCATAGGTTTGAAGATTCCCTACAAGCTCAATCAAAGGAATTTGATCAATGTCCATTGCTTCTTCAATGACAGTGATCTTAGCATGGAATCTTTTAGGTAAGGACCTAAGGATTTTCCTAACATTTTTGGATTCTGTAATAGATTCTCCAAGATTGAAAACAAAATTCACAATATCCTTGAGTTTAGTATAGAACTCATCAAAGGTCTCATCCTCCTTCATCCTTATTTCTTCAAAACTACTCTTGAGTCTTTGAAACTTCACAGTCTTTACTGCCTTGGTACCTTCATAAGAGGTCTCAAGAATGGTCCATGCTTCCTTAGCAACTTCTGTGGATGGTATTCTCTTGAATTCCTCATTGGTCACCCCACAAAACAAAGCATTCAAGGCCTTATTATTGAAATTTGTCATTATGATTGTTGCATCATCCCAATCCACCGGCAATTCCTTTGGCTTAATCCAGCTAACTTCAACGGCTTTCCATACCTGTTCACCTAGAGCCTACAAAAACACTTTCATACGAACTTTTCAGTACGCATAATTAGTTCCATCAAATAAAGGAGGAATCAAAAGAGATTGTCCATGATCCATGACAACGAGGGTCAAGGATCACACTCAAGAAATTAATCCAATCAGAGTGTACCCGCTCTGATACCACTTGTTGGAAAATTTAGACCCCGGTTGATAGAATTAACAAGTTTTAAACCCAAGTTGTTAATTAGATTTATTATGAGTAAAACTTGTTAAAACAAACAAACATCAATATCATGTCAAAAACATGTGCAGCGAAAAAGTAAATAAGACAATATATGATGACCCAGGAAAACCAATGAAACAAACTAGTTTCACAGTAAAAAAACCTGGGGGAAAACCTTCCTGAAAAGCAATCCATTATAGTAAAGAGAAGTTTCAGATTTAGTACAAAACCTTTATCCCTAGACTCTACAATCCTCGTAGATGAACTCATAACAGAAACCTTCTACCGCTTCAGAACCTCTGAACTCTTCAATATATGAACGCCACCTTTTGATGATGCATGAATCCCAGTACGTAACTAACCAATTGCGCGGATCCCAGTACACGACTTCAATCACCAACTAGAAGAAGATGTTGGCTACAAAGTTCTTCATTTCATCAACAATGAAGATCAAGAAACACTTAGTTACAAAACCCTAAGGCGCAAAGACGCAATAGCTTCTTTTAGAGAGAATAAGGCATCGGTCACCTTTTGCATATGTTCTCATTGTATTATCTTCTATGACGGCCTCTAAAATAAGCCTTATATAGGTCTAGGGTTGTGAGAAAAGAAACCCTACACAAATACATAAGCCTGACCCAAAAATCAGATCTGAAAATTCTGATTTTCGTAACCTCGATCGATCGGGAGGTGTTGAGGAGGTGTCGAGCTTTAAATTTCGACAGATACAGCTATCGAGGAGGTGTCGAGCAGATGTCAAAGGGACAGAAGCTTTCTCGATCGATCGACCAGCTGTCGAGAAGCTATCGAGATTGCAATAAGAATCAGCTAAAGAGCTCGATAGATAGCCTAGCTGTCGGGAGGTGTCGAGCAGCTATCGAGCTATCTGTTCGTAGGTGTCGAGCTATCTGTCCAGCTTTATTGAACAGCTTTTCTTCACTTGTTTCTTGGTCCAACCTTCATGGCTTTAATACTAAACTTGAACAACATGTTTCTTCAAGTATTAAACACATTCTAGATCTACCCAAATACAAGTAAATTGCATTTTTTCAAAGGATTAGCCAACTATATAAAATATTGACATATGTTCCTAACAAGTGAAACACATATGTCCTAACACATTGCCCTCTTCTTTCTTTATGCTATCTTCCCCTTCTATCTCCACTCTCCATGTGCAGACCAGATGGTTGGTGTTGATACTTGTCCCATCAGCACCTTCCTCGTAGATGAACTCATAACAGAAACCTTCTACCACTTCAGAACCTCTGAACTCTTCAATATATGAACGCCACCTTTTGATGATGCACGAATCCCAGTACGTAACTAACCAATTGCGCGGATCCCAGTACACGACTTCAATCACCAACTGGAAGAAGATGTTGGCTACAAAGTTCTTCATTTCATCAACAATGAAGATCAAGAAACACTTAGTTACAAAACCCTAAGGCGCAAAGACGCAATAGCTTCTTTTAGAGAAAATAAGGCATCGGTCACCTTTTGCATATGTTCTCATTGTATTATCTTCTATGACGGCCTCTAAAATAAGCCTTATATAAGTCTAGGGTTGTGAGAAAAGAAACCCTACACAAATACATAAGCCTGACCCAAAAATCAGATCTGAAAATTCTGATTTTCGTAACCTCGATCGATCGGGAGGTGTTGAGGAGGTGTCGAGCTTTAAATTTCGACAGATACAGCTATCGAGGAGGTGTCGAGCAGATGTCAAGGGGACATAAGCTTTCTCGATCGATCGACCAGCTGTCGAGAAGCTATCGAGATTGCAATAAGAATCAGCTAAAGAGCTCGATAGATAGCCTAGCTGTCGGGAGGTGTTGAGCAGCTATCGAGCTATCTGTCCAGCTTTATTGAACAGCTTTTCTTCACTTGTTTCTTGGTCCAACCTTCATGGCTTTAATACTAAACTTGAACAACATGTTTCTTCAAGTATTAAACACATTCTAGATCTACCCAAATATAAGTAAATTGCATTTTTTCAAAGGATTAGCCAACTATATAAAATATTGACATATGTTCCTAACAAGTGAAACACATATGTCCTAACACATTGCCCTCTTCTTTCTTTATGCTATCTTCCCCTTCTATCTCCACTCTCCACGTGCAGACCAGATGGTTGGTGTTGATACTTGTCCCATCAGCACCTTCCTGAAGTCTTTGTGTAGTAGCTGTAAGGCTAAAAATCACTGTTCATGTATCACTTCCACATTAATGCGGTGGTAGCAGCTTTCCTTTGAGATATTTCATGACCTCCTTTTGTCTTGTTTCTTCTGGATACTTATCCGCATCAGTGGAATCGTCCGGGTCGTTGCTCTTGGTGTCAGACCATACCTTCTGACCTCGGCCTTGCTCAGTCGAGGAAGTATTCATCCTCAGACCGTCTTCTTAGTTGATTGTGATTAGACTTCAACTATTCATCTACTAATATGGGCTTTTATAAAGGTGTTTACTCATCCTCGGACTACTTAATGTCCTCAGATTGGGAATCAGGCCCAATATATACATAAATATGGACTCTTGGGCCTAACACCCCTACACTTCCCATTTATTTTCATTTTTCTTAATTATTATTATTTTTTAAAATGATGAGAAACTCCCTTAAAATTGAAGGTGTGTTTATGCACTAAATATGGTCAAATGAAGAAAATACAAAAAACCTCAATTATACAAACTATGTTGTCCCGATTGTAGGATTCTTATTATAGCTATCCAAATTAAACTACACAGAGGACAACTAATTTCAAGAATACATACAAAAACTATACAAAAGATATTTGTTGGGGTAGGAAAAAAAAAACTCTTAAAAAAGTTAAATTGTAGAGTTTTATGAATACCAATCACTGTACTGCCCCATAAAAAACTAAAAGATGGTGGCACTAAGTCAAAGTTACATTTGTGAAATCTCACAGAGAAATCTACAGCTACCTACCCTTTTCCTAAGCCATGTACATTTGGTTGATGCTTTTTAGCACAATCCTTTTCCATAAATTTCTTGAAGCATAAGGATATTGACAATTTTTGCATTCTTCTAAACTTCACTAATGCATTTTCTTTTTTGTCTATGGCTCTTTCTCAACTACTCTCCTACTCGTAATGAGGATAGAGAAGATGAAGGGGAAAAAAAGACAACAAATACAAACGTACATGAGGCATTCTGAAGTAGAAGCCACACAATCAAACAGCTACGCCATCATCCTGGTAAATTAGTTCTTATTAAGTTAAAAGAATCTTACATTTCAATCGGGCAGCTTACCCCTATAAACACTACCAAGCATGCCTTCACCAATTAAATTTTCATGAGAAAAGCTAATTGTATACTACTGAAGCAACACAACAGTGAACTTTTGCAGAACTTGCATTCGGACTCTTTGAAGGATGTATACTTGTAGTTACTTTAAAAGGTACCATCGGTTCCACAAAGACCTTCTCGAAAGGATAAAATGGAGGAAGTCGTGGTGGCAAGAACTCCATATCAATGCGGCTCATGACTGAATCATGATTCTTCTTGGGCAGTGAAACTGCTGGTGTGTTTTTCACATCTACCTCTTGTTCATTTTGAAACTATGGAAATACACTTGTTCTTCCATTGTCTTCAACATAACTATCTCTTGGTTCCACAACTCTCCCTCTTGGCACAGCTAAAGATATTCAAAAAGACAATTTTCATTTAGAACAGAATAAAAGAGATAAGGAAATTTCAACAATTTTAAAAAATAAGAATGGACATTACATTATATTACATCCCTATTATTCTATACATAGCATCTTATAGAAATTTACCAACTTAAAAGCTCTGCAAAGATTATTATGGTTTTGACACAACTTCTGAAACTATGGAAATACACTTGTTCTTCCATTGTCTTCAACATAACTATTTCTTGGTTCCGTAACTCTCCCTCTTGGCACAGCTAAAGATATTCAAAAAGACAATTTTCATTTAGAACAGAATAAAAGAGATAAGGAAATTTCAACAATTTTAAAAAATAAGAATGGACATTACATTATATTACATCCCTATTATTCTATACATAGCATCGGATAGAAATTTACCAACTTAAAAGCTCTGCAAAGATTATTATGGTTTTGGCACAACCAATTAATGGTAACCACCCTTCACACACTATATACATCATTCATAGCAGGTTGACAATTTTCCTTGAGCATTTGAGTGTGCATGACTAAATCTAAGAAAAGAGCAACAAATATAATGCACCTTAAAGAATATCAGACAATCAGACATATTATTGTCTTATAAATGCAAATGAGGTTAAAATTCAATTCAATAAACATAAATGATAATAATATAGTGTATGGGTGGGGCCAAGATTTTCTAGACCTAAGCAACTAATCCATTCTCTGCCATAGTTTGTAATTTGACCTTTTCTCTGCAACAATTTGCAATTCGAACTTTGTGATACACATTTGTATTGTAAATGTTATTGATAGATTATTATGGTTCTTTATTGTTATCTTTTTTCTTAACTTTCAAGTGTATTGGTAAGAAACGATGCTTGTGCTTTCTGCATGTGTGTGTGTTTACAATAACGAAGAGGTGAAATCCAATTCAGAGACAAAAGGGTCTTGTTTATCATAGGGGAAAGTCGAAGTTATGCAATATATATATATATATATATATGGCGTAAATGCACTTTTATTCCTTACATTTTGCACTTTTTCCATTTTGGTCCCTACATTTTATTTTTACCACTTTTAGTCTCTAAACCAATTAACGCCTAACATTTAGGTCATTTCCGTCACCCAACTAACGACAAAAGCTGACGCCACGACAGTGGAATAAAAAAATAATATAATCACACACATTAATTAATTAAATTAAAAACAAACATTAAAATTTAAAAAAAAAATCATTAGTTTTTGGGAAGAACATGACTGTTCATATTCTTCATGTTCTTCCCTAAACATAAATTTTCTTATAAAACAACACACACACACAAACCCAGCCAATTCGGCTCACAATAACAACAAACCTAACCAAACTCATAAATTTTTCTTGAACAATCATCAACATTTTCCCCAGAAAATCAAGATTTTCTTTCAAACTAAACACTAAAATTCGTCACATTTAACAAACAAACATAAACACAAACCCATAAATTTTCTTTCCACCTGAACCTAAACCTAGAAATTTTCTCTCTACCCAAACACAGAAAAATCTAGCCACCATCTCCACCAATCAAACCCAGCCAACAAAAATAAACACAAACCCAGCCAACAAACATAAGCACAAACCTAACCAACAAACTTAAACACAAACCCAGAAATTTTCTTTCTACCCAAACACAGAAAAATACAGCCACCACCTCCACCGATCAAACCCAGACAACAAACATAAACACAAACCCAACCAAAAAACTTAAACACAAATCCAGAAATTTTCTTTCCACCCGAACCCAAACCCAGAAATTTTCTTTCTACCCAAACATAGAAAAATCCAGCCACCACCTCCACCGATCAAACCCACCACCACAACACTTATCAAACAATCAAGAGTGAGAGATTCGGGTTTAGATAAAGAGAAAGTCAGAGATTAAGAGAAAAACAACCCACCACCACTGATTGAACTCGAACCCATCAAACTTGCTGGAAGAGTCGTTTGATCCCCAGACGGTTGCCTCACTTCGACTTGGTCTTGGCTCGCACCCAGCAAAGCTGTGGTCAAGCCTGGGAGTCAAGCTATGGCGTCAACTCGAGAACGGTCTTGTCATGGAGAAGCTCAAGGTTGTCATCACCCTTGCCAAGAGAGTGAGATTGAGAGGTAGAGATAGAGGTTTGGAGAGATTTGATGGGGATTGTGGAATGGCTTAGAGAGAGGAGAAGAGAAATTGGTTTATAAGGATTTGTTTGGTTTTAGTTAGGAATTGTAATTGGAAACGAAATTGGAAGAAAGAGATGGTCTGAACATGTTTCCAACCAAAGATTGGGGAAAAAACATGTTTTTCCGAATATTCTAATGAAAAAGAAAATTTTCCGAATATTTTGTTTTTTAACTTTGTTCAAGATACTTTTTAGATCTTAATTTTTGTGATTTTTGGGTTTTAATTCTGTTTTTTATTTAGTTAAAATTAATAAATTAATTTTTTAAATTTATATGCTGTGGCATTTTTTAATACCAAAATAAAAAATTTTATTATTATTTTAATGTTTTTAAATAATTTTTAATTCTCTCCGTCAGCCACCTCAGCTTTTCCCATTAGTTGGGTGACGGAAATGACCTAAATGTCAGGCGTTAATTGGTTTAGGGACTAAAAGTGGTAAAAATAAAATGTAGAGACTAAAAGTGCATTTACGTCCATATATATACCAAGAAACTATCAAACAGTGTTAAGATTGTGAAACAATATAAATTATCACTTTTTAATTGTGAACATGACATATTTTTAGATGGGCTTTTTTTCTTATTTGCTAACCTGTGTAATGCACGGAAAACTTTTAAATTGTATTTTAACATGTTAAGTTTAAATATTTCTCTAAATTTAAACTATTTGAAAGCTGAATTGGCTCTAATATAAGATGAAAATTGTAGTTTAAACAGTTCTCATGAAAAACCTTCAAAATTTTATATATGAGAGCCATATAAATGAGAAACAAACAAATATTATAAAGCAAAATATTACGGTCATCATAATGTGCTATACATTTGGTTTAATAAGTATTAAAAAAAAAATTAGTCATTTACACTTATATCTTGAAGCTTTATCAATGCTTTTCAAGAATCTATTTCCTCCTATTCTTAGGCTCCTCTTTCCTCAACTTCTCGAGCTACTTAACTCTTCACCAAGTTTTTTATAAGCATTTGATATCTTAATCTAAAACACAAATAGTCCAGTTTCAGATTCTTCCCAGAAATAAATTGCCAATAATGATGCAGCAAAAAACAAATAGAGACTAAAGTAGAAAACTAATAAAGAATTATCACTGCTACGGTGCTACCCTTGAATTGATGAACATGGGCATCTAATACAACAAACTACTCAAAACTGACAAAGCCCATGGAAAAAAAGACTTTCCCAAGGAAACAACAGCTTAAACAGAACGAAACCCACTTAGGATCTACTTCACACAATCATCTAATGAAAGATGATGAAAAGAAATTAAAAAAAAAAAAAAATGAAAAACAAATAAGAGAAACAAACAAACAAAGATAAATTGACCTCTTTACATAATAGCCACAGGTCTATAGTGACTTTTTCCTGCCTAAAAGTGTTATCAATCAGCAACATTGACTCAAAAAACAGTGTGTGCGATTAACACAAATCTTATTATAATCCCAGAGAAAACTTAAAAATTTGCATATAAATCTGTAAGTTTCTTAGCCTTAAAAAATTTCAAACTAAATCCATGCAATAGAAGATCTCAACCACAAATGAAAAGAAAATTGCATCAACAAAAAGCGGAACAAAAATTTTCAAGTTAACTGAGGAAATCGCAAAATTATGTTTGTGTTCGCCTTGAGAGAGAGAGAAAAACTTACAAGTTAGAGGAGTGGAGGCAGAAACAGATGAGTGAGTGGAATAGGGGCAAAGCGTGTGTCTAAAAGAAGGAGAGGGGTAGAACATCTGGCTAAGTTTTTTGGGGACTCGGGCTAAGTTTATTTTAAAGTAAGGGGCGGAGCTTGAAGAAGCAACGCGAGCCTTTAGCTAAAATTCTCACCCAAAACTCAAATGAAAACAATTAAAGATTCTAGAATCTTTACCTACTTTTCCTATGATATAACCATAGCCCTCGAAACAACTTGGGTGCAAGTCACAACTAACTTGGTTGGGATTTCAATGGTGTTGTTTGGTAAGTTTCAATTTTAAGCAGTAAGTTTCAATTTTGAGTGAGACTTTTTGTCAAACATGTGGAGTACATATTCTAAATGGGAATGAAAAGAATGTTTACAGCATGAATACACCCAAAAAATGCACCTAAATTAAACACACTACAACTGAACATTGACAGAAGTGAAGGAAAAAACTTCAAAATAATCCATAACGAAATTTAAGAAACATTATGTAAAGGCAATTCCTAGCACATTTTCCCTGTATAGCAGCAACTTTAAAGAAATCAGGAAAGTGGACACATATTTTGTATTTGATTGTAACCCATGACTTAAATGAAAGAAATTTTATGTAACAATGATCATAGAGTTAGATATGACTGAAGCTAAATTCTTTACAACTTTGATCTTTCACAACAATTCACAACAGGGTATCTAATAGTTATAAAAGATGTTGTCTCTATAGAGAATCATCCGAAATGTCACTGCTATACACACACAAATTGCTGCTATTTAGCAATCCCTCTGCTATTTAGCAATCCCTTTGGTAAAGTTTAGAGGATCAAATCTAGGCAAAGTAGAAAGCAGACATTGAATCTTAGATTTTTTTTTTTTTTTTTTAACAAACAGTAAGGATTTATTAACTGAGAACCAGCATCAAACACTTATCAGGCACTATAACTGAAATTTCAAAAACCCTAACTTTAACTAAACGAATTTAATTTGGAATGAAAAGAATTTGGAGAATGACCAAAGAGTACCAAATTTCTCAAAACTAATTCATATTTCATACCTATAGATCTAAGAAAGAAAGGAAAAAGAAAATTACCGGCGGTAGTTCTCTCTATCGCTATATGGTCTTACGATGTTGATGGTCCATAGGTTTTTCTTCTATGGCGAGGCTACTGATGGTGTAGTACTCAATCATTCTGTGTTTTAAAATCCTGAAACAAAAACAAATCAAATCTGAACCTATCCAACAGGAAAACTCAATCAAAAGTAACATTTCGTACCCAAATCAATATTTTTAGTGATCTCTGTAATCTAAAAAAACAAACAAAAAACAAAACAAAAGCAAATATCTAAAATTGAGAAAACAATCATTTTGATAGACGAAGAGAAAAAATATATATATATGTTAATGGATTTCCCTGAAGTGGGCTTGATGATCCCTCATCCATGGGCCGATGAAGGACGGATCCATATTGAACGGACACAACGTAGACGGATCAATTGTCCACATGGCAGCCAGAAACCCTATATGGAAAATACTTGCAGCGCACACCATAGAATCCTATCGCAAAGAGGATTCCAGAAGTCACGCGCATTAATGGAGATCTACTCTATAAGGAAAAGACTTGTCCATCACGTTTAGGATTACTCAAGAGGATTCCTATAAGGAAAAGACTTTGATTCCAAGGGAAAGAGGTCAACCTTCGACTACTATAAAAGCCCCAATACTCTCACAAAATCAAGGTACGCATAATTAACCCTCTCTAGCACTCTGGAGTTGTAAGAAATTCTAACTTAACCTTCGGAGGGTATTTGGCCGGCACCACACCGGTGCTCTCTGTAAGTCTTCTCTTTTTGTTGTGCAAGTGACGTTTCGAGTGTGCGAGTAACGTGTGACTCACTGGTGATTTTTTCGGCATCATCAATAGAGATTCCAAAAACAAATCAAATCTAAACCTACCCAACAAAAAAACTCAATTAAAAGTAACGTTTTATACCCAAACCTACAAAATTGAGAAAAAAACGTACCGTTGTTGATGTCAGTTCCGGCGATCTGGTGGTCTAAATATGGCAAGGGAACGGATGGTGTATGGTTCAAACGAACTCTGCTCTCTTTCCCTTTTGATTGTAATGCACAATGGACAGCCTTAGGAACTCTGCCTCTTTCTCTGTTTCTTTCTTCGTGTCGCATTTCATCGCCTCTCCCTTTCTCTGCTTCTTTCTCCGTGTCCTCGTCGCCTCTCTCTATTTCTGTTTCCGTGTACACTTAATTTTAACCGGTTATTTTTTGTTGTTTATAATGGGAGGGTTTTAAACGGTGTTGTAGCATTTCCAAACAACATAATTTATTGCTTTTTAACTTATATGTGGCAGAATTTTAGATTGTCATTTTTTCTATACGGCAGCACCTCTTTAATTGCAGGAAAATGCTTCTGTTATTATATATAGTATATGATATATTGATTGATTTTTTAAAATCTAATTTTTTTAAAGAATAATATTTATTTTGAGGTGAAAAAGAACCCAAATTATAAATAAAAACATGTCACCCTACTCAAAATTGCAAATGCATATATGATAAATGCCAACCTTTAAATTGTCCCCACCATCATATTTTTGTACCATAAGTGCAATTGTATCATTTCATATCAATATGATGGACTTTACCAAAAAAAAAATATCAATATGATGGAGCTCCATGTTCCCTTATTTTAATTAGTAAGTGCAACTGTGCAAGTTTGTCTCTTTCGAACTGTTAAAAAAAAAAAAAAAAAAAAAGTAAACATTGCATGCAAGATTTGCCGGCAACAGTTTCATTGATTGGATTTTTATGGTAGATTCTTGTAGCCGTACCATGGACCATTGACTCGATGAATCCAAGTTTTTAACGAGTAAGTAATGTATAAGACAGTCTCATAAGACCTATGTCTTAATGAAATGTGGGTTTTATAACTTATGTCTCAATGACATATAGGTCCCACGTGTATGGGACCCACATGTCATTAAGACATAAGTCTCATGAGACCGTTTTATTCAAAAAAATTTCCTTCTAAACATTTTGCATTGAGTTAATGAGGGATTTTTGGTTGCTGATTTTGGCAGATAATTGCTATATGGTGTACTATAGATTGAGATCGGGTAAAATACCCAATTGTATGAATGGTTGAGATTTAAAGTTTCTTTTTGCAATTTTAACTTCATACATGTTGCATTGGGGTGAATTGCACGTTGCAACTGCATTTAGCAATTGCACCGGTAGTATTTAGACTATAAATAAGAGACAATATGTTTGGATTCATAGATGTGTTAGTGTCAAAACATAATAAATTTGGGTTATATCAATAGAAGTGTGTTATGATTAAGTCAAATTAGAAACTACTCAAATATGACAAGGTTATAATACTCAAAGATGATGAATTGATGACTTTATGCTCATGTCTTTTACAACACAACAAATGTTCGAATGAAAACTTGTTTCATTTGAAAGTACCTTGGTGTCAAAGTTATGTAAATCGAGTAAAATGAGGGCTGAACCCATTCAGGAGAGCTGATCTCTTTTTCCTCCTTTTTGTGTGTGGAGGAAATGAGACTTGATCTTTGTCCTTCTTTCTCAAACCCTGAGTACAGTGTTTAGATTGTCACAGTAATTCATGTTCCTAAACCTTTTTTGATAAGTATGCTCCTAAGCTACCGATACCAATGTATATTCTCTACTCTACTCACTCATGTTCAGCCATGGTGTATTTTGTACTTCAACTTCATGCAAGTTAACTGTTAATTTGCAGTATTTCCACCAAAATTATGCCAACCTCAGGGCCACAACAAAAATGGGTAACCTCTGCAGAGCATAAAGAGACTAGATTCTCAATTTGAATACAACCAGGCTTCATACCTAGGCCTTGAGCACCAGTCTGACACAACTGAATACAACCAGGCCTGACACCCAGGCTCTGAGCACCATCTACATAATGTATGAAGGCATACATCCGTACCATTTGTGTGTAAAACTCCTGGTTAAAATGATGCCCAAATATATATGTATAATATATATATATTCTGCATCTTTCAATCTCCAACATAATTACACATCATTTCTGTTTCACTAAATATAGGGGAAATTACATTTACCCTCTGTAACATATAGGGAAATAAATTACATTTACTTGCAAAGAGGTTCGAACAATTGTGACAGTTTTAATAGCTGATACAGTCTTCCACAATCAACCTGAATCCATAACTAAAGGAAAATCAAAATGGATTAAAAGATTCCAAACACTGTTTTTCCAGTACTAATCACACAAAAGTAGTAATAATTTATATGGCAATTTCAACAAAATATTCTGTGACGTTAAAGCTACAGCTTTTATCTGAATTCACTGCAGCTCCATTAGGGGCATCATCTCCACAAAGCTGAGCAGAAACATCATTTATGGCAGAATTCAACTGCAAAGGCTTCTCAGTTTTTTGGTTCCTGTATTCATAAATCACACAACCAATGCAGTATCAATGCATTGTAAACATCATAAATGACCCAACTAAAACAATATCAATCACAGTTAAAAGAGGATGAAAATACAAGTTAACATAAACTATTGTAAAGTGTTTATTTTTCTTGAAGGTTCCAATGCAGCAAAGATACAAATCCTAAAGCTTATTTATGCACAATGAATCATACAAATCAAGCCTTGCCCAGGCCCTAGAATGTGATGCCTAAAAACCTAAGAGAGAGAATTATACATTTCTTTTATTCTTGTTTTTCTAATGAAACCAACCTTGAGTAGTCTTCTTGTTTAAACTAAAAGACTTTACTTTCAAACACCAAACACATTAACAAACATGCAAACACAGATAACGAGCAACTTTTAAGGATTGCAATTGCAGAAACAAGTTCTCACATCTGAATCATCATCAGAATTATCTCTAAACTTCTTCAGACCATCAGCTGCCTTGCTTATCTGCAAAAAGTAAAATCACGATATATCAGTTGGTGTCATCAGAACTTTGGCCAAATATATTAGTGGGGGGAAAAAAAAGCCTCTGAGCTGTTGCTTAGATAAGTAGTACATTAACAACGTCATAGCCTAAAAGTGAACTTCTAGCAAGGTCCAATCCATTAATTACTGATATGTCACATGCTTAATTGGACCAAATAACTATATACATTAACCCATCTCGTGAAAGTAAAACTTAAGTGAAAAATCTTTAACCTGTAGGCTCAAAAATAAGATTAGTAACATCAATGTATCGAAAAACATATACACCACTCTACCTAATTTGAACTTAAAGGAAACAGAGACACCCAATACTTCCAATACAAAACTATCAAAAAAGATACTTGCACTATTTGGTCTTCCACCAAATAAATCATATTTTAAATCATTAATGTGATGAAACAAACATATACACCACTCCACTAATTAATTGATAACCTTAGGAAACATAGACGCCCAACACCAAATAGGTTGGGTTTTAGTAAGATATATAAAGCTAAATAATCCAACAATACCTGGGGTGCATACATGTAGCCTAGTCCAGCTACCAAGCCTCCCAACAAAAGGCCACCAATGGAGAGACTTGATTTTCCAGCATCTCCACTGCACTTGCACAAAATAGGAAGTGCTTAGAAAAAAGATATCTTTCCAACATGAGAAGTAGCTAAGATTCTTTTAACAGGAAAAAACAGAAACCTCAACAAGAAGTGAAAGAAGATTAACTGTTAACTGCATCAAATGTAAATGGTTCAAGTCTTGCGGCTGCAACATGTTTAAAACTTTTTCTTTCGTTTTTTAAATTAACATATCATACAAACTCATTTTTAAATTTCTTCTACTTTCATCTGCTTTCTCAGCAACCAAAAAAATAAATAGCCTACAAACAACAACCACCCAGGTCCCAGAATTAATAGAATACAGAAGCAATTAACAATATTCCCAAGATGCCCCTTCAAACCCAACAAATCTGTTCCCCAAGTCCCAAAAAATAGTAAATTACAGCTATCACCCCAATGGTATACCTTTAAAACAAGGAACTACTATGTGCTTTATTTTGTGACACTTACCATACCTCCTTAGTAGTTAGCTCCGTGAAGCATTTTTGTTACTTTAGAATTTGATGATGTGGCAAGTGCCTACATCACCTATTGGGAAGAATTGAAGGAAAAGAATGTTCTACCCTTTTACACCATTTGAATTGAGAGAAACCAAATAAGGATTTAAGGAGAAAATTCAAGAGAAATCAGAAATATGAGTGTAGTACAATCTGTTTCTTCAATTCTCATAATATGCAATGTTGCCACTTGCCACATCAATGATTCTGTTTAACGGACATACTTCACACGGCTAACCGCAGGGGATGTAAGTGTCACAATTCACAAATAGAGCACATGGTAGTTCCATGCTTTATAATTTGTAATTTACCCCAACAGAAAAAAAAGAAAAACCCAAACAGAGGAGTATACCCCCATCCCTTTTCCTCCTCCCCACCCCTCTTCCTCATCTGGACACAGTAAACCATTGATGACCCCAAAAACAGATCTTAAAGTCATGCAAAAAATATTGTCCCTGTAAGTTTTAAACTTTATGTGGATCTTAAAAATATGGCCACAATAAAAAATGCATCAAAATGGTTAATAAAAACATAATTTTGTCAAAGCATCAATAAACATTACAAATCTTTCCATCTTTTCAAGATCCAAAATAGGCCAAAATCAATGTGGGTGCCCACATTTGTTCATTTTGTGATTTGCATATCAATATGTGTGTGCCTGTGTTCCACAGCCCATCGGGAGTTACAATGCACTTAGATTATTGCATTTTTGGAAAAACCTTTACCCATTAAGGATTGATAACCTTAGTAAGAAACCGGAAATAAGTCACCTAAGTCAATCTGCTTCTCTAAGTTGATTTGGCAGGGGGCAGCATATAATATTCAACAATTTATTCGGGAAAACATCAAAATACCTGGGTGCCATTAAACTTTCAAAAGAAACAACGAACTATGTTGTAAAAAGCCATTTGAATAATCAAAACCTGTGCTGGCCTTGACTTCGTCCTTGCTCAAGTTCTGTCATGCCTGGATTGTAAGAACGGCTTTCTAACCTCGAGTTTTGAAATTGGTTCTGCGTTTTTGACTCAGATGCCTCAAATTTTCCATACATGTTCACAGTTTCTGTCAGGGTTGGATTGTTAGAATTGCTTTTGAACCTCAAGTTCTGAAATTTGTTCTGAATTTCTGACTGTAAGTTCACATTCCTGTGCACATGTGGATGTGTTAGGTGGGGCTGGTAGCCCCCACCATAAGAAACTGGATTCCTGAGACGTGCTCTAATTTCCGGGGATACTTGTGGTCGAACAAGTGTGGCAAGCAGAGAATCCAGATTCTGATCTGCTGAAATAACCCTACTCATCTCAAATGCTTCAGATATCCTTGTCAACCCACTCTTGTCAACAGTCCTTGCAGAATTTTCTGGCTGCTCAAAAGGATCCTCAATCTTACCAGCCATCAACAGTGCCAATAACAAAATCAGCAGCAGTGGCAGCAGTAATAATAGTATTGTTGAAATGTCAAAGTGAGAGCTGACAATAATGTACATGTATGTACACAGAGAGAGAGAGTTACCAATATTGCACTAGTTTTGCGCACCCATCTTATATTGCTCCTGCACTCCCACTTTCCCGTATAGGTACAAATTCCTAGTTCTGAGGCCTTGAAACCGATGTCAGAAAACTGCCCCCCACCCCCACCCAAAACAAAACAAAAAATCTTTAATCAATAGCATTAGGAAGTGCATATGATGCCATAGCAGTCATCCCTTAAGAGATGGGGAAGATACCAGGCAAACTTCAACAAACTATTACAAGAAAAGGGCACTTTCCGAGTATATAAACATCTGGTACATAATCAACATTTTAAAATAAATTTATAATCCAGATATGCAGCGTTAATCACATAATACACAGGTCAAATATATCTTGAAATTTGATAAACACCATATAAATGTCTACAACCAAGATTCTTCTTTAAGGTAGAAAGCATGACAGAAATGATTACCTTTGCAAGGAACGAAATGAAAAGTTCAGACAAAGAACTGTGATTATCTCGTCTGTCTTGTCTGAACCTTCTTATGTTAGCAGCACATGCTTCAGCAATATTTCTCTCTGCAATAGTTCTCAGACCTGCACGAGGCATGTTGAAATACAGGTTCCATGACTATATTCCTCCTGGGTCAACTGCTACTTTGATTCAACAGATTATTTCAATAGGTAAGTTTTTTTAGTGATAGTCTCGAGTTCTACAGACAAACATGATTAAACCAAAAAATAAAGCGCTCAACCCAGCAATGCAAATTAAAGACAAAAGGAATAAGAGAATAGGACCCCCTGAAATAACATTCATCTCCCCCCTCTCCCCCACGCCCCCAAAAAAAAAGTTGTTTTAGAGAACCTGTCATGAACTCAAAATAATGCATCTATCCCACAAATCCTTTACAACCAAGTTGGTCAATCCTCCAATAAATCAAAATCCTCCTATTTTTCCAGAAACCCCAAAAAAACAAGGTTGCAATCCAATACTGTGGTGGTACGGACCACAACGATGTTGGGATCGTTGGGCCTGGAACCCAATTAATTTGTGTGCTGGTTAAGGGTATAGCCCAAATGGGAGGTCCAAGGAGGTATCTAGTTGGTGTCTGGTAGAGCAAGGTTATTGAACAGTGGTTGATGATTGAATGCTTGACTACCCGAGGAGGATCTCAGGTGGCCGAGGTGCTCTTTAGGTGTCCCGAGCTAGATCACCTTTTCCCAATTCTGGTTAAGAATGTCTCTCCTTTTCTCTCGTGTTTCTCTCCCTTGAAAAATATTTCAACCCCTTTTCTTTTGAATCCCCATCCTTTTATACTCTTCCATCAGTGGGATAGTAATCATAAGAATATATTCCACCTGTGCATGAGTCTCACCATTCATCAAGTTTAAGTGGCACTTTGAGTTTAAGCTGCTGTTCCAGCCTGTCAAATCCCACAACAGGGAGTGGGTCCCCTTTGGCTCCGTCACCACAATGATTCCCTTGTAACTTGAACCAAGCATCAAGCTTGTGCTCGGCTGGCAGATTCCTTAATGGTAAGCTGATGGCTTACGCGTTAGTTCAGCTCGGACCTATCACTTGTGGACCCGGCTAGGGATTAATAGTCCTCGGCCCGAGCCTAGTATGGGCCAACTTGGTCCACTCACAATACCATTAATTGAACTCATATTTTTCCCTATTTCATACGAAACACCAAACCCAAACATAGAGAGAAAGAAAATGATTCATACGAACCTGGGACATAGGAATATGTTCCTTAGAACCTAGTTGACCTGATCCTATGCCATGTCTTTAGACAATATTACTATAAGTGCGAGGCAAACAAAATAGCCTTTCTTTTATAAATTAAAAAAAAATAAATAAAAAAAACTGCAATTGGCCTTCTAAATCACCCCCCCCCCCTTCCCACCCCCAAAATAATAATAATAATAATAACAGCATGCAAAATAGAAAAGAAATTAATGTTTTCAGATAAAAGAGCATGATTCAGTTTATGTCTCCACCACTGTAAGATTCCAAAACAACATAGATGTTTTGTGCTTATGATTAAAGATGAAAATTACCTTGAAGATCATCAGCAACATTTCCAGCGTATATATCTTTAAGAGGTGGAAAAATTGCCGGTTCACATGTCTGAAAGAAAATTAAATCTTCCTACCTCTTGTCAGAACTGAATTAGTAAATTTCAAAATGCATGGAAGCAAAGACAAGAAACCAGACCAACTCAAGAATATATATACATAAATCAAAATATGTAAATAGGAAGAAGAACATATCCTGGCGTCTCATAACATGACAACACATTTTAATCATAAAAGGAACAAGACTTATGCAACAGTATAATACTTTTTTTATTTTATTTTAATAACATTAAGCAAACCAAGTCCAAAGCAAACATTTTGGATGCATGACATGGAGCAAAAAGTAAATCTCTTCAAATTTTAAACCTTTTATAAGTTATATGAGAAATAATTATAAAGAATTACCTGAAAATGGAATATCACAAGCAAACTAAGAGAGTATGAGTTAAGAGTCCCACTAATTGGATCATTTATGTCACGCGCCTTTGCCCATTCCTTGACCTACACAAACTAGAAACAATGCATCATATGCCAAACAATGGCAAATATCAGATTGCTACAAGAACATACCAGTAAAATCATGTCACGAAAGCGCCCATCTATCTCACTGATCCACAAAAAGAGTTTGGACTTCATTTGGCCCTTCAAGTTATCAATTGATATATCACAAGAGAAGAGCTTGTGCCTACTCTCGCATTTTAGAATTGGAACTCTTGCAGGGATTAATTGCACCATCTGCCATTGACCTGCAGATCAAAACTGTTATGAAATGAAGAAAGAGGCATCATAATGAAGAATAATCAAACAAAGATGAACAATGTTGAACCAGTAAAAATTAAGTAAGCTTGCATTACATCATGCATTATGCTCCTATCACTTTCAGTTGGGAAATAAACACCTTGGGAAACCTTCGATTGAGTAATTAATGAAACATATTGGGACGCCACTTAACCCAAAAGCTTAAACTTATGAGTTTGAGTCCAACTATGTTATATTAATCACCCACTCTTTTCATTATTATTCAATGTAGGACTTCACTCACACATGTATACCTAGCATTTTCATAACAAAAAAGTAAAACTGAATTTAAAACTTAAAAAAAAAAAAAAAAAAAACCTCTGGAGTTTGAGAAGGTGATACAAATAGAACCAAAGTATCCATTTCAAAAGATTATTAGAAGGCCACTTTGATTAAGCATCATATAAACCCTGGGGTCTAAATTTTCAAAGATTATAGAAAGACCACTCTGACACCATCCACAGATTTTGTGTCCTTGTCTTCACAATTTCCAAAAGCATTTTTTTTCAAAAATGGATACAATAAAGATTTAAGCACGTGCATGAGGAATGAAACAAATTGATGAAAACAGCCACTCAAAGAATCTCGCACATATTTCTTTAAAAAAAAGAATCTTGCACATTTTCTATTACAAACTGGAAAAATGACCATGAATGTCTGTTGTACAACATAATTACAAACTACAGAGACACTAAACTTTCAGAACTGGTATGCATGCTAAATAAAGTTCTACTAAATTCTGTAAGAAAAAATTGCAAAAGGTGAAGATGGCACACTGACTGAAGTTTCCCAATTTGCACTTTATATAAATTACAGTTCATATCCAGCTTTATACATAATCATTTTTTTTTAAAGATAAGTTCCAGGATTCATAAATACTTTTGGCCCATATCATTAAGTGTCCCAATTGTGAGAACATGTATTTCGAGACATGCACTGGAGACAAGCAATTACAATAAAGCAAAATTTTAAGTTAACAAACGTGCAAGAGAGATTGTCAAAATATAAGAGCAATGGATTTTCTGAAACTTCTATGCCTAAGTGACAGAATACAAGCATCTAAGAGAGAGAGAGAGGTGGGGGAAACGAAAAATGCTTGAACTCAAAGCAAATTACCTCTCAAAGGATTTTGCAAATCTACAAGTAATCTTTGTTTGCGGTCACTGTCAACATATGAAATATATGCACCCTTGGGTAAATTGATAGAGATGTCCACGTCACCCCATTTTGTGAACAAATTGGACACAAATGACCCAAATGGCTCCACTGCTGCCCCTGTTTGAGCCAGGTCATTAATTTATGTTGTTAATCATAAAATTTTTTAACCAATGGCAAGAATTATTCCTCATGTAAATAAGACATAAAAGTTCATGATGACTTTTTCTCAAAAAAAGAAAAAAAAAATCATGATGACTCAACAAATGAAATGCAGAGAAAGAAGAAACCAGAAAGAAAATTCGCTTAATCTGATGATCTTTACTATAGGTTACTTGTCTCGGATTGAGGGAAAAAAAGGAAAACAATGAAGACAAATATTTATATGGTGCTAAAAACCTACAGAAGTCTTTGTAGCATGAAACATTATCTTTACCTTCTTTCTATGGGGACCAAACTACAACAACTCTAGCCCAGCCATCCTGTATCAAGTCAGAAAAGATGGATCCCCTTTAAGGAATTCCTATCTCTATGCACATGGAGATGAAGCTTCCTCACCAAGACCAACATTCAAAAGAACTTAGGTTACAGAAAAATCAAAAAATGTCATTGAGACAGAATCTCAAGATAATTTGAAACTAGTTTCGTCTATAACACAGTAGATATAGAGGTCGGGAATTCTAAATATGCAACTTAAGTTCCTTGGGGACTTTCAAGATTGGGAGCTAGAAGGGGTGAGGGAGACTTTTTAGGCTCGAAGGATGAAATGCAGGTATCAATGAACTACAGAAAGCAAATAAATTATATTCTAAGGAACTATATAGAAGGACAAAACTTTTAGTAAAATCAGGTGCCACTGGATTCCAAGTAACTAGGCTATTCATGATCACACTAAACGCGATTCCAAACAGAGCAATTCGAAGTCTAATCAATCTAAGCAGTAAACAGTTTGAACGTAAAATATGCAAAGCAGTGAACATATCATAACCTAAGTAAACATTCTAAACATCCAATCAAATTGAAGATAATGCATTGTGGATGAAACAGAACTAACAACTAAAAACTTGAATCTAACTAAAATAAACTTGCATAAACAAGATTAAATTGAGTAACAAGATTACAAGAAAGCGCTTACAAGAATGAACACCTTTTAAGCCCTATGAAGTACAAGAGAATCTCCTAAGGAACTAATATTACAAGGAATGATATGGTCTCTGTATAAGCAAGTTTGTCAGTGAATAATGGTGTCCTTTTCTAGAGAATCAGCCCTCATTTATACTTGAGGCTAGATGAAAATTGACAGTTGTTCCTTCCAAGTGTCTTTCTTTCCTTGAGCTTGAAAAACACTTGTCGCAATATCGGATGCTACTTTGTAACTTTTAAAAACTGCATCTATGTTTCTCTATTTCATACACTTATATGGGTCAATAACTGCCATGGGATCTGCTACATTTGCCCCCAGGTCATTTTCCATGTACCCATGCCTTCACAGGTTTAACTTCCCTATTGTGCCACTTGGAATGTCCTTAGCAAGCCAGGAAATTTTGGATTAATACCAACAAGGAGGTCTAGTGTATGATTCTATTATGAGAGTTTGAGACATCTGCATCTGCATATCCTTAGAAAGGTGTGTGGGGTAGCAAGGTACCTCATAAGGTGGCTTTCTTTGTGTGGACAACAACCTGGGATAATCATGATAAGAGGAAGATGGTGGCTGTTAATGAGTGTATAATGTGCAAGTGTAGTTGTGGTACTTTGCATTTTTAGCATTTGGAGTGATATGGGTGATGCCAAGGTGGGTGATAGACTTGATGTTTTCATGGAGACGAGCTTTTGGCTGGTCAAAACTGGCTGTGTGGCAAGCTAGTCCTCATTATATTATGTGGACCACTTGGAGAGAGAAACTATAGGACTTTTGAAGATGAAGAGAAATTGACGCAGGATATTAAGAGTAGTTTTATGAGAACTTTGTTTGAATATCGCACTATGATTGAGGGGGTTTCATGTAACTATTTAGTTGAGTTTTTGGACCATATGGCTGTCCATTTGTAATTTTTTTAACGAAGCTCTTCATTATGAGCTCTCCTTTCATATAATAAAATATCTTATTTATTGAAAAATAAAAAGTTTGAAGAGCCAAGAGAAGAAGGTGCTTAGTTTTCCAAATAAAAAGAAAAGTCACTTAATTATTAGTCGCATAAAACCAGTCACTCATGCTCAAAAAACCCTCCAATGTGCCACACCACTTGCAGAACTATATTGCCAGCTGCCAGCTCCCTCTTCACATTCTAAGACCCAACAAAGTATCCAATAGATATGAGCCAAACGGTTTGGGCTCATGTAAATATTAGTGAATTCAATGCTACAGCATTTCAACGTCTTAAAGAAAACCATGGCCACTAGGTTAAATTTGATAAAAAAATCCCTCCAATGTACTGGCCAGTGATGATATATAGTCATCTCAGAGCAAATACCATAGGTTAAATTTTATCAAATGCTCCCCCTGCCCTCTACACAAAGCCCACAACCCAAACAGGTTGAACAGCAGCCATGATTCTTTGGCAGGCTTTCTTACTAAATATATATCATAGATCAATTAATGGCAACTAGAACACACCTTACATGCCACCTAACAGCCCGTTGAATTGGAAATTTTTTTTACGAGTCAAGTATAGTTTTGTTCATAGTATGAAAGTTGACCAGTATCACAATTCCAGAGATCAAAAAGCTTCCCTCTTTTAACATGAGCAGTGAACCCTTCCAATGGATGGATCTGTGCATAAATTTTTATGGGATATAGAATGGAATCCTACCATTCCCACCAACTTATATCTTCAATTGCAAATCATGGAAGTTTTACTGATTTTAATTGAAAAAAAAAAAAAAATTCTTTTGACAGAACCATGAAAGTACAAATTACCTCTCAAACTTTGCACAGATTCAACGACTCTTCGTAGTTCACTAATGACTTGAGCCCGCGCCGCCAAATCCTCCTGCTTGGGCTTGAGCACTTCAAGTATTTCCTCGAGTATATGCTCCAATGTACTATTGGCACTCATTTTTATTTCTGAAAAAACATTAGCGATGCAGATCAATGTGTCAAAATTCAAGTGCAGTAATGGCAAATAACACAAGGTAGAAACCGTTAAAGACACCTGAAAATGGTAACACCTTATTCCAATATGAAGAATTTCATCAAAGCAAAGACTCAAAGTCCCTTGGTGCCAACCATAAATTAAGCTTTGAGTATTGCTCATAAAGTTAAGATGTAAGTCGTATATCACTTTGTCACTATAGCAAAGTTCATTGCATCTAACATATACTTTAGATTTATAGAATGAAAAATAACATTGCACATAGATTTGGGGATGATCATACTAGGTCTGATCATGTAAAACATAAACTACGGACGTATGAACTAACAAGAATTTTTTCGCAAGGACCCCTATTTTCTCATTTTCAATTCATCAACTAAAAACACATTACTTAAAAACCGATAAACAAATCAAATAAAATAACTGTACCAAAAAAAAAAACCAAAATCCCACATCAAAAAATTGCTTATTCATATCAAAAATAATTAAATTAACAACAAATAGATACACAAATCTTTCAGATTGTTATATACACCAGAGCAAAAATATATATACTATATCAGAATCATCATCAACAAAACCATTACCTGAAAGCTTGACTGAGACTTTTTTCTACCACCTTTACTAGGAATAGGTCTAGAACTCCCAAGGAATCCTAAGTTACGCTATCACATTGCCTTTTATAAGGCAAACCAAGTTGAGAACTTTATTTACAATAATATATTAGTACATAGTACATACCATAATAGAGTTGTAGAGTGTATGGTAGAAGGACTTTGCTCAGTGAGAGGGGTTTTCTTTTCCAGCTTTTGTGGGGCCTTTAACGAGGTACGGAAAAGGTAAAGGTGGGTAACAAAGAAGAATATTTGTTGGGTTGTCCACACTCTCCTCCTCAGTCATTGGTGGACTTGGAAATAATGACTTTGATTAAACAAAGACTTTTGATTTTGATGATGGTGGGAGACTTGGGAGTGAAGTCTTGGTCTTCACCACCCCTTATTCTCATTGTACTAAAACCTTGCTTTTTCTAGTGCATGGCATTTGTTAATAATGCAGGTGCAGAATCAAGCAGCCGGTAGCTACTAGCCATGCCTATTTCCCTTTCTTCCATTAGTACTCCTGAATCCTCACACTCTAAAGAAAAATAGAGACGTGGGAATATGGAGGAGAATTTTCTTATCTAGTAAAACAGACACTTCTCAGTTCTCATTTAATGCCATTTTTTTTTTTGTTGGAACACATGATTTCGCATTAATTACTGTCGATAGAAGTGTGGGAATGAATACCATCCCTATCTCCAAGAGTCTCACTGTCACAGTGCCACCTTCTTGAATTTACGACTAAATGGTCTAGGTTCAAATCCTCATTTACCACTAAAAAAAAAATAAAAATACCATCAAAGAGGAAACTTCCAGTTGTGCATCTAATATTGGTAGACTCGCCATAAGTGTTTCTTTGGGACCATAGTTTCGAATAACTTATTTGCATATTATTTATCAAAAAATATAGTTTTGATTTTTTTTAATATTCTAAAAAAAGCTAAAAGGTAAATTATTTTTAAGAAAGTTTTGTTAAATATAAAAAAAATACATATATATATATATATATATTACTCGGATGACATTTTGTATTTCTAACTTTGGTCCATTTTTTTGGCATAAAAAAATATAATTAAAAATAAGATTTTTTTTTTATGGAATTAAAAATAAGAATCGTTTCTACTTTAACTAAACAACCCCCACCACCCTCCCCCCACCCCCCAAAAAAAAAAAAAAAAGAGGAACCAAGTTAGGAATACAACATGTGATGTAGTGGGAAGAAGAAAGAAGCTTGGTTTTTTTTTTGGATTGGGGGGGGGGGGGGCGGGGATTGTTGAACTTACATTTGTAAATGCATTTAATAAAGTCCTCCTTTAAATTGATCCCAAAATCATAATTTTGCACCATAATATCAATATGATGGGGCACCATGTTGCCTTAAATGTCCAAACTTTTTCATTAAATAATAATAATGGTCGAACATATGAAAACATTTATGAATAGGCAATCAAACCTGTTAGAATTATGGTTAAGTGATTAAACTCACTTTTCTTAATAGTTTAAGCTTTTGAGACAATCGATAATTTAACATGGTATCAGAGCAGCTGTAAAAATCCATTTAAATAATCAAAAGCTGGAGAAACCTATCTATCAGATTTTGGTCTCCACCTGTGCTGGCCTTGATGGTGATGTGCCGTGGCAGTTCCTGTCAAGTTTGGATTGTTAGAACAGCTTTCTAACCTCAAGTTCTGAAATTGGTTCCAAGTTTTTGACTGATATTGTTCATTCATGTTCAAAGTTTCTGTCTTGATTGGTTTGTAAGAACAGCTTTCTAGCCTCAAGTTCTGAAATTGGGTCTGAGTTTCTGACTGTAATTTCACATTCCTGTACACTTGTGGACGTGTTAGGTGGGTATGGTAGCCCCCAACACTAGAAGCTGGATTCCTAAGACCTGCCCTGGCAATAATATCCTGTGATACTTGCGGTCGAAAAAGTCTGGCAAGCAGAAAATCCTCATTCTGAGAAGCTAAAATAACCGAACTCATCTCAAATGCTTTAGTTATCCTTGCCAATCCACTTTTGCAAACAGCCCTCGCGGAATTTTCTTGCTGATCAAAAGGATCCTCAATCTAACCAGCCATCAACAGTGCCAATAATTAAATCAGTAGTGGTGCAGCAGTAATAATAGTATTGTATGAAGTGTGAGAGTTGACAATAATGTGCATGTGTGTAGAGGGATAGAGAATAGAGAGAGAGAGAGTTACCAATATTGGCCTAGTTTTGCGCAAACATCTTGTATTGCCCCTGAGCTCCCACTTTCCTGTATAGGTACGAATTCCTTCACTTGAGGCCTTGAAACCTATGTTAGAAAACTGCACCACCCCCCCCCCCCCCCCCCCCAAAAAAAAAAAAATTATAATCAATACCATTAGGAAGTACATATAATGCCATAGCAGCCATTCTAACCTCAGAATAAGATATGGGGAAGATACCAGGGAAACTTCAACAAACTATTATAGAAAAGGGCACTTCCCAAGTATATAAACATCTGGATTCTGGGGCATAATGATGCAGGAAAATCAAGAGGAAAATAAAAGAATAAAAAATTAAAAGGATAAACCTAAGAATCAACACTTGGGGTTGCCTAGAATCAGCACCAAGCAAGAAAACTTAGGCATCAGTACTTAAGCAGTTAAGAATCAGCGCACAACAATTTGGAAATCTCCAAACTGAAGTTTTATTGATCAATCGTCACTATAATAAAATAAACCACTTGAAGCCTTTTAATAGAGCTTCCAAGAATAAAAGATCATGTCCATAAAACTCAACAGATAACAATCTAGAATACTAATCCCTTGTTAGAATTGTGTGGTTAAATGATTAAATTTACCATATCCCAATAGGTTAAGCTTTTGGGACAATCAGTCATTTAACATTCCTATTTGAACTCAAACTAAAATGAAATCCTAAACTATTCCAACTACATAAGAAACCCAATCCAATAGGCGTGTTGCCCGAAACACATAATCAGCATTTTAAAATGAATTTATACTCTAGATATATACGGTTAATCAAATATATCTCAAACCATATAAATGTCTACAACCAAGATTCTTTATTAAGGTAGAAAGCATGACAGAAATTATCACCTTTCCAAGGAATGAAATGAAAAGTTCAGACAAAGAACTGTGATTAACTCGTCTGACTTGTCTGAACCTTCTTATGTTAGCAGCACATGCTTCTTCCATATGTCTCTCCGCAGCAGTTCTCTCGCCTGCACAAAGCATGTTGAAATACAGCAATGCAATGCAATGCAAATTGGTGACAAGAGGCATTGAATATAAATGGTATGAAGAGAATTGGATCCCTTGATATATAACATCACTCCCCCCCCCCCCCCCCCCCCCCCCCCCAAAAAAAAAAGAAACAGTTGTTTTAAAGAACCTGTAATGAACTCAAAATAATGCATCTATCCCGCACATCCATTATAGCCAAGTTGGTCAATCCTCCAATTTTGATAAGGAAAGAAATAACCCATAGCTATGTCACTGTAACTTCCAGAAACCCCCCAAAAAGCAAGGAAGCAATCCAGTACCATTAATTGAACTCAGACTTTTCCCTCTTTCATTTTCCAAATGTTTCATTCTGCTAGGTAGGTGACTTCTCTCTAACACCATGTTTCAATTCCATCATTGACAAATGTAGATAATCAGTTTGACTCATCCCATCTACAGATATGGATATTTTTTAAGAAAAACGAACGCCAGCTAATCAGTGTTTTCATTATATCATAAATATTTGTTCTAATCTATTCCTAATTAATCATGACATGGTGCCATTTGGTACTCCCAACAACCGTCACATGGGTCATATAGCACAATCTTTAAAACTACAAATTCTGTTACCAAAGAACATTAAAGTTAAGTTAAATATCAATTAAATTGAGACAAGATTTCTGCTTTCATAAACCAATATGGTGATTAATTTAACTTCAATATCTATGTTAGGACAAAACAATCTGATTCTAGATGGCTCCTCTTCTACGTAAACTGCACCTTTTAGATTACCATTTACCTCTCTTTCAAGAATACTAGCACTAGTTTTATTATCTATGCCTCACTTACCCTAGTACTTCGCCAAACCAATCGTATGGATTTGATAATAGAAGAGTAAACAAAAACCCCAGTTCCATGACCTTTCGACCACACCACTAAAGTGTAAATGTGGCAGTATAACAATTAGAAACACCAAACCCAAAGCACAGAGAGAAAGAACGTGAGTCATATGAACCTTGGACATAAATATACGTTCCTTAGAACCTATTTGACCTGATCATGTCTCCTGTCTTTAGAAAATCCTATTATAAGTGAGGCAAACAAAATAGTCTTTCTATTTTTCTTTTTTAATTTTCGCAATGGCCTTCTAAAACACCCCCCCAAAAAAAACAACGTTAGTAGCACACAAAAAAGAAAAAGAAATTAATGTTTTCAGAGAAAAGAGTATAACCCAGCTTACATCTCCACCACTCTAAGAATCCAGAACGACATCAATGTTTTGTGCTTAAGATTAAAGATGAAAGATACCTCGAAGATCATCAGCAACATTTCCTTCATATATATCTTTAAGAGGTGGTAAAATCGCAGGCTCACATGTCTAAAAGAAAACGGTGATAAAGAAAATTAAATCTTCCTACCAATTGTCAGAACTCGGAACTGAATAAGTAAACTTCAAAATGCATAGAACCAAAGACAGGAAACTAAACCAACTCAAGAATATATATACATAAAAAAAATATGTAAGTAGGAAGAAGAATATATTGGCGTCTCAAAACATGACAAGACGTTTTAATCATAAAAGGAATAAGTTTGATGCAACAGCATGTAATCCCCAAAAGTTTTTGGCAAACCAGGTCCAAAGCAAACATGGCAAAATTTGCCAAACAGTACAATTTTGGAAAAATAATAGGCGGATGGCATGCGTTCAAACTTAATTAGTAAGTTAGACTCTTTTTGGAAGTTGATTTTAAAAAACTCGACTTCTGGGCAACATAAACCCCCCCCCCCCCCCCAACGGCAAATATTTAAGTCTGACGTGGATTAAAAAAATGAAAAAAGCCACATGGAAGTCGAGTTAAGTAAACTCGACTTCTATTGAAAGTCAAGTATAGTGAACTCGACTTCAATAATAGGTTAAAAATGAGGAAAAGTGACATACAACATAAAAAATCGAGTATAGTATACTTGACTTTCACTGAAACTCGAGTATAGTATACTCGACTTCCAGGCCAGTGATTACACCACCTACCCCACCTGTCTCAGTTATGCGAGCACGGTAAAAAAAAAAAAAAATTTAAATGGAACTCGAGTCTATCAAACTCGAGTTCCAATAAATTTTACACCAACCTCACCGTCTCAGATATAAACTCTTTGATACACTCTGATACACTTTTCATCTAACTCACTCAACTCTCACTTCTCCCAGCTCTCTCCCACGCCCAAACTCTCCCTTTCACACACATTGATCATTCTACAAATTAAAAAGCTTTTCTTCTTCTTCAATTTGTAGGTAAATATTCAAACCCTTTTCTTTTTTCTTTTTTTTTGTTAGACCTAGCTAATATATATACTCACTTTTTCATTTGGTAGATATATATATACACATACCACTTTTATATTGTTGATGAGTAATGTGTTGTTTGTAATAGTAATTTATTATCATTATTATTATTGTTTTTTGCATTTGTTATTTGTGCTTTGTAATGGGTTGTTAGTTGCAATGTGTAACATGTACAAATTTTTTAATGGGTAACATGTTATTTATTTGCAATGTGTTGTAATGTGTAATGGAACGAATATTAATTTTTTAAGGTTAGCGACCATGTACAAATTTGTTTGAGTTTAAAAATTTGTTTATAATTGTTTGGTGGACTATACAATGTTATCTTTATATTTTTCTTGAGGCAATATTTTGTAGTTCATATCGAATAAAGGTGTTATATTCGTCACTAACTTTTAGTAAACTTATTTGACTTATAGGCTTGTAATGAGTTCAATTGATTTATATCTATATTATGGTGGGGAGCCGTACAATGATGTGACTTATGGGGTGACATATGAAGGGCCTAGTAAAAAGTTAGAGATTATTCAACTAAAAAAATGGCGAGAGATCAATTTGAAGAAGTTGAAAAAGAAAATTATGAAAGAGCTGGATTTGGACCGTCGGTTGCATGACATAAAAATTATATATCATGCTCCTCATGCAGTGTTCAGTAATTGTATTGTCTTCACGCCTATTGAAATAAAAGGAGACAAACATGTTAAGATTATGTTTGACAGGATAAACTCTACGCCCCAGTTAAAAGCTGCCGAGTTGTATATAAATGTGGAGCCTCGTATAGAAGTTGGTGGTGAAGATGTGCAACAAACAACTTTGGAGGGTGGTGGCGGGGAAGAATTTCAATCATTACATATGGATAGTTATCCGACTCTTACCCCATGCACCACAGTTGGGGGTTATACACCACCATGCCAAGAGACACCAACTCCAATGGAGGTTTGCAGATCTAGTTATCAACAAAAATGTATTCAATCTCTAGGGAGGGAAGACGAAGCCGAAGATGATGTTGATTATGGTAGAGATGAGTATGAAGAGATGATTGGGAGAGATGACTTTCACGAGAATACTATAAAGTATGAAAATGTTGACAATGTCCGTCATGATGTCGTTGATGATCATGATGATGATGCTATAGAGTTTCAAGATGATATAGGCGATGGTATAGGTGTGCAGCCTGCAGTCCCTACATATGAAGCTCATAGCCCGTCATTCCATGCAAACACTTGGGATAATATAGTTGATCTTTCAAATGTTGAGATACCATTTTCATCAAGTTGGGTGCGGGAAATGAATTTTAGCAAAGGGTTGATTTTCCCTAATAAAGAGGCGGTGAGACAGGCATTAATAGTTTACTCTATGGACAACAACAAGAATTATATAACTGAGTGGTCCAACCAGCAAAGATTGTGTGTGAAGTGCGCGAATGAGTCATGTGCATGGAAAGTCCGAGCATTCTCGCAACGAAAGCTTAACGGGTTATGGGTCGTCACAATATACGGCGGTCCTCACACTTGTTCGTCAGTTGGGGTGAACAAAGATGACAGAATGATGGATTCCAATTTTCTTGCCAAAGAACTTCATACATATGTACTTGCAGATCACACCAGCAAAATAAAGAATCTCCAAAATCTGATGAAGGAAAGGTTTAACCACGATATATCGTACTGCAAGATATGAGATGTGAAACAAAAGACTATTGCAAACATACACGGGAGTTGGGAAGAGTCATATCAAAAGTTGCAGAAGTTGTTGTTGGCATATAAGTATAGCGATCCGGGTACACGAGTGTCTTTTTGGTTGATCAACGGGAACATACCAGGTACTATTATATTCAAGTATGTGTTCTGGACTTTCGCTCCTTCCATTGCTGGATTCACACATTGTAAGTCAGTAATTAGTATTGATGGAACTCATCTTTATGGAAAATATAAAGGAAAGTTGTTGATTGCAATGGCTACCGATGCTAATAATGAGATTTTCCGCTTGCCTTTGCAGTTGTGGATGATGAGACGGGGGCCAGTTGAGGATGGTTTTTATCTTGCCTGTGGACCGCGATACGGGATGTGGTACCCGATTCCGGCATTTGCATAATATCAAACTGACATAGAAGTATAATATCATCCATTGCACAGTGGCCCAATGATTATGTTCCGGTATATCATAGATATTGCATTAGACATGTGGCCAGCAACTTCAACACTCAATTTAATGACAAATTCTTAAAGTCTTTGGCCTTGAAAGCAAGATACAAGCATCAAGATCGCAAACTTGAAAAAATATTGGATTGCCTTAAGGAAGCTAAACTCAAATTTAGTAAGGATCCCAATCCCAATATAGCAAAAAAAAAGCCATACTCCTATCTAATGAAGGAGGGTCTGGAGAAGTGGACACTATCACATGATGGTGGATGCCGTTATGGGGCAATGACTACCAATATGTCCGAGTGTTTCAATGGAGTTCTAAAAGGTGCACGTGGACTACCTATATCCATAGTTCTCAGAACCGGATCGGACCGGGAGGTCGGACCGTGAAAACCGTGAACCGTGATGAAAACCGGTTTTTTAAGCATAAAGAACCGGGCATATGTGAATTCCGTGAACCCCTAAAACCGGGGTTGGACCGTACGAACCGGTCAAGAACCGTGCGGTCCAACCCCTTAGCAATTTTTTTTTTTAAAAAAAAAACTTAACACAATTTTATTCTATTTAATTAAATTATCCATCTCTTACAAGGAATATAAAAAATTATAATTAAAATCCTTCAAAGATATTCAACTTTACTTCAAAAATTAATCATAAATTTTAATGTTTTCATGGTTATTATTTTATTTTATTAACTTTCTTATTTAATTATTAAATATATGCTTGAAAATCATTAAATTTCCCTCACAGATATAGATATATTAGTCAATTTTGCTAGTTTTATAAATTTAATATCTATATTTAGGCTTTAATTAATTATGACGTCATCACGGTTCGACCCCGGTTCGACCTCAGTTCAACCTCAAAAACCTTGAACCTCTCCCTTTTACGGTTCAATGAACGGTCCGGGTCTGAAAACCCTGCCTATATCTGCATTGGTTGACTACATTTGGTGCAAACTTGTTGCCTATTTCACAAAGAAGCAAGTAAATCCCCTTCAAATTTTAACCATTATGAGATAATGTAACACCCTGCAATTTAATCATCTTAATCAATTATCAATATTAAGTGGTGCACACCCTAACGAGAGAAATTATAATTTTATGAACATGTTAGGAAGCCTACATGCACAATGACCAAAAAAAGAGGTTATTTATAAAAAATAAAATGTTTTCCAAAAGTTCATTTCGTATTTACATGGGTAAGGAAATTGGATGGGATAATTAGCCAAAGGACCAAGTAGACAAGGGGGAAAGTTATTTAAGTGGGCTTATAGAAATAGAAAGTGAGAATGATCTTAGGCAATTTTAGCAATGGAACCAAACACTAGTTATCATATTATTTTTCCTCTACCTGGCGTCACCAGATTGTTTTCCCTTCCCTCTGTAGCCAACACAACTTCCCCACACTTGTCACCACATTTGTTCTCCTTCACTCTATAGCCAACACAACCTTTCCCTCAGTTCAGAATTTATACAACATGTGACCCAACCAAATGCCTAGCTGAATCTTGGAGAAACAAGAAAGGTTGACGTCGTTGAGGCAAGTCAATTGAAGTTTTCTTGCAATGCTTTTATCGCCTTGTCGTTGGGCAAGTTAGAAATCATTTGATGTTAGTTCCGTTGGGGTAAGTCAATGGAATCTAATGTTAGTCTCTTGGGCATCTTTGATTTAGAATAGTTTCTGTTGGGTGATGTTCATAGATATATGGGTGGGTCCATGGAGATGAGAAATCCACTTTCTTACTTAAATATAAGATATGGGAATCATGTGTTTGAGGCTTTCGGCTTATATATTAAACACTGACCTTTAAATCAGATTTGTAATTGCTCTAGGAGTTACAATTATCTACTGCAGGTTGCACATGATAAGGGCTGTATTATATTTGGTATGTTATGGGTAAGGAATACTAATCTTGTATACTAACTGATGAGAATGTGTGGTTAGTTCGAAATTGTCATTGTGTAATCAACTAAAGTGCCTAATGTTGTTATATAATTGGACTTGTCAATTGAATATATATCAGCAGAAGGTTCTCTACACAAACATATTTGGTTCAAGATTCCACTTTATCAATTTATCAAGTATATTAAGTGGTGCAAGGGGAGTATAAGATTTCAAGGGTCAGAGTTGATTGGCTGTTTAAGCACTAACCAACCAGCCTTGGGCTGGTTTTGCAATTTCTCTTGAAGTTAAATTGGTTAAATTTTGATGTAGAGGGCTTGATTTTGAGAAGTCTTGAGATGGGATTGTGAAACCTAGACCTACACTATGTTTGGATGGGTGGATTTTAGGGAGGATGAAAAAATTTGGAGAGAAAATATGAGAGAAAATGAGAAAGGGTGTTGTTTGGTAAGGAGGGAGGGAGAGGAAAATTTTTGGTGGGGCCCAGGCATTTTCCACCCGGGCCCACCTAAAACTTGTCTCCCCAAAATGGAGAGAAAATAGTGTGGGAGGAGTTTTATGGATAAATGACAAAACTGCCCACTGCACTAATTTCATCCCATTGTCTTCTTCTTCTTTTTCTTTTTTTTTTTCTTCTGCCTGCTTTCCTGGGCGTTTGCTCCTTTTAAGGCATTATTTATTATTATTATTATCACTTTCTGAGAACGATGCCTACTCTTTTTTTTCTTTTTCTTTTTTTTTTTATTTCTGGGCTGTACGTAGTGTTATGTTTTTTTTTTTTTAATTAGACATGATTTTTTTTCCTGGACATAATTTTTATTGTTTAATAAATTTGGGTGATTGTTTTTTTTTTTAATTGCTTGTCATTTTTTTATTTTAATTGTGCATCATTTTTTAACAAGGGTATATGAGTAAATTTATACAAATTCACTTTTTCCATCCCTCCACTTTTTCACTCCCAACCAAACAAAAATGAGGGAAATTAAAATCTTTTCTATCCTCCCACTTTTCTATCCTCCCACCATTTTCTATCCTCCCACTTTTTTACCCCTCCAACCAAACACACCCCTAGTGGTGAATTTTAGAGTTCCATTAGTTGTTTGGGTTTGTTAAAGGAATATGGATAAAAGGAAAATTGGAGGAACTATTTTCATAATGTAATTAGGACCATGAGAATTACCAAGATTCTCATTTATAGCAGAAAAATCAGCACTAGGTGACTAGGGTGCCTTAGTTACTAGCACACTATTTCATGGTAGTAGTTAATATTACGATGCTTTGTCATGTATGTTAAAGTACCTTTGAGTTCAACCTTATAAAATGTAGCCAGTCACTTTTGGAGCACTCTGAAAGCTCAAATTTTTGTGAAAACACAAGAGCTGTTTAGAACCCCAAATTAAAGATTACGGCTCGGTTGATTTTACTCTAATTTAAACTAAGTGCGGAATAGAGTAAATGCGAGCGAACAAACAATATAACTACTCTAAGCCATATTCATCAAATATCAACAATAAAATGAAAGCTAAAAGAGTAGGGAAGAAGAATGCAAACACAAGATAACACCCTGATGTGTTATCGAAAAAGAAACCGAAGAACTCGGCGAAAAACCTCTCCGCCACCCTCCAAGCGGTAAATCGATCCACTAGAGAATGAGTTGGAGTATACGAATAACAAAAGTCCCTCCAAGCCTAGTTTACCCCATGTACTTGAGCCCTCCAAGCTCCTGCCACCAAATGACTTGACGAAGCCTTGCATTCTCTAGCTCTCTGGATCACGCAATTTAGCCCGATTGCATCCACCAAACAAATGGTTTCTTCCAATGCTTCCTAGCAGCACCAAAACCTCACTTTACACTCAAGATGGGTGTGGTAAGTGTTTGGGCTATCAACCTCTTAAGGATTTGGATATGAAGAGGTAGGAGTTGCAGAAAACCACAATGGATTGTGTAGAGGATTGTGGGTATGACAATCTCTAACTCTCAAGGATTATGGCTAGGGTTTTCTCTCTGAAAGCATTCCCCTCAATATGTGGATAATGTGGGTAAAGAGATGGTGTATCAAATATGACAAAATAGCAAAACAGAATATTTCGCAGGTATCTCATGGGAAAGCCTTACTCGCGAAATACTCGCGAAAACCAGTTGTCACCATCTGTCATGACTCTTCGCATTTCAGTCATGTGCTAAGCACATAGCTTTACTTCGCGGGAAGGCTTCTCGCGAGCTACCCACGAAAATTCCTTTGATCTTCAATTTGTCTTAAGTCTTCACCCTCTCTCTCACACACAACTCATACAATGAAATCCCACATAAAATACAGGGTACATAAGATTGAACAAAATCTATATATTACTAAAAGCTGAAGCGTAGCAATTAATGTTGCTACGCTCCCGTTGAGCCACATCAGCAGCCATGTCATCATCTTTTTTCTTTTCAATTTTTCATATAATTGTTTAACATTTAAAGTGAATTAATAACTCCATTTTATTAAAATCAAAATATCATATTAATCTTATTTTAATTATTCTTATTTATTATTATACTTTTTTCAACTTTTCTCATTCCATTTTAACTTTTCATATCCCCACTACTCTCTAACTTAATATCACTATTCCGCTACCCCTTTATCTTCTTTTATTTTGACTCTTCTTATTCTTAACCTCTTGCTATAAATTTGTTGTTCTCTCAATCATTCCATGCATAATTTTCTGTTTTTCCACACACAAAAAGTTCTCTCTCTCTCTCTCTCTCTCTCTCTCTCTCTCTCTCTCTCTCTCTCTCTCAGTTTTTGGTGTATTTTTTAATTTTGAACTTTTGTATTCTTTACAATTCTACTTTGAATTGATATGATTTAGTTTTTTGTTTTCTGCTGTTATCTTTTTAATTCTTATTTGATTGTAAAATATTATCTTATTGTAATATAAAAATAGTATATAATCATCATTGCAAGGAAGACATGCATTTTCGATTATTGGTTCAAAACAGGATAGGTAATTCTTTTCATCATTGTCATAAATCAGGTTGACCCCAAACTTCTTCACTTGGAAACCAATGCTTATTATGTATTATTGAATACTTCATTTCATCTCCGGCTTCCAATAGAGTGCAACCACAGATATTCCTAACATGGTATTACACGACAATTCTTTTGTCAATATTGCCATGTGATTTTCTTGGTATAATTTTTTAATTCATAGATTATAGTGAATCCATTCATATCATGAAAGCTTCTTACAAATATCGCACATAAAGGCCATCCTCGAATCTTTTGCTTTACTAGCGTGGGCACACAAAATATAAAAGTGATCCCTTACTCTTGTACTCAAGCCAATTTGGAAGCTCACCCTAAGGAAGGAAAACACTAAAACTGTCGGTTGCAATCAGTTCCTAATAAATTAAATCATGAGCAACAAATTATTATCCAAAATGAAAGTTTAAAACCCACAATCAAATTAGGAGAGAGAGATAGTGGAGATAGAGAGTCATTATCTCTTTCATTTTATTTTATTCAACATTTAAATTCAGCAACATCCTCCATAATCCATATCATTAAATTATTTATATTTTGTCTCATTTAAAAAAAAATTAAACATATAATATTTTACTTAAATTCAAATAAATAAAAATTGTTCTTATAAAGTCTTCCCATGAAATCTTACAACGGAAAAATGAAATGCAAAACAAATACCAATTTAGAAACACTAAATTAAAAATAATAATAATAATAATAATAATAATAATAGAATATCAAACCAAACATAACTGAAAAAACTAATAGTGATAGCTATACTAATTTAATGGCAACAAAATGGAATGAAAAAATAAAATAAAAATAAACATTATAATGCATAAACAAAAAGAGAGAGATTTATAGGTAATAAAGTGTAGAGAGAGAAAGAAAAATAAAAGAAATTAAACGTCAATTTGTAATTGTTATTTAGAAAATAAAGAGGCCGACGAGTAAGTGATGGGAGGAGTTAAAAAAAAAAATAGAGATGACCTTACGGAGGACATTAAAAGCTTTATAGTGTAATAAAATCAATTGTAGCATTTATTTTTTCTTTGCTCCATTGTAGTCACGCGACCATGTTATTACCCCTTTTCTTTCCAAATTTTCCTATAATTTTTTTAATGTTTAAAGTGAATTAAAAAATCTATTATATTACAATCAAAATATCATATTTTTCTTTTTTTAAACTATTCTTCTTATTATTAAATTCTCAACTTATTTTTACACTTTCTCTAACCTTTCTCATTCCTTTTACTTTTTCATCTCTCCACTACTCTCTACCTTAATATCACTATTCATCTTGCCATTTATCTACATTTATTTGCCTTTCTTTTATTCCCTCTCCCATTCTATGCATAATTCTCTCTCTCTCTCTCTCTCTCTCTCTCCCTCCCTCCCTCCCCCCCCCCCTCCCCCCCACACACACACATATATATATATATTTTTTTTTTTTGAGTTTTTGTGGATTTTTTTCTTGCATCTCTACTTTAGGTTAATGGATTTTTGTATTTTTCAGAATTCTAAGGGGTTGATACAATTTATTTTTGTGTTTCAAGTTGTTATCTTTTTTTGTATTCTTCAGAATAATTTGGTGTTTATTGATATCCATTTCATTTTTACTATTTTTCTTTTCATCTTATTTTATTCAAAATTTAAATTCAGACATATCCTTCATATTATTAAATTATTTATATTTTCTATCATTTTTTTATTTTAAAAAATTAAACATAAAATATTTTACTTAAATTCAAATAAATAAAAATTGTTCTCATAAAGTCTTCCCATGAAATGCTACAATGCATCAATAGAAGAATGGAATACGAAACACATGCTATTTTAGAAACAATAAATTTATAATAATAATAATAATAATAACAACAATAGAATATCATACCAAACATATCATAAACAAACTAATAGTTATGGATACACTAAGTTTTTTTTTTTTTTTTTTTTGAGAAAGTGGATACACTAAGTTAATGGCAGTAAATTGGAATGAAAAAAATAAAATAAAAATAAACGTTACAATGCATATTTAGTACATTAGAATTATCATCAAGAAATCAAACGTCAATTAGTAACCATTACTTGGAAAACAAAGAGCTTGATAGAAGGAGTAAAAAATTAATTAAAGATGATCTTATGAATGTCAATAAAATCAATTGTTACATTCACTTAATTAAATCATATAATTAAATACAATCATACAAAATTTAAATTTAAAACTAATCAAACTCTAATATGGAAAACCATATTTCTTATCAAAACTAAAAAGAAGATATTCTTCAATAATAATAGAAATATATAAAAAATAAAGATGAAATTTTTCAAAATCCCATTTTTGACATTTCATTTAACATTATTGAGGCAACATTAAGACAAGATATAAGAATTTTAGTTTTTAACTTCCATAGAATCAAATGTTTCCCACATTATTTCAACCTTATGGAAAATAGGGTTTACATGTAGCATGCAAAATGTGTACAATTGACTTAAAGATGTACAAATTAGTCAACCAATTATGGTAGAATTAAGGTTTCAAAATTTAAATGAAACAATTCTACAATAATAAAAAATTATTTTGCGATGAACATGATTATTAAATGCATTTCTCTTCATTAAGTTAGTTCAAATTACAAAATAATGATAACAATGAGACCTCCCTTAAAAAAATAATCACGCGCAACGCGCGGGTTCGCGACTAGTTACAATAAAATCTGGCACAGAATTAAAGCCAACACAAAATAGTTGTAAATCACAACTTTACACACTCAGTTGTTGGATTTGCAGGAAGCTTAAGGTAAGCAATATTTCTTAATGTGGGGGTTATCCCAAAAATAGTTTTGACTATCAAACTATGGTTATAATGAAGAAATATTTATATTTATGTATACAACTTGTTTCTTACTCTCTAAATATTTGATGTGGATATTATTAAAAGCCTTGATTCCTTGTTTGTTTGAAAATATTGTGGGACAAGCTAAATTTTATATAACTATGTATATGTGGATGAGACATTTTAAAAGTGTGAAATTTTATACAATCATATGGTTTAAGTTTCCTTTGCGTTTCCTTGAGAAATATTTTGCTCAATTTTAATCATGATATTTTGAGAAAAGTGATTATGAATACTTTGCAAAATTTTGTTGAAACATTGTCTTGAGAACTTACTATTGCACAACCCTGTTAACGGGGTGTAAACATTGACCACAAGTAGAAAGGCCTAGGGAGGAATTTTTAATGTGATTATATTTGATATGTCATGATGTTACTGCTCTCAGTAAAATTGTATTGTTATATGACACATTTTTGTGACCATTTTGAAGCAGTGAGATATGTTTTCCCACTATTATTTTATGAAATAATTGCTTTTGAAATCTTGAATGATTGAAAAGTTGTGATTTTGTTAAAAATGTACTATTTTTGGAAATGGCTCGTCCCCACCCCATGTTAGTAAATTCCATTTATTGAGTTATCTCACCCCTTTTTATCCCCTCATTTCAGATACTTAGAGGCACTCACAGATTAGAGGTTCCCTGGATGAAGGCAGTTGCAGTCTATTTTTATTGATCTTGAGGGTTTTATATGTTGACGGTTTTAAATTATGAACTTGAGGATTATTTCCTTCGGATTTTTGAGGATATCATATTTTGGGATTTGATGTAATACTGGTCCATGAGTAATTTGGACTCTAGGGAGTCTGTCTTTTGTTAGTCTGATGTTTTGTAATTGGGATTAGAGCTCTGACAGTTGTGACATGAATTTTAGAGTAATGGTTCAATTTTTATTTTATTTCGTTATGGATTGTCTCCAATTGAACAGACTAATATTTATGGATTAGATAATTTGAAATATTATATAGCACAGATACTTATACAGATTAACCAAGTAGTTATCTCATGCTCTCTAGACCCTGATCAGGTTTGGGACTTGACAAATAATGATCAAGATTCAAGAATTACCTGAAAATGGAAGATCACAAGCAAACAAAGAGAGTATGAATTGAAAGTCCCACTTATTGGAGTCGCATCATTTATCTCATGTGCTTTCGCCCATTCCTTGACCTACACATACTAGAAAGAACGAATCAAATACTATAACTGATCCCACAACAGCAAGTATCAGATTGCTACAAGAACGTACCAGTAAAACCATGTCACGAAAGCGCCCATCTATCTCACTGATCCACAACAAGAGTTTTGACTTCATTTGGCTCTCCAGGTTATCAATTGATATATCACAAGAGAAGCCATAGTGGCTACTCTTGCATTTTAGAATTGGAACGCTCCCACGGATTAATTGCACCATCTGCCATCGACCTGCAGGTCAAAACTGTTATGAATGAAGAAAGAGGCATTGTAATGAAGAATAATCAAACAAAGAAGAACAATGTTGAAACCGTAAAAATTTTGTAAGCTTGCATTACCTCATGCATTTATGCTCCTTTCACTTTCCCATAACAAAAAAGTACTACTGAGTTTAAAACTTTAAAGAAAACCTCTGGAGTTCGCAAAGGCAATACAAATGGAACTGAAGCATCCAATTTCGAAAAGATTATTAGAAGGCCACTTTGATTGAACATCAATGCATCATACACAAACCCTGGTCCCTAGGTTCTAAATTTTAAAAGATTATAGAGAGAACATTCTGACACCATTCATAGATTTGTCTTCACAGTTTCTAAAAGAACTTTTTTTAAAGACGGATACAAAAAAGACATAAGCACATGCATGAGGAATGAAAAAAAATGATGAAAAAATCAAAAAAGTCATTTCTTTAAGTTCCAACTCCCAACAATGATCCTTTAGATGCAATTAGTTTACTAGTTAAATGCAATGTCCAATACAATAAAATGATATATTTCCAATGTCATATAAAAGCCACTCATAGAATCTTGCACATTTTCAATTACAACCTGGAAAAATGGCCATCAGTGTCTACTGTATAACATTATTACAAACTACACAGAAACTACACTTTCACAACTGGACTGACATGCTAAATAAAGTTTTACTGAATTCTGGAAGAAAAAAATTGCAAAAGGTGAAGATAGTACAAGGACTGAAGTTCCCCAATTTTCACTTTATGTTACAGTTCATACATAATTTTCTTTTTTATAATTTCCAGGATTCATAAATACCTTCTGCCCTTATCACAAATTGTCCTGATTGCAAGAGCATGTGTTTCGATACATGCACTTGAGATAAGTAATTACAATAAAGAAATAATTAAAGTTAACAAACAAAAAAGAGAGATTGTCAAGATATAAGAAACATGGATTTTCTGAAACTTCTATGCTAAAGTAATGAGTCAATACAGAATAAAAGCATTCAAGAGAAAGAGAGAAAGGGGGAGGGGGGCAAAACAAAAAATGCTTGAACTCAAAAGTAAATTACCTCCCAGCATAGCTTTTTGTAAATCTTCTAGTAAAAAAATTTTGCAGTCTTTTTCTTCTTTTTTTTCTTTTTTTGATAAGCTTTGTTTGCGGTCATTTTCAACATATGAAATATATCCACCCTTGGGTAAATTGATAGAAATATCCATGTCACTCCATCTTGTGAAGAGATTAGACACAAATGACCCAAACGGTTCCACTGCTGCACCTGTTTGAGCCAAGTCATTAATTTAAGTTGTTAATCATAAAATTTTTACCTAATGGCAAGCATTATTCTTTATATAAATAAGACTTAAAAATTCATGATGACTCAACAAATGAAATGTAGTGAAAAAATAAACCAAAAAGAAAATTTATTTAATTTGATGATCTTTACTATAGGTTACATGTCTCTTTCGGCTTAAGGAGACAAAGCAAACAATGAAGACAAAGATTTATATGGTGCTAAAAACCTACAGAACTCATGAAAATATGCTTAATTTTACGATCTTTGTAGCATGAATCTTCCTCTTTTCTTTTTTCTCTGGGGACCAAACTACATCAACCCTAACCCAGCCATCCTGTTTCAAGTTAGAAAAGATGGATCCTCTTAATGCCCCGCCTGCATATAGGGAGATAATTTTTTTTGGGTGGGGGTATTAGCATGCCAGGCAGCTAAGAATTTCCTATCTCTATGCACATGGAGGTGAAGCTTCCTCACCAAGACCAACATTCAAAAGAACCTCGAGATAATTTGAGACAAGTTTTGTCTATAACACATTAGATACATAGGTTGGGAATTCTACATATGCAACTTAAGTTCCTTAGGGACTTTCTAGATTGGGAGATAGGAGTGATTGAATCAATGGGTCTACTTTATTCCAGGAAGATTTCAAAAGAAACGAAGATTGCTTATTTTGGACTCCAGATGAGAAAGGGCGGTTTGAGATTATTTTAATTTTGACCTATTTGAAGTGATTTCAGGTAGTTCAATGCCTTTTTCCAAGTGTCGAATTGATTGATTATGAATTGTGATGGATTATTTGATTTCGTGTTTAAAGGTTCGGTAATGTCTCAATTAAGAGGAATGTCCATGCTTGAAGGAGGAAATGCAAGTAAATAAAATTATAAGTTACCACACTAAACTTCTAAGTAAGATCAAATGCCATTGGATTCCATGTTACTAAGTTATTCAGGATCACACTAAATCTGATTGTAAACAGAGCAATTCAAAGCCTAATCAATCTAAGCAGTAAACATTTTGAAGGTAAAATATACAAAGCAGTGAACAAATCATGGTGTAAGTAAAGATTCTAAACATCAAATCAGATAATGCACTATGGATTAAACAAGACTAACAGCTAAAAACATGAATCAAAGTAAAATAAACTTGCATAAACAATATAAACAGTGTAACAAGATTACAAGGAAGCAGTTACAAGCATGAACACATTCTAAAGCCCTATGATCTACGAGAGAATATCTTAAGGAACTAACAATTCAAGAGAAGAATATGATCTCTGTATTAGCAAGTTTGTCAATAGAGAATGGTGTCCTTTTCTTAATAATTAGCTCTATTATACTTGAGGTTCAATGGTTATTGACAGTTGTTCCTTCCACTTGTCTCTCTTTCCTTGGTCCTGAATGACAGTTGTCACAATGTTGGATTCTGCTTTGTAACTTCTAAAAACTGCCTCAATCCCACATACCAGTGCCTTTACAGGTATAACTACCCTTGTGCCACTTGGAATGTCCTTAGCAGGTCATGAAATTTTGGACTAGTACCAATAGGGCAGTTTACCGTATGATCCTATTATGAGTGTTTGAGACATGCCTGTATCTGCATTCCCTTAGAAAGGTGGGGGGTATCTCCTACGGTGGCTTTCTTTGCGTGGACAACAACCTTGGATAATCATATTGAGAGGAAGATGGTGGTTGTTAATAAATGTATAACATGCAAGTGTAGCAAGAGCATCTGCTTCTTCATTGTCCTATAGCTCGTTGTGGTCTGTTGCATTTACAGCTTTTGGAGTGATATGGGTGATGCCAAGGCGGGTGATAGACTTGATGTTTTCATGGAAAGGTCAGAGAGGAACATTTGGCTGTCATAGAAACCAGGTTGTGTGGCAAGCAAATCCTCATTGTATCATGTGGAACATTTGGAGAGAGAGTATCCATAGGACTTTTGAAGATGATGAGAAATTGATGCAAGATACTAAGAGAACTTTGTTTGAATATTGCATTATGATTCAAGGGGTTTCATGTAGCTATTTAGTTGACCTCTTTGGACCATATGGATGTTCATTTATAATTCTTTAAGGAAACTTGAGCTCTCCTTTTTTATAATAAATAAAATATCTTAATAATTAAATAAAAAAATAAAAAGTTCTAAGAGCGAGAAGAAGACGGTGCTCAATTTTCCAAATAAAAAGAAAAGTAATTTAATTATTAGTCACAAAACCAGTCACACATGCTTTAAAAAAAAAAAAAACAATCAAACAAAAACAAAAGTCCTATTTTTACCACACCATCTGCTCAACTATAATGTCAGCTGCCAGCCCCCTCTTCACATTCAAAGGTCCAACTGAGTATCGATTATCCAATAAATATGGGCCAAAAGGTATGTGCTGATGTAAACATTAGTAAATTTAAAACTAACATTTTCAACATCTTAAAGAAAACCATGGCCACTACATAGTCACGGCTCAGTGGTGATACATAGCCATCTTGGATCAAACAACATAGGTTATTTTATCAAATGATCCCCCGTCCTCTACACACAGCTCACAAGCCAAACAGGTTCAACAGCAGCCATGATTCTTTGGCAGGCTTTCTTGCTAATATTATCATAAGATCAATTAATGGCAACTAGAGCACACCTTAAATGCCACCTGACAACCCTTTCAATTGGAACTTTTTTTTTACAAGCCAACTATGTGTTCTTTCACAGCATGAAGGTCAAGCAGTCTTAGGATTCCTGAGATCAAGAAGCTTCCCTTTTTTAACATGAACCATTCTAGTGGATGGATCTGTGCATAAAAATTTTATGGGATATAGAATGGAATCTTTCCATTCCCACCAATTGTATCTTCAATTGCAAATCCTGGAAGATTTATTGATTCTAAGTATGTTTCAAAAGTTGGCAAACACCATAAGCAACAGTCTTTAACAGAATCTTATCCCCAAAAAAATAATAATAATCTTTTGAAAGACCATGAAACTGTGAAAGCACAAATTACCTCTCAAACTTTCCACAGATTCAACAACCCCTCGCAATTCCTTAATGAATTGAGACCTTGTCACCCAATCCTCCTGCAGAGTCTTGAGCACTTCAAGTACTTCCCTTAGAATATGCTCCAATGTATTGTAGGCACTCATTTTTATTTCTGAAAAACATTAGAGATGCAGTTCAATGTGTCAAATATCAAGTGCAAAAATGGCACACAAAAAAGGTTAGAAACTGTTTTAAGTCGCCTCTGAAAATGCAAATACCCAATATGAAGAATTTCATCAAATAAAAACCTTAAAGTCCCTTAGTTCACCAACCATAAATTGAGCTTTGAGTATTGCTCACAAAGTTAAGATGTAAATCATATATCATTTGAGTTCATTGCATCCAACACATAATTTACAACAACAACAAATCTTTAGTCTCAAAAAATTAGTAAGAATCGGCCACAATTATTCTTTTACTTCATTCTATTCTATCTAAAATCATGTACTTTGTTTCATTTGTTGAATGAAAAATAACATTACAAATAAATTTGGAGAGTATAATGATGTAAAACATAAACTGAGGACAAATGAACCAACAAGAATTTTTCACATAAGGACCCCTATTTCCTTAATTTCGATTTATCAACAAAAAACACATTACTTAAAAACCTATAAACAAATAAAAGTAAATTACTTTACCAAAAAAAAAGACAAAACCCCACATCAAAAATTTGCTTAATCATATCAATAGTCATCATACTGACAACAAATAGACACATAATCTTTCAGATTGTTATAAACACCAGAGCAAAAATAGCTTATATCAGAATCACCATCAACAAAAGCATTACCTGAAGCTTAGCTGAGACCCTTTTCATCCACCGTTTACTAGTTCCTATAAGTCAAGGCACCCTATCACAATGCCTTTTATAATATAGGCCAAGTTGAAAACTTTGTTTACTGTAATAACATCATATACGAGTACTGTTATAGACACAACAAAACTTCACAACAATTTTACAATATTTCCAAACTAACACACTTAAATATTTAAATTAAAAATTATGGTGGGTCACGTGTAAATTCACATATTAATTTAAAATTATTGTGACATTTTTTCGTATCCTGCTCATAATATATCAGTACATACATGATGACGGTGTTGAGAGAGTACAGTAGAGGGGCTGTGCTTGAAGAGAGAGTTTTTCTTTTTCTCGTCCTTTGTGGGGGACCAATACCATTGACGAGGTACTGGAAAGTTTGGAAAAGCAAGAAAGGAAAAGGAAAAGGAAAAGGAAAAGGTGGGTCTATCTTAGAATTGTCCACAGTCCACACTCTCCTCCTCCTCGCTTCGATCATTGTCTTTGATCAAACAATTACTTTGATTTTTATGACGATTGGAGGAGTGGGGTCTTGGTCCTCATCACCACTCGTTCTCATTGTACTAACTACTAACCTTGCTTGTCTTGTGCGTAGCATTTGATAATGATAAAGTCTGTGTAGAAACAAGTAGACAGTAGCCATGCCTATATTTTCCCTTCCGCCATTAGTACTCCTAATAAGAGTCCTAACACTCTGAAGAAAAAGATAGACGTAAGAATGTGAAGGAGAATTTTTCCTGGTCCTAGTAAAAAGTACAGACACTTCTCATTTACATTTTTGGTGGGAGGATGAACTCAATCGTGTACAAACAGGATGAAGCTTAGTTACAATACCTTAGCACCTGCTCTTTCTTAAGTTATCCCTTGAAATTATGTCATGTAGCTACTTAATTAAAAATATATACTTTTATTTTATGAGAAAAAATTTACATGGCAAAATCTTATCTTATCAAATTATTGACGAATTTAATTTATATATATATATATAAGAATTTATTTTAAATATTATTATTATATGTGCATATTGTCTAATTAAAGTCCTAAATACTTACAAATATTTTAATTTATCATAAACCTAAAGTTTATGGATTAATTATTCAAATTGAAAGTTAAGGATGAAATTGACACTCATCTAAAAATTCAATGATTTTTTAAATAAGGTTTAAAATTAACAAAAAAAAATTTCTCAATTTTTCTCTTTTACCTATTGTGGGTGGTCAAAAATTGAGTAAGGGTACTGAAGTAATTTCACGTAGTGAGATCAGCACAAAGAATACTACCGATCATAATGTAGATAGTCAATAAAAGAGTAAGGGTATCAAAATTATTTCACATAACAAGACCGCACAAAAATACTACAAATCATAACGATGGTACCATCTCCTTACCATTATCTTTTTCTTCTTTTTTTTTTTTTTTTATAAGAATGCTGATAAACTTTCATTAAACTGGGCTGAAACCCAACTCAGATACATCATTACGGATTTGAGAAACAATTATAAGTGGAGAATCTTCCTCCCAAATAGTACAATCAGGAATCTGTTTGGCATGTTTAGCCATGAGATGAGCTGCCTTGTTCCCTTCTCTGTGCGTGAAGAAGGTCTTCCATGCTCTAAACTTTGGCTCCCAAGATTTTATACCAGTAACAATGTGTTGGATCTAAATAGGGCCTGGGTCATGGTTGGCAATGGCATTCATAACAATTTGGGAATCTCCCTCAAGAATAATCTCTCTAAGACCCAACTCCCAGGAGAAAATTATGCCAATCTCGACTGCTTTGGCTTCAGTTTCCAAAGCTCCCAGCAGGTATGGGAGTGTTTTGCTAAGAGCTCCCATTATTTGGCCTTTATCATTCCGAACCACCACTCCAATCCCACATTGACCACGATCCTTGAAAATAGCCCCATCAATGTTTGTCTTGTACCAACCCGGTGGAGGAGGCCTCCATGAATTGGGAGCGTGGGGTTGAAGGACTTGAGGAGAATTACAGCGGGTCATATTTCCTTACCATTATCTAAAAGGTTGCATTAAGGTCCACATCAATCATAATTGTATTAATTGCTTCACCAACTCCCACTAAGGTCTACTCTTTATCATTTTAATGCGATGTGACCTATTTTCTAGTAAGGTTCCCAACCAATGGAAAAGAGCATCCAGGCCAGCATAGTAGGTGTAGACCAATCACATCCTTCCATATATAGTTAGAGGGTAGCCATAATGGCTACTAAGTTAAGCACATGCCCAATAAGGTATAAATACCGCCTCCTCGTTCACTTAGAGGTTCACATTCAATATCACAAAATTGAGTTCTCAAATTTCTCTCTTTTTCACATTAATTTAAGCTTTAGAGTGCTCACTACTACCTAGTGTGATACCGTGTCTCACTGATATTCAATTGGAGCTTCCAAACCTACCCAATCTTCCTAAATTCACCCGAGTTTAATCTTATCGATTACATCTACAAGTGAATCAACATATAATGCAAAAGAACCAATTTATTAGAACTTGGAGGCAAAGACTATGACAAATGTGGTTTTTATTTGCTCTTATATTATTGTTGTAAGAATTGTTTCCTAAGTAATGATTTAGTTGGGTCAAAAGAGATTGTAATTCAGTCGCTCATATTGTTACTAAATTGTCTATTGTTACTTTAGAGTCATTTTGCTTTAATAATCTTAGTCTTCTTGAAGCTCTAGTAGCTTTCTGTAAAGTAGACCGCCCCTCCGTTTTCTCTTCTTAAATAGAATTGACATTTATAATAAAAATTTTAAAAAGGTAATGAATTGACAATAAAAATAAAAACAATAAAGAACCAAGTTTGGAGAGTGAAGGGTGATGATTGGAGGAGTGGTGTCTTGGACATCCCTCATTCTTACTATGCTAACCATGATATTTTCCCTTCCTCCATTTTTTTGGACACATGACTATTCTCTTTGAAGGAGACTCCACACGTGTTGCTGAGGCTCTGCAATATATCCCCTTCTTGCTTCCTACTTCATTTTTCCAATGAATTGAAATATATAACGTTTTATACTCTTTCCACCCTATGGCATCTCATATTTGTCCAAGACAATGTAAATTTTTGGCTCACAAATTACAATATATGCAGCCCGTTGGGCTCAGGTTTTTGTCCCCAGAGCTAGAGATGGGCTTGGCCCATATCTCAGATCTCGGTATAAAAACTTTCAACACCACCACAAGAAACAAATTGATTATAGAATAATAATTTACGATTAAATTATACTTTTGATCCTACAAATCTATTATTATTTATATTTTGATTCTTACAGTTTGAGATTTTTTATTTTGACCTATCAAATTTGATTAGGTTTACAAAATGACCTTTTTTTCCCATTTACAAGATTGATTTAACCGTTAAGTGTCAATAAAATGACATAAATTTTTTGTTTTCACTTTTAAGTTTTAATAGTCGAATTAATAGATATACAAATTAATTTTCTTATGTTGTAATGTAGAAACTTAATTTTCACTGTATGCAACACCAAGATATGAATGCCATCAACCTTGCCGGGTTTGATTTGTGTTAATTTGTCTTGTACATTGACACAATTTTAAATATAAATTAATATCTATTTCACAACATATAGAGATTAACATCTTTGTCTCTGAATTTTTCAAGGCTTTTAAAATATCACTTTTGGAGTTTGATGGGAATGTCAATTTATTCCTTATATTTTCAATGTGAATAATTAATCATTGGCACTTTAAGATATGCAATAAATCAAACCATGTATTAACATTTTTTTGTTAAAGTTAAATGAATTTAAGCACGTGATGTACGTGTGGTAATAATAACATATCAAAACTATTTATGATTGTGGGGGCCTTTTTTGTTATGTTGGGCTGGGCTGGGATGCCCCTTTGTGAATATAGGCCCAAGTGTTCTGGGTTGCAGGAGTTGAGACCGGGCCAACTGGAACTCAACTTGGCCGGTTTGTGCGCGAACTTATGCCTCGTCTGCCAGGGGAGTGCTTTACCGTAGACTGAGCCGTTTCAGAGTAAAGCTTACGGCAGGCAGAGCTGTTTTAGAGAAAAAAGCTTGCGGCAGGCAGGTATATTTGATAAAATAAAATCACATATTCTGGAATGACCAGATAGTTCTTTTAATAAGAAATGACCGAACTATAACAACATTAACAATCTTTTACAAAATAAATGGTAAGGATAAATGGCAATAAAGATTTAATCGACAGCTTATGTAAATAAATTCAGTTCGGTCCGCAGGAGTAAGGCCAAAGAGGAAGAACACCACTTCTCAACGCGATTAACCTCCGAGGACAGAAAACGACCGCGGAAGTTAATGGGTTTGAGGGAAGCGGACCCGAATGGACAATTCTCAAAATAATTATAGAAGAGAGCAGGGATTCGAGAGGGAGAGAAGGGAAGGGGCCTATCGGTGCATGCCACTATCACTTGCTTTCTTTTTTCTCTCTTTCTTTTCTTAGTCTTTTCTTAGTGATTTCCCTAATGGTTATTTTTTTAGTGTTTATGCTCCTCTGTTCTTCTAAGCTAGTTACAGAGTATTTTCTTTTGAGTTGTGTTGTATTGCTCTTGTGCTTGTTTCTTTTGCACACGGCAGAGGCATCCTTTTATAGTGCTTGCCGTGACCGATTTTACTATTCTACCCTCTAACCGTTTTCGTCTGGTCTGGGCGCACTCGCAAACCCTTACTGCTCTGTCTGCGAGTCCCTCTGCCACAGACACAGACAACGTTTCGTCTGTTATTCCGCCACGGCACCTTGTCCTGCCGCGGTGATGTTTCTTTCTCTCTCTATCCCTCATGGCATGCACCTATTGGTTCCCACTCAGCCATGCCTCTTTTGGGTGGTATGCCATCCCAGCAGGATGTATCCCCCAAAAGAGCTTGAGCAGGAATCCCAAAACAGGTCCCCCCCTTTTCCCCACCTCCAAACCATGCCCTCTTACCTCTGACCCATGACCCCACCATGTCCTGTATTGGCTGGGTACAGGCTGGTGGTGCCTGGGCCTTGCGCGTGGTTTATGTCTGAAAGCTGCCTGCTGTTCATGCATCTGCCGTGGGCTGGGGACGTTGCTTGCATTGCCTGCCGTCTGTTTCTGGCTTCCCGCGAGCTGCTGCTCTGATTTCCTGTCCCCATAGGGCCTGGGCTTTACCGAGTACTGGGCCTTGTGTTCTTTTCAACCTAATTCTTTTCCCACCGTGTTATTTGGCCTTTCCTGCCGTGGCAATTTGTTCCTGCTAGGCCTCTTTTCAGGCCTGCCGTTCATTTCTTTCCCCCAGTGGCGTAATATGGCCACTGGTGTTCTTGCTCGTGGGCTCCAATGTCCCTCTCTTTTCACTTGGGCTTATCCGGCCCATTTACTTCCTTTGGACTTCCTCGGCTCATTTACTAACTTTGTATCCCATGGGCATTTACTAACTCAATTGGGCTTCCTCGGCCCAATTTCCTCATTCTCATCCTTGGGGTTCATGGGTTTGCCATTATCCCCTACTTTCTTTGTTTTCATTACTTTGGGCCTGCCGCGGCCCATTCTTACTTTTCCATACCACATACTGCCCATGGGTGGTGTTTTCTCTCTTTCCGGGCCCTTTAGGCCCACTTACTCCTTCAAGACCCGTTTATTTATATTACGGGCCTGTGATCCATTATTCCTGCTGCTTGAGCCTAATGGTTTTTCTCTTAGCTTGCTGCTCGTCCGCTGCCCATTTTTTGTGGGTTGGGCTGCCTTTTGCCTATTTCAAGAAATAACCCTCAACAATGATATTGCAGAATTATGAATACATCACACGATTAAATCAATTATTTTTAAAAAAAAAAAACAAAAAATATTAACAGAATATCTCATCTATCAGCATTCTATGGGATTAATGGCTTAAATCAAGAATTCAAATCAAACACTTGCATCAAAATCTAAGAATAAAATTTGTAACCCACCCCCAAAATTATTTTTTATTTTTTATTTTGCTCAAATCAACATTCCATTTACTTGGTTTTGAATTTTCAATTGGAAAATGTCATCTAATCCGATGACAGGGGTTCTAGCTAAAATGTTTGCCTTTGAAATGCCTCTTGCTAGAATTTGATGCCGATGGAATCTGGTTTGTCAAATGCTTATTCCCCATACAATGCTTATAGCATCACCTATCTATATTTAATGTGGATTTTTGTTTTTGTTTTTGTTTAAAAAATAAAAAGAAAAGAAATGAAGAGGATAATGTTCACTACAAAATGGATTTCTATATTCAAGTGGAACTTTACTCCTGAGGACAAATGAACTAAGGGTACGTTTGGTACACTGAATGTAGATTACATTAGGAATAGTAATCTTTATTACTAGGAATAGAAGATGTTGTAATGTAATAACTATTACTATTCATAAGTTTGGTTGTTACATATGGAAAACTTGTAAAGAGATGATGTATAAGGAAACTTTATATTTTTGGAAATATATTAATTTTAAACCTATTATATATACTAAGGAATAGCTATTACATCCATTTTAAAGAGGAATAGCTATTCTTCAATTTAAAGAATAGTTATTCCAATGTAATAACTAATCCATGTAATAAAGATGCAACCAAATGACCGAATTAATATTACACATGAATAACTATTCCATTACATGAGCTATTACAGCGTACCAAACGTACCCTAACAAGAATTTTCATGTGAGAACCCCTATTTCCTTATTTTAATGGTCCGTTCTACCATTATACATGGTGAACGTTGGCTGAGTAAAACGCCGAGAAAGCTTTCCTCATTCAATTCTACGCGTAAACGGTGATTTAGAGATCTGGTTAAGAGCTCTGCTCATAACATCGTTGCCCAGGCCTTTGCAGGGTGGACTCTTACTCCTCCGTTTGTAATGACGTCTTCATCATACGAAAAAGACTCACTAGGAGGAGTCCTGGACTTGGGCCTGTAGTTACCATCCCCCTCATCATCGAAAGAAGGGTTAGAATCCGAGGGAGTCCTTCTTCATCGCTTGCGAAGCAGCCTCCGGCGATGACGGTCAATCTCCAACTGCAAGCTTCTGGTATTCTCCTCATGAGAGATGTGACTCCCGCCTCGAGACTGGCTCCTACTAGTATGCGTGGTGTGCACACTAACCTCATGGTCTCTCCTCCACTCAAGATTGAGGAACTGATCTTGACATTGGAAACGATAGACTACTCTCGTTCTTGCCCTGACCGTACCATGGTTAGACACTGGACTCCTTAAAGTTTAAGCTCTTCCCACAGATGACACCAATTGTAAGGGTGGGCTTTGGTGCTTATGTCCAAAGGATGAATGAATTAAGGCCCAAAAAGTCCAATACAATAAATTTGTAAAGAGTGGGCTAAAAAGTTAGGCTTCAATGAAATGGACAACGACCTTAATGGGCTAAAGAGAATAAGAGAGTAAGGAAAAACAGTGAATAGACAAATGTGGTGCATAGAAATTCTTCCTCGGCTATGTCCAAGGAGAGTAGCTCTTGAATATATTTCTCTTAGATTTGATTATAGTTGCTGTTCTTAATACTATGGTATTTTTTCTACAGATTTTTCCCCTCTCTCCTTGGAGGGTCTCTCACATTATATATCTCCCTTCATGCGATCTTGGCCCTCCATTTGTTAATCGTCCAGTCCACCACTTAAGTGCTTGTCCCATCAGACACCTTCTCAAACCTCTTGTGAGTTGCGACGGCCAATACAGCACTATTCAGGGGTCTTCTCCACATAAATGCAGTTAGGAGGTTTGGTGGGATACATTGAATGTGGGGGCAGCCACCATCTCTCCAGTCATGTCAAGGCTAACCCCATCTCTGAAACTTTTTCTCAACAGCAAGACTTCCTCTAGCAAATGGCAATGTGCCACTGACGTGGCCTTACTATCTTAGCATGGCCTCTTTGGCACGATAATGAGCCATGGATACGACACGTGGCACAGGTACTTTATCTGAATTCTTGTGCCCCACAACTAGTATTCAGTTAGAGCTTCGAAACCTACCCAATCTTTCTAAATTCACCCAAGTTTAGTCTTACTCCTACCGCTTATACCTACAAGGGAATCAGTATATAATGCAAAAGAACCAAAGTTATTAGAACTTGGAAGCAAGGACTATGACAAATGTGGTTTTTATTTGCTCTTTTATTACTGCTGTAAGAATTGTTTCCTAAGTAATGAATTAACAATCCCCTAAAAAAAAAAAAAAAAAAAGAACCAAGTTAGGAGAGTGAAGGGTGATAATTGGAGGAGTGGAGTCTTGGTCCTCATCCCTCATTCTTATTGTGCTAACCTTGCTTGACATTTGATAATGTCAGTGCAGAGATAACTAAATAAGTAGCCAGTAACCACGACTATTTTCCCTTCCTCCACTTTTTTTTGACACATGACTTCGTATTATTAGCTATCAATTGAAGTGTGAGAAAGAATAGCATCACAAGCTCTGTTATTTTCTCTTTGAAGGAGACTCCACACGTGTTGTTGAGACTCTGCAATATATCCCATTCTTGGTTCCTACCTCATTTTTCCAATGAATTGAAATAATGTTTTAAAATCTTTCCACTCATGGCATTTCACTCACAAATTATAATGCAGCCCGTTGGGCTTTTTTCTTTTCTTTTCTTTTTTTGGGGGGGGGGGGGGGGGTGTGGTGGTGGGGGGGTGTTATTTGTTAAGGTTTTTGTCCCCAAAATTAGAGATGGGCTTGGCCCATATCTCAAATCTTGGTATAAAAACTTTCAACACCACCGCAAGAAATAAATTGATTAAAGAACAATAATTTATGACTGAATTATACTTTTGACCATTAAAATCTATTATTATTTGTAATTTGATCCCTAAAATTAGAGATTTATTTATTTTGGCCCATTAAATTTGATTATGTTTACAAAATGATCATTTTTTTTCCATTTACATGATTAACTTGACCTTTAAGTGTCAATAAAATTACATAATTTTTTTTTTCACTCTTAAGTTTTAATGGTCAAATTAATAGATATACAAATTAATTTTCTTATGTTGTAACTTGTAATGTACTAGCTTAATTTTCACCGTATGCAACACCGAAATCTGAATGCCTTAAAACTTGCCAGGTTTGATGTATGTTAATTTGTCTTGTACATTAACACAATTTTAAATATAAATTTAATATCTATTTCACAACATATAGAGATTAACATCTTTTTCTCTCAATTTTTTAAGGCTTTTAAAAAGAGAAATGATATGTCTACAACATTTTTACAATATTTTTACAACAAATCCTAAGTGGCAGGTTGTTACTGGTTGTTATTGTTGGGGCAAAAAAGTAATCTTAGTATTAGTTTCAAATTTGAACCAATAACAACTAACCACCTGTGATTTGTTGTAAAAATGTTGTAAAATTGTTGTTGACGTAGCATCTCTCTTTTAAAAATATCATTTTTGGAGTTTGATAGGAATGTCAATTTAGTATTTATATTTTCGATGTGAATAATTAATCATTGGGACTTTAAGGTATGCAATAAATCAAACCGTGTGTTAGCATTTTTTTGTTAAAGTTAAATAAATTTAAACATGTGATGTGCACATGGTAATAATAACATATCAAAATTATTTATGATATGGTAGAAATATCAAATATGAGTACATCACATGATTAAATCAATTTTTTTTAAACAAAAAATATTAACCGAAGATTTCATTTATCACCATTCCATGGGATTAATGGCTTAAATCAAATGAACACTTACATCAAAATCCAAGAATAATAGTATTTGTAAACCCACCCCACCCCCTCCCCCAAAAAAAAAAAAATTTTTTTTTTTTTGCCCAAATCAACATTCCATTTACTTAGTTTTGAATTTTCAATTGGAAAATGTCATCTAATTCTATTACAGGGGTCTAGCTAAAGTGTTTTCCTTTAAAATGCCTCTTGCTAGAATTTGATGCCGATGGAATCTGGTTTGTCAAATGCTTATTCCCCATACAATGCTTATAGCATCATCTATCTCTATATTTAATGTGGATTTTTATTTTTGTTTTTGTTTAAAATATATATATATATATATATATATGAAGAGGATAATGTTCACTACAAAATGGATTTCAGCATTCAAGTGGAACTTTCCCTCCTAAATTTCAGAATTTGTCTTTGAATTTCAACAGTAGTATATGCTTTAGGAATCTAGCTTATAAATTTTTCATTCCATTTTTTCATTGACTTCTTGCTGAGTTTCCCTGTCAACTTATCTCATAGAGCAATATCATATAACTACGTATACGTTTTTTCTACCCCAGAATTAGAACATGCATTCGGTATTGGGAACAGAACCTGGTTCCTGTTCTATATCGGTATATCTCCCACACATGATTAAAGTGCCTACACCCCTATTCCTTTCTGGTATAGAGAAGGGTACAGAAATTTAGAGGCAATGAAGGCATAAATCGAGTCAAACCCACCAACAAGTAGAATTCAACCATTCCAGAGAAAAGTAAAATTAATTAGAACTATGATGCTAGAGAATGTGCTGTTACCTTAAAGTCTACCGTCTTTTTTTATTTTCCACAAAATTTTTTATAACGGATGAGGCAGCAAGTTGTAAATAGTAGACAATAAAATGATGTTGCTGATGAACCAAAATAAAAATCGACCATAACTTGACAATTCAATAATTGTAAAATTTATAGTGTATGTAGTAATATTGCTCATAACTTTAACACTTAACAGGTAGCCATGTTAGCTTACGAGTCTACAATGTAAAATCTCTTGAATTTCTAGTTACATTTGTTCAGCCTCCTGACTGATGCATGCTACAAATTCATAGTGTTTTTATCAACCGAAGTATCGTGGACATCCTTTGTGGTTTTGTCAAATTACTTGAACTGCAATTTGCAATGTGTATATCCAAATAATCATGTAACCATCTTTGAATTGAAATTTGAACCCATTGTGTTCGTTTTGAGTTTGGGATCTCATCTATGCATCAGAAAAAAGGCTAACAAAATCGACCCAGATGCTTGTCACATACTATTTGTGCTTGATGACTCCAAGCATGTGATTTTTGTTGAGTATTTTGGACTAGGCCCAAAGGACCCAAAAATATTCAACCATAACCATAAAATTATTTGGGACGTGTTTTTTTTGCTAAACAATTATTTGGGACGTGTTGGCTACTAGAAAGAGCATTATTTAATGGTGGACTATAAAAAGTTATATACTATACCTTTTCATTTATTTACTAGTAAAATTAGCACCAAATAACAAGATTATGTTTTTTAATGAGGATGCAATTAGATGGTCAAAAGCAGTGTTGAGTTGACAGGTCCAAATTACACTTACTCTTCCTTCATTGATAGGGACCAGAAACTAATTTCTGACTATGTGCGGGTTGGCTCACAATGTAAGTTTCTCATTTTTTATTAGTATTAATTATTCTTAAGAATCACTTATGAAAATCACGATCTAATCAATCATCAATGTCTTTCATCATTATTACCATTATGTTAGGCCCCCTTTGTCAATGTGAAGCTATTTTCAAAGAAAAGCAAGACAAGAACTTTCTTTTAGTTTTTAACTTCTAAATTAATATATTTGTCTATATATAATTTTTAAATTTTTTCATAATAAATAAATCCAGTACTCGCAAATGGATACGATGTATTTTCACCAATCACCATAGGTACCATGCTTAATGACTTTTTAAAAAAACTATACAGATATAAGTTTTAATTAACTTAATTAGTAAAATATTTATCAAAATTTAAAGTTCAATTCTTACATTAATTTAACGATAAATAACGATTATCAACAACGGCCGTTGAGAGAACCAACCCTTTGGCAAGTGTCTTTATTCCCAAAATTATGTAGAAATTCATCTAGTTAGTGTTAGTTTGGATTGCGCTAAAAACAAAATTTAGCACGTTTGCATTTTAAATAATGAATCTCATATACTGTTTATAAAATTTACAAATATAAAATTTAATAAAATTTTTATTAAAACTAAGTCTTACGATACTATTTACACATTTAAAAATTATTTTATTAAAATATTTTTTATTTTTAATTTTCAACTATTAGTAAGATCCAAACAAAACCTTACTCCGATTACGGCAAACGACTTTCTTGTTCTTGTTCGGGTACATCAAACAAAACTTTTGAATACCCGACTTAGAAAGAAAAGTAGGGAGTAAATAATTAAAGGAACAAATTTACTCGATGTTCCTATTGGTCCACGATGGAGGTGTCAACATCAAATCTAACCAAATCTAGTCCAGCGAGGTGACGTTGATGCCATAACCGAGACCAAATGCTACGTGTTTACCTTTGATTATAGGAGTTGGTGAGCCCCTCAAGAAGTTGTCGAGGAATTCGAATAAAAATGGTGGAACCTCTATAAAAATCCCCCCCTAAAATCTACGAATATCTGTTTGTGAAATTATGATTTTATGAAAGGGAAGCTCATGTTTATCTATCCACGCCACATATTGGGTCCCAAAAACCCAATGACAGTGCTGTCTATTTAGGAACTTTAACCTTTATTGCCAGTTGATGCAAGCAGGCAAGCACATGTATGATCTTGATGCAATTTAAGTTAGATCGACTTTGATTTTGTGTAATTAGATAAATTAAAGTTTAATCTATAAGTTTTAATTAATTCAACTGATGAAATTATACTAAAAATAAATTAATATATTAATTTGACAATAAAAAATAATCATCAAGACGGACGATTTCAACTGCTTTAGCTAAGAAGGATACAGCAGAATTGGAATTTATTGGTTAGGAGGACGAAAGTGATGATGACAATGGAAAAATAGACAAGCTCTTACGACTTACGAGGGGTACAAAGAAACATGGAGCTTTAAAGGAAGCCAATATGTTTAACATTAATATAAAATTTTGAAATTTGGGAAGCCATGTATATAGCATAAACATAATCTGATATAATGCAGGGAACACCGTTCCGTTCTCCTCCATCAAAATTTCGTCTAATCATCTCTAAATTGATTCTCAAAATTTAAGTCTGCTTGGATCAGCTTATTTCAATTAACTTATTTTACTTATTTCTTATACGTAACTTCTTAAAAGTCCACTTCAAAAAGTAATTCATCAAAACTTAGTATAAAAGAAATTAGAGCATGCCCACTTTTCATAGTTTTTATGATCATTCAAGGTAGATTCAGCTTATAACTAAATTGACACCTTCTCATACACCAAATACTTAAAGATTTAATAAAAAAAATTCGACCAACAAAATTAACATGTTATAATTATTTTTATAAAAAATATATATAAACTCATTTAAATATATAACACTGTCAATTTCTTTAAAACCTCTCATCTTTTCGTTTTCGTGTGAGTGATTATCAAGAAATATAATATGAACAAAGAGAGATAATAAATAAAATAATTCTAAAATTCTATTTGGGGGACTAGGAAGTTCCATTGTTGTACATCATTCACAATTTAGGCTCATCTTCCCCCCTCTACAATTTGTATCTCTCACATTGCTTTGAAATTATAATATATCCCAACATTATATAAAAATTTTAAAAAAAACAAATAAATGAAAAAGAAAGAAGTAACATTTTTATATATAATTTTTTTTTCTTTGAAAAAAAAATCCTAAAAATTACAATTAATGGCAGAACTTAACTATTATCGTAGCTTTTTTTTTTTTTTTTTACTTTTTCCTTTTTTCTTTTGAGCAAAGATTGGTTTTATGTATTCTATATTATAATCGAAAAGGGCTATAGCTGATGATTTCTTCTCAAATCAACAACAACAACGCTTACGTTGTCCGTACTATGCCTAGCCAAGGCCAACTTGGTTAACAGAATTGACGCCTCGGAGCAAGCCTTGTCGGAGCTCTCCGACGCGGCGCCGACAGCCGCGTTGCTTCCCGGCGACATGGGCGGCGAGGGCGGTTTCTGCGATCGCAAGCAATTGCGCGCCACACTGCAAGCGATGTCGTTTGACACCACATCCCAAAGCCCATCGCTCGCCAGGATTAGACACTCATCCTCAGCCGTCCGATCCGTTATCGTCACCTCCGGTTCCGATATCACGTACGGTTTCAAATAATTGTCACCTAAAAAATAAACATAGAATCATTTAATTAGTACTAGAATTGTTATTTACTAAACTCGGCGAAGCTAATTAATATGGTACAAAATAGTGAAAATACTCTTTTATCCTAGAATTTACGTACCGATTGCCCTCGACATAGCCAAGACTCCTAGGACTCTAGGGCCATCCCAGTAAATAACGCGACCACCAGCTTCTTGGATCCGAACCAACTCGTCGGGTCGGTCGGGCTGTCCATTAAAAAACAAAACAAAACAAACGGATACACATCAGAACTGCGTTAAAAGGTGGCGCGTGTACACCACGCGCAACCGCTATTTGATTATAGACACGTGAAATGACGAGCTAAAAGTTTCATTGAACTTGTCACCAAAAAAACATGTTGCCGAAGTTTAAAGTTTTTAATAAGATCTCGAAAACAGAGCACAAAAACGAGAGATTTTTGCTACCTTATGATCAACGGAGAGAGGGACAGCGACGCCGTTTCGACAAAGCACGGCGCGAGAGTCGCCGCAGTTAGAGACGACGATCTTCTCCGGAGTCACGACGGCGACCACGGCGGTGGATCCAACGGCGTCGCACTGCGGAGTCTGGGGGTCGCACCTGCAATTCGAGCCCATGACGGGCCCACTAGATTCCTGAACCTCCTTGTCCATCCGATCAAAGCTCTTCTCCATCGTCACCTTCCACTCCACTCCTTCACCTTTACCTTCAACCTCTTCCTTCACCATCTCATGTAACCTGTCCTTACACTTCATAGCAACCTTCAAAAACAAAAACCAAAAAATAACCGTTAGAATACAATTCAAAAAAACTGCGTCGTTATTAGCTTTTATTATATCAGAGAGATCTGAGGGTTCAAATATAATTACATGAGAGCAACCATGGCCGTCGAAAACGCCGAAGAAGTGTGACTTATTTGAGAAAGAACCGTGGACTGAAACAGCGTCTTCCATGTCTCTTCTCCGTCCACAAACGGAGGTTACTCCATACTTAGGGCACACTTGCACCACTTCATGGTTCACCTCCAAAGGCTTCGAGCTCTCACGGGAATTCTGTTCTTGATTCTTATGCAAAAACGCCTCGCTTTCCTCTTCTCGTTTCCCGTCGCTCAATACGGCGGCGTTTGCGCTCTCCTTTTCGTAGCCTCGCGGCGGAGCAACTAGCTTCTGGCGTTTCCTACCAGGACTAGCCAGTGTCTGCGGCGCCGCGTCAGCCATCAGCTTCAAAGGGACGAGCTGTTCCACTCTCCTCCGCCTCGAAGCTCGAGAGCTCGGCTCAATCGCAGCCGTTGCTTCTCCCTCTCCCACAACTCCACAGCAAATCCCAGCCATTGAAATTTTTCTCAAGAACTACGCAATAGCAAAGAGTAGAGAGAAATGAAGGATCTTTAGTCACGCTCCAGAGGACCCATTAAATGGTTATCCCACTGAAGCTTTTTCTAACACAGAGAGAGAAAGTGTTTGAGAGAAGAAGCTATAAGAAACACTTCGCTATATCACACGTACTGGGGGCCCACAATTAATCACGGGCAGGCTGCCCGTCACCGTCCCGGGGCAGCGATCCTACGTTGTACAGTTGGTATGACGTCTACCTGCTGAATACTATAAGGGATCAAATCCACCGTCCATCTTTCTCTCCTCTTTGTATGTCCCAACACGTGTGCTTTCTTTTGGGACCCCAACCATACGTGGCCCAATGAGATTGCAACGCGCGTAGTGGAAACGACCTTCCTTTTCTGACACGCATGTGGTTCTTAATATACCCTCTTCCTCTCTCTCTCTCTCTCTCTCTCTCTCTCTCTCTCTCTCTCTCTTACTTTTTGAGTCTCCCCCACCAAAATTTTTTTTTTTCACCTTTCTCATTATTAAACAAACACACATCTCTGAGGATATCACCACGTGGCGTGATCGTGGGACACGAGATTCCGGGCTTGCTTCCACTTCACATCGCCCCTCACCGCGAGTACTCAACACCCCCTGCCTAATCTATTATCTATGCTCTTGGTCTCATTTAATTTGCTTCCATTAGGTATAATAAAGTTGTAGCTTAACTGTGTGTAGCTTAACTGTGAGTTCCAGTTAGTTCAACTGGTAAAGTCTCTGATAGTTGTATAAGAGATCTGGAGTTCAATCTCCGCCTACACCAAAACTGATTGGTGTCTTGATCTAATAATAAAGAGTTATTATCAGAAGCGGACGCCATAGATTGAAATTCTCTCTAAAAAAAAAAAGGTTGTAGCTTAACTAGATATTACTTGTTTTGCATTTTCAATTTTATGGAAGACTTTTAGAATTTACTTCCTATCATTTTCAAATTGTGATTTATAGATTGTAAAGTTGTAATTGTGTTAAGTATTTTCAACAGAAATGTCTAGAATTTAATTTCCTCAACTCCAACTAGACAACTATTAATTTAAAAAAAAAAAAAAAAACTAGGCAACTATTAATGTATAAAAATAAATAACAAAAGTTTGATAAGTTGTGAACTTGTAATTGTGTTGAGTGATTATCATTTTCTTACAACACATGACTATCATTTCTTTGTACCAAGGATTCCATTTATCATGAATTTCGTAGTTTGGTAGCATGATTTATTCGTATTTATTAGGGAAAAAAAAAGAGTGAATCTTCTTTCTTTCATTTTCATCCAAAAATAATAATAACAATAATAAAAACAAAAAACTTGCCCGTTATATTAAATATTTTTTAAAAGCTTTATTTGGCCAAAACAAAACTTCTCACATTTATAAGAGAATCTCCAACAAACAATTCAAACCCAAAATTCTCTATAATTTAGAGAGTAAACCCACAAAATGTTGCTCCAATAGCCTCTCTAAAAAGCAAATAGTTTTTTGGTAACGAAGAGCCACTCCATTGGTTTGGAGAGTACTGTTCATTAGCAAAAACATTAAACCGGAATAACAAATCTTACACAACTAATTAATATATTCAAATTTATCTCAAGTTCTCAATGGCTACAAATTGAATGGAAGTTCTCTCTCTCTCTCTCTCAAATGAATCTAAATGGAAATACACAATCAAACAACAACACAATATTGTTTTCAACAAACCAATTAAATCATTAAAAAAAAAAAAAAAAAAAAAAAGAGACAGAGAAGTCAATCTAACCCAATCCGGGCCATGTACACTTGGAAGTGTGGAGGAGGAAGAGCGGCGGTGGAGTTGCACTATGAAAGTCAAACAATCAACTCTCTCTCTCTCTCTCTCTCTCTCTCTCTCTCTCTCTCTCTCTCTCTCTCTCTCTCTCTCTCTCTCTCTCTCTCTCTCTCTCTCGTTTTGGTCAATCGGCAATTGAGAGGAGGGATGCAGTTTTTTGTGAAGACCTTGATAGGGAAGACTATTCCTTGATGATGTGGTGGTAGTGCTATGGGGCAAAGCAACTCTCTCTCAAATGAATTTAAATGGAAATACACAATCAAACCATAACACAATCTTGTTATTAATAAACCAATTAAATCAAAAATCAAAAAATAAAAATATAGAGAAGCCAATCTGACCCGATTTGGGTCGTGTCCACTTGGCATTTTGGCAAGTGGGATGAGGACGAGCAGTGATGGAGAGGAGGCATTGCACGGTGAACACCAATTGATCAACTTTCTATCTATCTCTTGGGTTTTGGCTAATCGATGGTGAAGATGAGGGATGCAGATATTTGTGAAAACCTTGATAGGGAAGACTATTAATTAACAATGTAGTGGCAATGCTGTGGGGCAAATATCTCTCTTCCCACCCCCCGCGCGAATGAAACATATATGGTATGTTTTCTTAAGCAAAGAGAAGTTTTCTCTTGTAAACAAAATATGATAACTTTTTTTTATTATTACAAATTAATGATAAAAGTTTTTACTAAAAAAATAATGGTAAGTTTTTATATGAAGATTAATAATGAGTTAATGAATAATAATAACCATTAGATAAGCTGTTATTGATTTGAAAAATAATTTGATATATTTATTATTACAATAAAAATTTATTCATGCAATAATATTGACTTTGTATTTTACTGTTCAAAAAATCATTTATTAGTTGACTAAATATTTTGAATTTGAACAACATTAATGGGGAAAAAATAGTCTCGAATAAATAGAAAATAAAATAGAATCATTCAGTTGATAAAAATAATTATTGACTCTTATAAATTTGTACGATAATATTGGAAACTTTGGTTATCATCGTCAAATAATAAAAATGACTTTTTTTTAAAAAAAAATGATAATGAAGTTGAATATAAAGTCAACCAATTAAATGGACGCGTGCCATAATTAGAAAATATTCAAAGAGACTTTTGTATACCGATTTAACAACTTCGATATTTAAGTTATAAATATCTATAAGGTAAAAGTTAACAGATGTCTTAAGATTATTGATTTTTTTTTAAGTAGTCCATTAACAAATACGTTAAGAAAATCCGTTAACATAATCCTACCGATAATAAGGCAAAAAAAATCAGCAAAATATAATAGGGTCTCATACTTGTCCTATATCGGGATTCCTCCTTATGTGAGTTTGTTTGTAAAACGTTTTCTTGGTTTTAGTCACTTTCATTCATGGCTGAATAGTTTCCCCCAAATTATGTTTGTGATTTTTTTTTTCATGCAATCGTTGCTTTCTAGAAACAGTGATGTCTTTCTAATTGTGTTTGTAATAAACTCTTTTGCTGGTCACTAAGGTCTATTTATCTTTCTACTGACGTGACATCAATGATCTCTTTCTAATTGTGGTATGTTTTAATTTTCCATGTCAAGTAGGAATTTTGAAATTATGACTACCACATTAGGGAAAACCAAAAAAAAAGAAAGTTGAAGGAAGAAAGATTATGAATGAAAAAAAAATGATGGTTTTAAATACATACGATAAAATAATATTTTATTACGTGGCCCTCTATCACTAAATAATCAATAATTTAGTTATTGTCATACAAAAATTCAAAATAAAATTACATATTATGTAAGTTCTTGACAATGCAACGCACTGACCTTTACAATATCAAGAAGTCAAGAACCTTTTTATCTAATGACACCTATGTTTTTCATGGGAGAGAATCAGATTCAATCCCCAGATACAAAGTTACATCCAATTACTACAATAAATTTAAAATCGAATATTTAATAATGAGTTGTACTTCACAATTTTGGAAGAAAATTTACACTTATCATATGGATTGTTACATGCACAACAAATTTAAAATAATTTATATGTTTTTTGTTGAGATTTACATGTCTTGCATGAGTTTAAACTTTTTTTTAAGGAATTACTCACAAGTTATCTCTTCAACAAGTTATAAACAACAATTATGTTCTTAGATTTATTGTTTTCAACAAATTATTGAAAAAGCTATGCTCTTATAAAATCACATAGAAATTCTATAAACACAATAAAATTTTACAATATTTTTATAACACATCTGTTTTTAATTATAGTGGGTGTCAATCTAATATTTTGTTATTTGATCCAGTTAAAGGATGCTCGAGCATTGGTTAATTGATCATTTTTAAAAAGTTTCGATGATATTTTCATGAGAAATATAAAAAATTATAAAAAAATTAGATAATTTTTGCATTCTCATAAAAATACCCTTATGGAGCATTTGGTTCGCTATGATGTGTCTTTAATGTGATGCACATTACGATGATTTGATATTAAAGTTTTTTGTTTATTTTATTTTTTCTAATATTACAGTAATTTAAAATTACAAAATATATCACATCACCTTAATTTCGTTATTTTACTAAACAATGTATTGTTGTATTGAAATAACATTAATATAAAATTATAATAATGTAATATTATGGTATAATATAACATCACGGCAAACCAAACGCGCTTAAAGCAACTGTGAACTTCTCCTTTTGTTATTCTACTTTGACTCTATTATTGTAAAATGCTGTGAGTTGTGATCTTTAGCCTAATCACACATATACTCAATAATAATAGCACAAATTGAGTAATTAGTGTGGGAGCGTGATATTGGGGGCGAGTCAGTAAGGGGAGAGATGGTGAGCTTTTGTGTGATTGCTCCCTCCAGTTGTCCAATGAAAGTGGCTACGTAAGAAGGAGAGATTGGGACACGTGTGGGACCACATGTCAAGGTCGATTGAAGCTGCTGCGGAATATCTGAGCTTCGCTTTGCTCTTTTCTCGACACCTGTCCCCTTACTGACGTGGAGTTGAAGCTGCACCCCTCGTCCCTCGCGCGGAACACACGTTTCTACCACTAAAATAAATAACCCTCTCCCCCCCTCTTTCTCTCTCTCCTAAATTATAATTTTATGCCGTCCCTTTACATCAATCTTACCAAACCACAAAATTGCATCTTCTACTCCCCACAAGTTTGTGAAATTGAAACTAGCCCATGAATTGTTTTTCCAATTTAGTCTGGGTTTGGATAGCGGCAAATATTTTTTGCTTAGTCCCATGTACTATTTACAAGATTCGAAAGTATAGAAAAACATAAATTTAACTTTAAAATTAAGTCTCACAGTACTATTTACACATTTAAAAATTATTTCGTTACAATATTTTTAATTTTCAGTAATAAGCGGTATCCAAACAGACCCTTATTTGACTTTTGTCTATGATTTTAAAATCTGAACAATAAAAGAACAGAAAACGTTCCCAATTCTTGAGTTTTATCGATTTTTGATTGGTTTTTACAAGACAGAATTTAGGTCCAGTTTAGTTTTTAAAACTATGCTCCCATCACACTTCCACTATTTATTTATTTATAGTTTAATTATCATTTTAATCCCTAATTTTTATATTGTGTTTCAAAATAATTTTTAATGTTTTAAATGCATCAGTTTAGTCTTTAATTTTTTGGTATTATATCAAAATAGTCTTTAATCTTATAGTCTTTTGCAAAGGAGTCAATCTCATACCAAATTCTATACCAGTTTGACCAGTGGAATAATATATTTCGATACCAGTCAATACCGGTATACCGTTTCGAATTTACCGTTATTTTTTATATTTATAAATATATATATATATTAATAAATATAAAAGTTTACCATAAAACATTACTTCAATTCAGAACAAATTATTCATGGTTTTAGACTTTACTCTTTAGTATCAATTAAAAAAAAAACACAATATAAAAAATAGAAAGCTTAATTGTTCATTGCATACTAAGAAAACAAATAATACTAATAAGTTACAATTCTGCCCTTACAAAAATTCAAAAATTACAAAACTAAAAAAATAAAAAATAAAAAAAAAAACTTTTACTGTACCAGTCGGTACGCTCGGTTTCAGTCGATAATGTCCGAAATCGGCCAGTATGGTCTGTACATGGCCGATATTTAAACCGGTACAAAATATTGACGTTTTGATACCAGTATATGTATCGGTATGGTATCAACCACCTTGGTCTTTTGGTATTATGTTTTTTTATATCTTATTCTAGATTAGGTATCAGATTATTATTTTGTCAATTAAAGTTTCAAAATTATGAAGTTGTTATAATATGAAACCTTTATCAGTCTCCGTAATTCACTCATTCAAAATAATAATGAGCCGAGAAAAACAAAAATCATTAAACTTTATGTTTCATTCAAGGGCATGTTCATCATTTTGTTAGCCATCATATAGAGAAGGTAGAGACTAGAGAGAGACAATCATTCAGAGAGAGAAAGCTTTAGTTAGAACTTAGAGTACGAAAGTGATTGCACGGAAATCAAAGATGTTTACCTCAGTGAAACACAGAAAGTTTTATCAAATGCTTTTCCTTTTTTATCTTTATATTGCTGTTTTAAAAAAATAAAAATAAATGCGACAAAAAATCAAAAATAAAAGAAGGTAGCTTGGCATAATTAACACACAAACAAAGGCCCTACTAAACCCCCAAAAATGTTAATGAGAATTGGGAAAAAAATGTATAATTATAACTTAAAAAGGAGAAAAAAAAAATACTCACAAGGCCTTTAAAGTTTATTGATAAATTAAAACATGAGATCCAATCCAAAATTTGGTATAAACTATGGGCTTTTATATATATACTACATCTTTATATTTTAAAGAAAGAAGTCTTTTTCTTTTATGTTTCTATTTTTTTTGGATGGGTAGATGGTGGGTAATGGTGGGGTGGTGTTCAAACCACATTTATAGAACATTATAAAAGATGTCATTAACAATGAGCTATCACTTGAACACCACAAGAAGAATTTGGTTAAAGTGGGAAAGTGATTGCTAGAAATTCAAAGATGACTACCTACATAAAACACAAAGTTTTGTCAAGGGTCTCCCATTTCTCTCTACATAATGGAAATGGATAACAAAGATGGACAAAGACTTCAAATTGTAACAATCTCATAAGCTTTGGACTTTAATTAAGAAAATTAAAAACTTGTAATCCAATCTAAAACATAATAACTCTAGACTTTTTATGTTTTTTTATTTTAAATAATGGTACTTAAAAAAATGAGATAAAAAAATAATTTTTTAAAAAAGGCAAACCAAACAAGACAATCTACAATTGCTTTATCCAAAAAAAGTATTCACCCAACAAACTTCTAAATCATTTTTAAAGGCTAAACAATTCAAATGGGGTCTGGTCGATGATTATATCTCCACAAAAACATAATGTAGGTCACGCATGGGAATTAATCAAAGAAGATAGATTAACAACTTCACAATTCACATAGGTAAATATGGGTATGCATTATTCCGTTATTTTGATAATCATATATAAATTATAAATTAAACTGTCATAATTTGATTGAACAAGTGATGTAAAATTCAATAAAACGACAGTAAGTATATTAGTATTGTGGGGCATGTTATCTAAAAAGATACAGGAATCACAAGAAATGGGCTTGGGGCCCAACGGCCCAGTCCGAGGACACTCACGTGTCCGAGGATAGGTTAAAAGAATTATTGTGGGACTAGTATACGAAAAATGGATGAAAGTCATGTATAGTGGCACAGGACACGTCCGAGGATGAAATTCACCTCGGATACTACAGTCCGAGGTGGATGTAACTATCATTTTATCCAGGGTACTCCGCAAAGTTGTATTAGAACTGGAAAGTGAATATAAACCTAAGGAGGAATCGGGAAAGATAACAAATATCTTCCAAGGCTATTACCTCCACATTAAATGTTTTCCAGCTAACTCTCTAGCCGCATTAATGTGGAGGTGATACCTGAACAGTAACCAAGCAGCTTTATGGCCACTGAGCAAAGATTCCGGTAGGTGCTAGATGGGACAAAAAGGAGTTCCCAGGATAGGAACTACACGTGTACGGTGGAAATGGAGTAAGGAACGTAGTATATAACATGGAAGCAGATGACATTAAGGGAGACTTTTGGAGAAAAAGAGAGAAGAACAATAGAACTCATAAAGAGGCTCATTGAAACCTAGTCGAAGAGAGTCTTGATCATACAAACAGCTTGAAGTGTCTTTTATTGCACTATAACTATAACTTTTCCTATCAAGTAGAACTAGTTCTTGTACCCACACTCTAAAAATTTATTGTTTGGGCTTGCTGGGCTGAATACTCATTCATATTCTGGGTCCAATCCAATTTGAGTCCCTACAAGTATCATAATCCAAATACTAACATAATGTTCTTAAATTGAAAGGTTATTAAACATGAGATTCTAGAGATTGTGTAGCAATTATTACGGTTAACCTCGCAACTCGAACATTTTCTTCCTAAACTCTCAAACACATTATGTATAAGGAATAAAAAAAAATGTCAGTTAAACTATAAGACTCTTGACATCATAAAATAATTGATGATAATTAAAAGGAGTTTTCCATGAGATAATAAGAAACCACGCAATGTAAATACATTTCCTATATCCTTGAAAAGGAATAAGTGTTGCACAAAGATGATAAGAAAGGTGTGTTTGACTAATAGGATGCACGTGACATCAATAACTTGTTAAAGTCGTAGACATTAGAAATGAAACCGATAAAGAATCTATAAATTAATTATAAATGGAAAAATTCAACAGGGATGGTGTCAACTCAGTGTCGATCCGTCTTTATTTTTAAGTTTAAACTAATTTGTTTGATAAGTATTTTGACTCGAGGTGGAGTTTGTATCAAGTTCAATGGAAAATGCGTTCGAGGATCAAGTTTTTCGTTATTGCTTCAATTAATAGGAATTAAGCCAAAGTGTGATAATGCATATATAATTGAATATGATCATAGGTTTTGGAATTATCCGTAAGCTGCATGAATAAAATAACTCGAACAAAACAATAAAGTGCACAACAAAATCGAACACAAAACTAAAGAGTTGAAATAAACGTACTTGCATTAACAGAATTAAGCAACTACAATCGAGGCTAATTTTTTTTTTTTTTTATTTAAAAAAAAAGGGTTGTTCTCTGCCATCTATCGGTTAAAGACTCAAAACACTTCAAAAAAATTTACAACAATTATTAATATATATATATATATATACACTTTTGTTTTAATTTTATAGTTACAAGCAAAGTTGTTAAAATTGAGATCCTACGTAGGATCGTGGTAGGCAAGTGGGATCGTGGATTGTAAAATCTTACATATTTTTAGATTTAAAGCAAAAAACACATTGATAATGATTTTGTATGTTAAATAATCACGTAAATTGTGAATTTATTCATAAAAAAATAAAGATTTGCATCATATGATGTAATTTGTATGTCATACATCGCTACATTTATACTAACGAAACAAATATAATTAAGTTTTAACCCAATGTATCTAAAAAGTTCAATAAATGTTTAATTAGCAACTAAATATCAAAATATTTATTAACACATATGGAAATATTTTCCAAGTTCTAAGTTCCAAGTTCCAAGTTTAAAATCCAAAATAAATTATCAAATGGAAACTAGCTAACTAAAATATGAAATCCAAAATCAAGATTAATATTAAAGTGAAGTGAATATTTTTAATTATTCCCATTCTAGAGTTCTAATAACCATCGTCCTAATCATCATCTATGTAGACATTGTCTATTCGTATACTAGAGCTATAAAAGAGATTAAGATACAACTACACACAGACACTTAACTATTCAAGTTATACCACTCAGCAACAATTACAAAGCATGCTCAAAAAAATCAGTCAATCAATCAATATACAAATACAAGCATACTAATAAACAATTAGGGTCATGCTAACGAGTGCTCTTAGGGCATTGGTTAACAATCCAATTAAAGAAAATTTTTATGGGAAAAGAAAAAAAACAATTAATGTTTTGATAGTTTTTATTATTATTTCTCATACAAGTAATGTCAAAATTTTCCTAAAATGAATTGTTAACCAATGCCCTAAGGGCACTCATTAGCATTTCCCAATTATATATAAGAAATTTTTTTTAGTAATATTATAACACAAATTAATATATTGATCAAACAAATTTAACAACATTATAGCTTAAATTTCGCAAAGCCAATATAAATTCTTCATTTAGAAATGATGAAGCATTCCTTCATTTTGATCACAAGTGAACTAGAAACTAGAACTAACATTTGCTTAGGTTAACGTAATTTTATAAATAAAAAATAAAAAGTCATACCATCACAATATAGAAAAATAAAAACCCTTAAAACTTCATTAAAACCAAAAATTTATCCCATAAAAATAAATAAATAAAAAACCAAAAACTGATGTTTTGGTAGGATTGGTAGAATCGGTAGGATCCCATACGATCTTACGATCCTACACAATTCTACATACAATCCTACCATTTTTACGATCCTAAACGTTTTGGCGAGGTAGAATTATAAAATTGTGCGATTTTACGATCCATATTGCGATTTTGACAATCATGGTTACAAGTTACAACAATAGAGAATGAGATTCAAATCATTTCAGTATTATTTTTTATATAAAAGAAACCAAGGATGATAAAGAAATGTCACTAAATTATAAGACTCCTGACAGTTGACAGTTGACGCTATTAAAATATCTAGACTTCTCCATAAATATCTTCTTCTTTTTTTGGCAGAACAAGGTATATTAAATAGAGGAGAAAAAGGAACCTACACATTGTTCCACATACCCCACAAGATTCAAAGGATTAAGTGCAGCGATTGAGACATTTCCTTCAAAGTCACAACTTAGAAGAAGCATAGCAAGTTGCTAAATTATAGAAGAAAAGTCTGATTTTTCTAGAGATAAAATGCATTTCAAGAACAGAAATAAGGGGAGTTTTATATCTTTATTTTTATTTTTTGATAAGAAGGGGGGTTATATTTAATAGCAAAAGTAGTTGGAGTTATATTCCATATAGGGTGAATGCCAAGCTAGAAACCGGGTCCATATAATTATGGAAGTGACGCCTTCCAATATTGATAAAGGAGAGGCTTGAGTTCAGTACACGTGCACGTATTAGCATTCTACCAAATTCAATACACAAGAGCAGTATACTCAAATCAGCTACATGATAATTAAAGCCTGACTCCACAACTTTCATGACAACAAACAATGTGCTTATACTCTGGTCCACACTGGAACGCTAGGAGGATAGTGTTCCTCCACCAAGCTTATAATAGAAGTGAAAGTCTACCACTTTGATCCCAATTCTAACATATTAGTATACGTGGTGAAGCAAAAAAAAATGGTTGATCCATCGCTCAAGTTGAATACTTTAACAATTGTGATAAATGATTATTGATATGATCATAAAATAACTGATAGTATAAAGTATCAATAATTCTAAAACCACAACCTTCGATGATATCAATTTTGTTTACAACTATGTTACGTGCAATTTTAGATGAACTAACTTTTTCTTCGTTGACAAGTTGTGACATAAAAGAAATTGGTAGATATTATCATATAGTATAAACCGAAAGGGATGATGATTCATGAGCCACGTTATAAGCCTAAGCTGTCAAGCAACACTCGCACCTCCTCTCTCTGCATGAGGTGACGTAAATAACCACGTGACACGTGACGCAGAAACCAGAGAGTCGAGTCAGTACCCAACCCTTGTGGTTACCTTTTTTTAAGAGTTTTTTTTTTGGTTATGATTCATGAATGTATGATGTATGAACTAGAGTTTTAAAAGTCCACCTCTTTGAGGTTAAAAAAGCCCATTGAAATCTTGCTTTGTTTTCTCACAACGTTGGAAAGGAATGTATTGATTAAATATATAGAGAGGAGTACGTGGCAGTGATGGTTAATGGTGGACACGTAGAAAGGCAAGCGTGAAGGTGTGAGAGAGAGAGAGAGAGAGAAAGAGAGAGCTTCAAAAAGTTCAAAGTTCAAAGTCCGAGACACGAGGCTTTCCGGGACTTTTTAGCCAACATTATTTTAACACCTACTCATTATTATTTATTAATTATTTTTAGAGAGTCTTAATTTAACCCGTTCACTTTTTATGATAGTTTTATTTTATTAGATTAAGACATAATTGGTTTATGATAGTTTTATTTTATTAGATTAAGACATAATTGGTTTATGGTGTAGGTAAAGATTAAATTTGAGATTTTTTATTCAATCATAAATAATTTTACCAATTCAAGTAATGGAACTCACTCATTTATTACTAATTTAAGTTAAGTTTGTTGGTGAACATAAACTATTTTATGTTAATTTTGGTTAGGTATGGTCCACACTTAGATATTTTTATGGTGCAGCTGTATAGTACGTTTTTTTATTGGTACTTTTTTTGGTCATTTTTTTATTTGAAAAGAAAAAAAAAATGTGTGGGGAGTTTTGAGTTCATACATGCATACAAAAATCAACTATTTTATGAGAAGGTTTTGTAATTTCACACATATCTATCATACCATGTATAGATTTCACTGATAAAGATTTTACATGTTGTGAGAAAGAGGTCTTATAAAATACTTTCTCGTTTAATAAGAATGACAATAGAGTGTTTTTGTCATATTCCTTCTTTTGGACGTAGAATACACATATAAAGACAAGAGTAAGATAGGTAAAAAACATGATAGAAGGTGTTGAAAATATTTTGTCGTCCCTATTGAGATGGTTTTAATATTAACAAGGCAAAGATAAAAGAGAAAGAGAAAAAGTAGTTGTGAGAGTGCGAAGAAATAAAAAAAAAAAAGCTATGTTTGGTAGACTATCTAAACAACATATTTTTAGTTTTTAAACAACATTACATACATTTCCATACACTTCTTTACCCACACGTATTTCAAAAAATTATAAACAATATTACTTAAACTCCTCTACCAAACGGGCAAGTGTTTATAGGATTGTAGTAATATATATATATATATATATATATTTTACTTCTAATGTATTGATATTGTGCATCCAATACCAACTTATTTATTTCATTTTCTGATTATCAATCATTTATTTTTGTTTCATTTTGGGTTACTACACACATCCAGGATGGTGTGGGGGAATAAGGCGGGACGAGGCGACCAAAACTTGTCCCTGTCCCATTTGAGGTGAAAAAGGCTATACATGAAAAAATGAGATGAGAAAATTTTGGCATGCCAAATGTTTGGTTAGTTTTATTATTCTTAAAAAATTATAAAACTTAGGCTACATTTGTTTCACATGAAAATTGATTTTTGGAAAATATTTTTCTCACTTATGAGTGTTTGGGATGACTGAAATTACAGGTAAAACTAAAAATAATTCCTAGTTTACTGTAAAATAATGGGTGTTTTGGCGTAAAATGTTTTAAGCCTTGTGGTGCTAATATTTTATGCTTCACCAAAAATTCATCAGTCCAATATCCACCCCTAACACCCCCCCCCCCCCCTCTTCTATCAATAGCCAAACCACCCTCCCTTACTCTCGTCGTCGATCACCAATTGTTGGTCACCATTTCTCTTTCTCTTCTTGGGATAAAATTCTCTCTTTTTATTTTTTATTATTTTGTGTTGGAATTTGTTTATTATATATGTGATTAGGAGCTGAGATAATGTGGGAAAATAGTAAAAAATATGTTTTCCATGACATTTTTAGAAATGCAACTAGACACTTGAAAATATTTTCAAGAACATTTGCAGGATCACAACCAAACACTTGAAAATATTTTTAGGTGAAAGAAACGCAACCTAAGATACAATTTATTGGTAAATACAACTATGTATTCAAATTTGATTAAAGAGCATAGTGTTCTGCACTTTTTTTTACTCTTAAAGAATATGTAGACTATGGAAATCAATTATTCAATTGGTAACTTTTTTAAATCCTATCTATTAAAAAAGAAAAATTATTGGTCAAGAGTTTTGTAATTTAATGGTATATTACTCAATTTTTCATAGAGAAGAATTTGAATTTAAATTCCCCCTTCCCACTTTTTGTAATCAATACATTTACTTTGATATTTATACATTGATTTTATAATAAAGAGCAATTATCATACATATGAGACCGCAAATTGAAATCCTATCACGTTATAAATAAGTAAAAAAAAAAAAAGGCTCTATACATCCACGTATTAATTATTTTTTGGGTCGCCTTTTGGATCCAATTATGCATGAAAGTGATGAAGCTACGCAAGATCTTGATAAAAAGTAGTAGTATTTGGGAAATCGAAATGGCCCAATGGGCCCTTGCTTTTAATTTTGTTTGTGCCCTAGGAGAATAGCATTTGCCCCATCCTCCTTCACAATGTAAGCTGAAGCCTGAAAGTTCACAACTTTACATTAGATTTTTTTTCATTATTACTGAGAAAATAGGAAAGAAGATCTCTAGTCACTCTTGACATGAGAATAAGAATGGCATTAAAATTTTCCCAACTTTTTGGATGGGTAGCATCAGATTTCTTGTAGATTATTATACAGTCTAAGAATTTTTAGTTGATTTCATAACCAAATCCAAAATTGAACGCTTTGACAGGTTTGTTGGAATTTGTTATCAACATTCTGCTTGCACACACTTAAATATAAAAATGTAATTTTTAAAATACTCGATACAACATGTACTGCAGCATGATGAGATAGTAATGATCCGTTTGAATTGAGGGAAAGTAGAGTAAAGTAGAATAAAATTAGCCTAAGATTTTAATCTATTTTCAACGAATTCTACTCTACTCCTGTTTACTCCCCCTTAATCTAAGTAGGCCCTAAAGGTTTTATTATAGCAGACGAGTTGAATGCCATAAATTGATTAGTCAAAACTTTTCTTAAAATAATAACTAAATTATTAAAATCACCTTATGCAATCATTATTAGCTCGAACTATTGGTTGGGACTTGTAGATGATCTGATTTTGAACTTACCAATTAAAAATGATGAATTTCAACTGTTAATTCCCACTTAGTGAGGGGGAGTACGGATTCACACATGATAAAAATTGTAGAATAATAATTAAATGATTAAATTCACCCTTATTTATTGGCTTAAACTTTTGAGACAAGTGATAGTTTATTCACTTTCAATATGCTTATGGAAAGATAAACCGCAATGATTATGACCAAGAAAGCTGTTAATCGTAGCAACCTAGATTGAGAACTAATAATGATTGCAACTCAGAAACCAAGTATTAAGCAGTTGCATGCAAGAATAAGATGAACTGCAAACTATTCCAAAAGAACATTAACAGTCACAATCATAAAATTATCCCACATCAGATGTGAAATTGTGGCTTATGAACATATGGAAATGAACTAGTACGGTACGCAATTGCAGTCTTGGAGGTCTCTTGCTGTGCTTTTATTTTTGGGAGAAGGGGGGGATGCAATTGCTCAACCGACTGCTGCAATTGCATCAAAAGCATTCACGGTCGCTCCTCCATCAACTGAAATGACCTGTCCAGTGATGTAAGAAGCAGCAGGTAGACAAAGGAATGCCACCAAGGATGAGACTTCCTCTGGTTCCCCAGCACGCCGAAGAGGAGTTTTAGAGATCATTTCATCTGAGAATTTCTTGTTAGCAAGCATCTGTAAGCATGGAAAAATCATCTTAAGCAGTGAGAAGTTGCTGCAGTTTTGAAGTATACTTAACCATGTATAAGATAGAGTTTTGAATGTAAAATTGAAGTTGATTTGAGTGATTTCAGCCTTGTTACCTACATTCTGGATTTGTACTATTTATTTTAGGCCGTGTTCTTTATGAATGAATTAAACTACGAAGGAAAGGAAAAATAAATCAACAACACTGGTGATGATCTTTACAACCTAGTGGATTTCATATTGCAAACAGTTTCCCCATAACATGAAAAAATAAAATAAAAAATGTTGTACCCAATACACAAGTCTACTGCTTTTGCAGGATCTGGAAAAGGTGGTTGGCAGACTTCCTTAACCCCCAATTTTGGAGAGATATCACACCATAACATACAAACATAAGAAACTCCAGATGTCAAACCGTTTTTTTTTCCCCTTCCTATTAAAAAATGTGAACCCAATCTGCTTTATAGTCCACTACACAATTCAAATCAATCATTCTACAAAGTTGCCAACCAAAAACAAATTAACAAAATGCACCAAGAAGATGTACATTAATGCTGTTATATGAGAACTGAGTCATTATGATGATTATGAAAAAATGACAATCAGTAACTAATACATGACATTGATTCATATGTCGGCCAACCTTTTGACCACAGGATAGGAGAATAGCAGTGTTCATTCTTCACAATATACTAACTTTCTACCAAATATGTAAGACATGTTTGCTCAAAATAATTTGTTGATGTACTTTTTTCAAGTACCATATGGAAATAAATTCCCTGATGAAGTAATCATACATTAAAAGTTAAAGTATCAAAAGCAATGATAAGCGGGAAAGGAGAGTCTTACGTTTTCTACAAGTGATGTTCTGGTATACCAAGGTGCAACACAATTGGTCCTGATATTGTCCTTTGCCCATTCGCAAGACAAATTTTTTGTAAGCTGATTAATAGCCGCTGCGTTTCGCAGATAGGAGAGAAAATCATTTTAGCCTTTTCATACTCACCATGTTTAACTATCATGCTTAAGCAAAAGTACAATGTATCAGGGGCGTAACTCACCTTTACTTGCTGCGTAGATGGATCCAGAACCTATATGCACAACACCTGCAACAGAGGAAATGAACACAATGCTTCCCATTCCAGAAGCTTTTAGAAGAGGATGTGCAAGTTGACACAGGTGGTACACAGATTCAAAGTTGGTAGCCATGAGTGTAGAAAATTCTTCAGTTGTGTACTCATTGGTTGGCTTCCTTATGTTGGTCCCAACATTGTTTATCTACACCCAGAACATCACAGATATAAAATCCTAGAATTCCATCAAATACGAAAACCCTTTGAAATTGATGCTTTCCAGTTGGTAAATAGAAACATTCTTGAGAATGCACTGCTATTATTACCTCAATAAAATGGGTGCTATAAGCACACAGAGTTCAGTAACAATAAGAAAAATATGGTATGGCTGTTTAAATATTTTTATTATTAACAGTAATTCCATATGGTATTTTTTATAAGAGTAATTCCATATAGTATGATTCACATTGTAATAAAACATTTGCCATTAAGCAGAAGACAATTTGACTTCGTGAGTGCTTAAATTTTATTAAGAAAGAAGATTTCTGAAGTTTAGAGAGAATTTGAGAGAGAAGATATTTCTCATTCATCAAAATCAGAAATATACAAAAGTGATTAATCAAATGAGTCCCTGTTCCTATATATACAAAAACAGAGGAACTAAAACTGAAAAGAGAAAATTAACTAATTCCCTAATCTAACGGAAATACTAACAGAACCATTAGATGCTTGACAGGTGGACAACTAATACAATTAACTGGAATTAAATTACTTCACATGCTAAGCACGTGATCTCATTAATCAACACACAGTCGTTTTGTTCTTCAGTTTGCTTTGTTCTCTTAACCTCACGCGTGCCGTTTTGCCTAGCACTTGATATTTGTCTTTGTCGTTTTTATGTGGTTCAGTTCCATCTTCAACACTCCCCCTCAAGTCCTGAACTTCAAGTTCTGAGACTTGGCTTTCTTGAACAGAGGCTTGATCCGTAATCTGTGGCTTTGCAATCCTGGGAACAAAAATGTCTTTCAAACCCAACCTTCCAGAAAGTCTTGCAAAAGCTGAGAAACCAAGTGCTTTAGTGAAAATATCTGCCACTTGTGAGTTAGTAGCAACATGAAACGTTTTAATCATACCCTCCATGATCTTATCCCTTACCAAATGACAGTCCACTTCAATATGCTTTGTCCTTTCATGGAATACTGGATTTGCAGCTATATGCAAGGCTGCTTGATTATCACAGAACAACATAGCAGGCCTTGTATGATTCACCCTTAAGTCTTTAAGTATTTGCAGCACCCAAGTAACTTCACATGCCACACTTGCCATTGCTCTGTACTCAGCTTCAGCTGATGACCTTGAAACAACACTTTGCTTCTTAGACCTCCATGAAATTAATGATTCTCCCAAGAAAACAGCATAACCTGTTAAAGACCTCCTAGTGTCAGGACATCCAGCCCAATCCGCATCACAAAAACTCTTAATATGCAGATCAGATTGACTAGGAAAGAAAATGCCTTTTCCTGGTGAGCCTTTTATATATTGAAGAACTCTATTGGCAGCTAGTAAATGGGGCTCTCTTGGCTGTGATACATACTGACTCAGCCTGTGCACAGCATATGTGATGTCTGGTCTTGTCAATGTAAGGTATAAGAGTCTCCCAATAAGCCTTCTAAATCGAGCAGGATCAGTCAATAGCCTTCCTTCATACTTAGACAACTTTAAGTTCTGCTCCATGGGAAACTTGACTGGTTTGGAACCTAGGAAACCTGTATCTTCCAAAATTTCCAAAGCATATTTTCTCTGATTCAAGCTTATACCTGCATCAGTTCTAGCTACTTCAAGCCCTAAGAAATATCTTAATGACCCCAGATCCTTCAGCCCAAATCTGTCATCAAGAACCTTCTTTAAGTGTTGAACACAAGCTGGATTATTTCCAGTTAACAATATATCATCTACATACACCAAGAGCACTGTGAATGAAGCTCCTTGTGTGTGTGTAAACAAAGAATAGTCTGATTTTGATTGAATGAAGCCCATTTGCAAAATGGTGGATGAAAACTTCTCAAACCATTTTCTAGAAGCTTGTTTCAATCCATAGAGGCTCTTATTCAATTTACATACCAGATGCTCCCCCTTGCTGTGAAAACCAGGTGGTAAGCACATGTAAACATCTTCAACCAAATCACCATGTAGAAAAGCATTATTGACATCCATTTGGTGAAGAAACCACCCATTCACAGCAGCCAAAGATAAGACAATCCGGACAGAAACTGACTTAGCAACAGGACTAAAAGTTTCTGAATAATCTAAACCAAGCTGTTGAGTAAAACCTTTGGCAACCAAACGAGCTTTATACCTCTCTATAGTTCCATCTGAGTGATACTTGACTCTATAGACCCATTTACAACCAATGGGAGTCTTACCTGTAGGTAAAGAGGTTAGTGTCCAAGTATTATTGAGCTCTAAAGCTGCAATTTCCTTGTCCATGGCAGCTTTCCACTCAGGAAACTGAACTGCCTGAGAGAAAGAAACGGGTTCTGATGGGACAGAACTAACAGCCATGACAAAAGAAGCAAACTCAGGTCCAAGATGAGTGTAACTGAGAACATTTGAAATGTCATAAGGCAAACCAGAAGCAGGCTTGGTACTAACTGCTTTACAAGAATAATCAGCAAGGTAAGAAGGTGGGTGATGGGTTCTGGTGGATCTCCTTAATGTAGGGGATGAAGGAATGACCAAAGATTGTTCAAGGGAAGGTGATGAGGGAGAAATAACAGGATCCAAAACAGAAACAGAAGGTAATGGCAGATCAGGTTGATGATCACAATGAGAAGGATTAGAAGCAGAAAGAACAGGATCAATGACTGAAGCAGAATGAGTAGTGGAAGAATCAATGGTTGAACAAGGTTGGGAGGTGGAAGGATCAATGATTGAATGAACTAAAGGAAGATTGGAAGGATTATCAGAAATATAAGGTGCATCAGAAACACAATGAGGAAACACAAAAGAATCAAGATAAGAAGTGGAAGGATGAGCTGATGAGATAAAAGGAAAAATGTGTTCATAGAAGATGATGTCCCTGGAGAAATGAATGGAATTTGATTCAAGATCAAGGACTTTGTATCCTTTAATGCCATGAGGGTAGCCTAAGAAAACACATTTTCTGGCCCTAGGTGCAAATTTGTGCCTATTATGTGGTAAAGTGGATATGTAACACAAACAACCAAAGCACTTTAAATGTTTATAAGATGGAGAGGACTTGAAAAGCAATTCATATGGACTCTTGTTATTGAGAAGTGTTGAAGGCAATCTGTTAATAAGATAGACAGCCGTGAGAATGCAATCACCCCATAAGCATAAAGGTACATTAGATTGAAATTTTAGTGCTCTTGCAACATTGAGAATGTGTTGATGCTTCCTTTCAACAATGGCATTTTGTTGAGGAGTGGCAACACAGGACAATTGATGCAAGATGCCTTTGGAATGAAAAAATTCTTTCAAGAAAAATTCTGTACCATTGTCACTCCTAATAGTCTTAACAAAAGCATGAAATTGAGTATGCACCATGTTAACAAAATTAGGAATGAAAAACTGAGTATCAGATTTATTCTTAAGAAGGTAAACCCAAGTACAACGCGAGAAATCATCAACAATTGTTAAAAAATACCTAAAACCTTCAACAGTACAAGTGGAAAAGGGACCCCACAAGTCACAATGAACAAGCTCAAAAGGCTGAACAGAAACATGACTGCTAGAAGGGAAAGGTAATCTCTTTTGCTTAGAAAGGTGACAAACTTCACAACAATCCGGATTATTGAAAACATCAGAACTTACAATCTTATTTAACAAGGAAAGCTTTGAAAAAGAAGGGTGTCCCAATCTACTGTGCCATAAAATGGAAGAAGAATGGCCAGCAGAAGCAACCAAAGCTGTAGGAGCAATCTGGGAAGCAGGTGCTTGCAGCAGATATAGCCCTTGGCATTCTTTACCCAGACCAATCATGCTCCATTGAGCAAGGTCCTGGATAAAACACCAATGTCCAAGAAAAATAAGGCAACAATGAGATTGTAGTGTAAGTTTGCTAATGGAAATAAGATTGAAATTGAAAGTAGGAACACATAAAACATTTGTGAGTGTCAAAGTGGGTGAAATCTGCACATTGCCTATATGTGTTACTAAGGCCTGATCCCCATTTGGCAGGAAAACAAAGGAATGAACAGTGGAAGTGATGGTAGTAAGCTGTGACACTGAGTAGACCATGTGGTCAGTAGCACCAGTGTCTAAAATCCAAGCTTTAGACTTAAAATTGGGTCTATCAACAATATGGGCAGAGAAAACAGAATGTGTAAGATTGGGAGGAAAACAAAAGGAATTACCTGAAAAATTTGAAGCATCAATGATAGAAGGAGAAGCTGAATTAGGTGGTAAAACAGGTGGAATACTAGGAGTAGAGGTCATGACAGTAGCAACTTGATGTGCAGCAGAAGTACCAATGCCTGAACCAGAAGCTGTGTATGCTTTCAAATAGTTAAGCAATTGTTCACATTGGACCTGAGAAATGGGACATTGAGGCTGAAAGCTTTGACCAGAATTCTGTGGAGAAGCAAACAAAGCACCAAAGGAAGGCTGTGGAAGGAAACCAGCTTCAGATTGAGGGCTGTGATGAGAAAAACCAGCATTGTTTTGGATCAAATTCGGATTGGCTGAAGCAAAACCATCCACATTATTCCCAAAATGTCCAGAAGGCAAAATTGCTGAAACTTGATTTGCCATGGCTTGATTGCTTCCCTTGTGCTTGTAGCCTGGAGGATACCCATGTAACTTATAACATTTGTCTGCAATATGACCACTAAGGCCACAATAAGTACAAATAGGCTTATCCCTCTTGAAATGGCCTTTGTTACCACGATTGCCTTGATTCTGTCCTTGATTGCCATTAAAGCCCTTAGCATGATTAGCAAACATAGCAGTGGCCTCAGTAGGATAAACTACACTGACTCCATGCCCAAAACTCCTTCTCTTTTCGTCTTGCAAAATCAAGGAACAAACCTTGCTAATAGATGGAAAAGGCTCAAGCAATAAAATCTGTCCTATTATGTTCCCATAACTGTCATTTAACCCCATCAAGAAACGGAAAACATGCTCCTTGTGCTGTGCTTCTAATTGAGAAGCCTTCGAACCACATGTGCAAATACAATTGCATACAGTGAAAGGTTGGAAATTTATGAACTCATCCCATAGAGTCTTAAACCTAGTGAAGTATGAACTCACTGTGAGTGTACCTTGAGAAAGACGAGCAATTTCCTTCTGCAGCTCAAATTGCCTTGGAGTATTTCCCTGTGAAAGTCTGTCTCTAAGATCAATCCATAAATCCCTTGCAGTGTTGATGTACATCACACTTGCCTTGACATCCATGCTGAGAGAGTTGGTCAACCATGAAAGCACAATGGTATTACACCTACTCCAAGAATTGTACAATGGAGAAGCAAGATCTAGTTGTGAAATTGAACCGTTCACAAAACCAAACTTGTTCCGTGAACTCAGAGCCAAGAACACTGATCTCGCCCAACTCAGATAGTTCTCTGGACCTGTTAAAGGCTGCGAAGAAAGAACTATTCCTGGATTCTCAGTCGCTGGAAGAAAATAAGGATTGTTAGCAGATTCATCTGCCATTGTTGTGCTCGAAGAAGGCACAGATTGAGTAGTAGATTGCGCTTGATTGGCTGTTGAATCAGAAGCCATAAGAACAAAATTCCAAGCGAATCAAGAAGAAAAATAAGAAAACTTTGAAACCTAAAAGATTTCGCAGCTAGATTTTCAAGAAAATCAAGAAGAAAAGAAAAAGAGCTTCGAAGATTAAGCTGTTTGGCAACAACGAAAATGAAAGAAAATCAAAGAAACTCGCTCTGATACCATATTAAGAAAGAAGATTTCTGAAGTTTAGAGAGAATTTGAGAGAGAAGATATTTCTCATTCATCAAAATCAGAAATATACAAAAGTGATTAATCAAATGAGTCCCTGTTCCTATATATACAAAAACAGAGGAACTAAAACTGAAAAGAGAAAATTAACTAATTCCCTAATCTAACGGAAATACTAACAGAACCATTAGATGCTTGACAGGTGGACAACTAATACAATTAACTGGAATTAAATTACTTCACATGCTAAGCACGTGATCTCATTAATCAACACACAGTCGTTTTGTTCTTCAGTTTGCTTTGTTCTCTTAACCTCACGCGTGCCGTTTTGCCTAGCACTTGATATTTGTCTTTGTCGTTTTTATGTGGTTCAGTTCCATCTTCAACAAATTTCTTTCTGGACAAAATAAGCCACTTGCTAAAAAATCAATAACATAGCATTGACATATGCAAGAAACGCTATGTTTAACATCCTAGATTATATTTTCATCAATTTTGTTTGCCTTCTACATGGCTAGTTGATCAAATGCCTTTTGCAGGTTGTCCACAATTTGCGTGTTAAAAGTTAAATGGGTAAGTTTAAATGATGGTACATCATACATGCACCAGCCATAGGAACTTCACTCTCATGCATTTTGGACAGTTTCTTTAACGAAAGGAAAATATGATATTAGCATCAGGCACTTTGAATGAGAATATACTTGTATAATTACACATGAGGACTAAGGCCATAATGCTGCTGTTAAATGGTTTATTTCTCTTCATTCAAAGTCTCCATGTCACACAAATTAAGAAGTTGAAGCAAAAAAAATGTAGGTGAACCTAATTAAAACTGTTAAGCTTAACAAATCTTCCTAAATCAGATTGCAATGTGTGATTAATTATAGATCAGGATTTAATTAGAATTCACATTCATTTGTTTAGAACATTTCTCATTAACCTCAGATTCCAAATTTTCAATTATACCTTAAACATGATACTATCTGGATTAGGATCCTCTATTGTTCTTTGGGTAACCCCAGTCCACAATGCTATGACTAAATCTAATGCACCTCAAATTGAGACAAAGAATTATATTTAACATAAAACCCACATCCACTAAAGCTAAGTTTGGATTGCACATCTACGTTTGCGTTTGGCATTTTTTCCCCGGATCCTGTGCACTGTTCACAAGTACGGAAAAACACAAATTTTGCTTTAATACAGGGTCCTACGGCACTATTCACCTATTTAAAAATTATTTTACTACGATATTTTCAGTAATAAGCGGTATCCAAACAGACTCTAAAACAAATTTCCCCCAAAAGCGATAATTTAAATGACCACACCATCGAAATTAAATCTTAATAACATGAGACGCAAAAAAAAAAAAAAAAAAAAAACACACACACACACACACAATCTTGCCAATACCAACTCATTTCATGCTTCTCTATAACATTTTTGACATACAAGTGAACCCAGTTTTCGTTTTCTTTTCAAACAAAACAACTAAATTGGCCTATGACTATATAAGCTCATACCTCAAAGACATTATTTGTGGGACTATTTATCCTTAAAAAACAAAAAAGAATGGTTTTTTTTTTGGTGGGGAGGGACTCACAAGTATGTTGAGCTTGCCATTGAAAAAAGAAGCTACTTCTTGGATGAGCTTTTCTCTTTGGTCACGTGAAGATGCATCGCACACCGACCCAGATACCACAAAACCCTTTCCTTCCCATTCCTTCAAGCACTTATTCAGCTCCGCTTCATTCCTTGAACAAGTGTACACGGATGCACCAAACCCAGCTAGTTCCTCCACCACTGCATGTCTGATCATAAACAAAAAAACACATATTCATTCATTCATTAATTCAATCAACAAAGCCAAATTCAAACAAAAGGGTTTAATTTGAATCACAAAAGAAGAAGAAATAGAAAGAGACCCAATGCCACGGGTGCCACCGGTGACAAGAGCGGTCATGCCCTTGAGAGACCATCTTGAGCCTTTGGCTTTGCTACTCAAATCTGACTCTGCCATTGATATCTCTCTCTCTCTCTCTGGTTGTCTCTCACGCTCTTTTCTGAGTTGAATCTCTATATGTTAACTTTCAAGTACTATCATATCCCCAAAAAGTATCATAAAGTGATTAAAGTCATAAAGCACTACCTATTTTAAGACATATACGAATGTTGTTTCAACACGTGACTTCGAGAAGGAGGAGTTTTGTTTTGCTACGTCTACAACAATTTTATAATATTTTTACAATAAATCACAAGTGGTTAGTTGTTATTGGTTCAAATTTGAAACTAACATTAAGATTACTTTTTTGCCCCAACAGTAATAACCAGCAACAACCTGCCACTTAAGATTTGTTATAAAAATGTTATAAACATATTGTAGACATATCATTTCTCTTATTTATTTATTTGTTTAGGAAACAAATCTATGTCTAACTTTTATCTTTTAATTTTTAAAATTAAATTACTTTTATCATATTATATTTATATTTCTTTACCCATAAATTAGATTATAGTTTTATATAAGAGCACTAGCAAATATACGCATTGCAGTTTATAATTATTTCTCTTAAGAATCACGATAAGGTATTTGGTATCAAATGATACTATATCAGCAGTATTAAAATTTAATAAGTGTGAGACATATTAGTAAAAAATAACTACCCCACTAACAAATGAGAGACATGTGTTAGTAGGTAATTATTTTTACACACATGTCTCTTATTTATTGAATTTTGATACGAATGACGTGGTATTATTTAATACAAAATACTTTTTCCAAGATCACTGTAGTGCACATTCTAAAAAAAAAACTGTAGTGCAAGTTAAGTGTTTGTTACACACTTGTACTTGCACATAATATTTTTTCAATTGACAACGCGAGTTGAACTCACGATTTTGGTTTTAGCCTTTCTTATAAGGTTTAACAAGAATAGAGAACAACCCCCTACATTCTCCTTTTCCTTTGTGAGCTTCTCTCCTTTGTGGTTTTACGCCGCCGGTTTTCCCCCTTTGGGAACTTTTTGAACATCTTACCTCTTTTCTATATTTAGTGGTGTTAGGTGTAGACGTCCCATCCTTGTTATTGCATGTTAATGCTTTCTTGTACCTGTTTCATCATTATTCAACTCGGTATCCCATATCTGTGCATGGTTGATTCGTGTCCATCTAAATCTGAGTCAACCATCCTTTCTTTCTAACTTTGCTATCATAAACCAACCATACCTTTCTCTTTTACCACTGGCTGACCTCTCGCTCCTTTACTTATCCCCAAAATCCTTCTTTTTTGTTTCTGTGCGGTCCCTAACAAGTCAGTTCTTGACTAGTACACTTGGGACTCTACTTGTTATCCAAACTAATACTTCCTTGCTTTGGTCCAAAATTACACTTTTCTTCTTTTCGTTCTACTTGTGGTCCCAAGGGTTTGCTTTGTGACTGTCTTCTGTCTTGTATCTGTGCTGGGTTCTAGAACCTCCTGGCAACTCTCTGGTTCTGTTCCAATGGATACCAACATCAATGCCAGAGAGTATGGATGGACTGACAGTAGTGATTCTAATTTCAGCACAGATTTGTTTGAAGAAGAATTGGATTCTGATCTGCTACCAAGTGATGAAGATGAGGTGCCTTTTGCAAGGCACGGTCCTTTAGTGACACCTGATGCAGAGGATATTGCAAGTCAGAGGAAATTATGGAATTTTTGTGCCATTGGGTTTATAATGGACTACAGAAAATTTTCTGTTCATCGTCTTCAACACATTATCAACCATGCATGGAGGATCAGAGGGTCTGTAACTGTTGTTGGTAGGGATTCTTACTTCTACATCCTTCACTTTGAGTTTCTGGAGGATCTTCATCACATCTGCCATGAAGGACCTTGGGCAGTGGATGGTGCACTTTTGGTGGTAGAAAGGTGAAGACCCAATCTTATCTTGGGTAATCTGCAAATCAATTACATCTCCATGTGGGTTCAGTTCCATGGATTGCCGTTAGAATACCAGTACCCTGAGTTGGTGGAGAGAATGGGCCAAATGATGGGCATAGTGGAGCATGTGGATTGAGAGGATACACTACCTAGGAATATTAGATTTATGCGGATCAAGGTTTGCATTGACCCGTGGCTACCTTTGATTGCTGGGTTCATGCTCCGTTTAGACGATGGATCAAGAGTCTGGATACAATGCCGTTATGAACGTCTACACAAGTTATGCACGAGATGTGGACTAATAGGGCATACAAGGGGGCATTGTTCTCACAGTTTGGATGATGTGGAAGTAATGCTTTTTAGACAGAGACTTTGTATACAAGAGTTTTATCAAGTTCAGTACAGGTTTAATGGGCTTCAACCTTAGTTCACAAATGAGCTTCGTGCCTTTTACAATCGTCGAAGAAGGTGGATTACACAAGTCTGTGTTGGACAGGTAACCCAAAACCCTCATCAACCTCATAACCATCTTGGTCTTAATGAATACCCTGATCCCAGTACCCCTAGTACATCTCATTTCCACATGCAACCACATTACCATCCAACCCAATTCAAACTAATCCTACTTCCATCATACAAACAGTGATTAACATCCTCAACCTTAACATCACGGATCAAAACCTCCAACCCTCTCAAAATTTGACCTTGATCAATAACTGTACCCCCAACCCCTGTTAACTCCCCAATCACAATGGAATCAAACCAGGAGCACATAAATGCCACTTTGAGTACAAATGTTAACCCTGTTGATATCAACATACCACCAACCTCAAACAGACCACCCTGGCAGCCACCAACAGAGTCTAACCTACAATGGACATGGATAAAGGGTAATGGTCCTTTCATCACCAATGGACAGAGCTCTAACCCATATTATGTGGACTCAGAATCAGACAGTGATACTACTGCAATCATGTTCAACCTCGACAATTTAAATGAAACTCGTCCAGAGGTCTTGCAGAGCCATGGTTGGGATAAAGGCTGTATTCCTGAATCCCCTGACTCTTTCATAGAAAACCTAGTTCAATGGGTGGATAGAGGGAGGTTTAGATTTGAATGTAGATATTTAAGTAATGGGCTTGGGCTGATGGCATCACATAGAAGGAACCCTGAACAAGGAGTAACACAGGAGGATCCTCAGGGAAGGAATTTGGGCAGTGAAATGCCCATTGTAGTGGAGCCCAATGTTAGAGATTTGGGCCCGTTTGAACAACTAAACCTGGGGCCCGGACCCCCCACTTTACACACATCACCAAACTCCACGGCCCAAACATCTAATCTTTTGTGCACTGAGTTTGGCACTATACTTGCTGATGCGGAGAAAACCAAACCGTGCTCAAGAAAGAGGATCAGAAATGAAATTGGGAAATTTGGGCGAAATATCAGGCAAAAATTTCTCTGTGCTGTTTTTGACAAGGAGATGGAAAATGGTGAAGAAGATACTGATCAGATGGTCTCTTTGGAGACAGAATCAAACAATAGTTCAAGGCTTAGGGAAGCTGGCCTTCAACAGCTTCCCCAGCAGCCATGAAGGTCCTAAGCTGGAACTGTAGAGGGATGGGCAGCCCCTCTGCAGTTCTGCAATGCCAGAAAAAGGCCCAGGACAGCAGACCAGATTTCATGTTTTTGATGAAAACTCAGCTCGATAAGGACAAAGGAAAACAACTCTTGGAAAAATGTGGCTTTATGGAGGGTTGGGAAGTCCCTAGAGAAGGCCTTAATGGTGGACTACTTCTAGGCTGGATGTCTACTCTCAAGTTGAACGTTCTTTACAGCACCAAACACTTGATCCATGCAAACCTTCTTGACAACAGAGGTAACCCACTATCTATCTCCTTTATTTATGGGCATCCAATTCAATCTAAAAGACAAATAGTCTGGTCTGATTTAATAGCTATCAGTAAAATTGCTCATAAGAACTGGCTGTGCGTTGGGGATTTTAACCAAATCCTCTTTCATGATGATAAGTTTGGGTTCAAATATAGAAAGATTGAGGGTGCTGATTCATTCAGACAAACCCTGTTTGACTTGAATCTTTGTGAATTAGAAGCTAAAGGACATAAGTATACCTAGATGAATAGACATGAGGATGATACTTTTGTTATGGAAAGATTGGATAGAGCTTATGCTTCTATTGATTGGATTAATACTTACCCTCATTTGAGAGAATGTGGCTCACTTATGCGGATTGTAAATCGGTGGCACAACATGCATGGAATACTCACACACAAGGGTCAAGAGCTTACATACTGCAGCAAAAAATTAAAAATGTTAGGAGGCAGTTCATCAATTGGAATAAAGATACTTTTGGAAGGGTGGATAGGGAACTAAAAGAAAAACAAATGAAACTGCAAGAAATCCAGAATAATATCTCTTCTATGGAGGATATCAGAACTGAAAAATTTTTAAGGGAAGAGATTGAAAACCTCTTGGTTAAGGAAGAACTTATGTGGGCACAAAAGGCTCGTAGTGATTGGATCATTCAAGGTGATAGGAATACCAAGTATTTTCAGACTCTAGTGAGACAACGAAGAGCTAGAACTAGAATCACAATGCTGAAGAGATCTGATGGACAACAAGTAGAAGATTTGAATGAAATTGAGGCACTCTTGGTTGATCATTTCAAATCACAATATAATGAGTTAGACTCCAAGGATGTTCATAGCATACTTGGTGAATTTGAAGGTTTGGCAATCCCAAAATTGGACCATAATAAAAAACACCACCTTGATAGGCAAGTGACAGATGCTGAAATTGAAGAGGCAGTGTTTCAATTGGGATCCCACAAGGCTCCTGGTCCTGATGGAATCCCAGCTTTTTTCTATCAAGAATATTGGAATTTTGTAAAGCAGGATATTAGCAATTATGTGCATGCTTTTTTTCACTCTGGCACCTTGCTTAAGTCTCTTAATCAAACCTTCATAACCCTCATTCCTAAGACCCTTTCCATTGAGGAGGTTACACAATTCAAACCTATTAGCCTCTGCAATGTCACCTACAAGATCATATCCAAAATCATTGTTTCTAGACTTAAACCTTTGATGGATCAGCTTATAACCCCTTATCAAAATGCATTCATTAAAGGTAGAATAATTACAGATAACATACTGCTTGCTCATGAGATTTGTGACACTTTGATAAAGAAGAAAGGTAGGAAAAAAGGATATGGTTCCATGAAGATTGATATGTCAAAGGCTTATGATAGAGTCAATTGGAAGTTTCTTGAGGCTGTGCTTATAGCTATGAATTTTAGTAGCTGCTAGATTAAGTGGATTAAGGAGTGTGTTACCACGGTCCAATATGCCATTCTGATCAATGGTAGTCCTTCTCCTTTCTTTACTCCTTCTAGAGGACTTAGACAAGATGACCCCCTTTCACCTTATCTATTTCTCTTTTGTGCAAACATTCTTTCTCTTGCTCTCTTAAAGGAGGAAGGTTTGGGGAATATTAGAGGTATTCGGGTGGGTAGGAATGGGCTTTCCTTTACCCACCTTTTGTTTGCTGATGATTCCTTGTTCTTTTTTCAAATTGATGAATCTTCTCTTTCCAATCTTAAGCGGACTATCCTTTGGTATTGTTCAATTTCTGGACAGGCCATTAATTTCAACAAATCTGACCTCTTTTGCTCCCCAACACACCTTAGGAGGTCCAGGAAGCTACTGCCTCTTATCTCCAGGTCAACCTTGTCCAATATCCAACCAAATATCTAGGAATCAATTTCAAACTTAAGGGAAGAAGGATAGAGGATTATCATGATGTTATTGATAGACTTCAAAGGAAACTTCAAGGGTGGAAAGCCAAACTCCTCTCCCAAGCTGGTAGAGCTACCTTGATTGCTTCTGTGCTTCAAGCCATGCCTTTGTATTCATTTTCTTGTTTTAAAATTCCTGAAACCATTTGTAACAAACTTGATGCTATTACAAGAGCTTTCTGGTGGGGCCATGAATTAGGAGATAGGAAGCTTCATCTCATTAGTTGGGATAAAATTTGCCAACCTAAATACAGGGGAGGGATTGGGTTAAAAAAATTCAGTTTAGTCAATCAAGCCATGATTGCAAAACAATTCTGGAGAATACAACATAATCCCAACTCTCTTCTAGCTAGAACTTTTCAAATGAAATATTGTGCTTCCAATTCTCTAAGAGACTACAAACCTAGACCTAACCATTCTTGGATTTGGAAGAATATTGTGGTCCCCCAAAACTCTTCTTTACACCAAGGCAGATGGTTAATTGGAAGTGGGCATCATATACCCCTTATTCATCCGGATTGGTACCAAGCTCTTGTTCATATTCTAAGGGAAAATAATCTATCTAATGGAACTGTTGCTGATCTGATTGATCAAGAGACCAAATCCTGGAAGGTGGAGGTAGTTAGGAAGTTGTACCACCCACAAGTTGCTAAGGAGATTCTGTTTTTGCCTATTTCTAGAATTTCAAACATGGAGGACAAAATCTTGTGGAAGCATTCAAATTCACGGGATTACAAGGTTAAAAAAGCTTATCAATTGCTACTCAAAGATCAGTACCCTTCTGCCACTCAGAAAAACAGATGCTTTGGTATTGCAAATGAGGTTTGGGAAAGAATTTGGAAAGTTAAGCTTCCTCTTAAAATCTTGAATTTCATTTGGAAGCTACTCCATGGAAGCTTACCAGTTTTTGAAGTTCTGAGTAGCAGGGGCATTACTATATCTACCAAATGTATTCTTTGCAATGAAGAGGAGGAATCTCTTAGCCATCTCTTTTTGAAATGCCACTTTGCCTGAGCTGTGTGGCATGGCTCAAATCTAGAAATAAGAACTTCTGATTGTTTTAACCTCTCTATTTCTCAATGGGTGGAGACTTGTGTTCTGCAAAATGATCCTAGAAATCCTATCAGAATGGGTTTACTGCAATCTATTTTTACTACTCTTTGGTCTATATGGAACCATAGAAATTTGGTTTTTCATCAAGGGAAAAATCCTAATCCTATGGAAGTGCTTCTAACCTCATGCAGGTATCAGCAAGCTTTTAACAACAACAATAGCAAAAATCAGAGGTTCAGTAGCAGCCAACAATCAAAGAAGCAATTCACTAACCGAGACTAGCAGATTGTCATTAAAGTAGCAGCTTCTATCAACAGGCAAACCAAAAGGAGTGGCTATGCTTATGAGGCAAAAAAGGTAGATGGAATCAATTTGTTTACAGGTGGAACTAGTTGTGGACGGAAGCCCTTTTGTCTTGCAATACAGGATGCTGTTGGAGAATCAATGATTAAAGCTATGGAGATGGGTTTTAGTAAAATTCTAGTCTTGACTAACTGTAAAGGCCTCTCGCAAGTTTGCAAGCTCTACAAACAACCAAGTTGGCACCAGAGGACTTTGATTGCAGACTTGAATCATTTTCAGAATCAAGGACTTCACATAGACTTCCTTTTTGTTCCTAGATATGTTGTTGGCCATGTAGCTGATTTAGCTTTTATCACCACTTGTTTCCCTGTTCATAGGTGTAAGCTAAATCCTAACTTTGTCCAGGTCTGATGTATGTTTTGTGTACTGTTTTTGGTTCTGCTAATGAAGTTGCTTTCTTTGGTATCAAAAAAAAAAAAAAAAACAAGAATAGAGAGAGATTTGTTTTCCTTTTTTTTTTTTTTTTTTTTTTAATGAAATAAAAGAAAAGAAAAGAGAGTGTTGAGTTTATTGGTGTTAGTTAAGTCACAATTTCAATAATAATGATAAGGATGAAGGGTTAACATAACATAATTCAACTCAAACTAATAGGCTTTTTGGAAAAGTTGGGTCATGTGTATGAATCATATCTAAATTGAATCCAATTATATTATAATTGTAGTTTAGTTTTGTTCCAAGTGTTAATTTTTATTTGCTTAATTTTTGGTACGAATTACAAAATGACCCAATTATAATTAGGAGTGTGCATGGGTTGAGTTGGGTTAGGTTGAATTCATGGGTTGGACAAATTTTTTTTTTATTACTATTATTATTAAATTGAGCAGAAAAAAATATAAATATAAATATATTAAAAAAACTCAAAGATTAGTATCAATGCAACTCTTTAAAGGCAAACAACACTAATAACTAAACAACAAGAGTAATTTACTAGGTTTGTGTGAACTAATTGGCGTTTATATAGGATAGGAAGAGCTGGTTATTTACAAAAAATTCTTAATTATATAATAAATATATGGGTGAGTCGGGTCGGGTTTGGCGGGTTTTGAATTTTATGACCCGAAACCAACCCGACCTGCTATCAAAAAAATATTTGTAACCCAACCCAACTCACCAAGCCTTAAAAACCAACCCAACCAAGCGGGTTGAGTCAGTTTTGGCGGGTTAGCTGTACACCTCTAGTTATAATAGTTTGCGCAAAAATCAAGATGACCATTTCACCCACTCATGTAAAACCATTTCATTGTCACTGATGTTAAATGAGATTTTTAATTAAAAAATAATACTATATGTGGGGCCAGAATAAGTCAGCAACCCCGGCCCACTCCAAACCAGGCCCAGAGGCCCACGCCGAGGACGCCTCCAAGGTCCGAGGACGAAAATTTAGAGCCCAGGGCCCAAGGAGCATTGCCGAGGATGGTTACGTCCTCGGGGGACCGAGGTCAGAAAGCGGGCAAACAGCATACCTTTAAGGGGAGTCTCCCTAAGCATCCAAGGAGCAAATAGCAAGAGCCAAGCACCGGACATTGAAGCATGGTGGAGGAGCAAGTCCCAGGTGGACTGTTACCTCCACATTAAATGCTCTCAACTAATGCCCTGGCCGCATTAATGAAGATAGGACCTCTGAACAGTGTCGTCTTGGGCGCTGCAACCCACAGGAGGGATGGGAATGCGGCTGATGGGACAGGCTCTCAAGTGGAAACCGGGCTGATCAACAAATGTAGAGCTAGGATCAACTGAGAGAGAAGTATATAATGTAAAAAGTCCCTCTTGTGAAGGGGACGGACGAAAAACCAGAGAAAAAGGAATACTGTAGCAGAGTGTTTTCTCTCAACCATTGTAACCTCATTTGGAAGAAATAAGAACAACCTCAACCTCTATAAACCCGTCCGAGGAGCCTTATTAGGCATTCCGACCCACGTTTAGCTTAGCACAATCCACGAACAACCATGCATGGCCGTTGCATTCTTTGCTAGGGCCTAGCTCTTGAGCCCATACTCTATAAATTTATTGGAGGGTTAGCTGGGCTTGGGTCCACTCTCTCACTCTGTAGAGAGCGCTCGAAACCGGTCCCTACACTATATATAGGCACTAATTTTAGCAATTTGGTTCAATAAAATTACACTCACCTCCTTCAACAGTATCATTAATCTTTAAAAACCATAAAAAAATTTATAGTTCTAAAATTTATATCAAGTTTAACAAACCCAAAGAAAAAAAAATTAGTACGACAACAAAACTTACCAATAGCAAAGCTAAAAAAAAAAAAAAAAAAATGAAGCCCAATTAACCATTTTTACCCAAAACAAACAACTTAACCCTTTAAAAAAACTTCAACAAAATAATTTTTCGATTATCCAGTAGTAAATGCACATATCAAAGATAAAATATAGTGAAATGGAAGATGAGTTTATGCAGCTAAGCAACCTAACTGAGAGAACATATAGTGAAATGGAAGATGAGTTTTTTTTTTTATTAATTTTTTTTTTATAGATTCTGTAGGGTCAGATTCTGCAGCCCAAGCCCAAGGAGGTGTGGATTTGGAGCCCACTAAACCCAAAACAATAAATTTGTAGAGAGTGGGTGAAAGAGCTAGGCTAATAATGAAAATAACAGTATTAAACGGCAATGTTAACGGGAAAATTTGAATTAATATGTGCTCGGGCGGGTGTAAATGTCTCGTCCGAAGAGGTGATTCTCATTGATGAACTTGGGTTACAATTGTTGGAGCTACAGTAAAGTAATACACTCTTTTCTCTCTCTTCTTTTGATCCCCTTCTATCAGAGACCCCTCTCTCTTATATAGTACTGCCTTTCTACATCTTCACCGTCCACTTGTTCATCATCTAGGTGCCCACTTGAGTGCATGTCCCATCACACTCTCCCTTTAGCCCTGTCTGAGTGGCGGTAGCTGAGGATGCACTGTTCATGGGTCTTCTCCACATAAATGCGGCCAGGAGGGTAGGTACAGTGCATTAAATGCGGTGGTTGAAGTCTGTCTCCTTGATATTTCTCTGTTCCTGTTACCTTCTTGTGTGTCCGAGGCCCCCTTTCTCCCTTAACACTTGTCAAACAGATCACTTGAACCTCCCATATACGTGTCGGGCAAAAACCTCGTCGGATCCGAGGGTATCGGGCTTCTCGGACATATGAACACCTCCTCGGACAGTGCACGTACTCATCTCCAGACATTCTCCTTTCACATGGGCCTCTGACTGAGTGTCTTGGTCTCCTCGGACGAACAGTATTCCTCATATAGGGCCTTGGGCCCAATACGTTGGGTTGGGCTTTCTCCCCCCACATTAGCCCCTCGAAATTGTAGTTTTTCCCTCGCATCCGAGGAGAAAAAGTAGGATTTTGACTTGCCACGGAGCAAAAGCTTGGAAACACGCACAACCGAGCTGGCACGTGTGTAAACGTGGGAACAGACGCCTCATTAATGCCGCTGCGGTTTCCTTATTCCCAAGGCGCTGCATTAACTGCACCAGGCGGCGTTTTGTCCTTCGCATCCAACGGTGGCTGATTGATCCAATGGCTGTGGTTTTTCTTCAGGATTTGGGTGGGAGTGCCCCTGACCCTTCGCTTGACCCCGTATAAAGCTTCAGAGGAAGTCATTTCTTCCTCACTTTGTAAATCTTCAGACGCTCCAGCAAGAACAGACGCGCCACTCCGTCCAAATCTCTCAGTCGCTGATTTCAGGCCTCCCCAGGATCATCACAAACCCTCCTACGAGCCTGAAATCTTCTCCCCGACTTAGTCCTGGTGAGTTATCGTCCACCAAATCATTTAGTTCTCTCTTCGGCCAACCGTTTCATTTAAGCACCATGGGAAAACTCGAGTACATGGTGGATAGCCCTGAGCAACTAGAGGCGTTTAGGACCACGTATCGCATACCCCCTAACGTGGGTGTGAGGTATTGCCCCCCGGAAAAGATACTAACAGACCGGCAGACGGGAGAGGTGGTTATCCCCCTCATCGCCTTCAAAGAAGGGGGAATGACAATCCCCATGGGTCCCATCACCACCAATTACCTTCGGAACCATAGGCTTACTCCCTGGCAGTGCGCGCCCAATATGTTTAGGATTCTAGGAGTGATTGAGGACCTTGAGCGTCACATGGGGTTGGGACTCACCTGGCTTGATGTGGTACATATGTACGAATGCCACAGCCAGCAAGATGCTGGGTACTACTTAAAATCCCGGTCGGATGTTGTCAGGCTCATTTCCTGCCTTCCCAAATCCAACAAAGGGATGAAAGACGACTATGTGATCGTCTCGGGCGCCTGGCGTGACGGCCATGGTTGCCCAACCAAGCATGGGAAGCCAGGTGTGACATGTAGATTTAGGCACACTGACCATAGGCTTAGGGTTCTCGTCTTTTAACTGTTTTTGATTTCTCTTCGGTCACTATTTCTGAGTTTCTAACCATTTTTTTTACTTGCAACAGATAAGGGACAAGTTTCTCCTCGGCTCAGCCTAACGAATGTTGCTGCCCTCAATTACCTTTTAAGGTCGGAGATCTTCGTGAGCGAGGACGGGCAACTACGATCTGCTCCCCTTATTCTTGGATATACAGGGAAGCCAAAGGGTTTTCAACCGGTCGGCAACGCAATCATCCAGGGAGACCATCGCCTTGCGCGTATTGACGTTGGTCGGAAGGGCTTCTTGGCGCCAGACGATCTTGAACCTGTACCCCGTCCAATTCCTCGGGCTATACCTCCCATTATCCAACCACTCTAGCAAGTTCCCCTCGGACAAGAGATTGAAGGTGAGGGGGCTGGCTCTTCCACTTCCTCGCTAGAAGAACAAATAGACGGATTTCAGTTTGAGGGAGAAGCTTCAGGAGTAAACCAGGTGATAGAGGTCTCAGACGCCGAGGAGGAAACCTACGAGCAATCAGGCGCCCATCTTAATTTACTAGCTGCTCACTTAGAAGACTCCTCGGACGACGATATGGATCTGAGGAGTTTGATGAAGGGCAGGGGCAAAAAGCCCGATCCGAAAGATGCTGGGACATCTAAAACAGGGGTGACACTTCCTCCAGTGCCTATCCAGGTCCCTGACCCAAATTTGAAACCCATGCCAAACCTGCAGAAGAAGAGACCCCACACTGAGGTTGGGGAAAAACAGGTGCCACCAACCAAGGGGGCTAAGCAGCAAAAGGTGGCGAAAGACAACCGAACCCACAGGGCCTCATCAACTGAAAACCGAGAGGAGGCTTTAGTGGCAGACGTACGCCGAGAAGGAGGACCGCGAATCTAGTCTCCGAAGTTGGAGCTGGATGGCGCTCCAATCCTATGGGATACCTCCCTCAGGAATTATGACGGAGGGAGGGCAGGCTATGTCGCCGAGGCCCTGCAGCAACCACTCCTCCTCCCACATGATATGGCCTCCTACAAGCGCTTCACCCAGCAGGAGCTATTCATGTCCCTTAAAAGGGATTTAGCCATGGTAAGTGCGCCATTCCTGAGTTTAGGTTTTATCTTTAATTGGCTTTGTTTCTCTTCTTAACCTAATATTGAAAATGCTGTCATGCAGATTACTCAGCAGGTCTATGTGGCCGAGGAGTGTAACAAGGAGTCTTGGCTCAAAGCCCAAGCAGCGGCCCAGTCCCAGTCGGAGGCAGAGGCATCTCTTGGCAAGCTGAAGGAAGAACATGCTCTGATGTCTGAGGAGCTTAAAGAGGTGATCTCTCAGAAGCGAAGCCTCGATGCCGGGATCAAGAATGCTGAAACGCAAGCCGAGGAGCAGCGTAAACGATTACACATGGCAGAGATCAATCTGGCAACCGAGAAGGAGCTGGTGAAGGGTCTCAAAGCTGAGCTGCAAAAGGCCAAGACGAGCGCCCAAGTGGCTGAACAAAACACTAGACTGGCCAATGAGGCGGTTGAAGCCGAAAGGAAGGCGGCGTACCAGCTGGGGGTAGAGACGACCACATCCCAGCTTCTAGAGCAATTCACCTCGGTCAGCCGAGATTACTGCGTCATAAGTTGGGGCAAGGCCCTGGATGCAGCTGGAGTCCCTGCCGACTCGGAGCTGAGGCTGCCTGGGAGCGTATATTATGATCCTGATATCCGAGAGCTCCCAGGAACTGATCCCCCTCCTGTTCCACAGCTTCCAGAGGCTTCGGAGCCAATCTTGGTCAGTCATGCTCCTCCACCTACTCTCGATGCACTCCCAGGGGCTATTCAGCCAGGTGACAAGGGTGCTCCAGTTGAGCCAGCCAAAGACAAGGGCCAAGGTTCGGGCACAGAGAAGACACCTGCTGAGCCCAAGGACCAAGCCCCTGAAGCACCTGATCGGACAGGCCAGGTTGCTGACCCTGTGCTTCCTCCAGCGAAAGAGTAGATGCCTAGGACTTTTATTTTGCACTTGTACTCTTGTTTTTCTGTCTGAGGAGTTGTAACTTTTCCTTTTTGGTTTTGTGGACCCTGTATATATACTCTTTTTTTTTAATGGAATGGCTCCCTATTTGTCTTTGATGCTTTTGATACATGTTTTATTACTTATTATTGCCGCACATATAACTATACATTGCAATTATGACATAATAATGCAAATAACTTGATTGATACATCATACTGATAGTGTAAGTAATTGAAATTGATATTGAAAAGAATAGGCCGACTAAGAGTTATTGATGAGTTGCATGTCTTTCCAAGTTAAACATAAGTTATTATCCCTCGGCTTCAAACTAAACATAACTAAGGGAGACATTTATAAATTAGAATCAATTTAAACGCAATTAGGAATTTTAGCACTAAGCCCCAGTGACACTAGCTGCGTGGGGGTATTGACTAACCTGTCGTTTGGTTCAAGGATTATAGGATTCGAATGTACTCGAGTGTTAACTAACCCTAGTCATCTGGTCCGAGGACTACAGGCATGACTGGGTTTAAGTTTAAACACTAGAACTGCACCGGAGTGTTAACTAACCCTAGTCATCTGGTCCGAGAACTATAGGCATGACTGGATTTAAGTTTAAACACTAGAATTGCACCGGAGTGTTAACTAACCCTAGTCATCTGGTCCGAGGACTACAGGCATGACTGGATTTAAGTTTAAACACTAGAACTGCACCGGAGTGTTAACTAACCCTAGTCATCTGGTCCGAGGACTACAGGCATGACTGGATTTAAGTTTAAACACTAGAACTGTAACTGAGTGCTAACTAACCCAAATCATCTGGTCCGAGGACTACAGGCATGATTGGATTTAAGTTTAAACACTATAGAACTGTAACTGAGTGCTAACTAACCCAAATCATCTGGTCCGAGGACTACAGGCATGATTGGATTTAAGTTTAAACATTATAGAACTGTAACTGAGTGCTAACTAACCCAAATCATCTGGTCCGAGGACTACAGGCATGATTGGATTTAAGTTTAAACACTATAGAACTGTAACAGAGTGCTAACTAACCCAAATCATCTGGTCCGAGGACTACAGGCATGATTGGATTGAAGTTTAAACACTATAGAACTGTAACTGAGTGCTAACTAACCCAAATCATCTGGTCCGAGGACTACAGGCATGATTGGGTTTAAGTTTAAACACTTGAGCTAACGGTGTTAACTAACCCTAATCATCTGGTCCGAGGACTACAGGCATGATTGGATTTAAGTTTAAACACTTAAGCTGGTGGCGAATGAGTGTTAACTAACCCTAATCATCTGGTCCGAGGACTACATGCATGATTGGATTTAAGTTTAAACACTTGAGAGAAAGCGGTGAATGAGTGTTAACTAACCCTAATCATCTGGTCCGAGGACTACATGCATGAATGGATTTAAGTTTAAACACTTGAGAGAAAACTTTACGCAGCGAATTGGTATATCAGTTGAAGAGAAGACTTGATTAATAGAAGTACCTCTTGAGGTTATTTACATTCCAAAGGCGAGGGATTACATGACTATCTAGGTCTTCTAAGAAATATGCTCCAATACCAGCGCCTGAAGTGATACGATATGGTCCTTCCCAATTGGGTCCTAGTTTTCCCCAAGCCGGGTTCTTTGCGGTGCCCACAACTTTCCTCAGCACTAGATCACCAGGCTCTAGAGGCCTTAGCTTTACGTTAGCATCATAGCCTTGCCTGAGTTTCTGTTGATAATGTGCCAGCCGAACCATTGCATTCTCCCTTCTTTCCTCAATCAAGTCTAAGCTCTTCTGTAGTTGCTCATCGTTGTCGGCCGGACTGAACGAGCTAGTTCTTATCGTTGGGAACCCGGTTTCCAAAGGAATGACAGCTTCAGCCCCATAGGTCATTGAGAAGGGGGTCTCCCCAGTGGACCTACGAGGCGTAGTCCTGTAAGCCCAAAGCACATGTGGTAACTCTTCTACCCACCTACCCTTCGCATCATCTAGCCTCTTCTTCAAACCGCTCAGTATAACCTTGTTGATAGCTTCTGCTTGTCCATTACCCTGAGGATAGGCTGGAGTGGAGTATCTGTTCGTAATTCCCAGCTCACTGCAGTAATTCCTAAATGCCCTGCTATCAAACTGCAAGCCGTTGTCCGAGATGAGAGTGTGAGGAACTCCAAACCGGGTGACAATATTCTTCCACACGAACTTTTGCACATCAACGTCTCTGATATTGGCTAGTGGCTCGGCTTCAACCCACTTGGTGAAATAGTCTGTTCCGACCAGGAGGTACTTCTTGTTTCCTGCAGCTTTGGGGAAGGGTCCCACAATATCCAAGCCCCATTGGGCAAAGGGCCATGGGCTAGATAGCGGATTAAGATTTCCCCCTGGCTGGTGAATGTTTGGAGCGAAGCGCTGACATTGATCACACTTTTTGACGTATTCGTGCGCCTCCTTTTGCATGTTAGGCCACCAATAGCCTTGGGTGAGGGCTCGGTGAGCCAAGGACCTACCTCCAGTGTGGCTCCCACAGATTCCTTCGTGCAGCTCTTCTAGCAATGTCTCAGTCGCCTCGGGATGTATGCATAACAAATATGGTCCCAAATAGGAGCGTTTGTATAGTTTCTGGTCTTCGGATAACCAGAACTTAGTCGCCTTCCTCCGAACTTTATCAGCTTCTCCCTTCTCTCCAGGCAATATATCTTCTTTGATAAATTTGATTAAAGGGTCCATCCAGCACGGCCCGGCCCTGATCTGGTGAACCTGGACTCCCCCTGACTTTGCCTCCGTAGGCCTGTGCAGGTCCTCGACGAGGATGACCCTCGGCAGGTCTTGTGCCGAAGAGGTGGCAAGCGTAGCCAAGGAGTCAGCATGTGAGTTGCCACTCCTGGGGATGTGCAGCAAACTGAAAAATTCGAACTCTGATTGTAGATGTTTAACACGACCTAAGTATCCCTGCATTCTTTCGTCCTTTGCCTCGAACTCGCCTTGTACTTGGCCTACTACCAATCTTGAGTCCGAGAACAACTCCACGGACTTCCCACCCATTCTACGGACCATAGTCATTCCCATCAGTAGGGCCTCATACTCCGCTTCATTATTCGTTGCCGAGAAGTCCAACCTTAGCGATTTCTCGATAATGATTTTCTCGGGGAATATCAATACCAGCCCAACTCCAGAGCCTCTTTGGTTTGCCGCGCCATCGACGTACACTTCCCAATGGGAGGGATTCTGTTGGGAGATCATGCCAACTGATTTTTCATCCATGCCCGACATGGGCTTTACCTCTTCTAGCTGGGGCTCCGTGAACTCAGCCACCAAATCTGCGAGGACCTGTCCCTTGACCGATGTGCGGGGCATATATCTTATATCGAAAGCCCCTAAGATTGTACCCCACTTGGCAATCCGACCAGTGTAATCAGCACTTCGGAGTATAGCTTTGAGTGGGAGTTGTGTGAGAACGATAACCGTGTGGGCTTGGAAGTAGTGAGGTAGCTTCCGTGTGCCAAGCACTACTGCCAGGATAGCCTTCTCCAGTGGTAAGTAACGAATCTCAGCCTCATGCAGCGACTTGCTTACGTAATAGACGGGCCTTTGTACACCAGAGTCTGACCGTATCAACACCAGGCTCACCGCATAGGGAGCTACAGCGATGTAGGCGAACAGTACCTCATCTGGCTCAGGACTGGACATGATTGGTGGCCGAGCCAGATAATCCTTGAGTTGCTAGAACGCCAAAGCACATTCCTCAGTCCATTCGAATCCCTTCCACTTGTTGAGTAGAGAGAAAAAGGGGCGACACCTGTCTGCTGACCTAGAGATGAACCGATTGAGGGCAGCGGTCATTCCGGTTAGTTTCTGAACCTCCTTGGGATTCCGAGGAGCTCGTAGATCGTTGATAGCCTTTATTTGGTCGGGGTTGACCTCAATTCCTCGGTGGGTGACCATGTATCCTAAAAACTTTCCGGACCCTACCCCAAACGAGCACTTAGAAGCATTTAGTCGTAGCTTGTATTTCCGTAGAATCTCAAAGGTACTTTCAAGGTCTTTCACATGCTCGGCTATAACTTTGCTCTTCACCACCATGTCATCTATGTAAATCTCGATATTCTTGCCCAGCTGTGGCTCGAACATCCTCGTCATCATCCTCTGGTAGGTAGCTCCTGCGTTCTTTAAGCCAAACAGCATCACTTTATAGTGGTAGTTACCAATAGGAGTGACGAAAGCAGTTTTCTTCTGGTCCTCCAGGGCTAATGGTATCTGGTGGTAGCCTTGGAAGGCGTCTAGGAAGCTCATCCGAGGGTGACCGACAGTGGCATCAACCAGCTGATCGATTTTCGGCATAGGGAACGGGTCTTTGGGGCATGCCCTATTCAGATCCGTGAAGTCTACGCATACTCGCCACTTCCCACTCTTCTTCTTTACCACCACGGTATTCGCTAGCCATTCGGGATAAAAAACCTCTTTGATAGCCCCAGCTGCTTTGAGTTTCGCTACCTCGTCTCTCACTGCGTCGGTATGTTCCTTGGATGGGCGCCAAATAGGTTGTTGCTTGGGGGTGACCAGTGGATTCACCTTCAAGTGATGGCATATAAACTCCAGGTCCACCCCTGGGGCTTCGTAAGCACTCCAGGCAAACACGTCGAGATTTCGCTTGAGGAACTCTATCAGCTCTTCCTTCTCTTGAAGAGGCAGCTGAGATCCGACTTGAAAGAATCTGTCAGGATCATCTCCAAAGATCACTTTCGTCAGATCCTCACATCGAGTGCTTTCATCCGGTTCTTCAGAAGGCACTCCCCGAGACTGTAGTTGCTATAAATCCCTCCCAGCCACGTCCGAGGACTCGGCTGGGGCCTTATGCTGAATGGCGGCTACCAAGCACTGTCTAGCAACAGACTGGTCTCCTCGGATCTCATGTATCTGTCCTCCTGATGGATATTTGACCTTCTGGTGCAAAGTAGAGGGGACAGCCCCAAGTGCGTGAATCCAAGGTCTGCCCACGAGTGCCGTGTAGGGCGAATATGCGTCCACAACGATAAAGTCCAGCTCCACCACCTCGGAGCCGGACTGCACCGGTAAGCGTATCCGGCCTTTCGGGATGACAGGCCTTCCTTCAAAGCTAAAGAGGGGGGAATCGTATGGCGTCAGGTCCTGGGGTTTTAGGCCTAGCCCCTTGTAGAGATCCGGGTACATTATCTCCACGGCACTGCCCTGGTCCACCATCACCCTCTTTACATCGTACCCTCCTATTCTGAGGGTGATGACTAGTGCATCATCATGGGGTTGGATGGTGCCGATCATGTCTTCGTCTGAGAATCCCATAACCAGCGGGGCACCGGACTTAGCTCTCTTCGGTCCTCGGCTCGACTCCCCTGCGGATGGTCGACCTACCGACATAACTTTCAATGGCCAGGACCCTGTTCTCCCCGGCGCAGCGAAGACGACATTTATAGTCCCTAGCGGCGGCTTTGAGGGGTCGTCCCTGCGTGGCCCCGAGCCTGTCTGCCCTCGGCCGCTGGAGGGGTGCAGAAGGTGTTTCAATTTACCATTGCGAACCAATTGGTCCAGGTGATCCCACAGGCTCCTACAATCCTCCGTGTTATGCCCGTGGTCTTGATGGTACTGGCAGTAGAGATTATGGTTGCGTTTCTCGGGGTTTCCTATCATCTTGTTCGGCCACCTGAAGAATGATTCGTTCTTGATCTTTTCCAGGACTTGGTGTACTGGCTCTTTGAACACGGTGTTGACCGATTGAGGATTCATCGATCCTGATTGTCCGGCAAAATCCCTCCGCGGTTTATTGTAATTGTACCGGTCCGACCGCGAATCTCTCCTCTCTTGAGGGATAATCTTATCCTTTCCCTTGCCCTGCTGCTGATCTTCTTCAACCCTCTTATACTTCTCTATGCGGTCCATTAGTTGACGCACGTTTGTGACTGGTTTGCCAGATAGGGATGCCCTCAAACCGTGGTCAGTAGGGAGGCCGAGCTTGAACGTGCTGAGGGCCATTGCATCGTTGTTGCCCTTTACCTCATTGAACATCTCCCAGTATCTGTCTGAATATGCCTTCAAGGACTCGCCTTCCTGCATGGACAAGGATAGCAGTGAAGAGAGAGGCCTGGCCACTCTTCGGCATGTAACAAAACGGGAGCCGAATGCCTGAGTGAGCTCTTTGAAGGAGTTGATGGAGCCTGCCTTCAAACCGTCAAACCACCTCATGGCAACGGGCCCAAGACTGGAAGGGAAAACCTTGCACATCAGAGCTTCATCTCTGGAGTAGACAGCCATCCTCTGGTTAAAATGACTCACATGCTCCACGGGGTCAGTTTTACCATTGTAGACGGTGAACGTTGGCTGGTTAAAGCGCCGAGGGAGTCTGGCCTCCTCTATCCTGCACGTGAAGGGTGATCTAGATATCTGATTTAGAGCCCTGTTCATGGCATCGTTCTCCACGTCCTCGCGTGATGGGCTCCTACGCTCCCTTTTACGATGGGACTCCTCTACATAGGTGTAGGACTCGCTAGCTGGTGTCTTAGACTTGCGTTGATAAGAGACGTCCTGCTCGTCATCAAGATCATCTTCAGAGTACGAGGAAGCCCGCTTCCTCTTTGCGTGGCGCAACTCCCTCTTTAGTTTTTCCACTTCCAGTTGTAAGTCACGGTTCTTCTCTGCATGGGACATGTGACTTCCGCTCTGTGATTGGCTCTGGCTAAGGCGCACAGTGTGTACACTGCCCTCACGATTTTGTCTCCTCTCTAAGTTGACAAAATGGTCCACGTGTTGGGATGCCCTGGATTCTGCTTGTTGTTCACCTTGTCCTGCCATTATCAACTGTTGTTTTCACTCTTGCACAAGCTCTCCCCACAGACGGCGCCAATTGTAGGGTCAGATTCTGCAGCCCAAGCCCAAGGAGGTGTGGATTTGGAGCCCACTGAACCCAAAACAATAAATTTGTAGAGAATGGGTGAAAGAGCTAGGCTAATAATGAAAATAACAGTATTAAACGGCAATGTTAACGGGAAAATTTGAATTAATATGTGCTCGGGCGGGTGTAAATGTCTCGTCCGAAGAGGTGATTCTCATTGATGAACTTGGGTTACAATTGTTGGAGCTACAGTAAAGTAATACACTCTTTTCTCTCTCTTCTTTTGATCCCCTTCTATCAGAGACCCCTCTCTCTTATATAGTACTGCCTTTCTACATCTTCACCGTCCACTTGTTCATCATCTAGGTGCCCACTTGAGTGCATGTCCCATCACACTCTCCCTTTAGCCCTGTCTAAGTGGCGGTAGCTGAGGATGCACTGTTCATGGGTCTTCTCCACATAAATGCGGCCAGGAAGGTAGGTGCAGTGCATTAAATGCGGTGGTTGAAGTCTGTCTCCTTGATATTTCTCTGTTCCTGTTACCTTCTTGTGTGTCCGAGGCCCCCTTTCTCCCTTAACACTTGTCAAATAGATCACTTGAACCTCCCATATACGTGTCGGGCAAAAACCTCGTCGGATCCGAGGGTATCGGGCTTCTCGGACATATGAACACCTCATCGGACAGTGCACGTACTCATCTCCAGACATTCTCCTTTCACATGGGCCTCTGACTGAGTGTCTTGGTCTCCTCGGACGAACAGTATTCCTCATATAGGGCATTGGGCCCAATACGTTGGGTTGGGCTTTCTCCCCCCACAGATTCTATGAAGTTATTCATTGAAATGGGACATCATTGTAACAATTAGTAGAGGTTCAATTATAGATGATTTCGAAGATTTTTTTAAAAAAAAACACAAAGTTCCCTTGTCATAAAATTATTTCATTGTAATGTATTACGAAACAATGATTATGTGTCTTGTCTTTGTTGACGGTTTGTTAATACTAAATGAATACTTATTCAAAGTTTTATAATGAAATTTTTTATTTTTTATTTTTTTTTATGCTTCCGCCTCACTTAACTCTAAGTTCTGGCTCCATCCTTGATAGATGACCACCTCAGTACTCACCTATATAGGTAAGACCATATCATCATCATCGTGTTGAATATTTTTGTACTTTTTTTTAGAGAGTTTCAACCTATGACATCAGCTCCTAATGATAGCTCTTTATTATCAAACCAATACAGCAATAGGTTTTTGGTGTAGTTAGGAATTGAATTCCAGATCTTTTAATCAATCATCAGAGATTTTATTAGTCGAGCTAACTAGAGCCCACAAAATATTTTTGTACTTAAGCATGAGTTACAACCTAATTAACTCAATTTTAAAAAAAACGAGATGCACTACAAAATCTTATGTATAATTAGATGACCAAATTAATAATCTAACATTTTATAAAAATATTCTTTGGTATTGTGGAACAGGATCTATAATGTTTTAAAACCTATCTTTTTTTCTTTCTTTCTTTTTGTTCATGTATAAGAGCATTAGCATTGGTGGTGTTAAAAAGTCATATTGCTACTTTTAGCACCACTAATACTAAAAAGCATGCTACAATTGTGGAGGGAAAGCCAAAAAATTTGACTGTTGAGTTACAGTGCACACCATCTTTGGTTGTACATTGTAGCTAAGATGGTAAAAAAAAAAACAATATTTTATTTAAAGTTATGTTATTTTATTGTGTTGGTGATGGTGGTTGTTATTCATTGTAGTAGATATATTATTTTATTGTGTTGCGTGTTAAAATAAAACCATTGATGTTGAGTGTTTTGTCAAGTGAGGTGGTAAAATAGATAAAATAATTTTTTGTTGTGCTAAATTGCTAAATTTTTGGCATCGTCAATGTTGATGCTCTTATATTCTATCTTACTCTAAAATAGTAATAACAAAAAGCCCAATGAGTTTTTTTTTTTTTTTTTTTTAATGGAAAAAAGCCCAATAAGTTGGTAACAAATGAGCACACTCTTATAGAAGTGATTGAGTAACATACCTTCTTCTTCTTCTTCTTCTTCACTCACTTATTATTATTATTATTATTATTTAAAGCCCAATAAGTTGGTAACAAATGAGCACACTCTTATAGAAGTGATTGAGTAACATACCCTCTTTTTCTTCTTCATTCTCTCTCTCTCTCTCTTATTATTATTATTATTATTGTAAGGGCGCAACTGACCCTCAACCCAAAAGTGATCTAGATAGTGGTCCAATAAGCCAACGACAATAGATTTGTAAAAGAATGGGTTGGATATTGATCACTTAACAAGTTAAAGCCAATCACAATGAGACAAGAAGCCAACGAAATAACTAAGACAACAAATTATGAAAAAAGAGAGGAACCTTGGTCTGGCCCGAGGAATGCCTATTTTATATATGTGTGTTTCTTTCTCACTTGAACAAATATTTCAGTTCCTGGTTACAAAGTCCTCCCCTTTCTTTTTTACCCCATATGGATCTTCATTTTTCTTTTATATTTACACATAGATCATCTTAACCCTACACTTGGCAGTCCATTTAAATGGGACTAGGGATTCTCGTCCTCATAATAATTATTATTATTATTATTATTATTATTCTAAAATAGTAATAACAAAAAGCCCAATAAGTTGGTAACAAATGAGCACACTCTTATAGAAGTGATTGAGTAACATACCTTATTTTTCTTCTTCATCATTCTTTTTGTTATTATTATTATTATTATTATTATTATTATTATTATGTTTTTTTAGTGGGGTTTGTGGCGTGGTTTTTTGTTTCCCCCTAGCATATCTTCTCTTCCCCTGTCGTTCAAGGCTCAACCACGAGAAAAGTTGAATTTGCCTTTGGTGCTTAACAGCACTCTGTAAAGTATAAGAGCAGACTTCGTAACAATTACCGTAAAAAATTGGTTAGTGGAGTGTGGACTAAAATTCAAAAATTTTATATTCTACCAAACAAATTAGTTTTAAATTAAATAACAAATGATATTAAATTGCATATGAAATTTAGCCAGCAATCATGTGTAGGACATATAATTAGAAGTGACGTTAATCACGAATTTGATAAGAATGGCATGTAAAACTCATGTTTTAAACTATCCAATAAAATATTAACACATCATCTTTTGACTTAAAACTCAATACATCCTACCACACATAATAGCATTTCAATAAACTCACAAAGTCACAGTTAAGTTGAATTTTCAAATGAGTATTAGAATTGATTGAGTGTGATTGTGTCTATTTTTTAATATGTAATATAATGACGTGACATGTTGAGATTGGAGAGATAAAACTTGGCTTTTACACCCACATTTTTATAGAATTTAATCTCATATATATATATATTTTTTAAAAAAAATGATAAGATTACAAGAGAATGGAATCAATGGATGCTATAATTCCAGAGAAGAAATTGATGTCATAGTAAATTTTATTTTGATTTTCTAATTTTTTTTTATCTTTCTAACTATTAAAAAAAACCAAAAAAAAAAAATGATAATAAATGGAATTTAGGCTTTTAGGTAAGCCCAATTGAGTGCCCATGTGGATAACCATAATCTCTAAAAACCCAAATTCTAGATAATACAACCATGAAAAATTATTGACATTTGAGGAGTATGTTTCCTTCCTCTCACAGAGGAACCCACCCCTTTATGGGAGGGAGGAAGTAGCATACTTCCGAACAATGCAATAACAACCCCAACAAGAACAACCATACATTAGCTACACTGTACATACATCCAAGTCCAACTACCATAGAGTCACTCATCCTCTCTCAATGTTAGGGCTCTCAATTATCCTAGGGTCCCATCGATAAACCATTCTTGCAACTAGGACTGTCCAGGCAAACCGAGAACCCGCTGGAACCGACCCGCCACGACCGGACTGACACCTCCGACGAGTCGGTGACGGGTCCCAACCTTCAGAACTCGACTCCGGCGGGTCGAGTGGCGGGTTTCATCCTCAAAAACCCGAGCTACCCAACCCGCACGACAAAACCTCAAAGAAGGCCGAAATCCGGTGACGATATGAGGCTTCTCAGCTCCGATCCGGCCACGTTTGGCCTTCCTTTACTCAGATCTACTCAAATCCTCACTCAGATATGCTTAAATCCGGCGAAACTAGCCCAAATCTACTCAAACTCGGCCAAACTCCGGTAAGCCCGACTCTAACTCGGCCAAATCTCAGCCATATTTCCATAGATTCGGCGAGTTATCGGCCAAATCTCGTTAGATTCGACCAGATATGGCGAGATCCGGCCAGATTTCAGCCAAAATCCGGCGATATCGGAAAACCTGAAACCGACTGATTCTCACCTGAAAACCGATACGACCCAACCCGGTTGATCTGAAACGTTATTCAGGTCGGTTGCGGGTCAAAATATTCCCCACCCGATAAGGTCGGGTAGAGTTCGGGTTGGGCACAAACCCAACCCAGCCCGACTTTTGGACAGCCCTACTTGCAACTTGGTCTATGAAAATTTCTGCAGGCTCTTCTTGTATTATAGTTTCTTCTACGGACAAGAAAAGGGAGGATGTGAAACTCATTGGTGGGGCTTAGAAAACATGAGAAATAGCCTTAGTTTATGGTCCTCCATGTGCAAAAAATACCTCGTTGTTTCATTGTGAAATCAAGATATATCAAACCCTTCCTTTTATTTCTTATTTAAAAAAGAAAAACATGTCTGTATGCCTTTTCTTCCTCATGATTATTCTTTACAAAATAACATTGTAATGTTTAAATGTGTATTTTTCATTGCTTAAAGATTATATAGAAATTTAAATTTGTCCCTCAAAGAGTTATATCGGTTCTTAATATTTTTAAGAAAAATATCATTTAACATTGGTTTCAATTAAATTTCATGTGTCAAATTAGTCTTAATACCATTTAATTTTACTATAGGGAATAATAATTTTTATGTTTAAGTTGAAGAATATGTTTCATTCCAAAAAAAAAAAAAATCATTTATGATTCAACACAGTACATGAGTACATCACTTTTATGAGGTACAAACTACAAAGTACATTAATAAATCATATCCACAATTAAAAAGTCCGTAATGTCATAATTTATTATTAGGAAATGTTAACGAGTGTCCTAAGGGTACTGGTTAATAATTCATTTAAAAATTTTTTTATGAAAAATGAAAAAAATTAATTAATATTTTGACATTTTTTTTTTATTTCTCATAAAAGTAATATCAAAACTTTTCTAAAATTGATTATTAATCAGTGCCCTAAATACACTCATTAGCATTTTTCATTATTATTATAGCAGGTGTAAAGCAAGTTTCACATTGTACGTAACATATTTAATGCTCTAAATTTCTGGCCAGGACGTCCTATCAATCAAAGTCTTTTTAGATTTTTTTTTTTTCACCTTCTCATAGTATTTTTTTTAATAATTTTTTTTAGAGAATTTTAATCTATGGTATCTGCTTCTAATGATAACTCTTTATCATCAAACTAAGATATCAATCAGTTTTTGGTGTATGGGGGATTAAACCTCATATCTCTTATACAACTATCAGAGACTTTACCAGTTGAACTAACTGGAACCCACTAATGATACCTTATTTAGTAATTATTATTTATATACTATTATCTAAAAAAAATATGATACCATATTTGTTATCGAAATATTTTTTTTAAAAAAAAATTTAAAAACATACTGATGAAATGTGTCAGGCTTAAACTATTTATTAATATTGAAACATACTTAGAACAGTTTATTTAGCTGAAATTAAAATTTTTTTACTGAAATTATTGTAAATAAATGTAAAATTTAGCTAAAATAGTACAGTGAGACCCATGAATAGTAAAAGCCACAAACTGAATAGTAACAAAAACAAACTAAATAGTAAAATAAGTTTAATTCCAAACGCAACCGTAATTAAGTCACACCTCTGTAGCGTCCTCCCTTGGACAGACATGTCACGTGAATTGTGGATCCCATACTCGAGGCCCAATCTTAATGCATACTTTTCTATATTTAAAGACCCAACAACTAGTTCCAATTATGTGGGCCTAATGCTGTCCTTTGAAATTAGAAGATATCATGTATATCTAGTATTTGCAGCAAGACACTTAGAGTACGTTTGGTACGCTGTAATAACTCCTGTAATGAAATAGTTATTCATATGTAATATCAATTCGGTCATTTGGTTGCATCTTTATTACATGGATTAGTTATTACATTGGAATAATTATTCTTTAAATTGAAGAATAGCTATTCATTTTTAAAATGGATGTAATAGCTATTCCTTAGTATATATAATAAGTTTTAAAATTAATATATTTCAAAAAATATAAAGCTTCCTTATACATCATCTTTTACAAGTTTTCCATATGTAACAATCAAATTTATGAATAGTAATAGTTATTCCATTACCATGTCTTCTATTCCCAGTAATAAAGATTACTATTCCTAATGTAATCTACATTCAGTGTACCAAACGTACCCTTAGAGTATTTCCAACAGGCTAGCTTTCTCTAAATTTTGGAGAGTAAAACCTACTGTTCACGCAAAATCACCCCTCCAACAAACTTGGCATCTCCATTTTTTTTTTTAGATTTGCTACCGTAGCTCTCCAAGCATGGAGAGCACTGTAGCAATCACTGTAGCAACTCTAAACAATATTCTCCCTTAGAATAATACCCGGTTGAATAAAAAATGACTTTTTTCTCTTTCCTCCCTTTCTCTTTCCTCCTCACTCTCTTTCTCTCTTCTTTATCTCAACGGCTACAAAACGCAAAATACAATCCAAACACGAAAACAATTTTTCTCATAAACCAAATGAAATCAGAAAAAAGAAAAAAGAAAAGAAAAGAGAGAGACCTATTCATGAGCAAAAGAATTAATTCAATCTCAATAATCACAACCGATTAAAATTTTTAATTTTCACTCAATAATCACAACGGTAACAATAGAACTATTCTTGATCTTTTCTCTCAAACATCTCTAAACTCAGTCTCAATCAAAATACAAACTCAAATCACAATTTTAAAACTAATCAAATTAGAAAAAAAAAAGAAAAAAAAAAAAAAGAAAGAAAGAAAAAAAGCAAAGCTGACCCATTTGAGCCTCGGTGGGGAGGAGGATATGCTGTGGTGGGAGAAGGACAAGCGGACGATCTTCATGTGTGAGAGAGAGCTCCAGCCGAAGTGCTGCCAGAGAAGAAAAGAAAAAAAAGAAAAGTGCTCCTAGAGCTCCAAAGAAAGTGCTAGAGAAGATAGAGATAAGGGAAAGGTGTGGAGGAGAAAAAAAGAGGAAAAAAGAAAAGAAAAGAAACGTGTGGAGGAAAAAAAGAGATAAGGGAAAAATAAAATAAAGTATAAGAAATTAAAATTGAGAAATGCTACAACAATATTTTCACAATAAAATTTAAGTGGTGGGTTATTATTAACTAATACTGATGAAAAAAAAATGAAGTGATGTGTTCAAATTAAAATTAGTAATAACTTACCACATATAATTTATTGTGAAAATATTGTAAAATGTTAATAATATATAGCATTTCTCATTAAAATTAGATGAATGAAAGAAGATTGAAAAAGAAATATTAAAGAAAGAATGAAGAAATAATATTTAAATGGGATAGAGAAAAGGATAGAGAGTCTGTTGGAAAGTGTATTTGAAAAAGTAAGTAGGTAAAAGGTAAAAGGTAAAATGAACTGTTCACTCTCCAAATAGTACAAAAATTTGGAAAGCCTACTGGAGATGCTCTTATATCCTATGAGTCCCACTAGTATTTGGAGTCCACAAGTTGTTCAAGGTTTCGTTGCATACACATGATACATAGGATATTTTCTCATAGTACTGCCCTTAGATTTAAGGGCCAAAATGACCAAATACCACATATGGTTGAAATTTTTAACAAAATAACATTGTTCGTAAATTATGTAGGAGAATACCACTTTTTTAGAACTTGATTTTATGAAAATTGAGTTCTATGTAGAACTTGATTTTACAAATATCAAGTTCTAAGAGGAAATTACACAAAACTCGTAAATTATGTAGGAGAATACCACTTTTTTAGAACTTGATTTTATGAAAATTGAGTTCTATGTAGAACTTGATTTTACAAATATCAAGTTCTCTTGAAACTGTCACGGACAACATTTTGGCTCAACTGGTTTATTTTCGCTTTGTATCTTTCTGTCATGTTAAAAGGGATGGCAATAGGCCAGCCCACATCTTAGCCCAATTTGCAAAACAAGTGGGTGACTATGTTGTATGGTTGGAGGAAACACTTAACCTGATTGAGGACGCGTGTTCTCAGGATGTATCTCTTTTCTTTTTTGAAGTTTTATAAGATTTTCAGTATTCCAATCAAAAAAGAAAAAAGAAAAAATACCACGTTGTTTCATTGTGAAATCAAGATATATCAAACCCTTCCTTATTTTAATTTTAAAGAACATGTCTATATAGCCTTTTCTTCCTCGTATTTATTATTCACAAAATAACATTGTAATGTTTAAATGTGTATTTTTCATTGCTTAAAGATTATATAGAAATCTAAATCTGTCCCTCAGAAAGTTATATTGGTTCTTAATATTTTAAAGAAAAATTTCATTTAACATTCGTTTCAATCAAATTTCAGGTGTCAAATTAGTCTTTTATACCATTTAATTTTACTATAGGGAATAATAATTTTAATGTTTAAGTTGAAGAATATGTTTCATTCCAAAAAAAAAAAAATTTATGATTTATGGTTTGTTGTGATTGGAGTAATATCGCTTTTATAATGTACAAATTACAATAAATCTTAACCATAATTATGAAAAAAAATAGTGAAAAATATGGTGTCTCAAGATTTCTTATAAGGTAATAGAGTTATGCTGGTGCCACAACTTGTTGCACAATTTGTGCCACAACTCGCCCATGTGACGAGTTGTGGCATAAGTTTTGTAACAAATTGTGGCACTAGCGTAACTCATAAAAAGAGAAACAAAAAAACTCAAAATTCTCAAGATAATTCTTAATTTTGATATTTGTAAGAATAATAAGTAATATAAGTATGTAATGTCATTATTTAATAGTCACTGTAAAACAAGTTACACCTTGTATCAAATTATTATTATTATTTTTTATACCTGCTCATGGTACCTTTTAAAAAAAAAAAAAATTAATGATACTTTATTTTGTAATTGGCATTTTTATACTATTATCTAAAAAAAATGATATCATATTTGTTACCGAAAGCGATTTTTCAAGAAATTTTTTTAAAAAGGTATTGATGAAATGTGTCAGACTTTTTTTTGAGAAAAAAATGTGTCAGACTTTTTTTTTTTTTTGGTCTAAATTGTGTCAGACTTAAACTGTAGTTCTTAGTTTCTTCGGGTCCATTATAAATATTGAACTTTATAATATATATAATTTATAATATATATACTTATTATAAGCCAAATAAAGTCACGCCTGTAGCGTCAACCGCCGGACCGACATGTCGTGTGAACTGTGGATCCCCACCCGAGGCCCAATCTTAACATGGACGTTTCTAAATGTACTAAGACTTAAAAGCCCAACAGCTAATTCCAATTATGTGGGCCAAACGCTGTCCTTTGAAACCACAAGATGTCGTATATTAAGTGTGTGTTTGGGTAAAGATTAAAAATAAAAATTATTTCACTATTTAATTTATTTTTGTTACTATTTATAGGTCTCATTGTATTATTTTAACTAATTTTTACCTTTATCTACAGTACTTTCAGCAATAATTTTTCAGTTTCAGTAAAATAAGCGGTATCCAAACACTCCCTAAGTATAAGCCATGTTAATATCACAACATTTTACACAATTTTTTTGTCACAATGATTGGTGAAAAAATCATAAAATAATGGGTTCATATCTCTGTTATTCACAACTTGTCACGTGGCAAGTTTTGACAAAAATTGTATAAAAATGTTTTAGTACCACCATTGTTCATCAAGCATTTGCAGCACGACACTTATATCTCGTGAGTCTCATCAGTCTTTGGAGTCCACATGCTATGAGTGTTTTGTTGTATACACTTGATACATAAGATATTTTTTCATAACGCTGCCCTAGGAAACGAGAAGGTAACTTATGTATCAGTATATGGAACGAGACATTAATGGCCTATGAGTCCCGCCAATCTTTGGATTCCACGTATTGTAAGTGGCTCATTACACATACCTAATACACAAGATACATTTTCCCTTGAAACACACTTCTTCGAGGAAAAATTATTTTACTGAGAGGTTCCATATGAGGGTCAGATGGAGCCACTCAATGGTACCTCTACTTTTTTAATCTTCTAACCAATCTCACGTCTAACTTGAACCTTGTAAATTGTCTAGGCTTACAATAGTTTTACATATTATTGATGTAATAAATTCTTATTAGTTTTTATCTAAGCATACAACTAATATCGTTTTTTTACTTATCAATAATCACTTCCTATATCAGCAATTTGTAAAAAACTTTGTAAAATAGTTTGTGACTTTAACATTTTCCAATAAAGAACCATTCATACCCAAGTTGGCCCATGCATGTTGACAATCATCTTGTGACGGGCTAGTTTAGAGGCTTAGAGCATATTAATTATCCGTTTGACATAAGCTTATAGCTTTTTATGCATGTGCAGCTTTTTAAAACCCCCCCTTTTTTTTTTTAAATACAAGTATACTTTAACACACTTTCAGAAAAAAAATTTCAACAAAAAGTTAGATAAGCTGTTCTAAAGACACTAAGGATTTGTTTGGGCTTGCAAAAGGAGATGCTCTAGAAATCTTTTTTTTTTCTTTTTTTTCTTTTAGAGCACTAGCATCCGAGGATGCCAAAAAAAAAAAAAAAAACCTATTTTGCATCCTCAAACACTACTTTATCTATTTTACCAACTCACCCTATATCTCAATTTTTATTTTTACATACAACACAATAAAATAATATAAATTACCGAATAAAAGTATTCTTATCTTTCTCTTTCCTCCCACTATCTTTTTCTCTTCACACACAACTACAAGATTAAATATTATTTTTTTCTTTACAATTAACTATGAATAGTAAGGTTGCATCTATGCAACCTTAACTATTCATAAGTTGCAAATTTTTGTAGGTATACAAACTCGGATGAAATGGGTTTTTGTTGTCTTGAGTTGCAAAATAGCAACTTGGGGGTGTTTACACTCCCCAATGCTAATGCTCTAAGTGAGTTTTTGCCATCTTCCTTTTAGCAAATAAAATCTGGATTTTTCCTCTACATCTGCACTGGAAAGGAGAATTTGAACATAAATGCTTCATTTAGAATCACTAGCAAAATTTAATTACCTTATTTGGCATAAATGAAGTGAAACGAGTGGTTTCGTCTTTATGACGTGTTTCTGATTGTACTACCTCTTAAACTAGTGGTTTCTGTTTTATGAAACTTGTGTATTGTTGTACTACCTCTGGAAGTAAAAGATTTTCGTATTTCCTATGCTTCAGGAGAGGGACACAGCTTTCTGGCAACATTATTCAAAGTTTTACAGCTCAATGCTGGTTGAAAAGGATGAGGCTGAAGTTTAACACGTTACCCTCCACACATTCTCAAATAGAGGGACGAACATTATTGTACTGGAAGCCATTAAGGTAGATAGTACATATATCCGAGCTCTTTGATGGACGTGTCAAATTATGTTTAACATTGAGTCATTGGCTATAACAATGGCAATGTATCCCTGACCATTCCATTCATATTGGAAATGCCATATCTCAGGCAAAATTTAGCATAAAAACTCAAAAAATCCTCCACATCCGAACTTGTAAAAACCAAGTATTGCAAAAATATTTACAATTGTGCTACAGTGCAATTCTAAAGGTAGAATTGCACTGTAGCTCAATTGTAAAAAAAAAAAAACTAATATTTTATTCTCTTTCAACTGTTTCCTGACTCTCCACTCCAAGTCTGTCTCCCACTGAAGCTCTCTTCTCACACGGTTTGAGCTCTCTCATCCCATCTCTCTCTTGCCATCACTGCCAACGCCAAACTTCTCTCTTTCTCTTCGATGAAAGTTCGTCGAGGACGTCAAGGATATTGAGGCCAAATAACAATAGATCCATCATCGTTTTTGGTGGCTTCACCCGGTACAAGCAACCGTCAGTGAGGGATGATGGAGCCATTGTATCACAGATAGAATGGTTTTCCATTGATATCCCAGATGCAGACTCACACCTTCAAAAGCAAAAGCTGAATCCGCACGTTGTGTCTATCACTCTCTCTTCAAACCGAGATTCTCAAGGGTTTTTGGGTTTGGGTTAAAATTTTATTTGCAAAATCTCAAAATGAAGCTCCATTGGTGTTGGGGGTTTTGTGCCCTCTTGGTTTTTTTTTTTTTTTTTTTTTGGTTATGACCGATACATAAAGGAAGAGGTGGGTATGGCTGAATTGGGTATGGGTTTGCCGTGGGTTGCGTGGGTTTGCCGTGGGTGGGTTGCATGGGGGTTGCGTGGGTTTGGAGTTCTAGGTTCTTCTGGGTTTTGTGTGTGTGTGTTTTTGTGACTGATGCATAAAGGAAGAGGTGGATATGGCTGAATTGAGTATGGGTTTGATATGGATGGTGGCTGAATTTTATCTCTGCTCTTTCTTTCTTTGTGAGTATGACTGAATTGGCATTGAAGAGAAAAAAAAAAATCAAGGCTTTTTTCAAGTATTGGTGGGTGGTTGTTCTGGGTTTGGGTTGGTGGTGGGTGGATGAGAAAGAAGGAAAGAGAACAGAGATGAAGAGAGAAGAGAGAGAGATTTTTTATATTATTTTAATGTATTGTACTGTAAAATAAAAGTTGAGATGTTGGGAGTATTGTAGAATGGTATGGTATAGTTGATAAAGTAGCTTTTTGAGATGGTAAAATAGAATGTGATAGAATTCCCGGATGTGAATGCTCTAACAACCATCTAGGGTATTGCAAAAGAAAACCACTATTATTTAGCTACCGAATTTGGTGGGTTGAAAAAGTATTAACTACTATTAATTAGCTAAGTAGACAATATTGAATATGTTGGATTGAGATCCCATACAATATTTAGGGTATTGCATCTTGTGCAATACCCTATATATGCCTGAGATAAAATATCACTCATCTGATAAAAACTTTAAAACTTATTTTCTTTTTTCCCTCTAATTGGACAAGATTTGAATCCCAATATATTCAAATAAGATTTAGGGTAAAATATAAAAACCTCCCCTTATGTTTGGACTATAACCAAGTACCACTAAAACTTTTCAGAAATACCCTATTTGCTCATTAAGCACAATTGTTATTAAACATTGTTTGAAAATTTCTTTGCTCATGCTTCATTCTCTATATCTGGTCACTATTTATCTATCATTGATTAGCGAAACAATTACTTGTGCATATCAATTATCATAATACAGTCACTGACTCACTATGAGACCTTCGCAATGAAGACAAACTGTTGGAAGGAAGTAGAGAGAACTTTAGACAGTAAAGAAGTTTGAAATGTGCTTATGACAAATCAGATATTTTCGAAAAAAAATTAAGGGTTGTGTTAATGGGCACCATAAAATACCTGTTAACAACTTTTTTGAATTTTTTTTTACAGTTTTAACTCATTTTTTCAATTTTATAAGTAACGTTTGGGGTTTTTTTTCCTTACTTTTTTTTGATATTTTTTAAAAAATCTTTTTTGCACCTTAACATGCACCCCTCTTGCTTGTTAACATTTCTCAAAAATTAATAGCAATATGTTACCTACAGCTCATGGTGGTTTTTGTATTTTACTCCAAGATATAATGAATACTGCTCTATAAATAGGAAAAGTACATATTTCAAAGCACCCCCTAAATAAAGAAACCAACGCAAAGCTGAGAATATTAAAAGCCTTCTTTAATTTTTACTTCCTGATTCCTATATATAAATGGATCTTTGAAGGAAACAGATAGTGATACAGCATCTTGCCCACGTGAAATCTGGCTCTTCCTCTGTACATTAATACTATGTATAGTACATAGTACACACAGAATACACGCTAATCAGACCTCACTAAAAGTTGCCAAAAAAAGTGACCCAACTAGGCAACTACTCACAAATCCCACAAGCAAGACAAATGCAAAACTCTCTTGGACAAAGAAACTTCAGCCCCTTTTCATCGAACACCTTCACTTGCTCTTTTCTAAACCTACTTATTAGAAAACATAGAAGAACCCACCTCTAGAATAACGTACAAAAGTGCTTCCTGTAATGGGAAAAAGAATTGTTGGAGCTAGCAACATAAATTCCCTGTATACCCAGCGATGTCTCTGTTGCTTACTCTGTGAAATAAAAAAAACCATCAAGTCAAAAAGCGATGTTTCATCAATTTTTTTTTTCCATGTTAAGATGTGTTGAAAAAATGAAACACGAAGACTTCGCCGTGTATTCTGGAGGAACCGTCGGTGTCAAATGGTGGGTACCAGTGTGATGACACAGTAGCTAGCTAGCACTACAAGCAGACAGGGATGTAGGGTTTTTAAAACATTAACGAAAATTTAATTTGGATAATTTTAGGGTTGTAGGTCAGGTATCCTTAGTTGTTCAGACTTGAAATAGTGTAATACTGGTAGCTAGTATACATATATATATATATATATGGTTCCAAAAGTCAAAAACAAAGAACGCGTAAAATAGTGCCAATGATGTGATATTCTCTATCTCTTGCTAAATAGTAAAATAATAATATGGTTTTGTTAGGGAATTATTAATTATTCAATTTGATTCCAGAGAGTTAGGTGCACTATTTGAAATTCGAACATGCGTACAATATTTCTTACTGTGATTATTTAATATATAGTCTATTATGATTGGTGTGTAAAAAAAAATAATAATAATGTCAACAGTAAAATAAACTCTATAGTACTTATGGATGTGCAACTTGAGAACCACGTGAATGTTTTAATCACAATAATGTATATAAGGATGTGAAGATGGCTATTCCTAGTTTTGGAAGCTTTAAATTTAATCCTGTAGATAAAGGTTGTATTTTGGTTGTTTTAGCCATAATTAACAAATTATGTTGAGACCTAGTGGAGATAGAAATTGAAAATTATTATTGGTATATGATAAAAATAGCATCAATAAAAAAACTCATAGATGAAATGATATTATTTTAATTATAACATACTTCGTAAATAATTGTGAAAAAGCAGGTATTTTTAAAAGAAAAACATGTCACTAACTTTATTATTTAGATTTTGGAGGGTTAAGAGAGAAAAGTTTGAAACAGAACAGAAAATTTTGGAATGTATGAGGAGGATAAAACGGGGGTGTGATGGATTTTGTTGATAGAAATAATACAGGTAAAAAGGCAGTTCATGTTGTGTGATGTATGTCCCTAGCTTTTGTCCTTTTTTATGTAGCTGAGGTGACCTTTAAATGTCAGTTTGCTCCCCAGGCTCCCATTTTTTTTTTTTTTCACTCTTTTAGACTCCACTATCAAATCTCTCTCTCTCTCTCTCTCTCTCCTCTTAATTCAAGTCTGAACAGGCAGTTATAGTTATAACTACAGGTTTTAACTGGGGAAAAGAGGAGTCTTTTATTTACCTACAGCCTCCTCAAAAAATTAAATCTATCCTATGATACAACAATTGAATGACAATCAGAAACCCGATTTCCTAAAAACATAACTAGTGCTCATCAAGGCAATTCATAATAAATTATGTAAGTTTTCAATTGAATTATATATATGATGCTAATATACCCATCAGCACACAAGTAATTAACAATTGATCATATGTAGTGGCATCATCGCAGATTGCACAACATTTTCAAAACTAAAGCATTGCAGTATTCATCTCCTAAACTAATAGTCTGCAACTTGTCATTTTGTGATCACAGCTGCAAGGAAGTGGAAGATAGTGCAAAAGAAACCGATTACTTTACTCACTAGCTCAAAAGCAAACAGAAGAAAGGAAATCTCAAATCAGATGCATTAATGGAAATTATAATCATGTCAAAATCATTCAAAAAAAATTAAGCTTTTCATTTCATTCAAGATCTCAATATATAGTACCTCTGCCTGTTAGCTATAAGGTCAACATGAGGTATGAAAAGATCAAAGAAAGAAAACAAGGATCAAAGATTCTCACATCATTCACTTGATTAGGCCCATAATAAAATTGCACTTACTTCACATTAGGTGTATCACCAAGCCTCAGCTCAAGATCCAAGCCCTCCATGGTGCTAGGGCTAAGCACTTCAATAACCTCTGATTGAAGATGGTATCTATCATCTGAAAATGGCTTGAGAACAAAAGACAGTGAAGAAACAGCAGTCCTAGGTTTCTTGCAACTAGCTGCCTCATCCCCACAAGACCCAGTTGGTCTATTTTGGCTAACAAACGAATTCATGCCCACAGACAAGTCAGTTTCAACATAATCATGATCATAACCTAGACCGACAGAATCTTCTTGATCCCTTTGATTCTTTCCCACTTCAGGATTTGATTCTGAGATACTCAAAAGTCCAACCCCCACAGGATTTGACCAAGATTGAACACTACCAGAACACGAATAAGCAGACTTAAAAGTGTGTTCACTAGGGCAAGATTTAGAGAACAGATTGTGACTCAACTTGCTGTTAATCTCAGTTGAAAACTGACCTTCCAATGACTTATGGAGGGATTCATTGGAGGGGCTAAGAGATTGTTTGAGCCTAGCTCTATCCCTTCTATGAACATTCATGTGACCACCTAGGGCTTGTGCAGACCTGAATTCTCTATTACAAAAACTGCAAGTATAAGATCTTGGAGGCCATACACATCCACCAAGAGTCCCAGCTGAGTCTTCTGCAAGAGCCTTCTCTTCCCATGAGCTACTATTAAAAGAATTCATTGAAGGTGGAAAATGTGACTGCAAGACTTGTTTCCTCTTCGTCCACATCCAATAAGGTGCTTGCTCCATCACTCTTCTTTGAAACCAAGATAGATAAAAAGGAAGGAATAGGTGTTTTTGATGGAAGGGTTTGAGCTTTCTTCAAGAGTGAAAGATATATAGTGGGGGGTGGGGGGGTTCAGGAATATGTATGAATATATGTCTCTTCTGTATTAATTCATAATGAATACATGAAAGCAATTTGAGAATATATGAGGAAGAGAAAAAAAGCTCAGCTGAAAAGGTCTTGTTACCAGCCTCTGCGTTTTGGGTCTGCTTTCCTTTGTCTTTGTTTCTTGCATTGAAGCTAAACTGTTGGTTTTTAGCTGGTTTGCTACACAGTCGTTGTTCTATGTATTATTTTGGCAATTTTTAGAGGGGTCCTACTTTAGCAACTGTGCATTTGATTTGATCACATGCTTGAAATAACTAACGGTAATTAATGTGAGGAACATAGTATAGTTCAATCACTGTAAATCTGAAGCTGCCACTGAGATTAGATGCGTGGATTAGTTTCATATACAAGCCTAATAACATAAAGATCATCTTGTGTATTTTAGTCTTTTGCTATTGAATAAAAAATCTGTTTTCAACTCCCGTTTATATAAACGTAATAAAAAATAATTACCGTACCATGAATACCTAAAATAATAGAAATAATTAATTCATTTTCCCATCTTCATCCACCAATCCCAAATAAAATAAAAAGAGACAATAATAAAAACAGCAAAGGCCACTTGTACGAAGGCCATAAAACAAATTCTTCTGTTCATGAAGGCATGTATATAACACAGAAAGCTACGTACATAGCTGTATTTCATAATAGTCATATTTTATAGGACGGAAAGAAGAGACCAGTCCTTGAAAAATATACAAAACTAGACGAGCAGCTTTAAAGATTGGCCCAACATGTCTAGCCTAATATTAAATGGTAATAATGGTAATTCATATACAGGTTATTGTCATTTCCCGAATCTCTACTCATTTTGCACAAGTACGTACAATTAATTGGTGTCTCACTGGAAAAGATTCTATTCATTCTGTTCATCACTAGATAAACAAATTAATTAATGATTAAAGCGTGTTTGCATGATAGGCGTAAACTTGATTTAGTCACTTCAAAACTTTTCCTTTTGTCTATGTAGTGAACGTGTTCAGAATCTTTAGCTTTTTCCTTCCATATCACGTCAAGTTAACAAGTCAAATAAGGCATTTTATCACACATTAATTCTCTCTCTCTCTGTCTCTCTCTCTCACACACACACACACAGATGGCTTATAATATCCTTTCTTATTCAGTCCATTTTTAATATTGTATCGTTGAAAAGAAAAGGTTCTACAAGAGTCATATGAAAACTCTAAAGCACACTATAAATATAATCCATTTACAAATCATGGGGCGTCTTAATTTGACCAAAACTATTCTTCCGAATATAAAACAATTTTAGTTCTTTGACAACGGCTTAGATCATAAACAACTAACATTATCATTGAGACTTTATAAAAGAGAATGGAATTGATACATCATGAAAAAAATATAATGTAAATATTTGGGAGCTTATAACAGAAGAAACAAATTAAAGAAATATATAATTTTACTAGATACGCATCATCTTTTATTAATCTTTTTAAAAATGGAAGTAAAATTGGTATTATACTTTCCAATAATAAAGGAATGAATGTCCTTAAATTTTTTGAGAATAATGCTTGGAAGGGAATGAAATGGAATAAACATTACTCTCGTAACCATTCCATTCCTTCCTACTAAAATATCAAACAAATGAATTGCAGTTGATAGATGAAAAATGAGCATGAATTTGTGCATTAATTAGTAACTATGTTCAAGAAAGAAAGGGTCCAAATTAAGGTAAATGGGAAATGGGGAGATGTTATCCATGGTCACAAGAAACGATAGGAAATTGGAATTAACGTGGCAGTTAAAAACTTTGAAGCAACTGACATATTTGTTTAGTTAGTAAGTTGTAATAAAAAATAGTTTCACAATTGATAAATTTGATCCATTATATATATATATATATATATATATATATTAGCCCTTGTAGTGGTACTTAACCTTTTAACAAGGATGAGGTATTGGGTTCATTTCATGGAACAAGAGGATAGGGGGAATAATAGTTCCTTATTGTGTATGATGGATCAATTGATTGTATGGCTAACGTGTACATGAGTACCTGCTCAAATGAAATAAATAAATAAATAAATAAGGCACCAGTGTGATGCAGACCACAAATTAGTGGGTCCGTTTGGATACAATTTATTGTTGCTGAAAGTTGCTGAAAACTGATTGTTGCTGAAAACACTGTAGCAAAATAATTTTTAAATGTATGAATAGTACTATGGGACCCATTTTTAATATTTTTTTAATCGTGAACAGTACATGAACAGTGCGTAAATAGTGCACGCACTGTTCATGCAAAGTAATTTTTGTCTCTAAAAAGTCAAGAAATCCGGCCCAAAAAAAAAAAACTGAAAACGCAACGCCACTTTAAGTGAAACAAAGTGCTATCCAAACTGGCTAAGTGTATGATCCCCTTTTTCGGGAATAAATTTGATTGAATTTTCTAATAATCAATACCTACCTTAATCATGGAATGAAGTTTGGTTTATAATGGGACTTGATACTTTTATATATATATATATATATATAAGATAGAAATTTTAGTGGGTTCTAGTTAGTTCAACTGGTAAAGTCTTTGATGGTTGAACAAGAAATCTGAAGTTTAATCTCCGCTTACACCAAAAACTAATTGATGTTTTGGTTTGATAATAAGATCTATCACCAGAGCGGACTCCATAAGTTGAAACTCTCTAAAAAAAAAAAAGATAGGGCTAGATACTTGATAGCACGTTATGGGTGACCATTATCCTAAATTCATGGTGTTGTGAATATTGTGAGGTAACTATTAATAACATAGGCAGGAATTTAGGGAACATGTCTATTGGACCCACACTTAGGTAGACTGATATGGTTTGATTGAGCTAAAATCTTACTCGAACAGTCTAAGCAACAAATCATTAACTCCTTAATGATTTGTATTAGTGCTTTTCATTCGAAGTGGCATGTCACAGAGTTTTGAATATTGGGTATACTACCTATTTGGTAGTCAACTAGTTATGAAAGATGATTGTATTGATCAGAGTAAGTCTAGTGGTATAAACTTTTCCAAAACTTTGTTACGTGGCAAAGTCGTAGCAAAATTTGTGACACTAGACTAACTCTATTGGTATTTCCCGTAATCAATCAAATTCAAAATGGACTAGAACATGATGACAATTTTAGATAAGGCAATAAATTATTATTAACTCCTTAGCAAAATTCCTTTTTATTCCGAGGAATTGATTACCAAAATTTACTGTATTAGTTATTTGACATAGAAATTTCTTGAATTTTGTTCTAACCTTTTTTTTCTTTTTTCTTTTTACAAGATAGAATTTGTACTCTAGCTTAATCTAAGTGTATATGTGCATGAAACTCCCTCCTGAAGACTTGAACCCCGGCCTTTACCTCCACACTCCATAAGCACTTATACTTGTAAAGTGATCATCGCACTAAGGGTCTGTGGTGGTTTTGTTCTAACCTTCACTTCTACCATTGTGGGGTTGTACCTGCAGACCGAAAAGATGTGCTAGGGGAGGTTCCTTTTAATTAATGGACAAAAGCCATTATGTGCCTTGAAATTAAAAGCATCTATATTTGAAACCAAATGGAATGAGAATGCTTGGTCAAGATTGCATAATTCCAAAAACTTAAACAATCATAGAAGAGACTTGAATTATATATAATCTATATCAAAATGCATGTCATGATTGACCGCTGAAGACTGTTTAGGCCATATTTCATAATTGTATACTTCATAAACTGTCTTATACAAATAGATTCTATATATCTACAATGTCTTCTTTCTCAACTTGTGGAACAAGGAAATTTGAAACAAACACGATGTCTACTCAGTTTTTATGACTTTATTAGAAAACAACAAAATGTTTGATTAAACAATGAGTTCTCATTTAGTTAATAATGAACCAATAATGAAGTGTAAGGAACAATTGGACGTTTTTGCCGACTGAGGGATTGAGTGGGTTTGCTATTCGATACGACATGACACTTGGTGACTGAAACTACAAAAGTTTAGTAGACATTACATTACTACCAGTAAAGAAAGAGAATTTATGAATAAGATAAAGATATATATATATATATATATATATATAATTTTATAATTAAGTTCATTTATTATTATTATGTTTGCTTTTACGCAAACAAAAATAGTTGTTTTTTTTATATATATTTTGAGGGTTCTTCGAGAAATTGAGGGAGTGTTTGGTATTATTGTTTAAACAACAATTTTTAGTATTTAAACAACATTACACGTATTTTTATACATTTTTTCACTCATACTTACTTTCACAAAACAACGACAATGTTATTAGAAATATTTTACCAAGTAGGCCCTGAGTCCCTGTCGAATGGTTCTTCACTTCTTCTCACCTGATGTCAGGTATAGTTGCTACTGACATTATTTTGAAAATCAAAATGAAATGATTGTTCGGATCAAGTTCAATTATGAACCGCAATGTTTTTCCAGTCTAGCTAGTTATACACCTTTAATTGGTTAGTTCGATGCAAATCACAATTGAACTGTTGAATAGTCAGTTGGATCGATTAATATAATCCATGAATCAAACCAGACACACAATTGAGATTAATTTTTTTAAAATAAAAATCTCCACTTTACAATAATGTGTTCAAAACTTGTAATAAAGAGATGGGTCCTACTAGTGTATTACAAATTTAGAACTCCATAAACTCATATATTGTGTATAATTTTAATTATTTTTTAAAAAAAGACTTGAATTTAATTGTTGTATAGATGATATAATTATTTGTCCGATTGATCTTGATCATTTTGATATTTACAGTAAGTAGATAGATAAAATCAATAGATAACATAAATAAAAAGTTATCATGGATTTTACTTTGAAGTACCCAACCCACATCATCACAAAACAATCAAATTTGTAAAGGAATTTTTTTTTTTTTTTTGAGAAAAAAATTTGAAAAGGATATGAGTTTAAATAATGTTTATAATTTAGTAACGCTCAAATTATAGAAAAAGTTTGTTAATATTAATGCCATCACCTTAATTGCTTTAGCATAAAACTTTATTATTATTTATATGTACATAGTTTATGAATATTTATGAGGTATCATTCTGGTTATATTCTCAATTGCATCCCTAAAACACTAAAATTTCTGTCTTTCAGTTTATATTATGTTAAGAAAATTTTTAAATACCCATAGAATGAATAGATCATAAAAGAATAGAATGAAATGAAATATATATATATATATATATAATGTCTTTTATTTTTTGATATCTTTTGAAGTTTTTTTTTTTTTTTTTTTTTTTTGAGAAACAGGCCCACGCCTATATAGGAATTTTATTAAGAAATATGGTAATTTGCAGATACAAAAGCAGAAACATCAGATGAGACATCCTCCAACCAAACTAGTAAAGGAAAAGATAAACGAACTCTCTGGGCTAAGGCATGATATCTTTTGAAGTTTATAAAGGAATGAATGGGAAGAAAAGGATTATATATATATATATATATATATAAAATTATTATTATAACATTCATTTTTTATTTGTGTTTTTTTTATCTTCCTCAAAATAGATGTAAAATTGGATTTTCATCTCTATTTCAATAAAGAAAAAGTATTCTTCTAAAAGGAGGAATGGTTATAGGTCATTTCATTCCCTCCTAACTATTCAATTTCTTCAAACTCTCAAATAAAACAATGGATGAAACATTCTTTAAAAAAAATTCATTTTAATGCATTATATTTAATTATTTTCTCTCTTCCCAAAGGAAACTTGATAGAATTGCCTGATTTTTGAAATTTTTTTTTTTTTTTTTGGAGAAACTTGAACCATGATTGTTAGAGCTATATGCATATACGATAAAATTGACCGATTATATATATATATATATATATATAAAATAAAGAGTACAGACAATTCCATAAATGTCATTATAATGTCATGCATACGATCAAACTACAAAACGTAGGCTATATAGGTTTTATAGTTTAGTTTTAACTGTCCATCATTTTCGGTTTTAAAAGTCAATGTTTTGAAAGAGGCACTAATTGATGCCAAGTTTTTAGCTAAGTGCCCCTGCCTTATCATAATCAAATTTATATTAGTTTCCCCATAACCAGGCATAAGCTTTCAAACAAAATTTCAGTGAGTATCTTTCAAGGAACAGCATCTTGTTCATTTCAACTAATGAAAACAACACATTTAACCTATTAACCTAGAATAATATTTTAAAGAATTTTAGTGTAACCCAACATGGAATTCTTAAAATAAATAAATTATATTTTATCATGTGTCAACTAAATACAAAAACATTAAAAATTAATGTTTGTTTAAATATTAATGACCTCACAAAATCCAATTCATTTGATTCAAAATGGATGGATAAGATTTTAAAAAATTCATGGAAAGTTACTTTAAGAATTTTAAAAGATCCTAATGTCATGTTATTTAAAAATTTTAAATGACATTTCACGAATACACTTTAAATGATATACTAGTTTCATCACACGCATTTCGCACGTGTGATGAGGCTTTTTTTTTTTTTAGTGTCATAATTTTCCATTCATCTCAATTTGAGATGTTTATCTCTTCTATCCAATTAAACCACATGCATGGTGATTTTTATTTTGGACATAGAAAATACATTCATTAAAACAATTCAAACACCAATATAAATAAATAAAAAATCATTAAAAAGAAAAAAGGAGTACATTAAAAATCACTTTTTTTTTTAATAATTCAAAAATAAAGAAGAAGAGCTTTGAAAAAAAACAAACAAACGTGAGATTATAATTTAGAAGAAAGGAAACTGGAAAAAAGAAAAAGAAAAAAAAGAAAAAGGAGAAACGTGTAAGTCTTGATAAAGGGGAAAATGAGAAGAAAAAAAAAGTGAAAACATTGAGCTTAGAGGTCCTATTTTATAGCCAAAAAAAAAAACTTGTGTCTTTATTTTTTATATATAATTTTTATTTTGAGAATCTAATTTATAAATGGATAAAGCAATTTGAAAATTAACAAGAGAGTAACCCTATTTTTTAGGCAATGTTTTAGTGGGAGTTAGAGTTGTATTTTTACCAAATTGTCCTTTAGTTTTGTTTCTACTTAAACATAGGAGTGTATGGACATTTTTGAATAAAAAAAAAATAAGGATCTCAATTAGGAGAAGCCCCTTAAATAATAGTATAGATAATACATTGAATCAATAATCCAAATTAAATGATTCTCAAAAAAAAAAAATCCAAATTAAATTATAGTTGTCCTCCAATTTTGTGTCAAGTGTCTTTCTAGTGTGTATGTATCTATACTATTTATAAGAGAATTTTTCTCTTTGGACTGGACTTTTATGTAGTTTAGAAATGCCTCTAAACCTTACATTTAACTGGGAAAAAATTTGAGGACTTCACACACATATACACTTAAATTAAGCTAAAGTATAATTTATATCTTGTATAAAAATAAATAAAACAAACAAAAAAAACTTATCCAATTTTTTTTATTTAAAAAAAAAAGGAAATTATGACACTAGACCAAAAAAAAAGCCTCATTAAATGCACAAAACACACGTGATGAGGCTAATATATATATTATTATATGGTTTTGGAAATAATATAACAAGTGGATACAAAAGAGTTTCATTCTTTATTCTGAATATTTTCACATAAATAAAATACCCCCTCTTATAAGAGTGATAAGATTTTTTATGTTTTTATTTTGGAGTGATACTGATAAGACTGTTATTAATTCTTCTAAAAAAAAAGAGAGAAGAGATTGTTATTAATTAATGTTAATAGAATAAAATAATTTTTGTGGTGATTTATTTCAACTTTGCCTTGATATTGCAGATGCAGATGCTCTTAAATGGGGTTGGCGATAGGGTGACAAGTGACCACTTTAATTCCACCCGCTGGTTTTTAAAATCGAGGAGACCTAACGTTATAAGGCTTTTTCTTGGGCTTGTTCTAGTAGAGGGGCCCATCTATAATCTTAGCTTCTCATAGTCGAGAATGTTTAACTTACTGGTTTGACCCAAGCCCAAACTAAGGCTGGGAAAACAAATCTGCTCAAAATCGAGTCCAGAACAGGACAGAGGCCTTAATCATAGTCATACTATCGAGTGCCCACTTGCTACTCCTAGGGCCCAATCCAATAAACACTGTTTGTTTATGAAGAATATTTATCTGTGGTGCAAAATTGACTCAATTTCTCTGGTGCCCACATAACTCAATACATTACATGCAACCATTTAATTCAATTGTTAAAATAATTGGAAAATAGGAATTTAAATCAAATAATATTATTAAGAATTTAAGATATGCAACTCTTCAATGGGTTGCCCAAAAAAAAAAAAAAAAGCAAAAAATAATATTGATCTCTCAAGTGGTAGTGTAAGTGTTTTCCAAGATTAATAGATAAATGATATGCAAATACCTAATCCTCAAGTGGTTTCTTTCCCTTCTTTTCATTGGTTTTAATAAAGTGAAATTATTATTTATACAGGGAAAAAAAATCCCCCAATTTGTGTGCTTTTTCCTCCCATGCAAAGGAATGCGAATATTATTGTGGTTCTGTCTTGGCTTGATGGTGTGGTGTACGTCCAGTTTATTTTTATTTCTGACCTCTATTGTCTCTTTGGTTACTGGTTAGGTTTTCTTTTTGTGAATGGGCGGCTCCAGGATTTTTGTCCAGGAGAGTCAATAAGAAACATAAATTATATAAAATCTAAAACAAAAGAGACTTGAATATATCAATATCACAAACAAAACAAAAAAAAAAAAAAAAATTTACAATTGTCTTCTACGAGGTTTCATATTTTGAAATCGTTGCATGATAGATTCATTATCAATCCTACGAGCTATATCTTTTTCAATATACACAGTTCTAAGATATGAATCTTGGGTAGAAGATGAATCTTGTGCCTACGGGGTTTCTTTATTACAAATTTATCCATAATACTAGCAAAAAAACAAAAAATAAATTATAAGTTCATTTGACATATTTTTTTCTAATACAATAAATATATTAATTATTATTAAGTGATTTTTTTGCAATTCTTTAATTTATAAGTTTACAATTCTTTAAATATTTTTTTATTTTTATTGTCTTTAGTATTAATGTATTAACCAAGTCACAAACCCAACAACCACTCATAACTCACAAGTCATATTCAACAAAATTAAAAAACTAGTCATAAGTCACAGTTAGTCAAATAGTCAAAGTTATATCAAATCAATAAAACTCTCACAGCTACTCCGCAACACACATTAAACAAAATTAAAAAAATTACTCATAAGTCACCATTAGTCAAATAATCAAAGTTATATCAATTCAATAAAACTCTCACAGCAACACTGCAACACGCCAACACTGAACACCTAATAGTAAAGAAACTCAAGCTCAAGTACTCGACAACAATAAAATACTATAAACTAATAAAAGTAGTAAGTCCTATAACTATCTATAACTATAAGTCTATAACCCACTAACCCCACAGGTGCCACACACATGATCAGACTTTAAAGACTCAAAACTCAAGCAACAAATATCAGAAGTTCATATCACAGTTCTAAGTTCTTAATGCCACAGCTCTTACACAGTCACTCAGGGGCGGCGGTACAAATTACAAAACACTATAAACACTCACACAGATTTAGTGAAATAGGCAAATTGCATATCAAAACACTATGAACACAATCTCACAGTAAAAGAAAGAGAGAAAGAGAGAGTTGAAAAAACAGATCAAGCGGCGGCAGAAAGCAGACCAAGCAGCGGCGGCAGATTTTGTGTGTGTGAAGCAGAGGCAGCCTTTTTCCTTCGGGTTTGGAGAGTTAAAGAAGGATAATGAGAAATTTTGGAGGTTAGGGAGCTACAAATTTTCTTAGGTTTTATTTGACCCTTTTTTTTTTAATTTATGATTTTTCAAATTTTGATTTATGGGTTTTTTATTTCTGAGATGAAAGACCAAAATTTTCTTTTGGACTCTTTTTTTTTTTTTTTTTTTTTGAGTTTAAGTTGGGCTTTAAAAAATAAAGGGGTCGGGTTGATGGTGAGGGGGTGCAAATTTGTATCGCAGGGGGTTTAAAATAATTTTTTTTTAAATATTATATATATATATATATATATATATAAAACTTTCGGGTCAGGGGGTTCATTTGAACCCCTGACTATAACATACCGCCGCCCCTGTGTGAATTTTCCAAAAAAAAAAAGAAATTTGAAGAGGACTAACCAACCTAAAGTTATGCTAACATTTGTACCTTAAAGTATAACACTTTCAGGCTTTTTAGGTGGAAGCTGTTTAAGACTTAAGAGTAAAGTACGCAATCTACTTATATTCCATGACAACTTTTCATTGTTTGACACCTATAACTATAGTGAGTATTAATTGATAATACTAATCTGTCTTTCTTTTGTGGGAGATGGAGTTCGTAGGGACTAAGATTCGGTGCAATAGTTACGATTATCACATGTATGTGCGATGTAAAAACTAATAGAGTAAAAACTTCAAATAAATAAATAAATAAATAAAAGGATAAATTCTACAAACCACCCTTGAGATTTGTGATAATATCAACTAAGTCCAAAACATTTTAAAACTTACCAATTTCATTCTAAAAGACAATTTTGTCCCTGAACTTTAAAAAAAAATGCCGTTACTTTTTTTATTTTCTCTTCTTCCTCTGTCTTCTGTCTCTTTCCTCTCCCCCTCTCTTCTATGAGTTCTCCATCTCAGAACCCTCTCTCCCTAATGGAACTTTAGCCACGACGAAGCTTTGACCAAAAATAAGATATTCTACATTTTGGGAAGCAAATAGTGGCAGAGGTATTATAGCCTTACTCACAAATTCCTTATTTGTAATATATGCTTCTATATATTGTTGATTTTTTTTTTGGTTAGAATTTTTTCCTACTTGGCAAAAAGTTTTGTTAGATTTTTTTTTTCATTTGCCCCTAAAATAAATTTTTGAATTTTTTTTTAGTATAGGATTAACTGTTTGTCTATGTACATCTAATTTCTAAATATTGTAGTGTTGTTTGGATTGTTGGTTTAGGATTGTCTTTTTTTTTTTTTTTGGTTTATTAAATTTGAATTTAGGATGTACATGATGATATATATATATATATATATATATATATGTATGTATATGTATGTATATGTATGTGTGAATGTATTGGTTTTCGTTTGCCCCTAAAATAAATTGTTGATTTTTTGTTAGTATAGGGTTAATTGTTTGTCAATGTACATCTAATTTCTAAATATTGTAGTGTTGTTTGGATTGTTGGTTTAGGATTGTCTTTTTTTTTTTTTTTTTCTTTTTTGTTTATTAAATTTAAATTTAGGATGTAGATGATGATATATATATGTGTGTGTGTGTGTGTGTGTGTATGTATATTGTGCGCACCCAAAACTGAAACCCGTTGGGCTGGGCCTCACTTGGGCTCACAACTTACTTGTATAGTGGGTTTGGATTTCCTACACTGGGTCGTTCTAAACACCAAGGCTCAACTGAATCACTTTCCTCTCCTCGGGGGTCTGAACCACTTCCTTACTCTGTTTTCTCTCTGTCTACACTCTTCCTTCCCTCAATTCTCCAACCCTTGTCTTCTCAAAACTTCTGGTATTTATAGTTCGCAGAATAGTGGAGAGGTCATAATTATTTGCCAGCAAGTGCAACCGGCAGTCCAGTATCATCGATCGTAAGTGGGTAGTTAGGTGGGCATGGGAAGCGGTGAGGGTGGCGTTGGAACTTGGTTCCTACCTCCACGATAGTTCTCGGCAGCGGTGCCTCTCCGAGGAACGGCCGAGTAGGTACAGGGCGGGGTGTCCCGCGAGCCCTATGTTAATCACTGCTCGAGAAGGGGTTGACCGAGAAACGACGAAAAGGCAAAGCTTGGGCCTGCAGCATGCGTGGCTCGGGGGTGGGCCGTTAGGTAGAAAGAGACCGGCCTCATGGGCCATATACCCAGGCCAGGGTCCAAGGCCCACTATGGGCCATGGTGCGGGGGCCGTACAATAGCCTCCCCTTGATTCGCTTCCCATTCCCGGGGGTGAATCAAGGATCACGAGGGGTAAATGCCCGTCTGGGAAGTCGAAGGGTCAGTGCCCGGCCATTGAGGGGCGCATTAATGCGCGTCTCAAAAGACGCGTTTCGAATTGATTGACGGCCTATCCGCCGTCATTGTCTGACAGTTCGTGAACCAAGGCGTCGCGCGTGTGGCAGTTGAAGCGGCGGTCCGCGTGGTTTCCTTCCAGTGGATCATTAAACGTCTCTCTACTTCCCACGCCTATAAATAATCCCTCTAATCACTGACTCTCACTTTCGCATTCGTCACCTTTCAGTATCCTACTCTGCCGAGCATCCCTTTTTCGTGGTTCGTCTACTGGCCCAGAACACACTTCCTCCTTAGAGCCCACAGTAAGTTCCTTTCCCTCTTCTTGCTTTTTCAGTTCAGCCATTTCAATCTATTCTTTGAGAATCACAGCATTTCTTTTCCCTTTTATTAAAAACACTCGTTTTGAAAAGAACATGAGTTACTCTTACCTCCTTTCTTCCGAGCATGCTTTGGCTAGATTTAGGGAAGCATATAATGTTCCTAGTGACGTAGATATTGCCTACTGCAATATGGGCGATATTGACATCCAGAGGCGCCGTGGTGAAAACACGGTGTTCTTCCCCTTGATGGCCATTTTAGAGGGTGGGGTTAGGTTCCCGGTTGACCCTCTAATTCTTAGTACCCTTAGATTTTACGGCCTCTGTCCCGACCAACTCCCTCCCAACTTTTACCGGGTAGTGAGTTGCGTGAGTAGGCTGAATCAGTTGTACGGGTTGCAACTAAATCACTATGACATTAATCAGATGTATAGTCTGTGCGGCAATATCGAGTCTGACTATTATATAAAGACTAGGGATGTGAGGGTAAGGCTTATTTCATGCCTACCAGATTCAAATCGTAACTCGGCTAAAGATTTCGTTCGGGTGAGCGGCAATTGGTTTGCCGAGGAGATCCCCTGTGCGTTTTCGCCGCGTGACGTTGGTCGGTGACTAACCTTTACTTACTATTGTCTATTTTGATTTCGGTCCGGTTATGTAATTGTTAACCCTTATTTCCTTTATGCAGAGAGCAAAAGATTCAAGCCGGACATCAGAGTGGTGCATGTTCGGGACCTGAACTTCGTTCTCAGGTCGAAAATCTTCGTACACACGGACGGACAACTCCGAGCGTCCCACCTCATCCTCGGTGTCAATCCCGTCTACTCAACTTGGCAGGCGTTCAGCCAAGCTTTGCTAGTTGACAGCCCTCTTCTTTCATATATCGACGTCTGGCACGCAAACTTCTTCCCCCCAAGGCTAACTGTAGGCGAGGCACGTGATCTCGGTCCCCGGTACATTTGTTCAGACGAGCGACCGCCCATCCGTGACGAATCAGCCGAGCGCGTATCTGCCGAGCGTAGGAGACGCGCCCACGAGCAAATCCAGCAAGAAGCTCCTGCTCAGCCCGAGAGAACCGTAGAGCTCGGGGCTCCTGTTCGGGAAGGGGAGGGTGCAGTCGCAGAACCGACTGACTCTTCTGAAACAGGATCCGATCAAGGCAACGCCATGGTGGCTAGGAGGAAGATGACGATAGACCGCTCTGTCCCGAGTGCCCGGCCTGCCGTGCAGCAACAACAAGCCTCCGGCCAAGATGCTTCGTCTCCCGCCGTCCCATCAACCCGAGTTCGAAAAAGGCCGCGCACAACCGATCAGACTCAGACGGGCTCGAGCAACGTGCCCACCCGACCCTCTGCCGGTATTGTCATCCGGGAACCGGTAGCGCAAACCGGGATAGACCTAGCATCTACTTCTCGGGCTCCGGCGGCATGGCAACCCTCCTTCCAACTTGGCGGCGAGCCCCTTCCATCGACGGCCAGTGCCCGAGTATGGGACAAAGGCCATGGTGGCCGTGTGGCGCAGAGTCTGGCGCGCGGCATCTTCTTGCCCGAGGACTTGCACGCCTTTACGGAATCGACGGATGAGTCTTTGGGGAGGCGTTTGCAGTGGCACACCATAGCGGTAACTGTTTCACTTTTCTTTATGATTCTCGGTTTCCCATTTGCTTATGTACGTGTACTTTCCATTTTACCTTACAAAGTGAATATTGTGGTCAGGCCGCGCAAATGTCGTACGTTGTGGATGGGAGGATGAAGGAGCTGGCCGAGGACGTTGAGCGGGAAAAGGCTCTGAAGGACGTCGCCGAGGCCACGGCGAAGGAGCAGTCGAAAATTGCCGAGGAGGCAAAGGATAAAATTACTACAACTGTAAAGGCCCAGGCTCTTGCCAAAACGAAGTGTGAGGAACTGGAACTCCAATTGGGAGGCACTGAGCTTAAATTGGCGGAGGCTTAGAGCTTGAATACCATGCTGGAAGGGCAGTTGGCCGACTCGAAGGCGGCGTTGGAGGCTTGTGAAAACAAGTGGTATAATGAGGGGTTCGCGGATGCCGAGAATTCAGCGGAACCGGTCATTCGCCAGGCCCACAGGCTCGGATATGAGGAGGGTTGGTTCGCCGCTCTTCAAGCCCTGGGGATTCCCAAGGATTCTCCGTTGAGGGATCGCAGCAAGATCCCTTTCCCGAGCATCCCCCACATCGAGAATCCTGCGCCCCTTGTCATTGACGAGGAAGAGACCTCCAGCATGAGGGAACTGGTGAACGCCATTGATTCTCATGCAGTGCCGACCGACATGGAGGGGACCAGCCACCCCCATGCCGGGGACCGAACCGGAGAGGACGTCCAGCCGCCAACTCCTCACGCCGACCAACACTCACAAGAGGACGCATCCTCCGCTCATGCGGCGGATATCTAAAGTTGAAAGCCAGCCCTTCATTACTTTTCCTTCTTTCGAGAATTTAGATGAGCGGAATTGGCTATGTCACCGGGTTGTGGTGACGGGGTAACTTGTTTATGCTGTCTTTTCTTTATCCCGAGTTGTCGGGTTTTTGCCCAAAAACGTTAATTTAAGTTCCATGTTTTAATATGAATGCTTTATCGTCTTGCTCTTTCGTATTGACCGAGTAATGAACTCTTGTTGGTTGTCTCTTTAAGGCCTCCACATGGCCGGTGATAGTGATCTAACCGAGGGTCAGGCTTTTCTCTTAGGATGAAATGACTAAGGTTTTCACGTGCTCGGTGATAGGATCGAACCGAGGGTCAGGCTTCTGTCCTCAGGAGTTAATTGTTCAGGTTTCCACCTGCTCGGTGATAGGATCGAACCGAGGGTCAGGTTTTCGTCCTTAGAACAAAAGGGCTAAGATTTCCACCTGCTCGGTGATTAGGGTCGAACCGAGAGTCAGGTTTCTGTCCTTAGGATTAATCGTTCAGGTTTCCACCTGCTCGGTGATAGGATCGAACCGAGGGTCAGGCTTCTGTCCTTAAAGTGAATCGTTCAGGTTTCCACCTGCTCGGTGATAGGATCGAACCGAGGGTCAGGCTTCTGTCCTTGAAACGAAAAGGCTAAGGTTTCCACCTGCTCGGTGATAGGGATCGAACCGAGAGTCAGGTTTCTGTCCTTAGAGTGAATCGTTCAGGTTTCCACCTGCTCGGTGATAGGATCGAACCGAGGGTCAAGCTTCTGTCCTTGAAATGAAAAGGCTAAGGTTTCCACCTGCTCGGTGATAGGGATCGAACCGAGAGTCAGGTTTCTGTCCTTAGAACAAAAAGACGAACGTTTCCACCTGCTCGGTGATTAGGGTCGAACCGAGAGTCAGGTTTCTGTCCTTAGAACGGGCCGTTAAGGTTTCCGCATGCCCGGCGATAAATCGAACCGAGAATCGGGCTTCTGTCCTTAGAACGCATCGGCTAAGAATAAACATTGCTCGGTGAATGGGATCGAACCGAGAATTTTGGTTAGAACAGTGCGGATCTGCATGAAGAACATCATTATTATAACTAACAAAACATATACAACATGTCGCGGTTAACTCTATGCCCGGAGAATCGCCCATCAATGATAGTACTTCTTCAGATTATGGATGTTCCATGGTCGGGGAAGTTGTTTCTCGTCTAGGTCTTCCAAGAAATAAGCCCCGGTGCCGACCACAGCCGTGACCCTATAGGGTCCCTCCCATGTCTGTGCCAATTTCCCGGCACCAGTGTCTCGCATGTTGCCCACGGCTCTTCTGAGAACCAAATCCCCGGAGACAAATTCCCTCGTTCTCACACCTCGGTTGTATCTCTGGGCGAGCTTCTGCTGATATTCCGCGAGTCGTATTGTCACCATCTCGCGGTACTCTTCCACCTTGTCCAAATATCCTACCATCATTTCGTCGTTTTGGGCGTGATCGAAACCCGCTACTCGCGCACTGCATAGATTCACCTCGGTAGGGATCATGGCTTCCGCTCCGTACGTGAGAGAGAAAGGGGTCTCCCCGGTGGACTGTCTAGGAGTGGTGCGGTATGCCCACAAGACTTTGGGAAGTTCCTCAGCCCAGTTTCCCTTCGCTCCCTCCAGCCTTTTCTTCAGCCCACTCACAATCACCTTATTCATGGCCTCGGCCTGACCGTTGCCCTGTGGGTAAGCAGGAGTTGAGTACCTGTTCTTGATGCCGAGACCACTGCAAAACTCTCGGAACGCCCGGCTGTCAAACTGTAGCCCGTTGTCAGATATGATAGTGTTCGGCACCCCGAACCTGGTGATGATATTTTTCCATATGAATTTCTTCACTTCCACATCCCGTATATTGGCCAACGCTTCCGCCTCCGCCCACTTGGTAAAATAGTCGACGGCCACCAAAACGAACTTTCGGCCGCCTGTCGCCCGAGGGAACGGGCCGATGATGTCCAGCCCCCATTGTGCAAAAGGCCAAGGACTGCTGATCGGGTTCAGGCGGCCCGCGGGCTGATGGATCAAAGGGGCGTGCTTTTGACACTGCTCACACTTAAGCACATACTCGGCGGCGTCTTTCTGCATCTGAGGCCACCAAAACCCCTGAGTCATTGCTCGGTGCGCCAATGAACGTCCCCCGACATGGCCGCCGTACACCCCAGAGTGGAGCTCCGCCAAGAGCTTGCCCACCTTTTCCGGGCGTAAGCACAAGAGGTACGGCCCCCCGAAGGACCTTCGATACAAATTCCGGTCTTCTGCCAACCAATACCGAGGAGCCATCCTACGGATCCTGATGCCCTCCTTTTCGTCATTCGGCAGTCGGTCGTCGGCCAGAAAGTCGATAATGGGGTCGATCCAGCACGTGGCAGGGGCTGCGATTGCCGTGACATTGATCCCTGTAGTTCCCGAGTTGCTCATTACCCTGACGCTCGGCTCCGAAATAAGCTCGACTTTGATCTGCCGTGGTATCTCCTTGGCAACTAAGGACGCCAGCGTGGCTCGGGAGTCAGCGTGTCTGTTCTGGGTTCGAGCTATGTGGAAAACTTTCACCGTGTTGAAGCTGGTCATAACTAGCCTTGCTTGTTCTAGGTACGCTTTCATCCGGGGATCTCGGGCTTCAAAACTGCCCTGCACCTGATTAACCACCAGACGCGAATCCGAGTATATCTCAATATCCCGAGCCCCCAGGTTCGAAGCTACCTTCAGTCCGGCCAGAAAAGCCTCGTATTCCGCCTCGTTGTTGGATGCCCTGAAACCCAATCTAAACGAGTGTTCTAGCCGTATTCCTTCGGGGGTAATCATAACAACTCCTGAACCGGCCCCCGTGGAGCTCGACGCGCCGTCTACGAATATCTTCCACGGTCGAGCCTCCAGTTGGCAAACCATCTCCCCCTCCTCTCTGGGCGAAAACTCAGCAATAAAATCCGCAAGGACCTGGCCCTTCACCGAGCTTCGAGGTCTGTACCGTATGTCGAAGGAACCGAGTTGAGTCCCCCATTTGGCTATACGGCCCGTGAAATCAGACTTCTTTAATAACGACTATAATGGGTACTCGGTCAGGACGTGTACGGTGTGAGCTTGGAAATAGTGCGGCAACTTCCTGGTGGCGTGTATCAGGGCTAGTACGAGCTTCTCCAAGGGCAAGTACCTCGTCTCGGCGTCGACAAGAGTTTTGCTGGTGTAGTATACGGGTTGCTGGATCCCTTTGTCCCTCAATAGCATAGCACTCACTGCGTGCTCGGATACCGCCAGATACATGAATAAATCCTCACCTGCCTCTGCTGCCGCTAGCATAGGCGCTCGCGCCAAATAAATCTTCAGATCCACAAAGGCCTCTTCGCACTCCTCGCTCCACCGAAATCCCGTCCATTTCTTCAACAGTTGGTAGAATGGACGGTAGCGATCTGCGAATTTTGAGATGAACCGGTTAAGGGCGGCCAGCATCCCGGTTAGTATTTGCACTTCCTTCGGGTTGCTCGGTGGCTTCAGTCTTCTCACAGCTTCTATCTGGTCGGGGTTGACCTCAATTCCCCGCATACTGATCAAGTACCCCAAGAACTTCCCGGCCCCGACGCCAAACACGCACTTCTCCGCATTAAGGCGCAACTTGTGCCGTCGGAGAACCTCGAAAACCGCCTGGAGGTCCCCCATATGCAGGGCTTCCTGTTTGCTCTTAACCACCATGTCGTCGATGTACACCTCGACCGTGCGCCCTATCTTGTCTCGGAACATTCTTGTCATCATTCATTGGTAGGTGGCCCCGGCGTTCTTCAGTCCGAAGGGCATCCTCGTGTAGTGGTAATTCACCTCCGGGGAAATGAACGCTGTTTTTTCTTGATCCTCGGGCGCCAGGGCGATCTGGTGATACCCTTGGAAAGCGTCCAGAAAGCTCATCCTCGGGTGCCCACACGTGGCGTCCACCAGCTGATCAATCTTCGGCACAGGAAAAGGGTCCTTCGGGCAGGCTCTGTTCAGATCGGTGAAATCGACGCAGACCCTCCACTTGCCGTTCTTCTTCTTCATTACCACGGTGTTCGCCAACCAATCCGGGAAGATGATTTCCCGAATCACCCCTGCCTCCTTCAATCTCTGAACTTCCACTTTTACTGCCTCGGAGTGCTTCCAGGCTGATCTCCTTGGCCTCTGCTTTTTAGGGGCGAATGAGGGGTCAACTCCAAGTCTATGCACGATGAATTCGGGATCCACCCCGGGCACCTCGTATGGACTCCATGCAAATACGTCCACATTCTGTATTAGGAGTAGCAACATCTTCACTTTTTCCCGGTCCTCCATGCTCTCCCCTATTTGGAAGTACTTGTCTGTATCCGGCATCACCTTTACCTTGAGCATGTTCTCGGCGCGCGCGACCTCCCTCTCTGGTGGGCCCTGTAATTGCTATAAAGGCGTCCCCGATGACGAACATTTGGGATCGGCCTGATCCTTCTAGTCGGATTGCTCCTTCTTCCAATCGACCATGGCGATCAAACATTGCCTGGGCGCCTGCTGACTTCCTTGTATCACCGTGACACCATAGTCAGTATGGAACTTAACCCTCATATGCAGAGTGGACGGGACAACCCCCATTGCATGTATCCATGGTCTCCCTAGAATCGCCGTGTAGGGGGAGTATGAGGTAACTACGAAGAAGCTTACCATCACCTCCTTGCCCCCCATGTTCACGGGCAGAGAGATTTGCCCCTCGAGCGCCACCATTTTTCGGTCGAACCCAACTAGGGGAGTGTTGTATTTTGACAGGTCCTCATTCCTCAACCCGAGCCCCCTAAATAGGTCCGGGTACATAACGTCCGCTCCGCTTCCCTGGTCTATCATTATTCTCTTCACAACGAAGCCGTCAACCCTTGCCGTGACTATCAATGCGTCGTCGTGCGGCTGAATGGTTCCTTCTAAATCACTGTCGTCGAAAGAGATCGGCTCTCGGGTAGGTCTGATCTTCTTCGCGGGAGGCGGCACGCCCGTACTCCCCTCTACCGATATCACTGTCAACACCTCCCTCCCTTTTGCCGTTGAAATGCCCCTCGGGGCGACGTGGATAACATCAATTATCCCAAGAGGGGGCGGAAGGGGATTCCCTCTGTGTGGGGCGCCATGCCCTTTTCCTCGATCCCCGGCATCCGTCACAAAATCCTTGAGGTGTCCTGCCTTAGCCAACTACCCGAGATGGTCCCTTAACACTCGGCACTGCTCGGTAGTATGCCCCCGGTCTTTGTGGTAGGTGCAGTATAGGTTTTGATTCCTCCTAGAGGGGTCGCCAGCCATCCGGTTCGGCCATCTGAAGTACGGCTCGTGCTTGATCTTATCCATAATTTTATGCACGGGCTCCTTGAACGTCACGTTCACCTCCCCTGCTGGCGCTACTGGCTCTTGAATCCTCAAATTTCCCCGTGCCCTCTGTTGAAAGCCGCTCAGCCGAGGACGATCTGTCACCTGCGCCTTGCCTTTGCTTTGTATTCTATCATCTTCCAACCGCTTGTATTCCTCGATACGCCTCATCAGCTGCCTCATGTCCTCGGGGGGTTTCTTGGTTAATGATTCCCTCAACCCCGACTCGTTAGGCAATCCCATTCTGAAAGTGCTCGCTGCAATCTTCTCGTTCCCTCCGCCAATCTCGTTGTAGAGCTCCCAGTACCGGCTAGCGTAATCACGGAGGGTTTCCCCTGCCCTCATCTTCATAGACAGCAGCGCGTCCACCGGTTGCTGTTCCCGGCTGCACCTCACGAAATGGGAACCGAACTCCTGTATTAGCTCGGTGAAACTGTGAATGGAGCCCTTGCGCAACCCGTTGAACCACCTTAAGGCCGTGGGACCAAGGCTGGAGGGAAAAACCTTGCACATCAGAGCGTCATTGCGGGTATGCAAAGACATCATCTGGATATAGTGGCTGACATGCTCCACGGGGTCCGTTTTCCCACCATACGAATTGAACGGCGGGCGCGTAAATCTATCCGGCATCGGTGCTCGCTCAATATCTGCTGAGAATGGTGACCGAGCCGCCCTGCGCAATGCACGACTCATAGCATTCATGGCCGCATTCCTCGGCCGTCCCTCTGGAGACTCCGAGCCCCGATTCCCGTATTCCCGCGACCGAGAGCGATTTCGCCGCCGGCGCAATTCTGCTGAATGGGAGCGGTCTCGGCGGCGACGGGACTCCCTCGAGTGCGAGCGCTCCCTGTGGTGGCGGGATCCTGATTGATTCGATCCCATCCCGCGTCTCTCTTCCTCGGCGTCTGGCCTTCTCTCTCGGTCGTCTCTACCTGCTCGACGGCGCTTGTTTCGTGCTTCCAACTCCAGGTCTTGTACTAACCTCCGCAGCCGCTCAAGCTCTTCATCCCTGTCGTCGGGCTGCCTATGCCGGGAAGCATGGGATACCGTTCTCCCCGTTTGATACGACCCTTCTCCAAGGCCAGACCGTTCTTCCAGTTGCTCGTAAAACGGATCCTCGCGTCTCTTCTGCCTCTGTTCCCGCCAGGTGGAGCCCTTGGAAGACCCTGCCGAGCCACTCTCGGCGTTACCTCCAGACATCTTTCCTGTATACGAGTCTCAGCGGAACCACTGCTTAGTAGGATTTCCCACAGACGGCGCCAATTGTGCGCACCCAAAACTGAAACCCGTTGGGCTGGGCCTCACTTGGGCTCACAACTTACTTGTATAGTGGGTTTGAATTTCCTACACTAGGTCGTTCTAAACACCAAGGCTCAACTGAATCACTTTCCTCTCCTCGGGGGTCTGAACCACTTCCTTACTCTGTTTTCTCTCTGTTTACACTCTTCCTTCCCTCAATTCTCCAACCCTTGTCTTCTCAAAACTTCTGGTATTTATAGTTCGCAGAATAGTGGAGAGGTCATAATTATTTGCCAGCAAGTGCAACCGGCGGTCCAGTATCATCGATCGTAAGTGGGTAGTTAGGTGGGCATGGGAAGCGGTGAGGGTGGCGTTGGAACTTGGTTCCTACCTCCACGATAGTTCTCGGCAGCGGTGCCTCTCCGAGGAACGGCCGAGTAGGTACAGGGCGAGGTGTCCCGCGAGCCCTATGTTAATCACTGCTCGAGAAGGGGTTGACCGAGAAACGACGAAAAGGCAAAGCTTGGGCCTGCAACATGCGTGGCTCGGGGGTGGGCCGTTAGGTAGAAAGAGACCGGCCTCATGGGCCATATACCCAGGCCAGGGTCCAAGGCCCACTATGGGCCATGGTGCGGGGGCCGTACATATATGTATATGTATGTACAGTACCCACTAGTAGGCAACTTGTTATATCAAGTTACCAAAACATCACATCTGATGGTACTATCCTCACATTGTGTAGTACTAATATCACATGTGATTGTACTTTTGTCACATTTGGTGGTTTCCTTATTTTTTCTCACATTTGATGGTACTATCCTCACATTGTGCAGTACCAACATCACATGTGACTATACTTTTGTCACATTCGGTGGTTTTTTATTTTTTTTCTCACATTTGATGGTACCATTCTCACATTGTATAGTATTAACATCACACGTGATTATACTTTTGTCACATTCAGTGGTTTCCTTATTTTTTCTCACATTTGATAGTACCATTCTCACATTGTGTAGTACTAACATCACATGTGACTGTATTTTTGTCACATTCGGTGGTTCTTTTATTTTTTTTTCTCACATCTGATGGTACTATCCTCACATTGTATAGTACTAGCATCACATGTGATTGTACTTTTGTCACATTCAGTTGTTCCCTTATTTTTTCACATTTGATGGTACCATCCTCACATTGCGCAATACCAACATCACATATGACTGTACTTTTGTCACATTCGATGGTTCCTTTTTTTTTTTTTCTCACATTTGATGGTACCATCCTCACATTGTGCAATACCAACATCACATGTGACTGTATTTTGCCACATTTGATGGTTTTTTTATTTTTTTCTCACATTTAATGGTACCATCCTCATATTGCATAGTACCAACATCACATGTGACTATACTTTTATCACATTAGGTAGTTCCCTTGTTTTTTTTTCACATTTTATGGTATTATTCTCACATTGCGCAATACTAATATCACATGTGACTGTACTTTTATCACATTCGGTGGTTTTTTTTTTCCTCATATTTTATGGTACCAGCCTCATATTGCGCAGTACCAACATCACATGTGACAGTACTTTTGTCACATTTAATGGTTCCCTCATTTTTTTTCCTCACATTTGATAGTACCATCCTCACATTGTGCAGTACTAACATCACATGTGATTGTACTTTTGTCACATTCGGTTGTTCCCTTATTTTTTTCTCACATTTGATGGTACTATCCTCACATTGCGCAGTACCAACATCACATGTGACTGTAATTTTGTCACATTTGGTGGTTCCTTTATTTTATTTTTTCTCACATTTGATGGTATCATCTTCACATTGTGCAGCACTAACATCACATGTGACTGTACTTTTATCACATTCGGTAATTTCCTTGTTTTTTTTTTTCACATTTTATGGTACTATTCTCACATGACGCAGTACCAATATCACATGTTACTGTACTTTTATTACATTCTGTGGTTCCCCTTTTTTTTTCCTCACATTTTATGATACAGCCTCACATTGCACAATACCAACATCATATGTGACTGTACTTTTGTTACATTCGGTGGTTCCCTTATTTTTTTTTTCTCACATTTTATGGTACCAACATCACATATGACTGTACTTTTGTCACATTCGGTGGTTCCCTTATTTTTTTTCTCACATTTGATGGTACCATCCTCACATTGCACAGTACCAACATCATATGTGACTATATTCTTGTCACATTCTGTGGTTCCTTCTTTTTTTTCTCACATTTAATGGTATCATTCACACATTGCGCAATACCACCACCACATATGACTGTACTTTTATTACATTCGGTGGTTCCCTTATTTTTTTTCCTCACATTTTATGGTACCAACCTCTCATTACGCGGTACCAACATCACATATGACTGTACTTTTGTCACATTCGGTGGTTCCCTTATTTTTTTTCTTCATATTTGATGATACCACACTCACATTGCACAGTACCAACATCATATGTGACTATATTCTTGTCACATTCTGTGATTCCCTTTTTTTTTTTCTCACATTTGATGGTATCATCCACACATTGCGCAATACCACCATCACATATGATTGTACTTTTGTCACATTCGGTAGTTCCTTTATTTTTTTTTTCCACATTTTATGGTATTATCTTCACATTGCGCAGTACCAACATCACATGTGACTATACTTTTGTCATGTTTGGTGGTTCCTTTATTTTTTTTCCTCACATTTTATAGTACTAGTCTCACAAAGCGTAGTATTAACATCACATGTTACTGTACTTTTGTTAGATTCGATGGTTCTCTTAGTTTTTTCTCACATTTGATGGTATCATTCTCATATTATGGAGTACTAATATCATACGTAATTGCACTTTTGTCACATTTTATGGTTCCTTTATTTTTTTTCCTACTTTGATGGTACCATCTTTAGATTGGGGAGTACTCAATTTCTGAGTCTTTGACTTTCTTCTCCTCTCTCTCAGTTTTTCTATAATCTACGCTTCTCTCTTCAGTTTCGTCTCTCTCAAATTCTTCTCCTCCAAACCATCCACAAGAACCTATCTAGTATGATTACTAAACAAAACTCTAAGCAAGACCCACAAAAGAAGAAACGGATCCCTAAGCCATGAATGGTACCTCACTAGCTCTAGCGAGGGAATTGTTTTCGCCAAACAATAAAAATCCATACCCCCTCACTAACTCCTCAATGTAAGTAAGACTTGTTTACTAGGATTTGAGACTAAGTCATATAATTTATGACATTGTATTCTTTTAGTTGCTTCAATCAAGCTTGGACAAACAAGTAATAAGTTTGAAAAAAACAACTCAATCCCACTGAACTGTGATTGTATCCTTTATGCACGTATTTCTGGTTTTTACCCATCAAATTAAAATTACTTCCAAAACCCACTAGTTGTTACACTATTTATGAACAGTATAAAATATTGCAACTTGCCAAACCTAGGAGTTGGTTCTTGGTCTTCTTTCTTTGGTTATAAATATGCACAATTGTGTTAGACTTTGATAGTATCTAACTATTTTGTCAACTAGTTCTCCACTCTGCCTAAGGCAACAAGTCATTTCATTTCTTTTGTGTTCTACTGGTTTTTTTTTGTCAAAAATTTGAATTCCCCCCCCCCCCCCCCTTGAGATGGAGAGCCTTTTGGGTCTACTTAGGATTTATGTCCATAGAGAGGTAAAACTTGCAGTCAAGGATGTCAGATGTAGTGATCCTTATGTTGTTATCAAAATGGGCAAGCATGTAAAAACAAATTTAAGCTATTTTGAACTTACACATAACTGTACTCCTAAGTTAAATACTTCTTGTAGAATTTTCTAGATTCAAACTCAAGATTATTTTATAAAAAATATAAACAGAAATGGAAGAAGAAGAAGAAACCAGGGGAAAAAATAAACCAGAAATTGATGAAAAAAAAGTTCCAATACGAGAAATTTTATTTAGCCTCAATCTCTCTGTACATTAACTTATTCACCGACCAATATTGGAAAAAACAAAAAATTAAAAAGCGACCAGATTTTTTCTAACACAAAAGATAGACAAACACTTGTTATATGCATACGCAACTCAATATGAACAAACTCATTTCAACAAACACCTCAAAGCCTTAAAACTACAGTTGATGCTTCTTCTTCTTCTTAATTTATGTATGTATTTAGGACACTTCAATTTTTTAATATAGCAAAAACCAACTCTAAAATCGGTGTTCTTACTGCCAAGGTGGTTGAAAAATAATAATAATCTCCTAAGTCCATAGGTTCATAGCATCGTCTCCTAAGTTCCTTCTCCGTTGAAAGCACTAAATTTGATGCCAACTTGTATCGCAAATGTTCCGACCAATTCTCCTACAAAAATTAGACACTATTGATAAAGAAGCGGTTTAAACAAATTATGTGACAACTGTAAAATTTACTTCCAAGAAATATATTACCAAAAAAGTTAAATTGGCGTTGAAAATATGTGTATACATGTGTTTAATAACATAACATGCCACAATCATGCCTGAAATATGAAAACTGTTAAAAAAATAAAATAAAATAAAATGACAATAACCAATAGCAATAGATTAGAATGTTTAGACTCTCTCCACACTACCAATTTTTGGTAGCTAGAACTAAACCGGATGCAAAGGTATTAGATCACATAGAGAACCACACATTGATAACCATGTTGCAACCAATCCTATAAAGGTAGCTGTGCCATTCACCTATTACGTTTGCAAAGACATTTTCCCTCTTCCCACTTAGGCATGGAAAAAATATAACAATTACAAGCAATCCTAGCAAGAGTGAAGCATGCAAACAAGAAATGTTTCTGCTGGATCTCTTTCCTCACCATTCAGAATTACAAATTCAATATTGAGAAACTAATTTTCTCTCCTCATTACTTATGATGTAAGAACTATAAAAACAAAATTTGAGAGTACAAGGCTTCACATGCATATTGTTCCTCAATCATTCAGAAAATCACACTGAATTTACTCACAAGTCTTGTAGAATTTGGCAAAAAATTTGTGTGAAATCAAATAATATGCAGAAATTCTTCAAGCTAGAGGAGGGCAGTTCACAAACCAACTTGAGCAAATTTTTATAGCGAAATTTTTGATTATGTGAAATTTTCCAAGTTGTTTGTTGTAATATTAAATATGTTGCTTGATGAACTGTTATATTCTATAGGATGATTGAATCTTAGTATGTTTGTTGTGGCAGCTTTACAAATTTGATGCTATAATCAGGACAACTTCTATTGTTATGCAGTAGACAGGGAAGAAAATTGATTCAGTAGCTACTTATGACTACCGATCAATTATGGTGCCCCTGCTGAAGTCATTAATGTAGGTTTGTGTTGGATTCTCCTTGCAGTTTTGTTGAAAATTCTATATAGTTACCTTCTTTCCTTTCTATGATTTAATGTTTTCAGAGTACCATTATTTTTTTATAGGCACGCCTAGAGGATTTGGCTTACAAAGATGCTGAAGAGAAGTCAAAGGCTGCAACAGAAGCGATGTTGTCAGCACTTGATCTTAGTGACAAGAAGGGTACTCACAAAGGAGGAGGTGGGGCAAGACAAGGGCGGGGAAAATCCAAGGCACAGAAAGACAAAGGTGTTATATACTGGTTATTTTTCTGTTTCCTCTTTATGGTAGTAAAGTTGTCCAAATCTACACGTATATAAATTCACCAGAAAAAATGGAGAAGGGGCAGGAACTAAAAGTGGGAAACATGTTAAATCTCAACATAAGAGGACAGAAATTGTAGAAATATACTTGAAGAATTGGATTCTAAAAAATTGAGATATGGAGGAACTACAATTAAAAGGTGAAACAAAACCGGAACATAGTGTAAAAGAAATGGATATTTTAGAGGAACCAAGTTTGGAAAATGTGGATCAAGGTTACATGAATAGTAGTAAATAAGGATCTGTAAGAGTAATAAACTGTGCAGTCTAATACATTTGAAATACAACAGACATTGAATGCAGGCACTTACTGAAAGTGATTATCACAACAACTAGTTAATTGCATATAAAATATGCAGAGAATTGTAAACCTCAATTGTCTTTCCTTCTTACTTTGACTTAGTCTCAACCTCTGCGTAGGGTTTGAACTACTAATTGTTAAACAAAATTCAGGCAGCTTCGTTATACTGATTACAGTAGATCTGGATAATTTATATATATATATATATATATATATATATTAATTAAAACTTAAAAGGTATGAAACCAGTAGCACATTATCCATATAGCCACAAAACATAGGCAAGTGTGAGGACCATACAATTGAGGCCATATAACTTAAGATACACACCTAGTTCAATTAAAGTAAAGCAAATATCTTTTGAATAGACCAAGTAACCACAAATTATTTCTCAAGCAGAGTAAAGCAAATATCAGATTTCTTCAATATTGGGTATAGAAAAAAAATAAGTAATCAGGTAACCACAAATTCGCTCGTTACTTTCTTCGCCCAAAATCAGACTTTTATCAAGTAGACTAAAATCGAGAACTATAATAGGAGAAATAGAGAAAGAGAAACCTGTTTGATGGATTCAACGCTCTAATATCGTCGCAGGCCAGAGAACGACTAGAATTGAAAGACTCAATTTCTTCTTTTGTGAGTCTTCCTTAGGGTTTTGTTTAGTAGCCGTCTAGGTTTATTGTGGCTGATTTGGAAGAGAAGTAGCGTAGAAAGAGAGGGTTTTGTTTAGTCCGTTTAGTTTTGGAAGGGAGGAGGCGTGGAAGAAGAGTTAGAAGGGGAGAAAGAAGCGTGCGAGTGCAAAACAAAATTCTAATTTTTTTTTTTTTGTTTTGTTTATATATGTAACCTGTTCTACCGGTAACCAGTATCCACTCAAATTAAATGAATGGTCAAGATTAGAACACCAATAAATTAATGGATTAGATTAAGTGGGTACCGTACCCCTAAAAAAAAAAAGAGGGGTACGACAGAATGACCCTTGTAATATATGCTTCTATATATTGTTGATTTTTTTTTTGGTTAGAATTTTTTCCTACTTGGCAAAAAATTTTGTTAGATTTTTTTTTCATTTGCCCCTAAAATAAATTTTTGAATTTGTTTTGGTATAGGGTTAACTGTTTGTCTATGTACATCTAATTTCTAAATATTGTAGTGTTGTTTGGATTGTTGGTTTAGGATTGTCTTTTTTTTTTTTTATTAAATTTAAATTTAGGATGTACATGATGATATATATATATATATATATATATATATATATATATATATATGTATGTATGTATGTATATGTATGTATATGTATGCGTGAATGTATTGGTTTTCGTTTGCCCCTAAAATAAATTTCTGATTTTTTTTTTTTTTAGTATAGGGTTAACTGTTTGTCTATGTACATCTAATTTCTAAATATTGCAGTGTTGTTTGAATTATTGGCTTAGGATTGTCTTTTTTTTTGGTTTAATAAATTTGAATTTAGGATGTACATGATGAGATATATATATATATATATGTGTGTGTGTGTGTGTGTATATGTACATGTGAATGTATTGGTTGGTGTAGAGTTTGGTTTGAATTCTGGATTTTCTGTTACTGCAATTCACTCAAAATTTTTACTATATTTTTACCAGTGGCTCCACTATTGCTATAGCTATTTTCACCAGGGGTAACCAATCTTTTTATTATTTTTTTTTTTTTGTTATATTTCTCTATTGTGAAGTCATATATTCTTTTGTTTTGTTTTGTTTCAATAATTTCTAGGCTCTGAATCATCTAATTTATTATTATTATTTTTGACTTTTGGAAATTTTAACATTTGATTCTTTGATTTCTCACTTTTTTTTTTTTTGGCAAAATCTGAAATTGTCTAACAGGTTTCAACAACTATATCCACAAAATATTCTTTTGAAGGTAACCCATCTTTCTCTATATTTTTTTGTTGTGTAATCACATAGACACACACACACACACACACACACACACACACACACATATATATATATATATATATTGTTATGTTTCAATAATTTTTAGGCTCGAAATATTCAGATTCTTTAATTTTTTTTGGCTTTTTGAAAGTTTTAACGTTTGAATTTTTGGATTCGATTTTTGCTAAAACTGAATTTGTCAACTATATAGCCATGAATTAGTCTTTTGACAGTAGTTACATATTTCTCTTATATCCATCTATTGTGTGATCAAATATTTTCATTATGCTTTAATAATTTCAACTTTGAATCTTATACATGATACATTTATGCAAAAAATTTCCGTGCATTGCACGGGTTAGCAACTAGTAGAGTAAAAACTTAAAATAAATAAAAAAAAGGGTAAATTCCACAGGTTTGTGATGATACCAACTAAGTTCAAAACATTTTAAAACCTACCAATTTTGTCCCTGAACTTAAAAAAAAAATTAAAAATTAAAAAAAAAAAAAAAAACGCCGTTACTTTTTTTATTTTCTCTTCTTGGCTTTTCTTCCGTCTCTTTCCTCTCACCCTCTCTTCTTTGAGTTCTCCATCTCAAAACTCTCTCTCTCTAATGGAACCTTAGCCACGACGAAGCCCATGACTTGGTCACCGGCATCAACAACACCACCAATAAAAATCTCTTTCAAAACCAATAGAAACAAAAAAAAAAAAAAAAAAAAAAAAAAAAAAAAAAAAAAAAACAGCAAAAATCTAAGCCAAACAACACACATAAATCCCTTTGAAAATTCCCAATGAAATCTCCTAAAAATCCCAACAGAAATCCCAGAAAAACAAGCAAAAATCCAAGCCAAACAACACATAAATCCCTTTGTAAATTCACAATGAAATTTCCTAAAAATCCCAACAAAACCCACCCAAAAAACCAGCAAAAATCTCAGCCAAACAACACAGAAAATCAACACAACCCCAACTGTCAACCTTATTAAAGAAACCAGAAAAACACCCCATGTCACAAGATCATATTCATCGTCTCTTGAAGAGATAGTATCCAAATCTGGAATCCAAATGTCGTGCCACGATCCACAACGCCGCCGTAAAGAGGATGAGAGAGTCCGTTGAAGGCAAGATCTAAATCGAAGCACCACCACCACCACCGTGTGGGTTCCGATTTGGGAGAGAAGGGGCGAGAGTCCGTTGACAGCGCTGATGGGATCAATCTTGCGGTGGGAATCGGGAAGACCTTGCGTGGTGGTGTTGTTGATGCCGGTGACCAAGTCATGGGCTTCACCATGGCTAAGGTTCCGTTAGAGAGAGATTTGAGATGGAGAACTCAGAGAAGAAAGAGGGAGAGGAAAGAGACAGAAGACAGAGGAAGAAGAGAAAATAAAAAGAGTAACGGCGTTTTTTTTTGTTTTTTGTTTTTATTTTTATAAGTTCAGGGACAAAATTGTATTTTAGGACGAAATTGGTAGGTTTTAAGATGTTTTGGATTTAGTTGGTATTATCACAAACCTCCGGAATGATTTGTGGAATTTACCCTAAATAAAATTATTGTGTTAACTTTAACATCTTGCATACATGTGGTAATTGCATAATGCAATAACCCTAACTATTGCACCGAATCCAAATCCCTTCACAGAAAGGGGAAAAGATTGAAAAAGGTTGTGTGTCACTTGGAAATCCATCATCCAAGAGAGAAACCTTCTTAATTGGGGGATCCTTTGAGAAGTAGGGGATGCTTTTGGCTAGACAATTGGCTTCCTTGTGAACAAATTAGGTCTTTAATCCACCTTCCCTTTAGAAAATTTGAGTAAGGCTTCAGCATTACCAACCTTATCATCCCTGATGGTTTGTGAGAAACTCATTTGTTATCCTTTCTGCTTTCTTAATTGGAACAAACTTTGCTTGCTTACTCATTGCCCCGAATAACACATTCGAACGATTGCCTATTTTGAGAAAATATAACTTGGACATTAATTCTCATTCAGTTCTTCTTATTTTATATTATTCATACACATTATTCATTTTACGTTTTAAATATGGATATCAATAAGAATAAGAATTGTGAACATTCTTATAAAATCATAGATTTGTGTTTACAAAGTGTATATTAATGAGTGTGAGAAACCAATTTGCCTTTCACATGGTCTTGCCTATGGAGGGTTCTTGCGCCTGAGTCCAAATCTTCTGTACAACTCTCTCTGCTCCACTCTATGCTCCATAAATAATAATTTGACATATGTCCACTTATTTAATTAGATGCTAATTTTTTGCCTTTTTATATTCCAAACTTTCAGTTTCCTAAAAAATTAGAACAAAAAACCAACACATGTTCACCGGCCACCATCACCGGTCCACCATCACCGGTCCACCACCAACTTTGCCGGCTCCACTAAAAAGAGATCACCAACATTGTCATCGGCCATCCACTACTACCGCCAAGTCCACACCTCAGCCGGCTAGCCAGTTACCCAAAAAAAAAAAAAAAAAACACCAACACATCTTCACCGGTCACCACCAACAAACAATCCATCAAAAATTTACCAGATACTCAACCCCAAATTGGTACGTCAGTGCGTAACCTTTTGTCTGTACTTTGATTACCACAATTAATCAAGCAGCGCATAGAAACTGAAAACTTTCAAGAATAGAAAGCCACGAAGCACCGTGCCACACAACAGAATAAACACAACAAAACCATGTGTTGGTGTGGACCTGGCGGCTGAGGTGTGGACCTAAGGTAGCCACTAAGGTGGACCTAAGGTAGCCACTAAGGTAAATGCTCTAAGCAGCATACAAAACATGGCAGCCACTAAGGTAAGCCTGAAGCTTTTGATTGACAAAAAGAGACACCAAGTGCTCTTCGCTGAAGCAGGCAAGGAATTGATTGATTTCCTTATTACTATTCTCGCTCTGCTGGTTGGACCGGTGATGGTGGCCGGTGAACATGTGTTGGTTTTTTGTTTTAATTTTTTTTAGGAAACTGAAAATTTGGAATATAGAAAGGCAAAAAATTAGCATTTAATTAAATAGGTGGACATGTGTCAAATTTTTATTTGTGGAGCATAGAGTGGAGTAGAGAGAGTGGTACAGAAGATTTGGACTCCTTGCGCCTGCCAATTTGTTGTTTTTATTACCACTGTAGCCAAGTTTTTCCATCATTTGAGTTAAGACTTAAGACAAACAAACGTGTTCTCAACTTGTCATCTCTCTCTCTCTCACAAAAACAAACAAAACGTTTTGTCATAAGTAGGAACACCAATTCATGTTTTTTTTTTTTTTTTTTTTTTTTTTTTTTTGAGGGGACCAATTCATGTTCTTAAAAATTGTTTCTAGGCCAATAACATTTGAAAACGTCACTCTTCCGATAAATTTCTTGTACACGTATGGGAAAGAATAATGCAATTGTACACCACATATTTAGGAATCTTCCTTCGAATATTACTTCTATTTTTTTACAGCTTACTCCTTTTGGCTAAATCTAAATGGTTTAATTTTTTTTTTAAATGAATTTGAACTACCCTCTAGAATTTTAGGCATAGCTCATGAAGTTTTATTACTTGAGCAGTTGAGCATCAAAACAATTCCAAGACTGATGCCCTGGTTTAGGGCCCTACTAGAGAAAGGCCCCTAAATGTAGGGGCAGTAGATGATTTTTTTTTTTTTTTGAAAAATGTGTTTTTAGATGTAAAAAATTTGTAAATTGTATTTTTTTTTCTTTACTTTTAAGAAGATCCAAAATTTTGAGTAATGTTTTAGATAATATAAATTTTAATACGTAGGTCTTACAAATAGATGTGTCATCAATTATAAAAAAATAATTCAAATAGAAAAATGTTAAAAATACTATAAACTAACTCAAGTCCAGCTAGTCCAATACAATGAATTTGTAGAGAGCGGGTTCAAGAACTATGCCCTAGCACGCGGACAACTCCCAATCTGGTATTCGCCACCATCGAACGTAGATGAACCGAAATTATCTCAAAAAGTCTGTCCTCAGCTCGGTCCGAGGAGCTTGGTGGTAGTCTCTATCCCATGAGAATGGTCCCCTTTTTTGATCTGTTTTTTCCCATCATATAGTCCTCCTCCAACGATCCCTTTCCTCCACTTGTTAATCATCCATGCCTCTCTCTGACAACCCGTCCCATCAGCCACCTTACCAAACCTCCTGTGAGTTGCTGCAACCGAGGCAGCACTGCTTAGGGGTCATTTCTCCATTAATGCTGCCGGAACATTAGTCGTGCCCATTTAATGTGGAGGTGACAGTTCATCCTGGTCTTGCTCCTCCACTATGCTTTCATGGTTGACATGTTGTACTTGCTCTTTCTCCTTAGATGCCCTGGAAGGCTGCCTATGGTGGCCCGTTACTTCCTCCTTCCATGGTCTTGGTTGGCCGAGGACAGGGTTGTCCTCGGCAAGGTTCCTGGGCAATTTGGACTTTTACACTTCGTCCTCGGACATTTCTTCCTCCTCGGCATCGGCCTTGGGCTTGGTATAAAGTGGGTTGGGGTTGCCAAATTCTCTGACCCCACAATAGCCCCTCAAAATCCTGTTGTCCGGCTCCTCGGACGGGGAGGAGAATTTTGATGTCCTCGGGCCTATACCGTGGCTTGTCTAGTTTGGTCCCAAGTCAGCGCTTGGAGTCTTTTCACCTGTCTAATGCACGTTTCTAGCGCTTCGATATGCGGTACGCACCCATATTAAATTTTGGCGGCTCCATCCTCCCCACGTTCAACGGTGTGATGGTAATCCAACGGCGTAGATCTTTCGCCATTATGGGCGGGAAGCCTTGCACAGTTGTCTTCGATGAAGGGGTAAATACCCATTTGAACCGGTTTGCCTCTTCACTTCTGCATTCAAGAGTTCTTATGCACACACCCCGAATCTGGTCAAGTCTCCAACCCAACTCGTGTCTCTTCGCAGCCTAAAAAGCCTGCTCTAAGGGCCTTCCCTCATTTCTGTAAGTTTTCTTTTTACCCTATGTTGTGCTTTTCCCTTTCTGATGTTCTTCTCCCTTTATTCCTCTCTTCTTTTTGCTCTTCCTTGAGTCTTTTAGCCGTTCTTCAGGATAGGTAGGTTTAAGAAGTTCGTTGAGTCTGAGGAGGCGATGGAGGAATTTATCGCCACTTATAGGATACCCGGTAACGTGGGTCTGAGGTACTACAAGGAGGGGGATTGGTATATCAGGAGGGAGGTTGGTGAGGTAGTGATTCCCATAATCGCCTTCCTTGAAGGTGGTATGAGGATCCCTATGGGGCCAGTGATGAGGGGCTACCTTAAGCACTTCCGGTTAGCCCTTACCCAGTGCGCCACTAACGTGTTTAGGATCCTGGGTTGCGTGGATGCCTTGAACGAGAAGATGGGGTTGAGGTTAACCCATCACGACGTGAATTGGTGCTACAACCTCTAGCACCTAACGGGTAAGTCCTACTACATGAAGACGAGGGATGATAGAGATAGGCTCATCCAGTGTCTCCCCGAGACTAGCAAAGGGTTGAATAAGGATTTTCTCATCGTGTCGGGGGAGTGGCATGACGGCTTTCACTGCCCGACAATAGAGGGGGAGCCAGGTAGGGTACTCGAAATATGGGAAGGTTGATCTGCTATGTTTTCACAGTTTCATTGCTTGGTTGTTAACAAGAACTAGCTTTTTCTTTTGCAGATCCACACGCTTTTGAACGGCACTTCCATTTGGTCAACAAGGAAGACTTGGAAACTATACTCAGGGCAGAGGTCTTTGTGAATGAGACTGACGACCAGGTTAGAGCCGTTCACAAGATTCTCGAGTACAAACCGATCCAGAAGTCCTTCTTCGCTTTAAGATACGTGATCAGAGCCAAGGACCCTAGGCTTCGCTAAATCACTGTGGTAGAGCACGGGTTCTCGTTTGCTGAAGGATCTTCCATCCCAGAGGGCGTCATGTTGGCAGACTCTTCCTCGTCCCACCAAGTTGCAGAGGCAGAGGGAGGAAGTTTGGAGAAAAAGGAAGAAGTAGTTGATCTGGGTTCGTCCGAGGACGAATTTGGTGCATTCGACCAAGTCCATCTATCCGAGGATCCCTCTGGTGACTTGGGTGACCCCATTTATTTGAAGTGGACCTTCTGTCACCAAGGACTGGTACTCAGGCCGAGATGGGTTTCAAGAGGCAACCTAAAACCAGCCTGCTCGACCTGCTTGAGGGCCAGTCGGGGAAGGACACGCTGGGGATGTCACAATCCGAGCTTCCTCCTCCTCCACCTAAGCTTCCTCCTCCCTCACCTAAGTCTTTGCTTGTGCAGACTAAGTCGTCTTCCACTCTGCCTACCTCGGACCCTCGGCTCGAGTCCACCGATTCGAAGAGGAAGAGGCCTTCCAAGGGCAAAGACCCAATGGATGGGGGGAGATCTCGTTCCTCCCAAGAGGAAGATGAAGCCCATCGACCTTCCAAGCAGCTGAGGATTGGTGGTCAGGATAAGGGAAAAGAGGTCACTCAGCAGTCCGAGCCCCAGGCCTTGCTGCCTGCCGCCATGCTTCATAGGAAGCCTTTGATGGATGACGCCACCCTCAGGGACTTCCGAGGGGGTGAGGGCGCTCACGTAGCCGATTCCCTGGAGAGGTCCTTACTTTTCCCCACTGACATGGACGAGCTGTGGGGCTTGGGGAGGCAGGAAGTTGCCTTTAACCTTAAGAGGTACCTGGGTATGGTAAGACTTCTGATACTTGTGCCTTTGCTAAATTTTATTCCTTAGTTCCCAACTTACGGTGTACTTGTTTTGATTGGCAGGCTGTCCAGGCCACTTTTAGGCTGGAAGAGGAGGCCAATAACCAGGGTAGAGCCCTGGATTAGGAGTGCGACAAGTACTTGGATGTTGCAAATACCCTTAAGAAATCTGAGGCAGATCTCAAGAAGGCAAGGGAGGACCTGAAGGAGATGATGAGGGCCAGAGACAATGCGGCATCCAACCTAGTTGGCGCTAAAAAACAAGCCGAGGACCAGACAAGGCGCCTGCGGGAGGTCGAGGGTCAGCTGCAGGATGCCAAAAAGCATATCGCCAACTTGAAGAATAAACTGGCTTAGGCAAAGGGGGCCAGAGGTGTTGCCGAGTACGCCAGGGACGAGGCCTTGAGGGCTAAAGTAGAGGCCGAGTTTGCGAGGACAGATGCTGAAAGCTCCAAAGAGCAAGCGGAGGAAGAGGCCTTTACTGAGGGAGTGGCTAAGACCGAGGCTAGTCTCAAGGCTCAAGTACCCGAGGTATGCAGACGCTACTGCTCCCAAACTTGGAATGAGGCCCTCAACCAAGCTGGGGTTGAGGTCTCATCGGAGTTTAGGAGGGCTGAGAGGGTGTATTATCCCCCTGCCATTCGTGAGGCTGCCTCCGCTGACCCCGAAGCTGGCATCGCCTCTAAAGCGACGGATGAAGGCCAGGCCAGCATTGCCAACGATCCAATGTCAACTGATAAGCCTGCTGAGGGGACTGGACACCAAGGGACATTGGGAAAAGAGGAAATCAGTAACCCAGCAGCGCCCCAGGAAGTGGTGAAGCCTCCTGCTAATTCCCAGGCTTACCCCGCCGATAAGGAGTCCTCTGAAGTTGCTCCTCCAAGCCAGGATCTCGGGGCATCAGATGAAGCTTCTCGGCAGGCCCCCAAGGACAAGCTGCCTATCAAGTTGAAGAAATAGGCCATCTTGTCGGGCTATCTTGCTTTGTTGACTTGTGCCATCCTAGTCTTCTTTTCTCTTCATTTTATTTTACTACTGTATATTTTGTTTTTGTTTTTGTGATGTTATGCTGAAACTATTTTTTGTATTGTATCCAATCGTCTGTGTTTATTTCTTCGAATGACGTGTCCCTTCAGTTATCATGCTTTAACACTTTTGCTCAATACTCGGTTAATCTTAACGGTGTGTGAGTAACACTTGGACAATTGAAAACGATGGACCCCTGAGGTAAATTTTGCTTCAGGCTCTAACTGAAAACTGAACAGCCTCAGCAATGCCATTTGTCTCCTCTTTAGATGAATCACAAAGAAGTTCAGGTTTACAACGCATACTTTATACAAACATACACCTTTCCTAAACTTGTCGGGCTTAAGAGAGCGCTTCAGTACTTGGAATGCTTTAAGTGACGCTCATGGGCTTGTTTTTATTTCACATTTCTATCGGAGTAGGCCGGGGCGAGTAGTCCGAGGCACCAGATTCCCCTTTGGCCATGCTTGTAACTTAGGTGAATGCTCACACTCCGTTTTGTTGAAGGTAGCTAGTATCTCCATAGGTTTGAGCCCGAAGACCACGCAAAACCTTGGTTCTGTCTAACACTTCGGTTCTTCTGTAAGTAACTAGTTTCCCCATAGGTTTGAGTCCGAGGACCATGCAAGACCTTGGTTCTGTCTAACACTTAGATTCTTTTGTAAGTAACTAGTTTCCTTATAGGTTTGAATCCGAGGACCATTCAAGACCTTGGTTCAGTCTAGTACTCAGGTTTTTCTTGAAGTAGTTAGTTTCCCCATAGGTTTGGGTCTGAGGACCATGCAAGACCTTGGTTCTGTCTAGTACTCTAGGTTCTTCTGTAAGTAACTAGTTTTCCCATAGGTTTGAGTCCGAGGATCATGCAAGACCTTGGTTCAGTCTAGTACTTAGGTTCTTCTGTAAGTAACTAGTTTCCCCATAGGTTTGAGTTCGAGGACCATGCAAGACCTTGGTTCAGTCTAGTACTCAGGTTCTTCTGTAAGTAACTAGTTTCCCCATAGGTTTGAGTCCGAGGACCATGCAAGACCTTGGTTCAGTCTAGTACTCAGGTTCTTCTGTAAGTAACTAGTTTCCCCATAGGTTTGAGTCCGAGGACCATGCAAGACCTTGGTTCAGTCTAACACCTCATCGTCACTGTTTGGAGTGAAGGAACTTGTCCTCAACACTAGAATGTTCGCTTCTAGAGCGATAACGGTCTTGGCCTTGCCTTGCCGAGGAGGGACTCCTCCTTAGACTGGGCAATTGGCCCAATATTGACCTGGACAAGGGTGGCTTGTCCCTCCGCCTTTACGCATGATGGTAGCCCCGTTGCGCCAATCTTTCGCCACTTTTGATTACGAGGCATCCTTTGGCTGTTCGGGTTGTGTGCTTGACGTTTCGGTATGCGAGGCACGCCCTTATTAATATCTTTGTGGATTATCGCAAATCTAGCGGTTGGTGGTCTCCTTGAAAATTCGTCGAGATTAATGTCGCTGGTAATTCTTCCTTTGAATTCCGTGCGGTTTAATTCCCACCAACCTTCGCCTTCTATATAAGGCTCTCTGGGTGAATCGTCCTTCCACACTTCACGAATCCTTGAGTTCGATAGGAACTCTGAGCCCCCAACCCTCTAAGCACCTCCGATAACTTTGCTAGGATCGTGATCAGGGCTTAGGGGAATGGGATGGCCCTGGATGAGGTCAAGGGCAAGGAAGCTAAGCCTCTTTCAGGAACCAGAGATGCCGCCCAGACCCTAGAAGACGCAGTTGAGGCAAAGGGAGTTGGGGCCAAAGGTGTCCCTACCTTTCAACCGAGCAAGAAGGGAGGTCCTCCTTCTTCAATCGAAAGCCGTAGCGGTCGTAGATCGCGTCAGATTTTCAGTGCGGCAAAGTTTGGGTGTCATCCTGATGGTAGTGCGTTTGGCAGTTAGGAGGGAGGTCCATGAGGAACATAATATTTTTCTCCGGTATGCGTCTATGTCTGCCCTTCAAGCTGGTAGTGATTCGCGCCCAGCTTACCCGCCGATGGAAGTTTGCAAGATTACGTCACGATTGGTGCCCGGGTGTTGCCGCCTCCAATGCTTAATTATCATGAGGCTAGGGGAGCATCAAGGGAACGTCCTGGGATAGGGCCATCAGGCATTTCCACTCCTTCTCCTCTCTCGTCACCGGTACCATCCATACGGGCTCGGGAGTTGTTGGTAGCCTTAAAACAAGCTTGCCTCAGTCTCTCTTTCCTACGGTTAGCTTTAGAACAAGCCTGTCTAAGCCTCCGTTTGTACATTTAGCTTTAGAACAAGCCTCTCTAAGCCATTTTTTGTATTTTTAGCTTTAGAACAAGTTTGTCTAAGCCTTCGGGAGTATGATGTACTTTTTTCTTCATTTAATAAAAAGGTTGTACTGTTTACTTGCTTCATTCTCCGAATCTTTTGTTTTTTTGCAATAACTGTTTCTTAGGTGGGTGCGTTGTTTTCTCTTTTATTTTTTAACGGGACTTGGAATCGGTGTCAGCGACGGTGACGAAAAATTTGCCTAACTTTGTGCAAGCTAGCAACGTAGAAATAATTGACCATTGCGCTTGCTAGCGCACTAGTTCTCCCCACAGATGGCGCCAATTGTAGGGGCTGGGTTTAAGCACTTCTACTGTTGAGTGAGTGAACTCAAGTCCAGCTAGCCCAATACAATGAATTTGTAGAGAGCGGGTTCAAGAACTAGGCCCTAGCACACGGACAACTCCCAATCTGGTATTCACCATCATCGAACGTAGATGAACCGAAATTATCTTAAAAAGTCTGTCTTCGGCTTGGTCCGAGGAGCTTGGTGGTAGTCTCTATCCCATGAGAATGGTCCCCCTCTTTTGATCTGTTTTTTCCCATTATATAGTCCTCCTCCAACAATCTCTTTCCTCCACTTGTTAATCATCCATGCCTCTCTCTGACAACCCGTCCCATCAGCCACCTTATCAAACCCCCTGTGAGTTGCTGCAACCGAGGCAGCACTGCTCAGGAGTCATTTCTCCATTAATGCTGCTGGAACATTAGTCGTGCGCATTTAATGTGGAGGTGACAATTCATCCTGATCTTGCTCATCCACTATGCTTCCATGGTTGACATGTTGTACTTGCTCTTTCTCCTTAGATGCTCTAGAAGGCTGTTTATGGTGGCCCGTTACTTCCTCCTCCCATGGTCTTGGTTGGCCGAGGACAGGGTTGTCCTCGGCAAGGTTCCTAGGCAATTTGGATTTTCACACTTCATCCTCGGACGTTTCCTCCTCCTCGGCATAGGCCTTGGGCTTGGTATAAAGTGGGCCGGGGTTGCCAAATTCTCTGACCCCACAGAATTTTAGTTGGAACAGAATTTAAATTTCTAAAACTTATATGATAAAGTTTTATCTAAATTAAATTATTGTTAAATGTTATCCCTTAGTCAAAAGTTTTGTAGCTTAATATCATAATAAAATATTAATTTAATAAGATGCAACTTGAGGAAAAAACCAAAAAAAAAAAAAAAAAAAGTGAGTTGTGTGGAATTTTTAAGTTTATAAATTTTTTATAATAGACTTTTAGTTTGAATAGAATTTAAATTTGTTTTAAATTATTGTTAGATCTTATCCACGCTTCTATTAGTTAGTCACGTACTGGGAGCCGTGCATTGAAAGGAGATATTGTCATTACAGAACAAGTCAAATTGAGTATTGAGATAAGAGTTCAACTGTGGGTTGGTATAAGGTACTAGGATTCCTTTACTTGTTACCGCTTGTTGTGATAATAGTGGATTCTCGGGAGTGGTGACCTTAAAATCACTTGGTGGGATTTTTGCTGTGTAGGTTTTCCCCATTCGTAAACAAATCACCGTATCAATTTATTTTCTGCTGCATACTTTAGTTATTGATGATTTATTTGTGCTACCACGTGTTTGCTTGTTAATTTGATTAATTAATAAACATGGCTAATTAATCAATTAATTCATCACAAGGGGTCAATTCGTGTTTGACCTATCAGATCCAACGGTCAAAAAAGACCCTCATTAATGCTAATAGTTTGATTAGGATCTCATTATTTATTCCTCATTTATTATATTTTATACCTATCTTTAAACCCAAAAAAGTGTTACTTCTGACTCTCTCTCTACGTTACTCTCACTGTCTATCATAGCAAACCTTGAAGCCTGTTCATCCACAGATTCTTCAATACCCTGTGAAATTTCAAATAGAGATGTAGAACTCTTGTCACTCACAGGATCACTGACATAGCTTGTAGTCACTCCAAAATAAGCTCCAAAACTTCCAAAACTCAACTTGGTTCTTTCAGACTCAGGGACATGGATATGGTTTGGAAGAATAACAAGCTGACGTTGTGGAAGATGTAACTCCTCCAGCAAATAGATTGACAGAAACACATGCCTACAATGGCAATAATTCATTCAAAAGAGAATCAACTAGGCAATAGAGACAGAAAATGACAAAATCTATAGTTTTCAAGTAGCAAAACACATGTACAATGTTCAGAAAACATCAGATAATTATTACAACCATAACTTAGCTTACAAATCAGCAAACTCTTTGTTTTGTTTTGTTTTTTTTTTAATTGATTGGATAACCAAATCAACAAACTCTTATTTAAAAGTACACATGCCCCAGATAAGAATAAAAATCATCTGCCCTGGACTACATACGGATTGACTTAACAATTCAAGGAATACAAGCTACAACAACCAACTTTAGCTTCCATGGAGAGTCTGAAAGAACCAAGTTGAGTTTTGGTGCTGATTTTGGAGTGACTACAAGTTGTGTCAGTGGTCCTGTGAGTGACAAGAGTTCTACATCTCTATCTGAAATTTCACAAGGTATTGAAGAATCTGTGGATAAATAGGCTTCAAGGTTTGCTATGATAGACAGTGAGAGAAATGTAGAGAGAGAGAGTCAAATAAAACACTTTTTTTGGGTTTAGAGATAGATATAAAATATAATAAATGAGGGATAATTAATGAGATCCTAATCAAAATATTAGCATTAATAAGGGTATTTTTTTGACCGTTTGATCTACTTAAATCCAATGGTTTAAAAAATGTGTAACTTGAACTCATATATATATATATATATATATATAGCCAAAGCTCAGAGAAAATCCAATTAAATTCTAAATTGGAGTATAATTTTGCGCCACATGTCTCATCTAATTTTTAAATTTGTGTGTCAAGTGAATTATTATGTGCAAAAATTAAAGAGTCTAAATTCAATTAGATTCTAAATTGAATTTGAATTGAAGTTGAATTTTGTATCATGTATCCCATCTAATTTTTTTAATTTTTGTAGCAAGTGAATTGTTGGATTCAAAAATCGAAAAGTCTAGACCCAATTATATTCTAAATCATATATATGTGTGTGTAATTGTAATTGGTTTAAAAAAAAAAAAAAATAGTATGTCTTTTTTTTGCTGGAACAATTAAGTATGTCTATTGCGGGCAAATAGGTGTGCTGATCTTTTCGGCAAATAGAGCTATCCACTAGAGAAAGGAAATGCTTTATGATAATTGACCCAGTTTTTTGGCTACATGTTACTGTTGGGTAATATTACTGGAATCCCATTGTTTTAAGAACTAGTTATTTTTCTTTCAATTGTTTTGTTACGTACCTAAACATTTGTCTTATTATATAGCTCATTGTTTATGTGTGAGAAAGAGAGAGAGAAAACAAAATGGAAAAGGGACCAACCCATCTCAAGCTTGGCTCACAATCAGTACATGAAAGTTGAAACAGCCCAAGTAGCAAGGTTATGGATAAGAGTTGGCTTCGCTTAGGGTGTATCAAAAATCTCAACCAACAAAAATAGTTTAAAAGGATTTTATGCTAGCTCGTAGCTACAAACAATGTTAGTAATTCAAAATTTCTATAACCACAGCTTAAACCACAACATTTGCCACAATGATTCATATGACAAAGACAAACTGTGAGCGATGAAAAACAAAATAGTAGGTCTATGTGAAAGTGATAAGCAATCAATCACAATCTGCTAAATAAGAGAATTGTGACAAAAATTGTAAAATTTTAATATAATACTAAAATTGCTTGTACAAATTTCACATTCTACTGGTGAAGGATGCTTGTAAATAATGGCAGAGATAGCGACTTGAAAATCTACTTCAAAGATAACATATTTGAGGCCTTGTTTAGTTTAACACCCTGCAAATCAATTTTGGATTTTGCCCAAGTAAATAATGGCAGAGATAGCGACTTGAAAATCTACTTCAAAGATAACATATTTGAGGCCTTGTTTAGTTTAACACCCTGCAAATCAATTTTGGATTTTGCCCAAGTAATATTTCGAGCAGCACCATCCCATCAGAGAGCCCAAACTTTGTTGATTGGAACTTTAGGCTCCGTTTGGGAGTTCATAAGGGAATGAAATGGAATTAAGTAACCCTGATTGGATGTTTTAAAATAAAGGAATGGAAATGAATGAAAATGAATGGAATGTAAGTAATCTTGTTTGGGAGCAACATGGAGGGAATGGAATGAAATCATTTTATGACAATATTATTATTAGACCCCTATTTTAAATTCATGGTTGAATATATAGGGGTATTTTGGGAGTTTTAGTAAAAAAATCATTAAATCTAATTTCATTCCCTCACATTCCTCCTAATTTTGGAGATAATGAAAATTTGAGGTTTTAAGGGAATAGATAAGAATATTTTAAAACTATTCTTTTCATTTCTTTCCATTCTATTTCCTCTTCCCAAACGAGGCCTTAACGTATTAGACATCTAAATCGAACTACCATTGGCCACGTAATCAGAACTTATCCAAATATATGTTTTTTTCTTTTGTGGGGGGGGGGGGGGGCGTGTGACTGTGTTTAAATAAGCATATCTAGTGAATTTTTGATTTTTGAAATTTTTTTTGAGAAGAGAACATATTTGAAATTTAAACAAATCTTTATCACATCAAATCTATACCGACTTACAACATGGTTAGAGAAGATGAACTTGTCCACATCAATATTTGTTTTTAACTTAGTGTGTACGCATATGCTTGATTTTTGTATATTTGGTTGTATGTTTCTGTTGTTAGGTCCAAGATGGGCCTATTTCTATTCATTGGTTGGCCTAACTTAGGTGTTAAAAAATTGAAGCCAGCTTATGCGAAAAAAATTTCAAATCTTGACAATCTAAAATGTACCTAATCGGTTACTTTATAAGTTAAAGGAACTGTACAACCTAGCAATTAGGTAGTGCATAACATGTTTAGCTAAAAAATAAAAGGTAGTGCACAACATGTCAAGAAGTTGGCAAGAGCATGTCTTATACAGTGTAATTAAGAACCCCAAATCTCAATTATCGTCTAATAATAAGTTATTCACTTAAGGTCCGTTTGGAAATAGTTTATTTAGTTGAAATAAAAAATTGTTTGCTAAAAGTACTGTAGATAAAATTAAAAGTTAGCTGAAATTGTATGAATAGTACCAAAAAATATAATAAAACAAAAAAATAATACAAAAGATAAGCTAAATCGTAAAAGAAATTGCCCATATAAGCTATCTCAAACGCAATTTTATTATCAAAGAATTTTTAGGTATTGCATGGCTTTCCTTCTCATTTGTCCTTTTTTGCTTAAACAAAATGGAAGGAATTTTTTGCTTCCACACAATGAATTTTTGGAATCTCACACCTGGCTGTTCCAAAGAATTGACACAATATTTATTAATCAAAATCTTCCGAGGTTGACTAAACTAATCAATACTTTTTATTAGTTTTTTTTTTGATACAATACTTTTTATTAGTTTTAAACACGAAACAGTCCGAACTCACTAATAAATAAATCAATATGATGTACTATATATATAATATATTTTAAGCCAAAAAAAAAAACAAAAAACCACAGAATCTGGAGGGAAATTTTGAAATGGGATTACATCCATATTTTTAGTTGTTTAATGGTAACTTTCCGTAACAAGATTTTTAACTGAGTTTTTAAAAAGGAAAGATTACTATTTTTTACTGTTGTATTGTAAATCATGAAAATGACATCATTATTAACCCACCCACCCCCCAAAAAAAAAAGTCACCAATCTCATATTTAAAAAAGTGCACGAAAATTAGTTTTTGCTTGAGTCATAAATTAAGCTTTCCCATTAACTTTCTCCTACAATAGAGGAAAATCAAAGCCACCCATAATGATGAACTCTCACCATAGACCTCTCGTTGACCCACATACTACAAAAATGACCCAATTGACAAAAAAACCAAATCTCACTACTTCCATTTACTCATGTCTTTGAAAAAAAATTGAATACCCATTTGGTATTTGATTACTTGCTTTAAAAATCTGATTCCTCTTACTATTTTCAATTCTCTCACATACCCATTTCTTGTTTGAAACCAAAAGGCTTTGCATCATTGTATGGTCGTTCATATATAGTGGCACAACAAAATCAAACCCCCGAGAATCTCACTTTCACTGAGAATTTCAATTCTTGGGAATCAGAATTCTTCTCTTTTTCTTTTGGGTGAAAGTGAAAAGCTTTTCGCTCAAACGGTGCCGTTTCTTGAATTACAATTCTTTTCTTTGGGTGATTTCAACTTTCAACGAAGTTTATGAAATTAGGAAAATAGAAAAAGCAAGAAAGATGACTCAGACTCGTTCAGAAACGAGTCATGACCCGATCAAAGCGTCCAAGCTCTTCGGTTTCCCCGAAAAACCGGCCGATTTTTTCTACCTCCTAATGCGTCTCGGCCTTTTAGTTTGTTTCGTAGCGTCGGTTTCGATCGTGCTCCACTCCGCCTTCTCGTCTCGGACTCGGTGGATGCCTTTCCCGAAACACCTAATCCGAAACGTTTCGGTTGTCAGCGAAACCGGAACCACCAACATCTCCCACATACTTTTCGGCCTCGCCGGCACGGTTCAGACGTGGAACAAGCGTAGCCGATACAGCGAGATCTGGTGGGACCCAAACGCAACGCGCGGTTTCGTCTGGCTCGACAAGAAACCCACCTGGAAAAACTCTATCCGGCCGGGAGTTTCGGTGCCGTACCGGGTTTCGGAGGACTGGACCCGGTTCAAATTCTCAAGCTCGCGATCGGCGGTTCGTATCGCCCGAATCGTTTCGGAGAGTTTCAGGCTCGGCTTGCCCAACGTAAGATGGTTTGTCATGGGAGACGATGATACGGTGTTTTTCACTGAGAACTTAGTTTCGGTGTTAGCGAGCTACGATCACAATGAGATGTACTATATTGGCGGGAACTCGGAGAGTGTGGAACAAGATGTGATGCATGCGTACGATATGGCCTTTGGCGGTGGCGGTTTCGCTATTAGTTACGCACTCGCGGCTCAATTGGTCAAACTAATGGACGGCTGTCTCGATAGGTACTTCAGATTCTACGGCTCTGATCAAAGGGTTTGGGCTTGTGCTGCAGAGATCGGTGTCCCTCTGACCACACAACGTGGCTTTCACCAGGTACGTCCTTTTGTAACGAAACTTTTGTTTGTACCAAAAGCAAATATCTCGTCGGCATAAAAAAAATTCACAACTTTTGTTACAACCAAAAGTAGTAGTAAAACGATAAATTCACATTAAAGTGATAGTGATAGGTAAATTCATGTTAAAGTGATAGAGATAGATAATTAATTACGGCTCCTTACGGAAAAGTTGTGGGTTTGTTTGTGGTATTTGAACGCTCTTTGGATTGCCACGTGTTGGATTTTTGAATGTTATTAGGCAATAAGTCAAAGATTTGAGGAGCCACTCACTCAACCAACCGTTTACAACGGCTGGTCTATGTTCTCTCTGGGTTTCCGCCACGTGTAGCTTCTTTTTCTTTGCCTGTTCATTTTGCCATTGTGTTTAGTTTCTCACCTTTGGTTTTTGATTGAACAACCCAAAAAAACCAAGTTTGAATGTCACTATTTGTCGGTGAACAAAGTAGAGGTGTTCAATGAGGTATATATTGCCCCACTACGTACGTTCTCTTTAACCAAAACTTTGCTCTTTGGGGACCAATACTCGTATTGGTTTGTGTTGGTGTGGTACCTTCACAATTTATGCATTCAGAATCATAACGTGTTACGTGTTGAATGGTAAAACTAAAAGCCTCCACTTTCAAGTGGGAAGATGCTTTCTTTCTCACGCTCATACTGTTTTGCAATTTACAATTATTCTTATTGCATGCGCTTAACTTTTCAATTATTATTATTATTTTTTTTAATGATATGCTAAATAGAGTTGAAGGCTTGAAGCCCTTTACTTCACGTAATTACGGGCACACATAGGACAAGTGGGTGAAAACGTGTACGAATTGAGAAAATGTTATTATTTAAATTAGAGTTTTACTAGCGTATGCCTTAGGGCATATGTTAATCAGATACTAAGACATATGTTAACCGGACTTTAGTATTGGAGATTTGGAGGAATATTACTAAAAGTTGAGTTCTTTTTAACGTTTAATTCATATATAAACAAATTCACATATAAATAAAAACAGTAAAAATTTCAGAAGGAAAACCGGTGATTGTTTACCAACAAGAGGAGTAAGAAGTGAACCATAAACTGATAAAAGCAGTGTCCAAAGTTCATGAAGGTGTCGAGAAAATGTTCAACCAACACTTTAGACACAAAGTGGCATAAGAACATGGATTTTCTTTTCCCTGGTATCGCAAAAGTGTTCGTCACCACTTTAGATAATGGCATTGTAACATTGTTGTACGAGGCCGAATAGGTTTGGGGCCCGGGGCAAGACAAAAATACAAAGAATCAAATCTCTGAGAAGTTTAGTAGAACATGTTCGTGTTATTAGGGTTGGGGGTGCGGCTTGTGACCTTTACTAAAACTTTTTGATTCCTTATTATAATATGATTTTATTTGCTAATAATGTTAGTTTTGATTAGATGGGCTAAATCACAATGACCATAGCAAACGGCAAACACTTTTCTTATTCTTTGGAATCACGAAAATATTCGCAACCGTAAGGGAAAGTTTTTTTGACAAGACTAATGACAAACATTTTCCACTACTCCAAGTCTTTTCAATCCCACCAATTGTCCTTTTGCTTTTTTGAAAGGTCTGCTTTGTCCTTGTGAACCGTAAAGTCTACATCCACAAAACCACTCCATACGGGAAACGTGTCCTCCTCAAATTTCAAGTGTCTCGCTTGTAATTCACTTCTTTATCTTTTGATGATGACTTGACATGGGTCAACAAGACTTCTATTTTTTCTCTTTTTTTTTTACCCTTCTTGGTCAGAAATGAGAAATCGAAATTTGAATCTAATTTTGCGGTCTTTTAAGACCTTTAGGTCAACATTTGATGGTCTTGACTTCTTAATTAATGCACCAAGAAACCATGAAAATGTTTTTCCTGATTTTTTTAATTTTTACTTAGGCCTTCTTAAGATTGCTAATTCAATTGGGGCAAAGATTGGTTCATATTATTTTAAATGAGATTATTATTATTATTATTATTTATTTACAATAGAAGAAGGGATTTTAAGAGGTTGAATTATAGTGCGATGATAAGTGTCTTTTAACAAAAACGACAGATTACAGATTCGAGTCTGAAAATCAGTATCTTCAATAAATTAGAGTAGACTGCTTCCCATGACCTATCTTATATTTCTCAAAAATGAGAGTTTTATTATTATATACTAAATGCAACTTTTTTTTTAATAGAAGAAAGGAATTTGAACTTACATTCGTTAGCTGGTTAACTCTTAAAATGTTAGATTTGAACTAAATTTGTTTGCTTATTTCGGATCAACTGTTATTAAAAATCAATATTCTATGAGATTCGATATATGCATGATATTGCTCGTTATTATGTTGTTATAGATCTTGTCTTCCTCAATTGCTATTTAAAATCCCATGATAAGCGATAACATGCCTGTGGCAATCATTTTTCTTTTCATTTCTCATCCTTTGACAAGAAATATGCATGCTCATTGCTCATTATAACTACCTAATTAAGTCAATTTGTTGAACAATTGTATTCTAGTGATTAATTTAAAGCCAAATTGTGTATACTAGTCTTTGCTACTTGTTTGCTACAAGGTATATGATGATCTTTTTTTCTTTTTCTTTTTCTTTTCTTTTTTTTAAAATTTTAAATTTCAGTTTGATATCAGAGGGGACCCTTATGGTATTCTAGCAGCACATCCATTGGCACCACTTCTTTCTCTCCACCACCTTGACTACTTGAACCCCATGTTCCCTAACCAGACCCAAGTGGAGTCATTGAAGTTCCTCATGCAAGCATACCGGGTCGACCCGGGCCGGATTCTACAACAAAGCTTTTGCTACAACAAAAGGAATAAATGGTCGATATCAATTGCATGGGGATACACCATTCAGCTCTACACATCGTTGTTGACGGCTACCGAATTGGCATTGCCATTGCTGACCTTCAAAACATGGAGGAGTTGGAGTAATGGACCTTTCACATTCAATACCCGACCCGTGAGTGGTGACCCGTGTGCACAGCCTGTTACTTATTTTTTGGAGAAGGTTGAGGAGGTGGGGAAGAGTGGGAGTCGCACTACGTATAAGAGGGTTGCGGCTAAGGAAGGGAAGAGTTGTGGTACACCAGAATATGCTCGTGCAATGGGTGTGGAGAGAATTGTAGTCTCCTCCATGAAGATGGATCCAGAGAATTGGAAGAAGGTTAGAACTTTTAAACTTTCAAATAGGGTTAATCACGTTTCATAAGAAAGATGAATACGGTTTGTGTTTAGTGCTTTAGTGTACTGGACATGTTGGGATATGGATATGTGTCCGCAATCTAACCTGTCAATTGCATACACAATCCCAATCAAAGAAAGATAAGAAAAAAAAATCAATTATAGTTTTATGGTTTTTTTTTTTATAATAAAACAAAAACCACTGTTAGATTTTCATGTGAGTGCCAATTTGATTTTTAGACTATTGAAAAATTAACCTCCTACGGATAATTAAGCTTTTGACAAATCAAACATTTTATATAATCTTGTTATTTTACTAACTTTTTACTATGGATTTAATGACTTAATACGTAGATGATAATATAATGACATCTTAAACTTATTGATGATGTGATAGAAAGTATATGTGCTGTGTATATGATATTATTAAATTGGTTAATTAATCTTTAATGTGATAGCAAAATATTTTATTTATCACAAATTTAAAGTGCAGGGAGTTATTTGTTCAAATTGGGCACTCTAGACAAAGATTAAAAATGCTTATTTGTAAAATCTTCTTAAATTTCATAATTTTCTTCCTTAAAATTTTGTACTAATCCTTTAAATCAACATACTTTAGTTATAGGTAAAATTAAATTATTTTATTTTATTTTTAATAATTTTTATAACAAGTAGGAATGTGGGACTTTGAATCCTAGTTCTCATATTTTGACAACAGCCAAAATGCTAATGTGAATATACATGGATATCTCTATTAATAACTATCTAACATAGGAGACATTTATATAAACCACCAAATATGGTTTTTTTTTTTCTTCTAAATAAACAGTAATACTTATTAGAATACACATCAAATATGGTTTATTGATGTGACATTTGATATGATGTCGATTACGTTCTTATTCTCTAACAGTATAGAGAATAAACCTTCAAGGTTTTTGGCTTTTGGAAAAATGCCGACAAATTAAAGCATCTTGTTAGTGTTATTTTTAGTGTGCAGTAGTGTATGGTGGACTAAGCCAATTTTTATTTGATTGTATGAGCAGGCACCACGTAGACAGTGCTGTGAGATTTTGGACAACGGAACCAAGTACAAGAAGAGTAGCAGTATGGTAATTAGGATTAGGAAGTGCAGACCCAGGGAAACTATTACTATCTAGATGTGGGATTTTTATACTTGGAGGTGAGTCCCCTTTTGTAAATATTATGCAGAGTTTTCAAATAATCTAGTGAAATTAATACACAGAAAAGAAATAAGTAGAGCAGCTAAGTTAAAGTAAGTTTTAGATAATCACTTCACCCGAAAATCTCTTTTGTTTTATTCTCTCTTTTTCGGGGTGAAAATCTCTTTCGTTTTATTCTCTCTTTGTTGTGTGTGTATGTGTGACTTATGTAAATATTCAGCAAAAAAGATGAAGAAGAAGAAAGAATTGCATAAATGGACCACAAGCACTTTTATTTTGGTTAGGGGAAGCCAATCTCAAAACCCTTTGGACCACATGCAGCCCTAATGAATTTAAATTATATTAATTCAAGGGGGATAAACAGTTTTTTCAATACCAAAATAAATGTCCTCTCTTTTAAAATTCAAAAAAAAAAAAAAAAAAAACTAATTATACCATAGTTTCTTATTTCTCACCCATATTTGGTTGAGTATGCTTATAAACGTTACATTTAAAGTCTTTGCGGAAAAAAATAAAAGAAAAATAGAAAGTGCTATCATGGTGTTAAACAATATTGCTAAGAGTTGTGGGTTCCAGTTAGCTCAACTGGTAAAGTCTCTGATGGATGTATAAGAGATCTGGGGTTCAATTCCCGCCTACACCAAAAACTGATTGGTGTCTTGGTCTGATGATAAAGAGCTATCATTAGGAGCGGACGCCATAGGTTGAAACTCTCTTAAAAAATATTGCTAAGAGTTGAATTTAGTTAAGTTAAATGAATCCGAATTCGATAAGGATGGGGTGTAATAAGACATTGACACATCAATTTTTTACTTAAAATTCTATATATCATACTACACATAATAACATCTCAATAAATTCACAGTTAAGTTGAATTTTCAAATGGGTATTAGAGTTAATTGAATATGGTTGTGCTTATTATTGAATATGTAATATGATGATGTGACATATTGAAATTGGAAGCGTAAAACTTAAGTTTTACATTAAATTCTTATAGAATTGAATTTCAAATGTACACAATTTTAAAACAAAAAACCTAAAATTTAATAAATTTTGAATGAGTTAAAATGGTTAAATATTTAATAAAATTAGATTTGAGAAGGCATTTTTCCACCCAAGTTTGACCTAGTATCATTATCATTACAAATAAATTTTTTTTGCTAAAATAATTACAAATAATTGGTTTCATTTCTCAAGAGATACTATATAAAGAACCATCCACATAAGAGGATCCAAAGGTGATGTTTTCTCATTTTTAGAAAGTAGTCAAAAGTAGCGATCGCACAAAAAAAGAATGTCTAATTATAAAGAGTTGTGAACAAAGCATAATGACATATTTGTGGAAACTAGCGTTAGTCAATATTTTGCTGTGCAGTTGTCAATTAAACATCATCGACGCCACACCATAGCGAGTGCCGCACTACATGATTTGCTCTAAGCTTTAGTTTGTAGGGGTGCTTTTTGGCAATTCAACAAGTGGTAAATCCTATTAATAGTCAAACTGCAATTCTTCGTGGCTGAGAAGTAAAATCAGATTAATCATTATTCATTAGCAAATTACAATTTATTCACCTGTAATTTGACCGAAATTTAAGTTATCTATTTGTGATTTGAAATTTTATCCATCTGAAGTTAGCTCAGTTAAAGTTTCGTAACCCAACTTTGTTAAAAACATGGTTCAATATGTAAATTTGCTCCACTTTTATGTCTTTTTCCTCTAAAAACACATTAAAAAAAAAACATAAAAATACAAGTTCAAATAAGATAAAAAAAAATTTAGCGGAACATTTGCATCATAGGATATCAAATTACAAGTAGACAACTTAAATTTCAGTCAAACTTCAATTGAGTAAAGTGTCAAGTTTCAAATTACAAATAGACAACTTAAATTTCGGCCAAACCTTGTAATTTGCCCTTATTCATTTTAAGTGTTACTTTATAATCCTACAGCCTAGAGAAGTATAGGACAATGTTTCCTTTGATTCTTTTTTGAAATCTAAAGTCCTGTAAGCAAATGTGGGCCTGGATGTAAACAAACAGCATGTTATGTATCCCACATACAGTGGGCTAGTTTTGATCAGTTGGTTGGCCCGTCGGTCTTGGCCCAATTGATAAATAGGTCAGAACTTCAAACCACTTTCAAGAATGAATAACCCATACAAAGACAAAGCGGGGAAAAACAAGAATTGAAAAGGAAGAGTTTCATCGAGACAGACTTGTCAATTATTATTATTATTTTTTTAATTCAATACTTACAATGGAGAATGAGAGATTTAAAATATAGATATTTTTATTAAAAACACTAAAATATGATAACCAAATAAGTTATAAGGTTTTTGGCAACTTGTCAACTTCTTAGTTCTTAAGTTAACCATTCTCACCAAAAACATAAAAAATTAATTTATCGCCCTCCTATTGTTAGGGCTATGATAACAAGAAAGTCTATAAATACATAAAATTTGAAATTTATTAATGTTTTAGTCTTGTAAATTTTTAGTTATAGGTACAAAAATAATGATAATGGTGGGCCCTTATGAGAATTAGTACAAGTTTGTCAACTCAACTATCATAAAAAATATCGTCAAATTTTGTATGTACATAGAATTGCTCCTATGCTAACCCATATACTTGATTTGCTTAGGAAAGATTAGATCGATTTATAGGTAGGATATCGTGGCCTATAAAAAAATTGTTTACCTTCTCATTAATTTTTAGTAGAAATAAATAATTTTACAAACATTTTACTTTTCTTTGTCAAACTCAATTTGTCCAATTTCACAAAACAATTCAAGTAAACTTTCGTATAGCCTTCAAGAAATATTCCAGCTATTATAATTTCTAATATTTGAAATTATCTATATTGAAAAATTGTATAAATAATTGATAAATGCTGCATTTTGGCCTTAAATTTTGAGGTTATTTTTATTTTGGCCCCTTATGCTTTAGAATTTATATTTTAATCCTTCACATTTGATATTTATTTTTTATTGTTACTAGCGTTCATTTCCGTTAATAATATGAATTTATGAATTCCACAATATTTTAGATCCAATATTTCATAAAATAGTTAAATATGAAGTGTCTGTTTGGCTAGCTTATTTTTTGTACTATTCATGGGTATCATTGTACTATTTCAACTAACATTTACCTTTATTTATAATACTTTCAACAAAACGTTTTCAATTTCAGCAAAATAAGTAGACCCCAAACAGACCCGAAAGACACTTAACAACCAAACAAAAATGAACAAATGTGTCAATATGAAAAATGATTAAAATAAAAACTTTGAAACTCAAAGAACCAAAATAAACCCACAATTTTAAGGATTAAAAGTGTATGTCATTTAATAATATTGATTTGCATTTATTTTTATTAAATTCCTATACATATCATTCATTTATATAAAAAAGAAGAAGAATCTTTTCAAAATTTCATGATTATTATTTTTTATTATCAATTTAAGGTACCAACCATATATAGTTATTCTTTATTTAATGATTAAAAAAATTATAAATCACTAGGACTACCTGAAACTCACAATTCATCTCAAATTCTCCACCATAAAATTGAGCTTGAACTTATAATAAATACAATACTCCCCTTTTAAGAAATTCCTTTGACACATATTGTAGCGAACCTTACTCGCCTCCACAAGTACCTTCAGTAAACGCGCCTGTCAAAATTGTCACAAAAAGATCCTTCTGAGTCAAAACATCCGCCTTAGCAAGCAAGATAAAAGTTCGCCACTACAATTACTTAAAAAAAAAAAAAAAGAGCACGCCGCTTTAAGTCATAACGACGACGATTCCCATGTCTTTAAAAAAAATATAAATATCACGGACACACACATTTCCTTGCTTACTTTTTTGTCCTTTTGGATATAAAGTAAAGTTAAAAAAGAAAAAAAAGAAAAAAGAAAAACCATTTCCTTGCGATTTTCATTTTTCGATGTAAAAATTATTTTCCAGGGAATTCATTTTTCCCACAAATTTCCCTCGTAAATTTCATTTCCCTCAGTCTTTCTTAGCTTTTTCCACGCTCCGACCCAAATCTCTCCCTCTCCCAAGTTCCCGGACGAATCTCCGCCGTTGGATCCACAAAGGTACGCTCATTTCCTTGATCGATCTCTACTGTTCTTGCTTAAACTACTTTTCTCTACTGTTATTCCTAGCTGCAAAAGAAAATGCAATTCCGAATCTTATTTATTTATTTATTTTTTAGAAAATTTAATTCGCAGTGGAAAAATTGACTTTCATTTTTTGTTTTTTGAACTAAGCCAAACACTCGTATTAGACTTGGTTGAGTAGCATCTTCTAGACCACCAAACGGCGGAACGATCTGCCGTTTACTTTTTCTTAGCTCATTCACTGTTTTGGTTAATAGTGTTGAAAAAAAATTGGATCTCAATTTTGTGCATGCAATATTTATAGATTTATATATATGTGCGTGTGTGTGTGTTTTGAGTAGGTGGATTTGACTTGGATCATTTAAATTAGGGTTTTAGTATTTTGAGATCACTAGGTATTTCAAGTGTATAAAGTTTGTGGATATTTGTGAAATCTTGAGTGGAATTAGAAGTGCAATGGTGTGATCATGAAAATGTAGTGTGCTTGTAACTACAAAGAGTTAAGACTTTTGAAAAGAAAAAAAAAAAAAAACTGTATATAAACAAATAAGCTAAAAGAAAAATTTGTTGGCAAATGCGCACTGGGTGTGAGTTTGCTTAACTGGTAAAGTCTCTTGTCTGCACCAATGATGGGGTCACTCCCGTTGTGTATCCCAGAGGCTGACCCAACGGGCCTCCACTGAAAAAAGAAATAAAAGAAGAAGAAGAAAAGGCTTGGAGCTAGCTAGATGGGTCGTTTTTATTATATGTTTATGCGTATAAAACTTTGAGCTAACTTGCTAGTTACACTTTTACCTCAGAACACTAGTGATGGTAGATTTTGAGAAGTTTGTGCATTTGATGTCCTCTATTTTTATTCAACTTATTTGCTTAAATTCACTTTTCGTCTCGCCCTTCAGCATATAAGCAAATGAACTAACTTATTTACTTAAAGGCACTTTTTGTCTTGGCTGTCAACAAATAAGGTAGGTAAAAATAAGGAATGCCAAACTCATTGATGTGTTTGGGATTGTTTTGCAGTTTGCTTCATGCCAACTTATTTAGTATGTGAAAAATCCATGAAAATTATGTCTTGGTTTTTTCTATGTAGGTATGTTTTGCTTAGGTTCCTCTGCCATCTTATTGTAGCAGTTGATTTAGAAGGGTAGACCTTAGGTTCTATACAACAAATATTGTTGAAAAATGGGGCGTCTAAAGCTGCAAACTGGAATCAATTCAATTGAGGAGGAACCTGAGGACTGTGATGTGAACTATTCTAATAAAGCTACTCTGGCATGCACGATTAATTCAGAGGTAGGTGCTGTATTGGCAGTCATGAGGAGAAATGTAAGATGGGGGAGTCGTTATATGTCAGGTGATGATCAGCTAGAGAACTCTCTAATCCAGTCTTTGAAGGCATTACGGAAGCAAATCTTTTCATGGCAACATCCATGGCATGCTATCAACCCTGCCTTGTACCTCCAGCCATTCCTGGATGTGATTCAGTCAGAAGAAACTGGTGCACCAATCACTGGTGTTGCTCTGTCATCTGTCCACAAGATTTTAAGTCTTGATGTGATTGACCAAAATACTGTAAATGTTGACGATGCTATGCACTTGGTAGTTGATGCTGTCACTAGCTGCCGATTTGAGGTGACTGATCCTGCATCAGAAGAAGTGGTACTGATGAAGATACTACAGGTTCTTCTAGCTTGTATGAAAATTAAAGCATCTGTTATGTTGAGTAATCAGCACGTTTGCACGATAGTGAATACTTGTTACCGAATAGTTCACCAAGCAGGATCAAAAGGTGAGTTGTTGCAACGTATTGCTCGCCACACAATGCACGAGCTTCTTAGGTGTATATTCTCACGCCTCCCTGATGTTGAGAACATGGAACATATGAATGGCGGAAATACCATCAAACAGGAGGTATAAGTGCATTTTCATTCCTATTTTCCTGTTGCAACGTCTCGTTTTTCTCTGACATAGAGTATAATTCTTTTTTTTTTTTTTTTTTTTTTGGTGTGCAGATTGGCGGGCTCAATAATGAGTATACTCTAGGGAGTGGAAATTTTGAGAATGGCAACATGAGTTCCGATTATGATGGTCAGCCATTATCCACAAATTTTGCTTCCAATGCTTCCATGGGTTTAGTTGCAACTGCAATTGATGAAAACATTGGTGGGTCTGGTGGCGGAAAGGAGGCAGTTTCATATGACTTGCATATGATGACTGGGGCATACGGGGTCCCCTGCATGGTGGAAATATTCAACTTCCTTTGTTCTTCGTTAAATGTTAATGAGCATACGGGAATGAGATCAAATACTATAGCATTTGATGAAGATGGGCCCCTTTTTTCACTGGGTTTGATCAATTCGGCTATAGAATTGGGTGGGCCCTCCATTCGCCGTCATCCCAGGCTATTGAGTTTGATTCAGGATGAATTATTCCGTAATTTGATGCAATTTGGCTTGTCAACGAGTCCACTTATTCTTTCAATGGTGTGCAGCATGGTTCTCAATCTGTATAATCATCTGCGAATGGAACTCAAATTACAGCTTGAGGCTTTCTTTTCTTGTGTGATTTTGAGGCTTGCACAAAGCAGATATGGGGCTACATACCAGCAGCAGGAGGTTGCCATGGAGGCTCTTGTTGACTTCTGCAGGCAGAAAACATTTATGGTAGAGATGTATGCTAACTTAGATTGTGACATAACTTGCAGTAATATCTTTGAAGATCTTGCTAATCTGTTGTCAAAAAGTGCATTTCCGGTGAACTGCCCTTTGTCATCAATGCATATCCTTGCTTTGGATGGTCTTATTGCTGTTATTCAGGGAATGGCCGAGAGGATAGGCAATGGCTTGGTTGGTTCAGAAAACTCTCCAGTGAATCTTGAAGAGTATACTCCGTTTTGGATGGTGAAGTGTGACAACTACAGTGATACTCGTCATTGGGTTCCATTTGTCCGCCGAAGGAAGTACATCAAGAGAAGGTTGATGATTGGAGCTGATCACTTCAATCGTGACCCCAAGAAAGGGCTGGAGTTTCTCCAAGGAACACATCTCTTGCCTGACAAACTTGACCCCCAAAGTGTAGCCTGCTTTTTCAGGTATACTGCTGGGTTGGATAAGAATCTTGTTGGTGATTTCCTGGGAAACCATGATGAGTTTTGTGTTCAGGTTCTTCATGAATTTGCTTGGACTTTTGATTTCCAAGACATGAATTTGGATACTGCATTGCGGCTGTTTTTGGAAACCTTCCGTCTACCTGGAGAATCACAAAAGATACAAAGGGTACTTGAGGCATTCTCAGAGAGATACTATGAACAATCGCCACAGATTCTAGCTAACAAGGATGCTGCTTTGCTATTATCATATTCACTCATTATGCTCAATACAGATCAGCACAATATACAGGTGAAGAAAAAGATGACCGAAGAGGATTTCATCCGGAATAATAGGCACATCAACGGAGGCAATGACCTACCTCGAGATTTTCTGTCAGAGCTGTACCACTCAATTTGCAAGAATGAGATCCGCACAACCCCAGAGCAAGGTGCTGGTTTTCCAGAAATGACCCCAAGCCGGTGGATTGACCTAATGCACAAATCCAAAAAAACCGCTCCATTCATTGTATCTGATTCCAGAGCCTACCTTGACCGTGATATGTTTGCTATAATGTCAGGCCCAACAATTGCCGCTATCTCTGTGGTATTTGATCATGCAGAACATGAAGAGGTTTACCAAACATGTATTGATGGATTCTTAGCTGTCGCAAAGATTTCAGCATGCCATCATCTTGAAGATGTGCTGGATGATCTGGTTGTATCTCTCTGTAAATTCACAACCCTCATGAATCCATCATCTGCTGAGGAACCTGTGCTAGCCTTTGGTGATGACACGAAAGCAAGAAAGGCAACAGTGGCAGTTTTCACTATTGCCAATAATTACGGTGATTACATCCGCACTGGTTGGAGAAATATTTTGGATTGCATCTTAAGATTGCACAAGCTCGGTCTTCTTCCAGCTCGCGTGGCCAGTGACGCAGCTGATGAATCTGAACTCTCTACTGACACTGGGCATGGGAAGCCACTCCCAAATTCTTTATCTTCAGCTCATATGCCATCCATGGGTACTCCTAGGAGATCCTCTGGATTGATGGGCCGGTTTAGTCAGCTCTTATCTCTTGATACAGAGGAGCCAAGGTCCCAACCTACTGAACAACAACTTGCTGCTCATCAACGCACCCTTCAAACAATTCAAAAGTGCCACATTGATAGCATATTTACTGAGAGCAAGTTTCTGCAGGCTGAATCTCTATTGCAGCTTGCAAAAGCACTCATGTTGGCTGCTGGGCGACCTCAGAAAGGGAACAGCTCTCCTGAGGATGAAGATACTGCAGTTTTCTGCCTGGAGCTGCTGATTGCTATTACCCTGAATAACAGGGACAGGATTGTGCTTCTTTGGCAGGGTGTTTATGAGCACATAGCCAATATTGTCCAGTCAACTGTTATTCCTTGTGCCCTGGTAGAGAAGGCTGTTTTTGGAGTCCTCCGTATTTGCCAACGGCTGCTTCCCTATAAAGAGAACCTTTCTGATGAACTTTTAAAGTCGCTACAACTTGTTTCGAAGCTTGATGCCCGGGTTGCCGATGCATATTGTGAGCAGATTACACAGGAAGTGAGTCGCCTTGTGAAGGCAAATGCCTCTCACATCAGATCCCAATTTGGGTGGCGCACAATTACATCCATACTTACTAACACGGCTCGACACCTAGAAGCTTCTGAAGCAGGGTTTGATGCACTGTTGTTCATAATGTCTGACGGAGCTCACTTGTTGCCAGCCAATTATGTGCTCTGTGTAGATACCTCAAGGTACTTTGCTGAGTCTCGCGTTGGACAGGCAGAAAGGTCTGTGCGTGCATTGGATCTTATGGCGGGCTCTGTTAATTGTTTAGCAAGGTGGGCAAGTGAGGCCAAGGAAGCAATGGGGGTGGAGGAGGCTCTGAAAATGTCTCAGGATATTGGGGAGATGTGGTTGAGGCTTGTGCAGGGATTGAGGAAAGTTTGTTTGGACCAGAGAGAAGAGGTTAGGAATTATGCTCTATTGTCATTGCAAAAGTGTTTGACAGGAGTGGATGAGATCCACCTTCCACATAGTTTGTGGTTACAGTGTTTTGAGATGGTGATCTTCACAGTGCTTGATGACTTGCTTGAAATTGCACAAGGGCAATCCCAAAAGGACTACCGAAATATGGAAGGCACCCTCATCCTTGCCATGAAACTCTTGTCAAAAGTGTTTTTACAGTTACTCCATGACCTCTCACAGTTATCTATATTCTGCAAACTATGGTTGGGTGTTCTCAGCCGAATGGAAAAATATATGAATGTGAAAGTTAGAGGGAAGAGGAGTGAGAAGCTTCATGAGCTAGTTCCCGAGCTCCTTAAGAACACTTTGCTTGTTATGAAAACAAGAGGTGTCCTTGTGCAGAGGAGTGCATTAGGTGGAGATAGCTTGTGGGAACTAACATGGCTACATGTAAATAAAATCTCTGTGTCATTGCAATCTGAGGTGTTCCCTGACCAAGATTTGGAGCCATCACAGCATAAGCATAGTCAAATAGGGGGAGGTCTGGTGTCTGATGAAACAGGGTCTAGTCCATTAAATGAAACAGTGGCCTCTGAAAGTGTTGGGATTAGAGGCTAGCATATTGTACAGTGTTTTGGCAGCCAGGACTTATCTTGTTAATGAAATGTTAATAAGCACACATGATTATGGGCACCGAGCCATTACTTAGCAGATAGTCTTTGTTAAGAAAGTTGAATTTGCAGAAGCTGATAGACCATATCTTAAATTTGGTTGGAGCTGCTAGATGTGAATTGGCTTGGAAGGAGAGGTGCCCTGGCAGGTTGGTCAGTTTGCTGGTACCTATCTTGATTTTTTTCCAGTTGGTGTTCCTTCTCATTTTTGCCTCCAGGAGACCTTGTTACAGTGTTTTTTTTTTCTCTGCAAAAAATATGGGTTTCTCTAAGCATGGTATTATAGTTTCTAGGCTTCTAGTAGGTTGCTAATTAGGCTGAGAATTTAACCTTTTTCCTTCCCCCTTCCTTTGGTTATTTTGAAAATCTTGAGGGGAAGGAATGGATTCAATCCAGAAATGTAATAGAATGTAACTCATCTGTTAGCTTGCTCATTAATGTACAGAACTTAAAATTGCTACTTCTCACTTTTAAGTACTATTTTACTCAGCATGATACTCTTTTAAGTGTTGTTTGGCCTAAAACTTTTCCAACTGCCATGAATGATATGAACAATTCTTCAGCATCCCAAGACTTGCAAGTTGTCAATGTTAGTGAATTACGCATCTCACGTTTTTATCTTGCAAATGTGGTCGGTTGATGAATCATTTTTTACGGCACCTGCGGCAGCATTACATTTATGATGCAAGTCTTCCAAATTTAGGGGTTTTATTTTTTATTTTTTTCATGAATTCCCAAATTCAGATTTTCAGAAAAGAAATTCTTAGATGGCCCCGGAGGCTTTAGCCTAGAGAAATAACCAGAACGATTAATTATAGACCAAATGTCAATTATAGACCAAATGTCGATTTTTCCAATCTGCTCTCATATAGTCATTTTGCTTGTGGAGTCAGCACGAGTGACCGAATACTTATTTTGCTTACAGTAAGTGAGGGGGATTCATTCAACTCAGTTTCTCCATGGAAGAATTGGGTAATGCCATTAAACTACATGGTCATTGCTAGAGTGAATGAATACATTTCTAATGCTAATTAAACCATACTGGATCGACAAATATTGCCAACCAAGATGAGGCGGCAACCAATATTTGTCAACCAAGATGAGGCTACCATTATTAGAAGGAGGAGAATGCATATATCGGATGCATGCGATGCTTTCTCCTAATCAAGAGCTGTCCGAGACAGATGGGTCACGGTCAAGTCAGCACAGCATCTACTTATAAGTTGGCCCTGAACTTGGAAATGGAAAAGACCCAACCATCTGATTGGAATTGGATATGGAAGCTGAACCATCTATTATGTCTAACCATTATGGTACGGAATCCAGAGCACCAGAGAAGATATAAAAAAAAAAAAAAAAACCTTCTGATTTATGGTAGATATTCGTTTATAATGTATGTCACACGTTTGCCATTAAAATAAATGAAGGGGCTGGATAATGCTATTATTGACAACATATTATACAATAGCTACAATAATCAGAAGATGTCAAACTCAACTCAAATGAAAGCTGCAGCTCTTATTACAGATGCAGCAAAGCCGCTCCCCTCTGTTAAAATATAATGTTTACTGGAGCAATAAAATTCTATTTGCAAAGCAGTGTGTCACGTGTTGGGTTTCCAGTTGTAGGATTCACCCTGATTTAATAATAAAAAAAGTGGTTTAAGTATGAACCAAGCATATTTAATATTTTATAAGGCAAATGTATAGAAAAGTTTATCTTACCCATCTGCAACTTTGCAAAGGTATTCTCGTTGATCGTCTCTTAAGGGCACGTCTGTGAAGTCTGACCACATGCAAGGCAAATCAGTCAAAAAATAAATAACTACCTCATAACAGGATTGGCCTAAGTTCATATTTTAGGCAAGCAAACATTCCACATTCTTTCCATGGAATGTTAAAGCTCAAGCAAATTTTCCATAATGGCATTACTCATTAGTAAAAGAAATTTTAAGCTATGTAGGGAAGGAAAAGATGGAAGATTCACTTGCTACTCTGCTTGGAATTGAATTAGGTTCAAACATGCTGTGGTGGATTGGTGAAAGCTCATTTGGCATCATATAGTCATTCCCAAACATTCATTCATTTGCTAGCTAGACATTCAAAACAGATTGTCAACTCGGTGAGGCTTGTCAAAAAGGTTTATGACGGAAATATGCTATGTGTGTATTGCAGAAACATGTTGGAGAGCCATGACCATTTGTTTTTTGAATGTTCATTTGCATGCAGAATTTGGTCTTAGCTATTGCATTTGTGTGGTGTGAACCAAGTTACCTTCACCTGGGCTGAAGTTCTTAATAATTCCCCTTAACTAGTCTGCAGAAAAGAGGGTTCAAATCCTCCCTTTGTAAACTAGTTTGGGCAGCATCAATGTATCATGTTTGGATTCAGAGAAATGCTAGTGTTTAATGGAAGAATCTTGTTAGAGGAGGCTCTAATGCAACAGATCAAAAATGATGTGAGTTTGCGTGCAGGTAGTTGCAAAGCAGTGACCAATTCACATGTTATAGGGTCTTATGTAGTTAGTGGAACATTTCTCACTGTTTTGAGCGCTAGAACAGGTTAAGGGTTGGTGTTCTGACCCTGTGCTGTTGGAGTAGCAGGTTTCCCTACTGAGAATTGGTGTTTGTATTTCTAGTTTGATTTTTTGATCAATAATATCACTTAGTCATTAAAAAAACAAATGGGTGGAAACATCATCAGGGTGAAAAATGAACTTATTAGTTTGTAGGATCCCAAGTCATCATACATAGTAGGATTATAGTACAAAGTGGCTCTTAAAACTAAACTGTGTACAAAATATCATGAAAAAACTTGACAATTATTCATTTCATTAGCCTAAAGCCCCACATGAAAACACACACACACACACACACAGATATATAAAAAGTATATTTCATTTCCATTAAATGTCTCAACATTCACACAAGAAAAGCCTTAGTCTTCACACTTTTGGTGAACTTGATTTACATATACGGAGCTGACTGGCAAATAAGAACTTGAGTTGAATTGGGTTGCAAAGCATGAGCCATGTTGTTAGTATGCATATGACTTGCCACATAATTTTGCATTGACCTTCTTATTTTTAAAAGCTAATCTCCTTGCTTTTGCCCCCTTATATTAATCTAGTATTTTTAATAATCTCTGTCAAAAAGATCTTACAAATTATTTTTTCTGTAACAAAATCTAAGCAGCTTAGATAGCGCTGGAAAATTAGTGCTGGCCTACATGGGATGCATACATATCTAGCCAGCATATTTTGCTGGGAATCTAGCTAGTATATTCAGAAAGTTCAGTAAATTACTCCATGATACCTGTGCTACTAGATAAAGAATGACTCATGACAATTAGTAGATGACATTTCTGAATTATAAACAAGTTGGTTCCCTAGGTTTGATTAACTGAACATAGTGATATTCTCTTAAGACTAAAAGAGAATACCTCTGAGATCAACCCCCTTAAAAGTGAAAACATCAATTCTCAGAAAAATATCATTAAGCAGTGTTTCCACATACCAGCTCCTGTTATATTTGATCCCTTGAAAGATGTGTTGCCAGTAACAAGTGCACCTTCCAAGATAGCATTGCTCAAATTTACCTGCAGAAAAAGCGTATTTGCTAGGTTAATCTATTTTTTGTAAGAGGTATAGTGGAAACATTATCAGCTTTTAAGGATTTGTGTCAAAGGATTTTTCTAAGCTTCAAACAAACTGGTTTAAGAAGGCATAATCCACTATAAAAAAAGTCTGCAGGCTGGCCCTGTTTCATAAACGCTACATGCATAACAAGAATGCATACCAAATAGATTTCCTGGACTCTACAAACAATTAATACTTTCCTAGAAATTGAATCACACCTAAAAAAAATCTAATAATAAACAATACCTTTGTAACATTTGCCAATGAAAAGTCTACACCTCTGAGATCAGTGTCTGAAAGATCAGCCCCTTTGGATATAGAAAGAAAATAGTAGATAAATCATTAATTCAATATAAATTTACAATCGAATAGTTTGTTTTTCACTCTAAAACACAGTTTTTCGATGTAATTTCAACTTCCTAGCATACAAGAAGGTATCTCATGCATCAACTATACACATCTACATGTTGTGAGACGCAGGATGCATATAGCTGCAGCATAAGATAATTTTCCCTTGCATTCGTGCTCATGCACCAAATGCTTGCCCTTTGCTAAAACCTTCTTACACATCCTTAACATGTAACCTCTACTTATTTGGCAAACATGATCATTATCATTGTCAAAAAAGTTATATCAGGTGAAATTTGATCATGTCAAATTATTTATATTCATACGTTTCTAAACATTGCCCGATTTGGGCTACCCAGCATAAGTACAAGAAAACAATAAGAAAATTAAACCTGTTAAATCAGCATCAAAGAAGCTTGCACCAAGTAACTTCGCACCTTTAAAATTCGTTTGCCTCAATATAGACTGAAAAAGCAGTTCAATATATTGCACATCAATTAAATAAAACAAAACCACTAACATATATGGTAAAATGGCAAGCCATTGCCAGCAAAATATTTGTATAAAATTAAATTAGACCGTCTTGAAGTCTTGCTTGATCAATGTCTTCCCGCTAAAGTCCTTCCCAGTCAAATCCTGGCCTCTCGTCACCTCTTGCCCGTACGGACCTCCACCCTTTACAAAAAATTACCCACCAAATCACAAACAACCAACGATAATACTAACAACCGCAGCCAATTTCACAACATGTTAAAATGGAGTTTCACAGAAAGTGTCGAACACTCACAGTGACTTCAATTAAACAAAGTAACACCAAGTATGTAATTATTTTATTTACACGTGGCTAAAGTGAAATTATTTACGTACCTTGAAAGCGAGTGCCGGATCGGCAAATAAAAGAGAGGCGGAAACTAGAGCGAGTAGGCTTGCCTTAGAGACCGATTCACCCAAACACACAATTGGGTTTCTCCGACAACCTTGTACTTCTAGAACATTCTTAACTAACTGTAGCTGTCTCCACAAACCAACAAGAATTAGCTAACGTGCGCCGGTTGTATATTGTAGTATAAATAATAAACAAATTAAGCTTAAAGGGGGGGTGCGTAGTGTAGTGTACCTGAGGCGCAGGATAGCTCGAGAGAGTAGTGCAAGAATTATGTGAGAGTGAGAGTGGGATTTTGAAGGAGGACAAGGAAACGTTGAGAATTGGAAAAGCCATTGCCACCAGAAAAGAATGTGATAGTGTGTACTTTATTCAGTTTTATCTGTTAAAGTCTGAAAATATGGATAATGTGAGCAATAATAAATGGAAAATTGTCTTAAAAAAAAAAAAAGTTTGGGCCTTATGATTAACTGGGCTTTTCAGACTAATGGGTCGGGCTTGGTGGGCCCATTTGGACTGTTGTTGTGTGGGGTTGGAAAGAGACTTTTCAACTCTCAATGGGCCCGTAAAGTTTGACGGTTGTTCAATTTGAAGGTTTTTGATTTGAGCAATAATGGGGTTTTGTTTGTTCACCAGCCTTAATCAAAGTGTAGACTAGACTAAGAAGAAACTTGAAAATTTCAAGCAATGACTGATTTGAGTCAACCTCAAGAGAGCGATGGTGGTGATGATAGTAACATGTTTCCAAATTTTTATCCGACGTCTATGAAAATGAATTATAGTATATATAGACAATTATGACAATGATAAATTATAAAGGTCCTTGCTTTTTTTCGTTTGAGAGGACCCGCGAACATGACTAGAGATCATCTCCAACATGGAATTAATAGGCTTTGAGTTTAGTTTTGTATAATCTTATTTTGGTCAAATTTGGTATGACCAAACGAAATTTCTTTCTACCTTTGCTTGAGTCTTACAACTCTATTTTTTGTGGATTTCGTGAGAGGATCATAAAATAAATTTTTTTTTTTTTTTTTTTTGCTTTCTTTTTAAGACACGATTTTTTAATCTTTAAAATTTGAGATTGTTTTCATTTTGACCCTTCATATTTCAAAATTTTTGTCGTGACCCTACATGTTTGATTCGTTTTCATCTTTGCCCTTTATGCTTTAAAATTTTCATTTGATCCTTCATGATTGGTTTAATTTTTTGTATGGTGCTTTACATTTTAAAATTTTAATTTTCATAAAGGGTTAAAATGAAAATTTTGAAGCGTAAAAGACCAAACATAAAAAATGAAACAAAGCGACTACATATCGAACGGAATATTATTGGCTTTGATTTTAGGTTTGTAAGGCCATACCCCCATTGGAGTACATAGGAGGTAAACTCCTTTATTGAAGGTGTGAAACCTAGAGATCTTAGAATCAATCTACTACACTATCAGTTTATGGGATTTTCAAGGTATCTCTTGGGTAAGGAGTGGAATAGTTTAGTTAATTTATCTGAGACTCCATTTTCTTTTATAAAATAAATAAATAAATTTTGTATAATCATTTTTGGGTCAAATTTGGAATGACCAAAAGAAATTGTTCCTAATTATGCTTAATAGTTGATTCTTACATATGTGTTTTGTGTGGTTTCATAAAATAAAATAATTAACTCAAAATTTTTTCCCTTTAAGTACATTTTTGGACATTAAACTTTGTTTTCATTTTGGCCCTTTATATTTTAAAATTGCATATTTGATTTATTGTCATATTGGCCCTTTATATTTTAAAATTTCATGTTTGATTCATTTTTATATTAGCCTTATATGTTTCAAAATTTTCATTTTGCTCCATCTTTAATTTAGTTTTTTGTTTGAGCATTTAAACTTTAAAATCTTAATTTTCATGAAAGACTAAGGGTATGTTTGGTAACTGTTTTTTCCATTTATTTTCTATTTTTGAGACTAAAAAACTTGTTTGGTAACCCAAAATCGACAGAAAACAAAAAAAATTCTCAAACTTCAATTTATGAAGGAAACTGAAAACATGCAAAATACTATTTTCAGTTTCTAATTTTCAAAAGTTAATGAAAACACGCATTTAATTTAATGAATCTGTCTCATTTAATGAGTTAGCATTAAAGTTCAAATTCTAGTAACAACATATTTTAATATTTTCTATTTATTTTATTTAAAAAACTATATTTTTAATTTCAACTAACCAAACATGTTTTTGATTTCAAAAAAACAAGAAAATTGTTTTTTCTTTATATTCCCAAAAACAAGTTTTTGAAAATAGAAAATAAAAACTGTTATCAAACATAACCTAAGTGTGTGTTTGGGTTAGGATTAAAAATTAAAATTATTTCACTATTCAGCTTATTTTTGCTACTATTCATCGGTCCCACTGTATTTTTTGACACTATTCATAAACTCCACTGTACTATTTCAACTAACTTTTTATATTTATCTACAGTACTTTTAGCAATAATTTTTTAATTTCAGCAAAATAAGTAGTACCAAACACACCCTAAAATGAAAATTTAAAAATGTAAAGGGCCAAATGAAAACTTGAAACAAAGCCAAAAGAAATTTTTTTTTAGAACATAAAAATTCAAACAAAAAATTAATTCAATAAAAATTTTGAAATATAAAATGCCCAAAATGATAACCATCCCAAATTTTGAAAATTTTTTTTTTTGAACTTTTAAAGTGTTTTTGGAATACGTATCCTAGAAGTACCACATTTTTATTGGTAGGCATTGATTCATTCTTTAAAAGTTGTACTTTTTCGATTGTCTCTCTCTCCACGTCCAAGTTGTACTTACAAGTTAGAAGGGAGAAGGAAGTAATGTTTGAATTCACTAACAACTTTTTTGACTTGGAGCTCAAAACTTTGTTTTTCTTTTTTTGATGAAAAACTTTTGTTTTTCTAATTGCTTGAAACACAGAACCACTTCGAGATGACTTTTGTTACAAAAGAGTTTTTTCCACTTCATTTGAATCATTTCGTTTTATTGGAAAGTGTCAAAAGGCTTCTAATTTTGAAAAGTTCAATTTGCTCACCTTTGTGTAAGAGAACAGAGTTCGGATCTCTCTTCTCTACTATCTTAATTGAATCTCATAATCGTAAGCTAGTTCGAACATGGATAAACTATTTTTTCTTATCTTTTGAAAGTAGAGTTTAAGATGTTCTTGAACCGTCTAATTCATTTATAGTCTTATAAAAAAGGGTTCTAGTTTAAAATGGATAAAATGGCGTTTTGTTTTTTCTTTAGAAACAAATACATGCACAAGAGAGAGAAATATGTTCTAACACAAATGCATAATTTTTTGGATTAAATTAAAAGAGAAGTGCTACATTCATAACATGTTTACAACACTTTTACAATAAATTATAGGTGATAAGTTGTTGTTAGTTCTAATTTGAAATCACGACTTAAATTATTTTTTTGTTCACCCGTAACAATAAAAAACAACTTGGCACATAGGTAGATCGATAAAACAATTTTTTTTTTTTTGAGAAGCCGATAAAAAAATTATAGAAATATTTTTAAGCCAATGTTATAACTTTTCATAATTAAATTTTGACTAAAATAATATTTACTAAAATGTGAATGCCGTAATTTAAGACTAGAAAACCTATCACAGGAGGAGGTATATTATGTTTCATATACATGAGTCATTCATTTCACATGAGAGTGGACCCAAACCTAATGTATTTTTCCTTGTCACAAACATTTTGTCGTTCAACTTTAATCCCTCGTGTATTAAAAAAGGAAAATGCTAGGAAGTCGTGAGTGGTGGAGTTGTCGACCTACCACTTTTACTTCACTACTCACAAATTTTCATGTGACAAAAGTTATAGTAAAAATTGTGGTCCTAACATTACTTATTTAAGACTAGAAAATCTGTCATGGTAGGAGATATATATAATGTTTCGAATACATGAGTCATTCCCCTTGTATGTGAGTGGACCCAAACATAATGTATTTTTCTTGTTACAAACCTTTTATAGTTCAATTTTAATCCCTCGTGTATTAAAAAAAAAAAAAAACTATGATTACAATTTATTCACGTGACAAGTTATGAGTGATAGAGTAAAAACGATGGCTCGACAATTCCATCACTAATAACTTAGCTCACAACAAATTGCGATAAAAGTTGTGATTTATCATTATACATTAAAAGAAAGAGAGACAGAGAGATACCACTCAACCAATTTCTCTTTAATAAATAGGGGGTCTGAATTCTGGCTAACCACAGTAACATTGGTAACACCAAAATGTCAAAAAGGTGATCATGAATGAAGAACAACAGAGAGATAGAGATAGAGATTGAACAAGAAGGAAGACCAAAACATCATAAAAAATAAAAATAAAAATAAAAAAAGTCTTCTAGTAGGGGCTGGGTGGGCTGGTGGCTCTGTGTTTGGGCGGTGAGGTTCGTTCGAGAGACCCCAGACCCCAGAACTTCTTGGCAATTGATACCTTGTCGGGACTCGCAGACAGTGACGTGTTCCCACTACTCCATGCGCACGTTACCCCACACACAATTAACCCCAAAACCCAAATACCCAAACACCAACGCCATTCCCTTTCTCTTTCTTACATTTGTTTTCACAAAGTCCCACTCTTAAGAAATCTCCAGCCTTCACACCCTTGCTTCATTCGCTACTTTTCTGTGTCTTTGACCATATCCTCTACACCTTTCCCCACATTAACCATAGCTACAACCCCCCCCCCCCAAAAAAGAAAAAAAAAAAAAAAACCAATCCAATACAAGGGCACGCCATTATTTTTTTTGTTCTCTTTTATGATTGGTGTATTTAAATGAGTTTCCACAATGGGAGGATGGAAGTTTTTTTTTTTTTTGGACAAATAAAGACATCTAAATCTCTTCAAGTATCTGATTATTCTTTTAAGTATATGTAGTCATCAATCTCACATATATCGAGTTATTACAATGAAAAATCTATTTGGAGTGGCCCTAAGATATTGACAAAAGGTTTCGAATCCAGAATCTCATAGATATCATAAGGTCTTAAGAACCACTTAACAAACTTCTTAGGGTTGAGGATGAATGTAGTAATAAAAGCCCACTCAAGAGCTTAAAACTTGGCTAAATTGCAAAAACGAAATTAGAATCCCTCAACTTAAAAAGTTGAGAAATACTCAAATCAATCATTTTCTCTCTTTATAAAGTAGTAAGGAAAAAAAGAGAACCATTTGATTAAATTTTAATATAGGAAAATTAATTACAATTACTTTTGTGTGAGTTGACATTATCATAATTTAGTCCATAAATTTTTAATTGTTACATTGATCCTCTAAATTTTGAGTTAAAATAAAATTGTTAAGGGTAAGTGGTTCCATTTAAAATTAATACCATTAACAATTTCATTTAAATTGAAACCATAGTGAGTTAAAATATAACAATTCAAAATAGGGTAATTTATTTGTCCAAAAAAAAATAATGTAAATTTGTTAATTTTTAACATATATAATTCTAACAATTTCATTTTAATCAAAACTTTAAGGGTCAAATGTAATAATTGAAAGTTTTGTGGACTAAATTGTGATAGTGATATATCACAAGTAGATAAATTATAATTTATCCTTTGATTTATACAAATATTAAAGTACACTTAACACTTTTGACCTTTAAAAATTGGAGTTATTTTCATTTTAGTCTTTATGTTTCAAAATTTTCATTTTGGCCCTTTATTCAGTCTTTTGTTTGCCCCCTCATAAAAATGAAAATTTTAAAACATAAAAAACTAAGCAGATTAATTATTCAAACATGAAGGCCTAAAATAAAAATTTTGAAACAATAAAAATTATATGAAAGCAAATAAAACATGGCCAAGATAAAAATAACCTCTAATTTTAAGTCTTTTAAGAACCTATTGGGCATGAGCTTATAAGTTTCAATTTATTTGAGTTTTTAACTTCTTTTTGAAAATCTAACCGTTGAATTTTATGTTTTTTATGTTCTTAATATGCATGTCAAATTTCGTTCAATTCAGATGTTATTTACTATTCGATCAATGAACTTATTTTTTATACACAATTTTAGATTACAAAAACTTAGGGGGTGTTTGGTAGAGTAGTTTGAAAATTGTTGTTTATTGTTTTTTGAAATACGTGTGGGTGAAAAAGTGTGTTGAAATGCGTGAAATGCTGTTTAAAAACTAAAAAATGTTGTTTAAAATGGCAAACCAAACGGGGCCTTAAAATTTTAACATTTGTTTGATGACATAACAATTGATTTTTGATTTTTTTGAAATTTTGCAAGCATGAAGTATATAATAAGAACATGTAATCCAGCGGTTAGATTTTCAAATTTTACACTCAATATAAAAATATATAATATGTTTAAAAAATTTCTCTCCAAACTAGTTTGGAAATGAACTTTGTTTTTATTTTTATTTTTTGATTGGTGCACTTTAAATGAGTTACCTTAAAGGGAAGATGTAGATAATAAAAGCTCTCACTCAACTTGGAGCTAGAAACTTTGAACGGCACAAAACCGTTTACCGGGGAGACAAGAAAATTCAGCCTACTGCAAAACCGCTACTGATTGATAGATACACGAATCCTTATCGTACGCCAGGGGAGTGCTAACCTCTTTTAACGTACACCCACTGCCCAGGACACAGACCTCTCTGCTTCTTGCTAAAACTCAAGGCCCCCTCTCTACCTAAGAACTCAGAAGAGACCAGAAATCCTGGATTGTTGCTTCCTTGTAGTACTAATCTGCTCTCTCTGTGTGTAAGCATTCAGGTACAAAGCTAACAGAGACTCCTCTCCTCTTTTCTGTTCGGAAATATTTAAAGAAAAAGGAAAATATAAGCTTTACACTTTTTTTTATGTATGTACAACCTGTTCACGTAGTTGGGTTTCATGAAAATGGTATCTTTTGACTGATATTTTGGAGTGCAAGGTAATTTATTTCTTTTTGGTTGTTTATATTTTTGGTGTGAGTTTAGATCCTTGATTTTTCTGAGTTTTGGTGAAGTGGGTTATTACTTTTTTTAGTGTTTCAGTTCTAGTTTTAATGTTTGCTGGATCTGATTTTTTGCAATTTGGAGTGTGAGAGTGGTAATGATTAGGGTTTATATGCAGGACAAGGAAAACCCATGTTGTTGTGTCTGATTCATGCAAGATGGTTAGCTTGGTTTGGGTGAGGAGGAAGGGATAAGGTTTTTTGGATTGTTTGTATCTGTTAGATTTGGGGTTCTTTGTTTGAGCACTCAACCTACAAAAACAGCAAACAAACACACAAAGAACAAAGAAGAAGCTAGAACCTTTATCTATATTCTCGGTGCTATTGGGTTTCCAAAGCTGGCTAACTAGCTCTCTTTCTTATTTGGGTTGTATTTTATCATTATTCAAATCAACGAGGCAAATAGAGACACGGGAAGAGTGAAGAGTGATACAAAAACAAGAAAAAGCTTATTGGATTTGTCTCAAAGGTAAAGTCTTTTTTGAGTTTTTCTCTTCTCGGAGTTCTTGAACATGGCGAGTCGATGGTGGGCTGGGAATGTAGCGACGAGAGGTGTGGACCCCATGTCCTCGACCCCATCGCTTCATCTGAGAAATCCAGACGAAGATAGTGGCGGATTGAACAGTCTCGGACCCAGAAGAGAGCAAGAATTCTTGGACAACAACAACCATAACAGTAACACCAATACTACTTCCACCAATAGCAGCACAAGCAACACCACCACCCCACAAAGGCAAAACCTTGAAGAAGAAGATAGCCGAGAGATTGATCATGAAGCTGAGGACTTGAATAATAGTGGTGGCCAAGAACTTATCGAGCCAGGTAGTAGTAGTGGGCGCAGGCCACGTGGCAGACCACCGGGGTCGAAGAACAAGCCAAAGCCTCCAATAGTGATCACAAAAGAGAGTCCCAATGCTCTTCGAAGCCATGTATTGGAAATCAGCAGTGGGAGTGATATTACTGAGTGCATTGGTACTTTTGCTAATCGAAGGCATAGAGGGGTCTCGGTGTTGAGTGGTAGTGGCATTGTCAATAATGTTACTCTTAGGCAACCAGCTGCACCTGGTGGAGTCATTACTCTTCATGGAAGATTTGAGATTTTATCTCTATCTGGTGCTTTCTTGCCTGCCCCGTCGCCGCCTGGGGCCACGGGGCTAACTGTGTATTTAGCTGGTGGACAAGGCCAAGTTGTTGGTGGCACCGTTGTCGGTCCATTGGTGGCTTCAGGGCCGGTTATGATTATTGCGGCGACGTTTACTAATGCTACGTACGAGAGGTTGCCATTAGAGGATGAGGCGGCGGTTGGGGAAGGAATGCAAGTGCAGCAGCAACAACAACAATCAGGAGTGAATACTGGGACTAATGGGAATCCAGCAGCAACTCAAGGTTTGGGTGAACAGGTGGCGGTTTCAATGCCTATGTACAATTTACCTCCAAATTTGCTACCAAATGGTCAGATGCCCCATGATGTTTTTTGGGGTCCTCCTCCTCGTCCACCTCCATCTTACTGAGGGGGAGAGAGAGAGAGAGAGAGAGACGAAGTTTAGGGGGATTCGTGTTAGTTTGGTTTTGCTGACTTTTTTTTTTGTGCAAAATGTTTTGAACAGTTTCTTGTAAGCAATAGCAATTAAGCAAGGTAGGACTTTTTGTTTATATCTCTTGCTTGTGAACCTTAGTCTGCTGGCCAACTAGGAATATGAATCTCAGTTTTCTTGTTAGTTTCGGATTACTTGTTTCTCTCTCTAATCAAGTTGCTTTGGAAGATTTCATTTTTGATGATGTAGGTAAAGGATGTAGTCAAGAAATAAAGTTGGAGACGCAACTTATGAGAGAACTTTCTTCTTATGGTAAGCAGTAGTTTGTATTAGAGATGAGATTTTCCTTATTTATTTTTATCTTTTAAATCTTAAATGGAACAGATTTAATGTTTTCAATATACTTGATTAATGTTTTGTTTTTCACGGAGCAATGATATTGCTGAGAGGCTACTATGTGCTTCAGTCGAAAATAGATCAAACTATCACTCCTTGGGTAGTGTAATGAATCAACACCTTCTAGAGCTAGAGAGAGAGAGAGGAGGGGCCGGGTTTCATTGATAATTCCCAGAATGATGGTTACTTGATTTGAGAGAGAGAGAGAGAGAGAGGTTCATTAATAATTCCCAGAATGGTTTTTAGACTTTATTTTTTTTATTTTTTGGGTTGGGGGAAGGGGTGTGTTAATGCTTGGGTGCAAGTTGCTTTCGATACTTTATACTTGCCAACGCTATTGCTACGGGTCATTTCTGACTACATAAAGCAAATTGACACTTGTCATATAAAAGCACATTTAGATGAGAAAAATACATGCACCATGGAATAAGGGCTACAAAATTAAACCCAATGGGGTTGGCCAAGTGGTTGGGCACTTGGCCTCAAAGTGACTGTCTTGGGTTTGACTAGGAGCTCCCTAATTCAAGTCCGGGCAACAGCACTTTGAAAAAACTCTCTGGACCAGCGATTTACCCCGCTATGGGCCCACCTGTCGTGAATAGTGATTAGTCTCTGGTTGAAAGCTTTGAGGAAACACTGTGGGAAACCAAAAAAAAAAAAAAAGGGCTACAAAATTAGACTTTGTTTCATTGTTTAATTGTTGTAGTTATGCATATTGAATGAATCAACTATGCTAAACAACATTCCACTACTAAGTGACTCTCTCTCTCTCTCTCTCTGTATTGTATGTGTGTTCAGTTGTTATTGTTGAATGAAAATATTAAAATTTGGAAATTTTTGCTAATGTCTATGGAATTTTAGAAGTTATTAACTTAATGGAAAGATATCATCTCTTCTTTGTGATCTTTCCTTTTCATCAAACTCTTAGTTCATTTGTCAATAACAAATTCTAAACAGTAGATGGAATTGAACCTTGCTACTGTATATTTGATGTGGTTTAATGGAGTTATTTCAGGTCAATTTTTTTTATGCATTTTAGGGACTTTCTGCAATGGTTCCTGCTTTGATGAACTCTTTAAAATCACTAATGCTATCTTTCAATACAAAATATCTACAAATTTACAATGGTGTTAAATATGAAGTGGGAATAGAAAATGAATCCATTTTCTGTGGTAGCATTACCATATATAGTGTGCTAACATGCACAATAGTGGTCAATAGCCATTGTTTTTTTGGTTAATTATAGGTAAAGATCTTAAGAGTGTTGGGTAAAATAGGACTATGAGTCATTAACAATAGAATTTATATTGTTATTATAGCTATTATGTTACTTATCATTTAATTTTTGTTAAATTATGATAATTAGCCTCTGAGGCTAGCTCGGATGACTTGGCCTTGTTATACCGTGTCTGTCTTGTGTTTGAGTCCTCACCTAAAATAAGTAAATTGTGAGTGGTTGCCTATATCTGGGGTTTAAACCCCCCCCCCACCACACGCACACATGCACGTAAAGGTTGGGTTGGGAGTTCCACATAAAAAAAAATGTTAATTCATGAATGAAGATTTTTTATTTATTTAATCAAATATAACAAATAAATTATCAAAGAAAGTATAAGGCAAAAGGTATAATAAAGGAACATTATATGAAAGTGTAACTGCTATATTGCAAATCGTGATTCTGGCCTCCCAGCATTTTCACTGATTTTGAGTTAATTTTAAGATACAATATCAATGTATTATTTATTATTCAATTTTCCTATTTCTAACTAGTGGAATTATCTCTAGTCTCTACAACTCTTGACCCCACAAATCCCTATCTATAGCATGTTGAATCTTCTATTTGGAAAGAGGACAAGTACAACTTGCCCAAAAAGGCAGGTCATCATTGTAGATTTTGTATAAGTTGGACAATGCACATCAGAGGTGTTTTGTTACCTTTCTCCCCTCATCCTTTTCTTTGGGTAAAAGTTGATTGAAGTTGGGATATGATAAGGTTCCAAGGTGGTGGTAGTTTTTATAAAAAATTTGTCAGTGTTGAAAAGTAGTGAATAGTGATTATATTTAGTTCTTATATAACTCCTTGTGTGCTAGATGGTATTGTTTGTATGAAAATTCCCATATCTAACAAAACCAACAAACATGCATCTGTGCTTATTCACATGTAAAGTTGAGAGAGAGGAAATTTGAATGACCTCTCTTATAGATGAATATATGGTTACTTAAACTAGAGGGAAATGCAGTATGTGTGATAGAAGATTGTCTATTAAAATGAGAATAAATGTAATTAGATCAAAAGGGATGTAGTGTTTTGATACTGGTTTTGCTTGGAAAATGTTCTCGTGATTGATCTGTGCAATGATAGCATGCTTGCTCTCTCTTTGTTCGTTTTCTCTTTCCTTCTTTTCTTTTTTCTTTTTTTGGGGGGGGGGGGGGGGGGGGTTGTTGAGCTTAATGAAATCTGACTTTCTTTGTTTTTATTTCTGACATACATTTGAAAATTCTTAATACCATTCGTTATGTTCCAAATGATGTGTACCATCGCATCTTGGACCTTTAATGAGTTCTCTATAATCAGCCTTCTTATTTCAAAACTTGTTACTTAAAAGTCATTGTTTTGCCGTGTTTTGACTACAGTATGAACCAATAGGAAGCAAGCACTCACGTCACCCTTGACTTTTATGGTTACGTCTTTGTTATATTGAATTGTATGTTAAAATATGGTATATATGGGAATACATTAGGCTTATTATGGTAACCTAAAACCACAGTAGCTTGTGCTATTACAAAATACCATGGTAGCTCATGATATTCTAAAGAATCATGGCCTACATTATTTATGGTAATATCTTGATATAAAATATCCTAATAATATCCTAATTAAAAAAAAAAGGTATCATCTATCTATTATTACACTTATGTTCTAGTAACTCTTATTTAGGCTGCTGATGCCCCCCTTTCATTGGTTTTCTTTTCCCCTGAACATCATTTCGATTGATCTGTTCCAGGATGAACAGTGCTAATTATATTCCTATGTAGGAGGTGTCTTCTTCTCATTGACCATAGAGAGGCCTCTTATTTTCTTTTTCATGCCAACTAGAACTTTGTCATAGGAACAAATGCCCTTAAGACTGGAAACAACCACACCTATGCCACATTGATTACACTTAGTTAGCCATGACAGAAAATAAAATGCCATGCTATATATTCGTTTGAAATATTCTCCTATTATCTAGTTACCAGAGCTGAAGTTATAGATGTTGGTCACACACTTTGCTTACACTTTAAACTTCTTGTAAAGGGTAGGGAGGATAAATAGCTGAAAAATGTGATTCCCTTAATATTCTCCCTTTTTTTTTTTTAATTCATCCAAAAAATATTGTCATTCACTCATTCCCCTAAGCTTTCTGTTAGGCTAATTGTTTGAGTATTTGCAGCCTGAATGGGTACTCAACAGCTATAGCATTAACTTAAAAAGCTGTTTGTGGTGCCTCTTGCTTTAAAGTTGCTACTGTCCAACTTTGTAGCGTTCCACCCATCCGTGTGATGCAAGCATCTGCCGAAAGATGCATGTGTACCACCCCTTTTATTTTTCTGTTCTGCATTGATGCTTTAATCAGTGAGATAATTCTATATGTGTGTGTGTGTCTTACTTCTTTTTTTACTATTTTTTATTTAACATTTTGGGTTACAGAAAAATTCAGCTAGCAAGCAAAAGTTTAGTGCATTCTTATCAAGGCTCTACCACAGCATTTTTAGTCAGGTCATGAAGTTCAAATTTGTGCATTGAGCAATATCAAATTAGGTATCTGTGCTGACTCTATTATTTCCTAGTTCTTAGGTACTAAGAGAGAGAGAGAGAGATATCCCAAAAGCTTGCTAAAGTTCTTTCTGGGACGGGACCAAAGATATCTCTGTATCCCTTTTGCCTTTCCTTTTGGGTCAAAAGGAAATTTTATGGTCATGATTGGTTGGGTTTTGGAAAGTTGCAATGTTAAAGTCAGTAACATCCCCCCTAAACCACAAACAGATTACAAAACAAGAAAAAGATGGGTAATTTCTTTTATTAAAAAAAGAGGGGGGGGGTGGGTTGTGGGGGGCTGATTTGCATTTGTTTTCTTCAAGAACTGTAATTATGCTCCTGCTAGTATTTATTGTCTTGGAAAGTCAATAATAGGCCATAATGGATTGAAGCTGTCATGTTTTTAGCTTTAAAATGCAATGATGTAATTAAGCTGTTCCGAGTCTTTGATAAGATTGTTAGGGCAAGCAAGTCAAGCATGTCTTCCGTTTGGTATTCTGTAGTTTTTTTTTTTTTTTTTTTCAATAGTTTATTTGTATAATATTTATCAAAATAGTTTTTAGTATTTTTTATGCTAAATGTGAGTATTAAAAATTAAAAATTGGTTCATTTAATTTTCTTTCAAACACTAGTACAGGTTTAGCTCATCTCTGAATTAAATTACATATTCAAATTAGTTCATTTATTTTTTTGAACAAATTTCAGTTTATTTATGACTTGTTTAATTAACGGAATCTTTCTCTATATAAAGTAAATATTGGGTTCTAAATTTTTTATACCTTCACAAATCTTAGTGGATGCATCCTATAGCTAACAAGTAAGTAATAGTATCCTCCTCGAACCAAAACTTATTTTACATATAAAAGCTGGGCTCTAGAATTTATAGTTAAGTGGTTATTTCTATTTTTTTTATTATTATTATTTTATACAAGATAGAATTTTTACTCTAGCCTAATTTAAGTGTATATGAAGTGGTTATTTTCTTGGTATAAGAGCATCTCCAACAGCTTACTTAAAATTTTGTACTGTTTTGAGGGTGAACAGAGACATTTGCATTTTACATACATACTTTTTGAAATACACTTTTCAACGTATTCTTTATCCTTTCTTTATTTCATTTAAATATTATTTCTTCATTCTTTCTGTACTCTTTTTTAATCTTTCTTTATTCATTCCCAACAACTATATTTTTCAAATTTCTACCAACTATATTTTTAAATTTCTCAACGGTAACATTTTCAAATTTCCCAACAATTAGGGATGTTTGGTATGTGATTTTGAGCAATAATTTTCAGTTTTTAAACAATATTACACGTATTTTTATATATTTTTTCAGTCACACGTATTTTCAAAAAATAGAAACAACGTTATTAGAACAATATTACTAAACCCTCCTAATTTCTCAATAGCCTTTTTTTTAAGGGACATATTTTTTCAAATGGTAATATTTCTCAATAGTAATTTTTCAGAAAGACTTGATAAATTTTGAGATTAACATAAATTTGATAAATATTAAATTACATCGAATTTTACTTATACAAGACTAACATAAATGAAGAGAAATTTCAAATTATAATAAAGACTAAAGATATAAAAATTAATGCGAGCATAAAACTTAAAATTAGATATCCTACAACTCGCTATATTGTTGCCACAAGTGCTCAACAAGATTTGATTGGAGTTCAGAATGGTTTCTCTATTTCTAATTTTTTCATGGGCTACAATGAACACGGTAAATTGACTAAATTCTTCTGTAGGCTCGTGGGACACTGTTGTAGGGATGCTTTCAGGCACTTATTCATAATCAAAGTCTTTTGCTCCATTGGCATCACGTTCATCTTCAATTATCATGTTATGCAATATTATGCATGCCTTCATAATGTAATCAAGAGCCTCTGTTCTCCAAAGACGTACAAGCTCACGAACAATTGCAAATTGTGCTTGAAGCACTCCAAATGCACGTTCTACATCCTTCCTTGTTGACTCCTGAGTTGTAGCAAAAAGACTTCTCTTTCTACCTTGTGGAGCTGGGATTGTCTTTACAAAAGTGGACCACGGAGGATATATATCATCAGCAAGATAATATCCTATTGTATAATTATGACCATTGATTGAGTAATTCACTAAAGGTGCACAACCTTGAGCAAACTTGGTAAATATAAAAGAATAGTCTAGCACGTAGATGTCATTATGAGACTCAGGTAAGCCAAAAAATGCATGTCATATCCAAAGATCATATGATATTACTGCTTCCAAAATAATTATTGGCTTACAACTATGACCAGTATACTGACCTTTCCACCTCGATGGGCAATTCTTTCATTTCCAGTGCATGCAGTCAATGCTCCCTAGCATTCCTAGAAATCCACGCCTTTCACCAACTCTTAGCAACCTAGTAACGTCATTGCTATATGGTGACCTCAAGTACTCTGTAGAATGAATATCGACTATGGCTTCAACAAATTTTTTGAGACTCTTTATTGCAATGCTTTCTTCAATTCTCACATTTTCATCTGTAAAATCTGCCGCTACTTCATACGCAAGCATCCTTAGTGTGGGAGTCATCTTCTGAATGGAAGACAAACGAAGCACTCCGGTAGCATTTCTTTTTTGAACAAAATATTCATCTTTCTCTTCTAGATTAGATTTAATATGTAGAAAAAAAGAACGACTCATTCAAAACCTCCTCCGAAATACGTTAAAAGGATATAATGGTATTTTGCAAAATAGTCTTGAAAACGTCTTTGGTGGCTTTGCTCATGATCACGTTGGATGAGCCTACGGCCTGGAATAGAACCACGATGTGATGTTGACACCCTCTCTCTTTCTAATCGTTCTTCTTCCAATGCAAGAAGCGCAATTATCTCAAAATCATCATCATAATCCGAGTCATTTAGAAGCATATTACGTGCATAATTTGTATTACGACCCATGGTTCAAATTTCCCAAGTTGCTGCCACAAAAAAAACAAACAATTATTGCTGCATGTGTGAATAATTCACATATTGATACTTAAAAAACCATGCCATATTCACGTATTAGATGTTATGTTTAGGATAAATTATTCACTTAGAGAAGGCATATGCCATTCTTTAGTCAACTAGCACCTTTAATATGGAAAGTTTAAATTAGCACCTTTAATATGGAAAAATTAAATGACAGCAACTCCTTTCAATGTTTAGACCCAATGGCTATTGTAGATACCAAGTCAACCAACACCTCTAATATGGAAAGATTAAATAGAGCAAATCACTCTAAGAAGCATACCCCACATGTAAGCAAATATCTCAAGAAACCAGAATTCAAAGTTACAACCACTTTGAATTAAAACCATCAACAAATGCCAAAGTTAAACATAGGATGTCTAGATTATCAATCCAATCAATCAAGAAGAATGCAGCTTATGTAGGGGTGTGCATGGGTCGGGTTGAGGGGATTTTTTGACCAAAAAATTCAACCCAACCCAACCTATCACATAAGTCCAACCCAACCCACATGGGTCGGGTTGAACCCATGGGTTTGACAAATTTTTATTATTATTATTATTATTATTAAATTGAGTATAAAAAATATAAATATTAACATATTAAAAAAACCTAAAGATTAGTATTAATGTAACTCCTTAAAAGCAAACAACACTAATGACTAAACAAAAATAGTAATTTATTAGGATTTGTATGAACTAATTGGCTTTTATATAGGATAAGAAGAACTGGTTATTTAAATTTTTTTATTAATTATATAATATATTTTATATATATGTATATATTAAATTAATATTAGTAGGAGGAATCGAGGAAATGCTGCTCTACAGCTGGTTTTTTTTTTTAAATGATTAAATATATAATATATATTTAAATATATAATATATATTTAAATATATATATAAGTGCCCTACAGTTGATTTTAAAAATATATATTATTAAATATATAATATATTTTAAATATATATTAAATATGGGTGGGTCGGGTCGGGTTGGGCGGGTTTGTAATTTTATGACCCAAACCCAACCCGACCCGCTATAAAAAAAATTTTGTAACCCAACCCGGTGGGTCAGGTTGGGTCGGGTCGGGTTTGGCGGGTCCGTGGGTTTTCTGCACACCCCTAAGCTTATGTAGTAATCTATCAATGCATCCAATAGTCCAATACTAAAATATAAATGTTTTAAAGATAATTCTATATCTCAAATTTTATAACCAGTATTCAATAACAAATAAAAAGATGCTTTGATAAGCAATGCAAATGTATAAATATAAGCCTCTATATAAGCAATGCAAATATACAAATACAATTGAAACGAAACACAACGAAATTTAATAAAACCAAAGCATTAGAAAAAGACTTTATTGCCTGTGCTCCACTTATTAAGTATATCATAATTTTTTTTTTCATGTTTTATAAAAAAAAGCCTTCCGTATCAGTTCTCTCTATCAAACAGTTGGTGTGCAATAGAGATGAGACAAAAAAAATTATTAGAAAATAAGAAACTCTAAGGAAATCAGATTAGTTTATTGACTCTAATAAGATTAATTAAATAGAAAAATAGAAATATGATCAAGAAATAGAGTGAAAGAGAGATAGAGAGAAAAGACCCAAAAACCCAAAACCTAAACCCAGATAGTGGTGAACAACAATAGCAAATCATTCAAAACCACCAAATCATCAACTCGTACAATAAACTAATAAATTCATACATGAGAAAAACCCTATGAAATCAAAATTTTGGGTACCAATATTTAAGGTTGAGCCAATGTTTTCAGAACTCCATTCTTCGTCACAGGTGGTTGAGCGAACTTCGATTGAAAGCCACAGTGCAGGTCGTTTTGTGAGAGAGAATCGTTTTGTGAGAGAGAGCAGCAGCGATGGGTTGATTTTGTGAGAGAAGAGCTTTTGAAGAGAGAGAGCTGTGTTGATCTATTCTAAAGAGAAACCAAGAGGAGAGAAGGAAACGAGTTTTGATGAGAGATAAAGAATATTTATTTAATATGGCTGGGTAATTTTTTAAGATAAAATAAGCCTATGGAGTTGCTACAGTGTTTTCTATATCAAGAGAACCGCTGTAACAACTTCAAAAAATATTTGGAAAAGTTTTGCATTTGGAGAATCTGTTGGAGCTGCTTTTTGGGGTTTGCTCTCCAAAAAATAGATTTAGCTAATCTATATGAGATGCTCTAAATGTACTCTTCTAGCATGAAGTGATTTCTCTTCATTAAAAAAAATCAAATAAAAATCTAAATTTCAAAAAGTTTAAATTAAAACCATGAATTTTTCAGAATTTTCAATTTGCTTCCATTTATGCGCTCTACTAAGTTAAGATGAATAAAATGGAAATATACTGAAAGGTAGGATTTAAAACGGGAAAATTTACTAAAAAAACAAAAGTAGTCCTTATTGATTAAAAGATGAGGGCAACTTGCTTCAGAAGGTTTGGTCATGTTCAATGGAGAGAAATTAATGCACTTATAAGAAAGAGTGAGTTGATTCTAGTTGAAGAAATGTAAAAAAAGAAAAAAAGAAAAAAGTAAAGAAAAACCAAAAATCACATCAGTAAAAGTATAAAAAAAAAAAAAAATGACATGTCAATTAAGGAAATAACATAAAGTATGACTTTAGAGTAAAATTAAGGAAAATAATACATGTTGACTGACTATAACTAATCTTTTGAGAATTCATAGTTGATTTCAAAATTGTGGGGCGAAGACTCTGATGTTGTTGTTTGTGAAGTTCAATGAGTTATCATTAACTAAAATAGCTTAAATTAACTTAAGTTTACACAAATTTTAACCAAAGTCTAATTAAAAGAAATCCATATATATAATATTAGGTACATTATATGAGAGTTGTGAAATTATATAATAATTAGTCATTTAATTATTATTATCCAAAAAATTACGTGAAAATATCATAACATTGTTTCTCAAATGAGATTTTATTGTTAAAGTTTAAAAATATTTAAAAAAACATTGCTTTGATTTTCAAGAGTTTATATGAATAAAAGAAGTTTAAATATTAGAATATTTTACATATCATAAGATCTTTTATTCAACGATAAAAGATTTTACTAGTTGAGCTAACTAGAATCCACTTACACCATGTAACAAAATGTAAGTATTATAAGTGTAAGATATAATTTTACAATGAATCACATTTTAAATACTTAACATTATGTTTTCAGTGCAATTTTATTACAAAAGTGTTAAAATACTAAAAAACTACTTCCAAAAAGGGAACATATCACCTATAATGGAAATATTACACTTCCAAAAAGGGCAATTCGATTAATTGCAACATGTCATGTCACCTAGAAGCTTGATTGTCTTTAGCTTTCTTGTCTTAGGGAAAGAAAAGAAGACAAGTTAAAGGATGGACATAAAGATGTTATGTGCATCATTACTTTGTGTGGGAGATCCTTGATCATGTACAAAATCTCGTAATAAAATGATAAATCATAATTAAAAATAACATCTTTTATTATTATACTCAATTATTATTTTTCACATATTTCAATAAAATAAAAGAAGAAATTTTACAGATTTAAGTTTAACTAGTATGGGGTGGTAATTGGTGCATTGGTATATAGAATGAGATAGAGTAATTAATGCATCAGTAGATGCATTTTACCCACAAATTTTTTTTGTCTCATTTTTTGTGTTTTATTTTAGGTGAAACTATGTTGTAAGTTCTTAAAGTTTACATGCTAAGCGTAATTAGTCCCTAAAGTTTTAAGTGAGTACTATTAGTCCTTGAAATTTTATAAATGAGTATTATTAGTCACTTTGTTAACTTCTGTTTAGTTTTCTTGTTTATATGTCTGACGGAACAATGATATGCATTTTTAATGACGTGACAACTGCTTTTAGTATTAAAAAAATTACATGTCAGCAAATACACCACCCACCTCACTTGCCACTACCTCAAGTCCACTATAATCTCCAGTTCCACTGCTTGATCCAGCCAATACTTTCATCTCCCTTTTCCTTGACTCATAATTTGTCACATAATAATTTTCTTCTTTTTCTCTTATAAATTAACTAGAGTTTAAAAAAAATAAAAAAATCAATCACATTTTAAGTTGTGATGTGTCTTTGTGTTAGAATATATTTTAATATATATATATATATATATGAGAAATTTTTTATCAATTATAACAGTTAGTTAGTAAATAAAATAGCAATATCCAACAAATAATTCGGTTAACTCGAAGTGCACGACAGGCTTTAATAGTAACTAAAAAAACAGAATCAAAGATCTTCCAATTACTACTATTGTAGGAAGTAAGTATTAAGTAGGAACAGGAAAAAAAAAATTCTATTAAGGATTTAGTGGGCCAACTCCAACATGACAAAGATGAAGAAGAACTGTACTGAAGCCCAACTTCATTCGATTTTAGTACTCATCCAAAATGCAAAATCACCCAACCAAAAAACCATAAAAGATTTTCTAGTACACGTGCAATATATATATAAAATTAGTTAATTACTATGAGTCAGTTCGTGTAACATGTTAGATTTTCTTGCATAAAAAAGAAAAAGAAAAACTTGGATTTTCTAGTACACGTGCAGTGCAAAAAACCTAATTGACTTTGTATTTTTTTTATGAGATTTATTTATTTATTTTTATTTATTTATTTTATTTTACTTTGTAAAAAGAGAAAAAAGAAAAAAAGAAAAAGAAAAAGCAAGAGAGGGTAGAGACTTTACAGTAAGAGCATTGTCATTGCATGGCAATGAACCCAATTGAGCTTCATTATCATATGTTGGATTAAGATCCTCTAGAGTTTTTAGGTTACTCTACCACATAGAGTTTCTTAAATCCTGACATTTCTTTTTGTACATTTCGTTTTTAAGGTCTAGATTATGCTAAGTCAGAATTCCACTAACAAACCCATTAAAAAAAAATATGCCGCAGTACCAAGTCATACTTTCTCTTTTACATGGATAGTGAAAGATCCAAAATTTGAGTCCAAATTGCACTCTATGGTGATGCAAAGGTTTGAAAAGTGTTTTGGATGATTGAAGAGCGATGGAGTCTTGGTCGGAGAGACTTTTGATATTTTCTCTCTCTAGAAATGTTAACATTAACATCAATGTTAACAATTAATTGAGTTTTTTGTTTTTAAAAACTACTAGCCTCTGAGCATGATTTTTTTTGGGATAGAAGTTAATAATTTGCATTTATTATAATTTGAAAATATATATTTTTAATTTTCAAACAAATAAAAATGATAAACTTTAGAGATAAGCATAACTGTAATTTATTTTTTGAACTGTGTTTGAAAGTGGTGTAGTGATATAGAGAAAAGTTAGGGTAGGAAAAATAAGATGAAAGTAAGGAAAAAGAAGGTTAAATTTTAGGAGTTCTTTTATTTTATTTTTTTTTTAAATTTTAAATTGGGGTGTTTTACTTTTTTTTTTTTTTTGGGTTGAGAATAGGGGTGTTTTACTTTTATTCGGATAAAAAAGGCTAAATTTTAGGAAATAAAAAGATGAACGTGAAGGAAAAAAAAGTCATCAATTTTAGAAGTGTTTTTTTTTTTTTTTTTTTTTTAATTCAAAATAAAATTTGTTATTTGACATTTATAACTCTATTTTAAAAATAAATTACCATTCATTAACGATGGTATTTTTGAATCACATAAAAAGTTTATAGAGTGAATCCTCTTATAAATATTAAAGGGTTTTGTGGGGGGTGAAAGCCCAACCTAAGATATTGGGCCTAGGACCCTATTTGAAGACTACTGTATGCCCGAAGAGAGGGAAGTGTTCAAGAATGAGTCTATGCTTAAGAAATATACTTGGAGGCGAACGAGGGGGTAGTCCGAAGAGATCATCAATGGTCCGAAGAGACCACTATCCTCGGATACAAAGAGCCTTGGCCGAGCGGACACCTGGGAGGTTCAAGTAACCTTTCTAATGACTTTGATGATAAAAGCAAGCTTCAGGCACGTGTGGAGATGATAGGAACGGAAAAATATCTAGAAGACAAGTTGCAACCACCACATTAAATGCATTGCAACAGCTTTTCTGGCCGCACTAATGTGGAGAACTGAACAGTATAATCTCAGCTACCACCACTCACAGAGAGCTAAAGAAGATACCTGATGGGACATGTACTCAAGTGGATGTTTAGATGATGAACAAGTGGACGATGAAGATGAGGGGAGAGGGTGCTATATAAAGAAAAGAGGCTTCTGATAAAAGGAGGGGAACAAAAAAGAGAGAGAAGAAGAAAATAACTTTACTGTAAGAGAAAACATTAGGTCAGGCAGTGGCGTAAAACACTGGTTTTACGCCATCCAATAGCCTTCTGCCACGTCATCCATCACTTAAAAACAGAACAATTTAAAAAAAAAAAAAAAAATCACGCTGTGTTCCCACAAATCTCACAGCCCTTCTCTTCGCTTTCCTCTTTCTCCAGACTCTTCCTTTCCTCTATATCTTCTTATCTCTCTCTCTCTGTGCAAGCCATCCATGGCGTCTGATCCGAAAATTAAGGCCAAGGAAGCCTACATCGACAACCACTTTGAGCTCGCAGCCGAGCTCTACTCCCAGGCCATCAAGAAAAACCCTGAAAGCGCTAAGCTTTTCGCTGAACGCGCCCAAGCCAACATCAAAATCAACTGCTGCACTGGTTTTTTAGCCTTCCTTTCCTACCCTTTTTGAGTTTTTCTCTTTCTTTTCTCTTTTGGGTACTAAAAAAAATTGTGGGTCTTTATTGATTTCACTGTCTCCTTTTTCTTTTTCTTTTTTTTTGTTTGGTTGCTAAGAAAACATGAGGAAAAGAAAATTGAAGATGTGGGTGGAAAATAAGTGAAGAATTTTAAGTCTGTTGTGTTGAATTGTTGTGTTTTTTTAGTATTATTTGTTGTTGTTGTTGTTGTTGTTGTTGTTGTTACTGTTGTTGGGTTTTACCCCATCCTCTTGAGTAAAACTAGAAAGAGATGGGGTTTTCTTCTTCTTTTTCTTTTTCTTTTTCGTTTTTGTTTTTTCAGTTTCTTGGCAACCAAACATACTTTAGAGTTTTTCGTGGTCACGGCAGAGGACACAGCGTGGTGAAGCAGTGGAAAACGGCGAGAACTTTTTTTTTTTTGGAAATCATTTTGTTTCTCTTCTCTGTTAGGGATTTAAGTAATGGGTGACGTGGCGAAGGACTATTGGATGGCGTAAAACCAGTGTTTTACGCCACCGCCTGACCTAATGTTTTCTCTTACTGTAACTCTAAAAATTGTAACCAACTTTCATTCAATAAAATACCTCTTCGGATGTTTACGTTTGCCTTTGTTCAATGATGATTGCATGTTAGTTCATCCGTAAATATCATAGTTCATTACTGTTTAATTCACAACTAGTCCAGCTCTTTCACCCACTCTCTATAAATTTATTGTTCAGGGTTCATTGGGCTTATAATCCGAACCTATTGGGCTTGGGCTACAAAAATTAACCCTACAGGTTTCACTAATATATGCCCTCAAAGCATATGTTAGTAAATCATTTTAGAAAACTTTTTATAAAAAAATAAAAAAGTAACTAATTTGACTGTTTTTTCAATTTTTCATAATTTTTTTAAAAAATAAATGGTTAATGTATACCTCCAAATATTAAATACTATAGAAAAGATAAATAGATTATTTTTAGAAAAATACTAACGAATGCCCTTAAGAATTAGTTAACAATTTATTTAAAAAAAAGTTTTTATTATAAAAAAAAATTAATATTTTGACTTTTTTTTTTTTTTTTCGTTTTCTATAAAAGTTTTATCAAAACTTTTGACTATATTTTAACGTGACTCTATGTTTCTATTTTATAAAATTTGTCAGTGGAACGCTGACTTGTTGGACTAAGGAACTCTCCCTTGATCCCATACCTTGGGGTTTATATCATTCTAAAACCCTAGCTCATCGTTGTTTGCCACTGATTCACACGAAGGTTCTCTCTCTGATATTATTGTTCTTGCTTTCGTGTTTGATCGATTTCATTTTCGAAACTTATATTATCATTGATAATGAAGTGTTGGTATGATTGAGTTGTAAAGGAGGATTTTTTTGGGGTTTTGTTTTCTGGGTATTTCTTTTTTCCTTGGGAGAGTATCAAATTTTGATATGGGTCTATGTAAAGAATGGTTTTTTTTTTTTTTTTTTTTTTTTTGTTGGGGGTTTGTTTTTGCTTATAATTATGATGTGTTATGTGGTTTCAGGTCTGAGGAAATGGCCGGTGCTCGGGAAATTACAGCGGCAGAGTTCTTGCAGGTATGTTGTCATGTCCGTTCTGTTTGGTTGCTGAGGAATTATAGGAAAATATATGAAAGATTGGGAATTTTGTGATGGTAAAGTGTTTTGTTTGGGTGCTAAAAAGTGCATGTTGTTAAAATTCCATTTTTTTTTAGTAGTTCATGTTTTCTAATCAAGCAAGCAAAGTTTTAACTTTGTGTGTTTGTGTGTGTGTGCATATTGGTTGTCTTTCTGGGCCGTGGCTTAAGCTAGCATTTAAAAAAAAAATTGTGTCTATATTTTGTTTTGTATTTCAGGGTACCAGTAGGCAAAATCTGTTTTTACATAGAAATTTTCAAAGAAATAGAAGTCGTTTGCTGTGGGGTACACTCAATAGACAGAATCCAAAACTGGGTATATCTAATAGAAGAGGGGTTTCATTGAGGTGTTGTGCTCAAGCAAAGCCCAGAGCTATTGTTTCTGGGGGTGTGAGCAGTGCAGTTGATGAACAATCAAGCTTGGTTGAGAAACCTGCCGAGGAAGTTATCCATTTTTTCCGGATTCCGCTGCTCCAGGAAGGTGCAACTGCTGAGCTTTTGAAGTCTGTTCAAACCAAAGTCTCAAATCAGATTGTTGGTTTGAAAACTGAACAGTGCTTCAATATTGGGCTTGATTCAAGGCTTTCAAGTGAAAAGCTTGCTGTCCTTAAGTGGCTTCTTCAGGAGACTTATGAGCCTGAGAATTTGGGGAAGGAGAGCTTTCTCGAGAAGAAGAAGCAGGAGGGGTTAAATTCAGTTATAGTTGAGGTTGGGCCTCGGCTGTCTTTTACTACAGCTTGGTCTTCTAATGCTGTATCAATTTGTCAAGCATGTGGGTTGACAGAGGTGACCCGTATGGAACGGTCGAGGAGGTATTTGTTGTTTTGTCAGGGTGTACTGCAGGATCATCAGATTAATGAGTTTGCTGCAATGGTTCATGATCGTATGACTGAGTGTGTGTATACCCAGAAGCTCACATCATTTGAGACTAATGTGGTTCCAGAGGAAGTTCGTTTTGTACCTGTCATGGAGAAGGGCCGGAAAGCATTGGAGGAAATTAATCAGGAAATGGGCTTGGCATTTGATGAGCAAGATCTACAGTATTACACCCGGCTATTTAGGGAGGACATCAAGCGGAATCCATCCAATGTGGAATTGTTTGACATAGCACAGTCCAATAGTGAGCACAGCAGGCACTGGTTTTTTACTGGTAAAATGATTATTGATGGACAGCCAATGAATAAGACACTCATGCAGATTGTGAAGAGCACTTTGCAGGCAAACCCAAACAATTCTGTTATTGGGTTCAAGGATAACTCGAGTGCTATCAAGGGCTTCCATGTGAAGCAATTACGACCTATTCAGCCTGGGTCAACATGTCCATTAGAGATGGCTGCTCGTTACCTGGATATTTTATTTACCGCTGAGACCCATAATTTCCCATGTGCAGTGGCACCTTACCCTGGTGCAGAAACAGGTGCAGGAGGTCGTATTAGGGATACCCATGCAACGGGAAAGGGTTCTTTTGGGGGTGCAGCTGCAGCTGGTTATTGTATTGGGAACCTCAAAATAGATGGATCTTATGCCCCATGGGAAGATCCATCTTTTACGTACCCTTCAAACTTGGCATCGCCTTTGCAGATCCTTATTGATGCTAGTAATGGTGCATCAGACTATGGGAACAAATTTGGAGAGCCCTTGATTCTGGGCTACACTAGAACTTTTGGAATGAGACTGCCGAGTGGGGAGAGACGGGAATGGTTGAAGCCAATAATGTTTAGTGCAGGAATAGGTCAGATTGATCACACCCATATAGTTAAAGAAGAGCCTGACATCGGAATGTTAGTTGTGAAGATTGGGGGCCCTGCATATCGTATAGGAATGGGAGGAGGCGCAGCGTCTAGCATGGTTAGTGGCCAGAATGATGCAGAGCTTGATTTTAATGCTGTTCAGCGTGGAGATGCTGAGATGGCACAAAAGTTGTATCGTGTTGTTCGTTCCTGCATTGAAATGGGGGAGAATAACCCAATTATCAGCATTCATGATCAGGGGGCTGGTGGGAACTGTAATGTAGTTAAGGAAATCATATACCCAAAGGGTGCTGAGATTGATATCAGGGCAGTTGTGGTCGGTGATCACACAATGTCTGTCTTAGAGATTTGGGGTGCAGAATATCAGGAGCAAGATGCAATCTTGGTGAAGCCTGAAAGCCGCAACCTGTTACAATCAATCTGTGATAGAGAAAGGGTTTCTATGGCTGTTATTGGAAAAATAAATGGTGAGGGACGTATTGTATTAGTTGATAGCTTAGCTATTGAAAAATGCCATTCAAGCGGACTCCCTCCTCCTCCTCCTGCTGTGGATCTTGAGCTCGAGAAAGTACTTGGGGACATGCCTCAGAAATCATTTGAATTCTACCGGATGGTTCATGCACGAGAGCCCCTTGATATTGCTCCTGGGATCACAGTGATGGATTCTTTGAAGAGGGTACTGAGACTTCCATCTGTCTGTTCAAAACGCTTCTTGACAACAAAAGTGGATAGGTGTGTTACTGGTCTTGTGGCACAGCAGCAAACTGTTGGCCCCTTGCAAATTCCTCTTTCTGATGTTGCAGTCATTGGTCAGACTTATACTGATTTCACTGGAGGTGCATGTGCCATTGGGGAGCAGCCAATCAAAGGTCTGCTGGATCCAAAAGCAATGGCAAGATTGGCCGTCGGGGAAGCACTCACAAATCTTGTTTGGGCAGAAGTCACTTCTCTTTCTGATGTTAAAGCGAGTGGTAATTGGATGTATGCTGCCAAGCTTGATGGGGAAGGAGCAGCTATGTATGATGCTGCTACAGCCCTTTCAGAAGCTATGATTGAACTTGGTATAGCAATTGATGGGGGGAAAGACAGTCTTTCCATGGCAGCCCATTCTGCTGGTGAGGTTGTCAAGGCTCCTGGGAATCTTGTAATCAGTGTCTATGTCACTTGTCCTGACATAACAAAAACAGTAACACCAGATTTGAAGCTAGGAGATGATGGTATTCTGCTCCATGTTGATTTGTCAAAAGGAAAGCGGAGGTTAGGTGGATCTGCTCTTGCTCAGGTTTTTGACCAACTTGGGGATGAGTGTCCTGATCTTGAAGATGTTTCTTACCTCAAACGAGTTTTTGAGGGCATTCAGGACCTTATTGCAGATGATTTGATCTCTGCTGGTCATGACATCAGTGATGGGGGGCTATTGGTTTGTGCCTTGGAAATGGCATTTGCTGGAAATTGTGGCATCATCTTGGACATGTCTTCAAAGGGGAAGGGCCTCTTCCAAACACTTTTTGCAGAAGAACTTGGTGTAATTCTTGAGGTTAGCAAGAAGAACTTGGACACTGTAGTAGGAAAGCTTGGCAGTTTTGGTGTTTCTTCTGAGATAATTGGACAAGTAACAGCCAGTCCCTCAATAGAGTTAAAGGTAGATGAGGTAATTCATTTGAATGAGAAAACTTCACTGCTTCGGGATATGTGGGAGGATACCAGTTTTCAGCTGGAAAAGTTCCAAAGATTGCCCACTTGTGTTGAATCAGAGAAAGAAGGGTTGAAATTTAGGCATGAACCTTCATGGGAATTGTCTTTTACTCCTACCTTCACAGATGAGAAATATATGAATGCAGCTTCAAAACCAAGAGTAGCTGTGATTCGAGAAGAAGGCAGCAATGGTGACAGAGAAATGTCTGCAGCATTTTATGCTGCTGGTTTCGACCCGTGGGATGTTACAATGTCTGACCTGCTTAAAGGAACCATCTCTCTGGATGAATTCCGTGGTATTGTGTTTGTTGGAGGTTTTAGCTATGCTGATGTGCTTGATTCTGCAAAAGGTTGGTCTGCTTCAATACGATTCAATCAACCCCTTCTGAATCAATTTCAGGAGTTTTACAAGCGACCAGATACTTTTAGTCTTGGTGTTTGCAATGGGTGTCAGCTCATGGCTTTGTTGGGGTGGGTCCCAGGTCCCCAGGTTGGTGGTGTGCATGGTGCTGGCGGGGATACATCGCAGCCAAGGTTCATTCACAATGAGTCAGGCCGTTTTGAATGTCGTTTCACAAGTGTGTCAATAAAGGACTCACCTGCTATAATGTTCAAAGGAATGGAGGGTAGCACATTGGGTGTATGGGCTGCTCATGGTGAGGGAAAAGCATTTTTCCCCGATGATGGAGTTTTGGATCGTGTGCTTCATTCAGACTTGGCCCCAGTAAGATATTGTGATGATGATGGGAATGTGACAGAAACTTACCCTTTCAATTTGAATGGCTCTCCATTAGGGGTTGCAGCCATTTGTTCTCCAGATGGGAGGCATCTTGCCATGATGCCTCATCCAGAGCGTTGCTTCTTGATGTGGCAGTATCCCTGGTATCCAAATCAATGGAATGTGGACAAAAAAGGCCCTAGTCCATGGTTGCGGATGTTCCAGAATGCTAGGGAGTGGTGCTCTTGAGGTAATTAGTATTCTGGTGTTGTTTTAACTATAGTTTTTTGCTTTAAATGCTTACTAATACTGTGCTTCTCTGTTTTTGATTCATAACAGTGTGTTCAGTGGCAGGAGTCATGGGGTTTTGAAGGTCAAAAGGATGGATTTGTTCTTTTTGTCTTATGAAATCTATAGTGATGTCCAAGGTGTTAAGTTTCTTCCTTCTGTTTTATTTGCAGACTAAACAACGTTGAGCAGAAATGGCCATTGAATTTTTCATGGTTTCAAGTTGTTTCTTCAAATTTTGTTTTGGTCTATCTTTATTTTTGTAACCGAATGCTTTGTTTGTGAGGAAATTTCAATATCATAGAATTAATTGAAATTTTATTTTCATTATTTTTTATTCTCATTTCATAGGGACCATCTTGGGTGGATGAAATGTGATTTGCAGTGTAAAGTGATAATGGGCTTTCAACTGCCCCTATGAATGAGATACTTATTACAAATGGGGAACACTCTTGATTGTAAAAAAAGCTCAAATTAGTTAATTTGTGGAATGTTGTCCAGCAGGAGTGAAGTTGTGAGGTTGTGGAAGACAAAAATAACCCATCTTTGAACTGATTGATAGGTGACCATTGTTAAGTAAAGTAAATGCAAGACTGTCCTCACTATTTCAATGCTTCCAGGGATATTGTATGGTCATTTTTTCCTGGGACAAGTGACCTTTTCAAGACATTCACATCTGGTAAACTAATCTTCATGCTAGTTGGTAAACTTGATGGCAGTTTCCTGATTTCTCATGTTTTCTAGGTTCATTAGACTTGCAGCCTACTTCTAATAAAATCAAGTATAATTTTATCTATGTTGTTACTCATATATTCGCTTATTCAACTTTTGCTTATGGTTTATATAATGTTTTGTGAGATTTCTCCAGTAGACTTTTATATTTAAAGGCTTGTATACTCATTTAGTATATTGTATCTACTTTTTGAACAAATACTTTAAGCACACATGCAGCCATTTGATTCAGCAGTACTATTTCTTCCCCTTTTCTCTCTTTAATGGTCTGGCGTCTCTGTTCTTTGTAGTCTTTTAGCCCTTAAATGACTTGATTCATTTGGTTATGCTGCTTTTATGTGGTTCTTGCTTTATGTTGTCTCTAATATTTCTACCCTTTGGATTGCCAGCTAATATGGCCGGGTATCATCAAGTTTGGTGTTAACCTTTGGCATGTTTCTGGGAACCACTGCCTTGAAATCATCTTGGGTTCTCTTTTAATGTTTTTCTGGTTACCCATGCAGGACGCTAATGCAAGCATTTAATCCTAAAAGCACCATTACCTGTAAATCTGCAATCAAATTGCCTGACATGTCACACTGCATAAGGTACTGCACTAAAATAGAGTAGAATCTTCCAGTTGATTATGATCTATGGTTAAGGGAAGGTATGGGGTCAGATATATTGACTTGAAGGATGTTTATTTAGGGTTCAAACTAGAATAAGCTATGCCTACAACTCAAAAACCAGGTCATCTATGTACTTAAATAGCAAAAGCAGGCCTAGTACAAAACTTGTTCCCATTGGAAGCTGGAAGGAGTCCTTTACTCCTTATAGAACACAAGCTTTACAAAAGCTACTAGTAAAATTCCTAGCTTGGATCCACTCAATTTTTGGCATTAGTACTGTTGTACAACCATGGATAACATTTGAAGTTACCTTCATCTATTCCCTCCAGGAGTTTTCCTAAGGGATTCAAGCCAGAGTCATCAAATAAATTTTGGTTTTCCCATCCATATAAAGGAGGGAGCTGTACATCCATCTGGCTGTCAAGGCCTTGGTTGGCAGCTGTACTTCCTGCATGGAAAAGTAGTGGAGCTTGTTGATTTTGATAATACTGTGTGCTTAAGACATCATGTTGTGAGGAGAATGGGCTTATGACATCATGTTGTGAAGAGAATTGTAAACCATTGTATAGGTTAGTAGTTGCTGGGGAACTTCCACAATTAGCAACACCAACTGCGAGATTAGCCATTTGGTTTCCAATGACTTCTATCTCCTCTAGTAAGCTAGCAACCTGCAAGGCAAGGTGTAAATAGTGTCACTTTTGGTTAACTATAACATTAAAACTTTAGTGTGATTTTATGTGTTTTGGAGAGAAGTTGAAGTAATAGCATGGAAACCTGTTGCTGGAGAGCAAATATATCACCAACACAACCATATATGGGATCCCGTACTCGGGCTAGTGCTTCGTAAGAAATGGAGTTTGCTGCATCACGGCGGTTGTGTACTGGTAGGTGTAATAATAGCTTGGAAACATTACTTGCACCGAATACCTTGTGCACTGCTGCAAAGTGGGCTGCAGCCTGGTCATAACAGAAGTAAGGAGCAAATACACATTCAGTGCTGCATTTTCTCCTCAGGAACTTGCATGCTCCACATGAAGAGCCTATTCCTGTCATTGTCCTAAGCTTTTCCTCAACTGTGTCAGTTGGGTTTTCAGTAGTAGCAATACCTGAGTGGTTTGTCTAAGAAGTAGTTGAGATTTATTCTTTATAGGCATGACTTGGAAGGGTTAGAAGTTTGTTTTGTGTTCTCCAAAGGACATTCTTACTTTTAATTTAAAGTATGTCCTTTTGGGTCTCCTTTGTGGCCTACATCGTCATTCTTAAATTGGGTAACCTTTACTGTTCATTCCCTCAAAGGGCTATATTCAATAAAAAAAAAATTCTTCAGGAATTAGATATAGACTATGTGATGGAATACCTAATCATTATTATCATGAGTTGGGTCATGGAAAGAGAATTTATTTTTGAATAATGTAATTTAATTAAGCATTGTCTGTGCAGCAGTCTAGGCAAGTACAATGGCTATTTCTTCCTTTTGGCAATTATTATGATAGAAGTTCATCATTCGAAAAAATAAAAGGGATAAAAGTTAATCATTTTTGAGAGAATGATCATGACTAAAAAAGAGAGAGAGAGGATTTCACTTTACACATTAACTTAGAAGCTTTTAAATAAGCAAGCTTTAGATCATTGTTAATAGCCTTTGCTAGGTATAAAATACTAGATCATTCATTGCATTTTCAGTAGTGTTTGTTCTTTGTGGTACGACAATCTAACTCAGCAATCTTAAATTCTTAATAACCTGTGCATGGTTGGTAGTACAGTTCTATTCCTCCACTTTTTTCCCTTGAGAGGTTTCTTAGATGGCTGACTGTTGGGGCCTCTCCATTTGCTTTGAATATTGGAGATGCTTCATTCATTTCATGGTGGAGATTTATCTTTATATTTTCTGATGAATACAATAATGTACATGATGTCACAATATTTAAAATGGAGAAGACCCTGATCCCAATTATTTGATCAGTTCACACTAAGTATACTGCTGAACAGGTCCACATACCAGTAATTGCATGTGGATATCAAGAAAAAAAAGAAAAAAAACTTGTAGCAAATTAATATATAATTTCAGTCAAAATCAAGGATAGGGTTAGTAAATTATTGCTCAAAACATGGTCTATACTCATGGCGGCTATTTGTCTGGATGTTACTAATTCATCATTATTACACATATTATATTGTTACACTAGATCAGGTTTGGCTGTTGGCCACTTAAAATATGGGTCGGTGAAGAAAGATCCCTTCTCTTTGTCTTACCTTATAGAACAAAATTCCTCAAACAGCATACTTCCAAAACTCTCTAGCCCAACAGAGTGGCTCACGTATCTGTCAGCAACAGTTTTGTTTTTTTAAGTGCATGAAACTGTAATTTAATCTCTATTCTTCATGGCTCTAGGAGAAAAAAGCAGCATTGGACGAATGTAAGAGTGAGTGTGTTTAGGAGACAATGTGCCATTTCCAGTAAATATGAACTTCACTTTCTGTCAATTCACAACTGTGAAACCTTTTGTTTTGACTGAAATATACGCATGAGAAAAGGAATTTTGAGAGATGGTGGAGGGGATACTTTTCGGCTTTTGAGTCTAACGATGAAAGTGCCTTTCTTTATCATGGATCAATTATCATGCACTTTCTTCCCATCTGCAATTCTAGCTAGGTTTGCCAACACTAACAATGGTGTTCATTTGTGCATGCCCATTAACCTAATACCAAACAGACAAAAGTTGTAGGCCTACAGGTCATCTTGGGATAATGTAAACCTTTCCCATTTTATGTTCCTTGCAGAATTTGCTGTCATCAACTCAAACTCCTTCTAGGTTTAGTGTGATACCTAGATTGAGTTAATTGGATTAGATTATTTGAGTGTGTATTTTGTGAAAATGTATTGAATCTCATACCGAGTGTTACTAGGTCAAACTGAGTTATATATCGATTACAAGCAACTTCAATTGTAACTTGACTAGTCCTTTTGAAGTTTAAACATAAATGTGATTAATGCTTTTCTCTAACATTTATAATTCTGAAGTAGAAGTTGCCTTTGTGTCCTTTTTGTATATTAATTTCTTGAAGTTACTTCTAGATGGACGGCTAACATACCCAAGGGGCTGAACCAACATTCTGATGTGTAATATTTTAGTTTGAGAAGTTTGCTACTTTTGTATATAATCTTGCAGTCATTTCATTAGTGCATTTACGCGTGAGATACACAAGATTTCAACGTTTAAGATGGTGCTTTTAGCCTACTCTTTTTCCAATTTATATGCCATTTAAACGGGGGTGGTGTCTTGCCAAAATCAAGCTAGTTTTCAAGAAGAACAATTCATGGACAGCGAAGGTACCAGTTTGGTTTCAGGTAAGGAAAAATACCGGTACACACTCTATTACACATGCACTTAAAATGCACTGAAATCGTAACTTAAAGTAGTAAGAGATTAATCTTTCATGGCCACATCACCTAAGATGTAATCCTATCTGCACCGCTAGATTTTCTATTGATGAGAATGATTCTTTGGCTGGTATTTAAAGGGGGGTAGGGGTCTTAGGCAAGACAAGATAACCCCTTAATACTATTTCAACAACAACAACAACAACAAGAAGAAGCCTTAATGCCAAATTATATTTAAAAATGTGAGGTTTTAAAAATTGTGCTTAAATACTACTACAACAACAACAAACCTTAATTAATTCCAAAATTTTGGGACACCTAAAGTTCCTCAATAAATTAGTTAAAATCGGCTAAATGTATTTTTTTTCCTCCATTTTATTCTATTTGAAGTCATACTCTCTGTTACTTATTTAATTGAAATGTTTTTTTTTTTTTAATTTTTTTTTATTTTTAATTACTTCTCCTAATGATATTTTGGGTCATCTCTACCTCTTTTTTTTTGTTTTTATTTTTATTTTTTTTATATTTGATACATTAATTGCTATTTTCTGAACATAATCAAACTATCTACTCTTCTTCATATAATTCTTAAAAAAGAAAAAAAAAACCTGACTAATCTATATAATATCTAAAAATCGAAGTGTGATATTTATTTTTGCTACATTTCTGTTGAACCACATTAGCGTAGTATTTCAGTCTATTTCAGTCCATTCGGTCCATTTTGGTCCACTTTGTTTCATTTAATCCAGTTTAGTCCATTTGGTTCATTTCGGTCCATACGGTCTATTTCTGTCCAAGTGGTCTATTTTGGTCCATTTCAGTCTATTCAGTCCACTTCATTGATGCTTTAGGATGAGAGGTTTGTATAAAAGGAGTTGCTTCATTGATAATTATGTCACATTTTCAGCGTAATGTTAGCAGATTTTTGATAAAATTACATTTTTCTTATGTTATGAAAGTCTTGTATTTTTTTCTTCTAATACAAGTGATAATATTACTTATATTTGCTTACGTTTTAGGCTATTCAAGACATATAGGTGGTGAAGAGTTTGAAAGGAGCACTATAAACAAATTCTAATAACACCTTACATTATTTGCAAAAATATCTTGTCTTAGATAATAATTGAATGCAAAATGAATTATGGTTTCTTGAAAATGAAAAAAAAAATTACAAAATTTAGAATACTTTCAAATAATAAATATAGATGACTTAATTTAGAAAATCTAATATATTATATCAACTATACTGTTGAAACTGAAGTGATGGCTAAACGACAGAATGAAGCAAACGATAAGAGGAAGAAGAAAACGACATTAGTTAGTTCAGCACAGGTTGCACGTGTGAAGGAAAGAAAGAAGAGCACTTAGGCGGTCCAGCTGTCAAGCTTTGATTGGTTAAGTTAGGGAGTTAGTTAAGCTGTTGAGAGTTAGTTAATTTACTTGTTTTTGGTGCCATTTTCTGTTACTCTGTTATGTTATATATAGAGATTAGATTGCTAATTAATTTGTACTCTTTGATATAGAAATAAAACTAGAAGTTTCCAATTCAATCTTCGTGTACTTCCTTTCTTTACATATACTTTGATAAAAAATAATCACATCATTTTAAAAAGGGCTTTGATGTAACGTTTATAAGTTTTATCCACTATTTTTATTTTTCACTTAACAAAAAAAATAAATTGTCAAACTTTTTTGGTGCATCACACAAATTTGCGACTATTAAACTATAATAAACAAGATTGAAAACAAAATAGTACTACAAAAGTATTAGAGATCAATACCGAAGAGGAGTTGCTGGCAAATAGCCCTAGAGCAGAGCCCTTAAAAATTAAAACATCTACTATTTCTCTAATTCCTAAGCTATTTGTCATACAAATTTTAGGGTCATTCAACTATAAATTGGTCTGACCTGAAGAAGTGCCAGACTTCATCTTGAATTATATACAGGATGATGTAAGAAACTTTTGATTATTGAAAAAAATCTGTCATTTTCCCAAAAAAGGAAAAGAAAAAATAATTGGTGATTTTTAAATATGGTTATCAAATGTAACGTGTGGTATCCATTAAATTCATCTAACACGCTTACGTGTCAAATACTATACAATGAAAGATGATTTTGTATTGATGCGGTGCTTGACAATTCAAAATTTACATCACTTTATAGTAACATTTTACAATAAATTTTTTTTTGCTAAACAGTAACATTTAGCTGCTCTAACGGAAGTAATGGCTGCTTTATCTGAGAAAATTTTTCCACCTTCATCAGTGGAGATGTTGGAAATGATGGCAGCTAGAGCAGTTCAATTTATCGTGAAACTCGATTTTTTTCAGTCTGTATTTGAAGGAGACTTTGAAGTTCAAAGTTGTTGTTAAGACCCTTTCTGTGGGGGACTCTTTTCTAAGTCTATTGTGGGTTTGTTATGAATCTATTCCTTCTCTCTTACTAGGAGGTAGGGCAATGCTATAGCCCATGCCTTTGCAAAGTGAGCTAGGATTTTCTTTCCTTTGCTAGTTTAGATAGAATATGTTTCAACCAGACATTTTACATTTTTTTGTTGTTGTTGATGACTTTCCAGTTTCATGAATAATACCAATGGGTATTGTTTCTCAACTTTTTTTTTTTTGTTTTGTTTTTTAAGAAGTAACATTTCACAATAAAACTTACTGTAGCTGAAGGCTGAAGCATTTATATAAAATCATAAATTCCTTAATAATCAAATTTCTTTGGTCCTGAAAAACTAAGAAATTTTTTTTTATGAAAATATTCCTTCCAAATCCGGGCATGTATGTGGGACCCTTTGCAGCAAATTCACCACAAAACCCACCTCAATTATGGGAGGGAAATCACATCACACACATTCTATTCAGTATTCACCTCATCTAAATAATTTCTCTGTTGCTAGAAAGTTCCCTTGCACAAATCAAATACAGAAAAAAACAAGTAATGAACTTTGTTTTTCTATGCTTGTGGTAATAAATTGACTTCAATTTTTAGTGGAGAAGATAACAGCTTCATTGTTAGCCTCAAGGACCAATGAGGTCTCAGATTCAACCTCCTCAGTTTGCCACGTGTCAGCTAGGCAATCTCTATTGTGTGGACGTTAAGAACTCACAAACCAATCCTCAGGATATCTCAATCTTGAAACTACTATAAGTCTCACCAGTAATATCAATCTCTCTCCTCAAAAGTCTACTTCTTCTGCTTTTAGCTTACAGTACTGGCAATAGTGCCTCTCTCCACTCTGCGACATTCTTACTAGACACTGATGGCTGCCACTTTCTCCACCATTGGAGCCGTCAACCGAGCACCGGTATGGTGTCTTTCCTGCCTATTTGAAGCCTTTGCTGATCATGTCTATCTTTTTTAATCAATACCCAATTAATATATATGTACATAATGCACTTATAACTTATGTATGTATTGGTTTATACTTTATTATCAGTTGTTCTATGAACTTGTAGACATGGACCAACAATTCATTTCGAAGCTGTTTTGCATACTTATAGAAGTGTCCATGTATAGATATGGATAATTCTTTTGTTGCCGAATAAATTATCTGAATTGAATCATGTTTAAAATCATTATGGAGCAAACGTTATATTTTAAACCATATCCTATTAATATAGTAAAAACTAGATGGGTATGTATGTGTGTATATCTTATTTCTTAGGAGTTCGAGCTGTCTTGTGACTATATGGTGTTGTTATTTACTTAGGTTTAGCCTCTAGTAGTTGCTACAAGTATTCATATATTAAGCATAGGCATATGTATGAATGTATCTATGCATGCACGTAGCCATAATTCCTTTTGTTTTGAAGGAAAAGAGAAAAAGAAAGGTTCCCTTTCTTTAATTTTCTTCATATTTTGACCAAAGAAAAATTGACACAAGGATCCTTGTGTTTCTCTGGTGATCATTGATAAAATAAAATTGGAAACCGTTAAGCTGAGTTATGTGGTTTTCATCGTACGAGTATGTCTTTAACCTGTTCCGGAAGAGTTGGGTTTTCATTGTATGAGTATGTAATTAAACTATGTGGTATGTGTTGATGCAGCTGAGCTTGAACAGCACTGGTGCTGGTGCTTCAGTTCCCAGCTCGGCCTTTTTGGGCAGCAGCTTGAAGAAAGTGACCTCAAGAATCACCAACCCCAAGGCTTCCAATGGGAGCTTCAAGGTTGTTGCAGAGGTTGAGGAGGATAAGCAGACCAACAAGGACAAATGGAAAGGCCTTGCTTTTGACGAATCCGATGACCAGCAAGACATCACCAGAGGAAAGGGTATGGTTGACTCACTCTTCCAGGCACCAAGTGGAACTGGAACTCACTATGCTGTCATGAGTTCTTATGATTACATCAGCACTGGACTTCGCCAGTAAGAGAACTACTCGATATGCAAGTTGTTGATTCACATAGTGCTTGCTTATATATACTTCTACTTGAACTGTGATGATGTTGGTTTTGATCATTTGCTGATTATGTTTAATTCTTTAGGTACAACTTGGACAACAACATGGATGGTTTTTACATTGCACCTGCCTTCATGGACAAGCTTGTTGTTCACATCACCAAGAACTTCATGTCCCTACCTAACATCAAGGTATTCTATAATCTATTAACTGTCTGATTAATTTCAAAGTTGGAAAATTCTAAACTACTACTAATTTACTACATTGATTCTGCATCAATAACATAGCAAATACAAAATTTTGATTATTTTTGTTTTGTGTTTTAAAAGTCAACACATCTGTTAATTTCTATATAGTAAAATTTGTAATAGTTATATCACGTAGCATCACTCTTCAAAATTTTTTTCTAGGTTCCCTTAGTCTTTTATTTTGCTATAATACTACAAAAGTGAACAATTCACTTGATTTTATGACAGGTTCCTCTCATCTTGGGTATTTGGGGAGGTAAAGGTCAAGGGAAATCATTCCAGTGTGAGCTTGTCTTTGCCAAGATGGGAATCAAGTAAGTTGCATGTTTCTTCTTGTTCTTTTTCTTGTGGGCCTTACAGAAATTAATATGAGATTAGGACTAATTTGCACATTCCAAATTTAAACCTTTATTAAGCGATATGTTCATGCTGCTTATGCTTCAATCTTAATTACAACAATGAAATTTCAGCCCCATCATGATGAGTGCTGGAGAACTGGAAAGTGGGAACGCAGGAGAGCCCGCAAAATTGATCAGACAAAGGTACCGTGAGGCAGCTGATATTATCAGGAAGGGAAAAATGTGCTGCCTCTTCATCAATGATCTTGATGCAGGAGCTGGTAGGCTTGGTGGAACAACCCAATACACTGTCAACAACCAAATGGTTAATGCCACCCTTATGAACATAGCTGATAACCCAACAAATGTCCAGCTCCCTGGTATGTACAACAAGGAGGACAACCCCCGTGTCCCCATCATAGTCACTGGTAACGATTTCTCAACATTATATGCTCCTCTCATCCGTGATGGTCGTATGGAGAAGTTCTACTGGGCACCTACCCGGGAAGACCGAATTGGTGTCTGCACAGGGATCTTCAGGAGTGACAATATTCCGGTGGATGACATTGTCAAGCTTGTTGACACCTTCCCTGGCCAATCAATTGGTATGCTTCTAACTAGAAAGATAATCTCTTTTTAGTAATCCTTACTTAATATGGAATATAGATCCCTATTTATATCTGAATTTTCATATGTTGTATGTGACATTATCTCATTGAGGCTCTCCTAAACCTTATAGAAGTGGGAGTTTTATGAACTAGTTACAAAATTTTCTATGTGACATAATCTAATTGAGGCCTAAGACTCTTTTTTCTGATGCCAAAATGTGAACAAATTAGCATATTTCCACGTAAAGGTTGCTTCTTTATTCCCTTCAGCTTGGTTTAATTGATAAATATATAGCAAAATATTGGTAATTGTGTTTGATATGATTTACACTATCCATGCTTTTGCAGATTTCTTTGGAGCCCTTAGGGCCAGAGTTTATGATGATGAAGTGAGAAAGTGGATTTCAACTGTTGGGGTAGACGGCGTTGGGAAGAAACTTGTGAACTCAAAGGAAGGACCCCCAACTTTCGAGCAGCCAAGGATGACCATTGAGAAGCTCCTTGAGTATGGAAATATGCTTGTCCAAGAGCAAGAGAATGTGAAGAGAGTCCAACTTGCTGACAAGTACTTGAGCGAGGCTGCTCTTGGAGAGGCAAATGAGGATGCTATTAAAAGTGGATCTTTCTACGGTTAGCTCCCTTGATCCTAGAGGCCTTGATGGGAGGTTTGCTCCCTTCCTTTTGCAGAATTATTGTTAGAATAATGGTTCATAGTTTAAGCTTTTGGACTATTTTATCATACCATTAGAGCACGTAAATCTCGAGTATGCATTCTATCTCCGCTTTACCTCTTGTTTAAAAATTTAAAAATCTCACATCCAATTATTAAAGACTTGTTTGAATTCACACCTGAGGAGAAGTGTTAGAATAATAGTTAGACCCACATGTTGAGTTCCACTTTTTGGGACAAATTGTATTTTATCACTTGCTATATTAAGCAAGGATAATAGTGTTCGAAATCACGCTTTATGAAGTGAAAGTCCTTAGTTTCAAATATCCCTCTCCTTTCTCCTTTATATGCACACACACTTAGTACTCGTTTGGATTCAACTGAATCCACGTTTACGTTTTGCATTTTTAGATTTTTTTTCCCTGCGCGTGAACAGTAACATCACATGGGTTCACTGTGTAGGGGACAAAAATTACTATTCACACACTGTTCATCACTGTTCGCAGCACTGTTCACGTACTAAAAAATATTAAAAATAGGTCTCACGGTACTATTCACACATTTAAAAATTATTTTGCTACAGTATTTTTCAGTTTCAGCAACAATAAGTTCAATCCAAACGGACCTTTAAAGTATAAAAAGGAATTCTCCTAAGCTATTGTCATGTTCTGGTGCAGGCAAAGCAGCCCAGCAAGTAAATTTTCCTGTTCCTGAAGGTTGTACTGATCCAAATGCACAAAACTTTGACCCGACTGCTAGGAGTGATGATGGGAGCTGCCTGTACACATTTTAGGCCTTTTCTAGGTATTAAGTGGAAAGGAGAAATGCTTTCTAAGAATGTTAGATAAACAATTATTGTGTTACCATGTTTGAATGGATTGGTATCCTCTAATTTTGTTTCATGATGTGTACTGTTTTCAATCTTAGTGCATTTGGATGCTTGTTCTACTCACTGTTTTCCTTAGTATTCCTATGCCTCTTTAAATTTTTTTGATATAGATAGTGTACATTCTATTCCATCCACCATTAAGATCCAAGAGGTATATTTATTTGAGGTTTGAGTAGCATACTAGTATATAAAGGACTCAAATTATATTTTTCAATCATATGACAGTGGATTTGTGTCCATGTCCACATGTTGCATACTTTACATTAACATAGACATTCCTTTCGCAATCAATAATACTAATTAATCTAAACCATAAATCCATTTCAAATAGAGAGTATCTTTTTATTTTTTTATTTTATTTATTTATTTATTTTGCATAGGACCTTAGATCAATAAAGTACACGATTGTATACATGGTAACAACAATCAAATATCGTGTCAGGTTTTGTAAAAAAACCTTGTGTTTGTATAACTATACCCTTATTTTTTGGGTCCCTTTTGTGCAATCCTGATTTTAAAAGCTTGAAAGTTGGCACTACAACTCCAATTTGGATTAGTGATTTACTAATTGCGTCTCAAAAAAAGTTGTTAAGATTATCATAATAGGTTACATCTAGATGACTACGTATTTCTAGAATTACAAAGTACATGCCAATCTTCAGCAAACCAAAATGTAATTTCCATTTCCTTTATTCTTTCAAAAATCATATTGTAAGGGTATGTTTGGAATTCACTTATTTTGTTGAAATTGATTTTTTTTTTGCTAAAAGTACTGTAAATAAAAGTAAAAATTAGCTGAAATAGTACAGTGAGACCTATTAATAGTAGCAAAAAGTGCAGTGGGACTCATGAATAATAGCAAAAATAAAATAAATAATAAAATAAACTGATTTTTTAATTTGAAGCCAAACGCGTGCTAAGTCTTAAACAAAATGGTTTTTGTAATGGGTTCTAATTCTTGGCAAATAAAAAGCCCGAACTTACACACCCGCCCAGACTCACATCTCTTACATAAAGGGCCCATTCGATGAACAGATCAAACCAAGCCCATATCAGGAATTACGCTGATGGGCCAGTGTTAAAACCTGTAAAGTGTGAACAAACAGGATTTCTTAAGTTGTGTCAATAAACAGATATTCTTAAAGGTCCTATGCAGATGGGCCGGGTCTAATCTGTGGTCCCTTCATCTTACTCCGCTCTTCTTTTTGTGAGTAAATGCTTGATTTCAATATTGATGGCGTAGGCCCATGAAACAAAGAGAAGTAAAAGTTCATCAGCCCCTAATTTTTATGAAAAAATTATTAGGAACGTCTGAAATAAATTCGGATTACCTCTCACAAGAAAATGAGTTCCACTCATGAGTATGAGAGTTGGTGAGGGGGGAGGAGAGTTTATGCAAGAGGTAATAATTTTTCGTTTTGATATAATCATTTTTGTTTTTACATATATAGAATTTGAAATCTATAATGTTCATTTTATTATAATTACTCTTTACTATTAAATCAACACTTACTTTTGACCATAAACAAAAGGACGTAGACACTTAATTTTTTAATTTTTTTTAATCAACTAGTAGACAAATAGTATGTAGGTAGGGTTTTAATGTAATTATATGTGGATGAAAATATCATAGAGAGATGTCTACTTTCACTCATAATAATCAAAATTTTTAATAATATATAATATATAATAAGGTATTAAGGAAGTTTAAATATTTTATATCATATGTAATAATGTAAAAGATAGTAGTTTAAATATTTTAATAAAAGACAGGTTCTATGATTTTGTCTATGTGCAATGAAATCCGCAATTCAATAACTAAATAAATTTTAAAAAATCGTTTAACTTCACTTATTGAAATCAAATTTAGAAAATGTCTCCTTATAAAATTTATAGATTCATTTAAATGGTTTTTGGGGTGATAGGCTAAAAATGTATTGACCCTTTGTGATGAATTAACAAATTATTTAGCTAAGTTAATTAATTAATTTAATTAGCATGCAATAAGTGTGGTAGCAACAACAAATTACCAATTAACTAAATGCAGTAGAAATTAAATTGACACAGTGATTTGTTTACGAATGGGGAAAACTTACACGGCAAAAACCCCACCAGGTGATTTTAAGGTCGCCACTCTCGAGAATTCACTATTATCACAACAAGCGGTTACAAGTAAAGGAATCCCAGTATCTTATACCAACCTATAGTTGAACCCTTACCCCAATACCCAATTGAACATGTTCTGTAGTGATAATCTTTTCTTTTCAATGCACGGCTCCCAGTATGTGACTACCCAATTTGATGCGTGGATCCCAGTACGCGGCTTACTCACTAACTTGAGAAAGATATTGGCTGCAAAGTTCTTTAGTTCATCACACGATGAAGATCACGAAACTCCTTGGTCACAAAATCCTATGGTGTACAAACACAGTAACTTCTTCAAGAGAAAGATGAACTAGGGCAAATTCTGTTTTCGGTCACAATTTGCATGAACACAACTTTGCTTCACACTCGTGCAACCTTTGATGGCTCTTAAAATAATCTTTATATATGTTTAGGGTTGTGAGAAAAGAAAGCCCAAACATATACACACAGATTGGATGAAAATCAGAGATGAAAATCTGTTTTTCATAAATCTCGATAGATAGCTTACTTGTCAAGCTAGCTGTCGAGTATCGGGCTTCAGTAGTTTTTAAATCTCGATAGATACTAGTTGTCGAGCTAGCTGTCAAACTTTAAAATCCAGCCAGCACTTCTTCACTTGTTTCTTGGATAGATTTACATGGCTTTAACACTTGAACTTGAAACCTTGTTCCTTGAAGCATTAAACACATCCTAGATCTACCCAAATACAAGTAAAATGCGTTTTGTCAAAGTATTAGCCAATTCTAATTTGACACATGTTCCTAACATTAAATCACATATGTCCTAACATGGGGGATATTGGGCTTTTGCCCTTTTTTTGTTAAAAAACTAGCACAATTTCCTTGTTTTGAAATTATTTAGGTCCGTGTTCTTGTTTTAGTATTCGATTTTAAAAAAATCGAGTTACAAGTGGAACTCGACATTGTCAATGTCAAGTTCTATGCATATTTTGCCACTTAATTTTAAAAAAAAAAAAATTTAAGTGAAACTCGATTCTACTAAAGTCAAGTTTCAATTAAAAATTTACATATAACTCAATTTTGAGGATATTGAGTTTTATACCGAACTCGATTTTGTTAAAATCGAGTTTCAAAAACAGAGACAAAGACATAAATAGTTTCAAAACAAAGATATATTGCTGTTATTTTTGCAAAATAAGGACAAAAGCTCAATATCCCCATGGTTTTTGACCTAGAAGTAATCTCATGATTCTCATCAACGTATATAAAATTAGTTGGAATTCCATCGACGTTCACACGCCATCATAATCTATCCCTCAAACTCTCACACCTTTTGTAATTTTTCAAAGGTAAATGAGGCTTCTTTCAAATGAAAATCCACGGGGTCAAAACTCTAGTGCATGATAGTACAGACAGCCTTTTAATTAAGAGAGGTTTTTGACCGAGCCATGATGGACTTTTGTTTATTGAGAAATGCTATGTTAACAATATTTTTACAATAAATCATAGGTAAAAAGTTGTTATTGGTTCTAATTTGAATTCAAAATTTAAATTACTTTTTTACTCATCCGTAATAACTAATAACAATCTATCATTTAGAATTTGTTATAAAAATATTGTGGACATAACATTTCTCTTGTTTATTAAGCTGCCTTTAAAGCAAGAAAACCAATTTAATTTCAGGCGATATGATAGTACAAATCAAAGCTTCAGGAAGCAGCCATCAATATGGTGCATTCAATCAACTTTTGAAAATTATTTAGTAGACAATTGGTCAGAATTGAGGTACCATTCAAAGTGTATGCAATGGTATGGTAACGAACTTTCAGTGTTTCCACTGAGCACCAAATTAATATAATGGGTTTGGAACTTTGGATGAACTTTTTAGCTGAAAAACAAAAAAACATTGATTGTGAATTTCAGGCGATATGATAGTACAAATCAAAGCTTCAGGAAGCAGCCATCAATATGGTGCATTCAATCAACTTTTGAAAATTATTTAGTAGACAATTGGTCAGAATTGAGGTACCATTCAAAGTGTATGCAATGGTATGGTAACGAACTTTCAGTGTTTCCACTGAGCACCAAATTAATATAATGGGTTTGGAACTTTGGATGAACTTTTTAGCTGAAAAACAAAAAAACATTGATTGTGAATTTCACGTTCATTTCACCAGCCCCGATCGTACATGCTTGACAACAAAAGTAACAAAACTGATGGGTACCTCATAATTGATTCTCGTCGTGTCAAGTCAGAGTCCAATTTGATCTCCTCCTTCATCATTCCACTTTTACTCTAAGCCCTACATTGGACACAAATAGTAATACTATGTTTCATGTTTCATGGATTAGGATCAGGTTCAATTACCTCATCCTCTCGCAAATATTTTTTACTATTCTAACTCCTTAACTTTTTTTCACTTAAGTTTTTTTTTTTTTTTTAATATATTAAATGGTTGGGATTTAAATAACTTTTTTTAACTTTAAATCTCAATCATTCATAGCTATTGCATTAGGTATGGGTATTACGCCTGATCTCAATTCGGCCAAAGAGCAAATCTCTATGCAATGAAAACGCACCTCTCATGAGTTATGTCAAAAAGGCTCAGAGGTTTAATCGTTTTCATATTTTATGGTGTATAGTTTTATAAAGGAGTCAAATTCTTTTCAAATTGAGAAAATTGCATGTGACATGGTTACAATCATATTAATATATTTGCTGCTGGACAAAACTTAAGTACAGTACTTAGAGCATCTCCAGCAATAGAGGCATCCCTCAAATCTTAGCCATAATAGAGAATCTGAGCAAAAAAATCACCTCCAGCAGCTTAGGCATACCCAATTTTTTTTTTGGCTTATGAACAGTAGCTCATCAAATCTGATGAGCTACTGTTCATTAGCCATTGAATTTGTTAGATTAAAATATTTCCAACCATTCTATTATATTAATTCTTTCTCTCTCCTCCTCCGGATTTCCATTTTTTTTTCTCTCCGTTGCTTCTTTTTTTTTTTTCTTTTTTTTTTCCTCTCATTCTCTCATTCTCTCTGTTGCCGTTGCCATTGCCGTTGCTTCTTTTTTTTTCTCACAAACCAAATGAAATCAGAAAAAAAGAAAAAGAAAAATTAAATTGTTCATAAGCAAAAGAATTAATCCAAACACAAAACACAAAACAAAATCCAATTCTTAAAATAAAGTTGAATCAAAACAAGCAAGTATGAAAAAAAAAGAAAGAAAAAAAGAAAGAACAAGCCGATCTGACGGGTGGACGACGAGCGGCGGCTGGAGCGGCGCTGGAGCGGCGGCTGAGCGGCGCTGAAGCAGGGGCTGGAGCGGCGGCAGGAACGCCTGGAGCGGCGACAAGCCGATCTCTCTCTCTCTCTCTCTCTCTTCTCTGATGTGAAGCAAAGTGGGCTGGAGTGTTCTTGATGAAAGGAGAAAAAGAAAATAAAAGGGAGGCCTGGACAGGTGTGCGGTGGAGAAAAACAAGAAAAAGAAAAAAGAAAAAAAAAAGAAATGAAAGGAATGGTAGAAAAATTATATAAAAAATAAAAAATTCTAATTAAAAAATTTTACTACAATATTTTCACAATATTTTCACAGTAAATTTTAAGTAACAAATTGTTATTAGTTAATATTGATGAGAAAAAAAAATAATTTCAGCGGTGAGTTTAAATTAGAACTAGTAACAAATTTTCACATAAATTTTGTTGTGAAAATATTGCGAAAAATGTTGTAAATATAATACTTTTCATTAAAAAATATAATTGTTTGGAATAAATATAGGAAGAATGAATGATGATAAAGAATGAATGAAGAAATAATATTTAAATGAAATAGAGAATGGGATAGAGAATCTGTTGGAAGTGTATTTAAAAAAATGGGTAGGCAAAAGCTAAATGTCACTGTTCATTAGCCAAACAGTACAAATATTTGGCTAATCTGCTGGAGATGCTCTTAGGTGTTGTTCCTAAATCTTGCCCTTTGTTGCTTGATAAATTAAATGGACAAAGTTTAGTTACAAAATTGGTTGTAGCCTTAGGCTACAACCTTACTCAATATTTTTTTATTAGACGTGAATTTTGATAAATCTACTATTAGATTACATCTTTTTCTTATATACTTCATGCTTACAAAATTTTTAGAAAATTGAAGATTAATAATCATGTCATCAATAAATTGTTTAATTTGCAAGTTTTTGTAGCTTAAAATTATGTATAAAATATAATCTTATAAATTATATAATAAATAATATCCGATCAACTCAAAATTTGATGTGTATTAAGAGTATAAATAACATGCAATTCAACGGTTAGATTTTCAAAATATGTAGTGATATTTATTTTATTTAGTAAAGTTGTAGCCTAAAGCTGCAAAATTTTTAGAAAATTGAAGATTAATAACTATGTCATCAATAAATTGTTTAATTTGCAAGTTTTTGTAGCTTAAAATTATACATAAAATATAAACTTATAAATTATATAGTAAATAATATCCGATCAACACAAAATTTGATATGTGTATTAAAAGTATAAAGAACATGGACAAAGTTTAGCTACAAAATTGGTTGTAGCCTTAGACTACAACCTTACTTAATAAAAAAATGCTACAACCTTACTCAATATTTTTTTATTAGAGGTGAATTTTGATAAATCTACTATTGGATTACATCTTTTTCTTATATACTCCATACTTGCAAAATTTTTAGAAAATTGAAGATTAATAACTATATCATCAATAAATTGTTTAATTTGCAAGTTTTTGTAGTTTAAAATTATACATAAAATATAAGCTTATAAATTATATAGTAAATAATATCAAATCAACACAAAATTTGATATGTGTATTAAGAGTATAAAAAACATGCAATTTAATGATTAGATTTTCAAAATATGTAGTGATATTTATTTTATTGAGTAAAGTTGTAGCCTAAGGTTACAAATAATTTTGTAGCTAAACTTTGTTCTAAATTAAATTACATGCAATGCACGGCTAAAAAGCTAGTTAAGTTGAATTCTCGTTCTAAGTTCCAAATTTCAGTCCAAAATGAAGAAGAAAAAAAACGCCGTGCCACAGTGTGTACAGCCCTACTTTGAAGTTGAATTTTTACGCACAAAGCATACTGCTTGTAGGAAACATTTGCGGGCCATATGGGACAACGATATCGTTCACAACCACAGACAGAGAAATTTACACGCAAAAAAAAAGAAATCTTCCCTGTTAGGTACAAGCAGATCATGGATTAATGTTTTAATAGTCATTCAAGGGACGACTTTGGTGCTTGATTTAAACTGCTATCTGTGTTTTATTTTTGAGTTATGATTCCGATGACTACTTTCCCGTGAGTGATTGAAAGTATTGTCTCTTCCTATAGTAAGAGCAAGTGCGGAAGAAATTAAAGCCCAAAATCATTATTCACATGTAGGGGTGATAATGTTTTACGTCATGAACAATACATATATATGATATTTTCCGGGTTAGTGTAATGTAAATAGATTTGTATCAAAACCAGTTAGAGATGTTTTAACACGATTTATTATAAATAGATGTATCAATTCTGTGTTGACCTGCTTAATTCTCAGTCAACTCAAAAGGACATGTTTCGTAAAAAAATAAATGTCATTTCTATGGGGTGAAAGCCCAGCATTGTGTATTGGGCCGGGGGCCCATTTTTTGGGTTAAGGTATGTCCGAAGAGAAGAAAATGATTGAGAAGGATTCTAAATAAGAGAAATATACCTGGAAATGATTGAGGAGTATAGTTCGAAGAGATCATCAGCAAGCCGAAGAGCGTGTTCTCCTCGGATATAGAGAGTCTCGATCAAACAAGCACCTGAGAGGTTCAAGTGATTTTCCTAGCAATTCTCATGATAAGGACAAACTCTGGGCATGTCTGGAGATAGTAAGAACGGAGAAATATCTAAAGGAAAACCTACTACCACTATGTTTAATGCACTGCAGCAACTTTTCTAGCCGTATTTATGTGGAGAAGACCCCTGAACAGTGCAACTTCAACTATCAATACTCCTGGAGAACTAAATAAGATACCTGATATGACATATACTCAAGTGAATGCTTGGATGAAGAACAAGTGTACAATGAAGATGATTGATAAAAAGGCTATATAAATGGGAGAAGTCTCTGAAAAGGGGGATCGGAAAAAAGATAATAAGAGAGGGAGAAAGATTTTACTGTAGCTACAAGAACTGTGATCACTGTTCAATCAATACTATACCTCTTCGGACGTCCATTTGTTTAACTTTTACGTGTGTTTTTATGTTGGTTTATTCCTGAATGTCATAATTAACAGTTGCTAAATTCACAATCAACTCAGCTCTTTCACCCACTCTCTACAAATTCATTGTTTTGGGCTTGGGCTGCAAATCCTGACCCTACAATTTCTATCTAACATAAATTTAAGTTTTAAATATAATTGAGTAAGTAAAAGAATTTAAATGGTTATATATATTGATAAATTCTCCATTGAAACTCTAAAATTTCTAAACTTTTTTTTGATTATCCAAAAAGAAAAAAAGAGAAAAAACTCTCTTTTTCGCTTTATTTTTTGTAGATTGTATATTAAACAAATTGAAATGGATCATGTTATGTTAATCCACTTAATAAACAGGTGTGTAGGGGTTGAGAGGTTTTGACATAATTATTAAATAAGTTGCGTTATGGTTGAGTTATGTATTCGAATATCCTTACTATGACACGACAGCTAACACAACCCGCTAAAACAAATTTCCATCTCTATTCACATGAAAGCACGCTCATCTAAAAAAAAAAAGGGTAAATTGCAATTTACGCCCCTAATGTTTGGGGATGATTGGATTTTACACCCTGAAATTTCAGAATTTGGATTTTACCCCCTAAAGTTTGGGGTGTTTGGATTTTATACCCTAACATTTCAAAACTTGTATTTTACCCCCTAAAGTTTACATTGTATGGATTTTACACCCCCAAATTCTGAAACTTTAGGGTGTAAAATCCAAAGACCCCAAAACTTTAGGGAGTAAAATCCAAAAACTTCTAAAATATAGAGGGTAAAATCCAAATTTTGAAACGTTAGGGTGTGAAATCCAAACATCACTAAACTTCAGGGGGTAAAATCCAAATTTTAAAACTTTAGGGATGTAATTTGCAGTTTACCAAAAAAAAAAAAAAAACCAAACTAGCATTCATTTAAATGACTTATTTGTATATTTATACATACCTTAAAAAATGAAATTTGGAAAAATTATATATTGGGGAGAGAACACCTTAAAAGATTTCAATTGAGTAATTAATATGATATATAAAAACACCATTTAACCCAAAAGTTTAAGATTATGAGTTAGGCATATATATATATATATATAGCTATATTATATTAATTACTCTTTTTTTTTTTTTTTTACAAGTTATAAATTCTACTCTACCTTAATCTAACACTTTTTATAAAGTAAAAAGCTAAATAAACTTAAAAAAAAAAAAAAAAAAAAAGGATATGCACACTTGTAATAAAAAGGAAAATTAAAAGAAGAAGTTAAATACTGAGATGAGACCTCAGTGAACTGTGAAGAATTTTTGAAGAGATCTTATGTCCTTATGTTGCATGTCTAAATCATTATTCACCTGAAAGGATGCTCATCTAAGAAAACAAAAATTGAATTATAAAGAAAACTAATCTGATGAGAGCCGTCTGAATTTTGAATAATTTCAGAGGATGTTGTGTATATATATTCCATGAAAATGTTTGTTATTCGCCATAATTCTATTTATGCATATGCTAATACAAGTGTTACATCGACAAAAATTTCACAACAAATTTTAGGTGGTAAATTGTTATTGGTTATGATTTAAATCCACTATTGAATTAAATTTTTTTTTCATCAATAACAATCACTAATAATCTAGACTATCTAGTATTACTTAGGATTTGTTGTAGAGGTGTTGCGAGGATGTCGTGGACATAATACTTTTCTACATTAATCAGAAAGTCATTATTGCTTTTATTACATTAATTAGAAAGTCATTATTGCATTGATTATAAGGGTATCATGACATCCATATATTATAAGCGTAATAAAGAAGGAATGATAAGGATTCCAATCGAGTAAGAATAGTGCGCAAGATATCTGCAAAGAAATAAGAAACCAGCATTAGCTAAAAAAAAAGGAAAAAGGAAGAAGAAGAAACCAGCTACTATGTATACCGACAACTGAACATCAAAAATGTATTCCGACAACCAACGTGTGGGGTTCGACATAACTCATATGTGTGTGTGTTTGGGATGAACTGAATTTTTCAGCTTATGTCCACTTTCAGCTTACTTTTACTATTATTTATGGATCTTACGATATTTTTTAGTACTATTCATAGGTCACACTGTATTATTCTACTAACTTTTAATCCTATTCTTGGAAAATAAGAAATCTTAAATCCATATAGTCTTTACCGTAGTGGATTCCACTTAAAACCCACAGTTTTTTTCTTGCCACATGTTCTGAAGCCAAAGGCCCAAAGCCTTACTCAAGTCTTTTTGTTTTTCCCTGGAAATTTCAGCTTTGAATTAAAAGTCCCACATAATCATAATAATAAACCTTCTTATGTCCTTCTATGTCACAATGTCACATTAAAACCCTCGCCTCCACTATTTTTAATTTTTTTTATCTCTTAACTTTTTCAAAGTTTCTAAACTCTGTATTTTTGTTTTAGACCCGAAATTTAACTACTTAACAAAAATAGAGAAAAAAAAAAGTTTGAATTATGCATAATCTCTTAAGAGTATTCAAGTAAGTGAGGGTACAACTTTGTAAGTATATTACTATATCCTTAACCATTTTATATTAATTTATTTTAAAGAATCAAATAATGATATGAAATATATACTTGTAGTAAATTGAAATTATGGAGAAACCGAATCATAACGATGATTCCAATTCAAATTCTAAATCAACTAATATTAAGATATATTTTGCAAATCTTCCAATTGAGTAAAACTAAACGTGGGTATGAAAAAATAAATTAAAGTTTACATTTTTATATTATATTTTGTCTGACAATTACACTAGTATATAAATGTTTATCTATTTTATTATTAATGTACGGTCCCCGCACCACGACCCGTAGTGGGCCTTGGACCCTGGCCTGGGTATAAGGCCCACGAGGCCGGTCTCCCTCTGCCTAGCGGCCCACCCCGAGCCCCGCGGGCTGCAGGCCCACGATCTGCTTTTACGTCGTTTCTCGGCAGAGCCCTTCCCGAGCAGTGATGAACACGCAGCTCGCAGGATACCCCGCCCTGTACTTACTCGGTCATACCTCGGAGAGACACCGCTGCCGAGAACTGTCGTGGAGGCAGGAACCAAGTTCCAACGCCACCCTCACCGCTTCCCATGCCCACCTAACCACCCACTTACGATCGATAACACTGGACCGCCGGTTGCACTTACTGGCAAGTATTTATGACCTCTCCACTACTTCGTGAGCTATAAATACAGGAAGTCTTGAGAAGACAAGGGTTGGTGAATTGAGGGAAGGAAGAGTGTAAACAGAGAGAGCAGAGTAAGGAATTGGGTCAGGTCCCCGAGAAGAGGAAAGCGCCACAGTTGAGCCTTGGTGTTTAGAACGACCCATTGTGGGAAATCCAAACCCACCATACAAATAAGTTGTGAGCCCAAGTGAGGCCCAGCCCAACGGGTTTGAGTTTTTGGTGCGCACAATTAATATTGATTATTGTTATTTAGATTAATTATATTTTCAATCTTTTCTTCTAATCTTGCTTCCTCTAACGTTGGTTATAAGCCTTTTGAAGGTTAAATTAGGAAATGCTGAGATAAGAAAACTGCAAAGTGACAATTTTAGTTAGAAAAATAGACTTCTTAGTGATTTGGGATGTGGTACCAATTATAGGCCCTTGTTATTGAGAATGTATTATATGTATCTCAAGATTATATCACATTTTCTCTCACAGGGCCTTAGGGTATAAGTTAGGATAATGATTAGTGCTTACAAGGTACATACACGCCAATGTGGTGTGCCACTTATTTTCCACAAATTCTCCTTATGTCTATTTCTTATTATTTATTTTACTATGTGGCATTTGTGTGTATGAATATGTGTAATTAGTATTGGTTGTCAGTAGGGGTGGCAATTTTTATCCATATTCATGAACCCATCTATTACCCACCTTATTTGAATAAGTCTTAGCCCAACCCATTTGAATATTTGGGTTAAATGGGTAAAAAGTAAAAACCCATTAGGTTCTTTAATTATATGGGTCTTAATGGATAAACCCACTAATACCCACTAAAACCCACCTAAAATAGTAAAATTTAAATAAACAACATAAATTCTAAATTTTTGGAAAATGACTGAAATACCACCAAAATTAAAAAAAATAACCAAAATACCCCATGAAACTTAAAAATGACCAAAATACCTCTGAAACCTTAAAATTACCAAAATACCCTCAAAACTTAAAAAATGACCCAAAAAAAAAAAATACCATGAAACCTAAAAATGACCAAAATACCCCCTAAAGCCTGTAAAATGACCAAAATACCCCTAAAACCTCAAAATGACCAAAATATCCCCTAAACCTAAATAAATGACCAAAACACTCTTGAAACCTAATAAATGACCAAAATACCCCTAAAACCTAAAATTACCAAAATACCCCATAAACCTAAAAGATGACTGGAATACCTCTGAAACCTATAAAATGACCAAAATACCCCCGAAACCTAAAAATTACCAAAATATCTCCAAAACCTAAAAAATGATTAAAATACCCTCTAAACCTAAAAAATGACCAAAATACCCCCAAAATCTAAAAAATGACCGTAATACCCCCGAAACCTAAAAAAATGACCAAAATACTCACAAAACCTAAAAAATGACCAAAATACCTTTGAAACCTAAAAATTACCAAAATATGTCCTAAACCTAAAAAATGACCGGAATACCTCCGAAACCTAAAAAATGACCAAAATACCCCCAAAACCTAAAAGATGACCGGAATACTTTCGAAACCTATAAAATGACTAAAATACCCCTGAAACCTAAAAATGACTAAAATACCCCCAAAACCTAAAAAATGACCAAAATATCCTCAAAACCTAAAAAATGACCAAAATACCCCTAAAACCTAAAAAAATGACCAAAATACCCCCAAAACCTAAAAAATGACCAAAATACCCCTAGAGCCTAAAAATTACAAAATACGTCCTAAACCTTATGGTAATTTTAGATGTTTTAAGTGTAGTTTGGTCATTTTTTAGGTTTCAAGGGTATTTATCGATCATTTTTAGGTTATGGAGGTATTTTGGTCATTTTTTTTGGTTTCGGGCATATTTCGATCTTCTTTTAGGTTTCAGGGTATTTTGATCATTTTTTAGGTTTCGGAGGTATTTCAGTCATTTTTTAAGTTTCGGAGGCATTTCAGTCATTTTTTAGGTTTAGGGGATATTTTTGTCAATTTTTTTAGGTGTTGGGGGTATTTTGGTCATTTTAAAGGTTTTGAAGGTATTCTAGTCATTTTATAAGTTTTGGGAGTATTACAGTCATTTTTTAGGTTTTAGGGTATTTCGGTCATTTTTTAAGTTTAGGGGATATTTTAGTAATTTTACATGTTTCGATGGTATTTCGGTCATTTTTTAGGTTATGGGGTAATTTGGTAATTTTTTAGGTTTCAGGGGTATTTTGGTCATTTATAGGTTTTTTTTGGGGGGGGTATTTTAGTCATTTTTTAGGTTTAGGGGGTATTTCGGTCATTTTTTTTAGGTTTATGGGGGTATTTTGGTAATTTTTTGATTTTGGGGGTATTTCAGACATTTTTTGGTTTTAGGGGGTATTTTAGTAATTTTTAGGTTTCAAGGGTATTTCGATTATTTATGTAAGTTTTGGGGGTATTTTATTCATTTTAAAGGTTTTGAGGGTATTCTGGTCATTTTATAGGTTTCGGGGGGCATTTCAACCATTTTTTAGGTTTCAAGGTATTTCGGTCACTTTTTAGGTTTATGGGGCATTTTGGTAATTTTATAGGTTTCAGGGGTATTTCGGTCATTTTTTAGGCTACAGGGTAATTTGGTTATTTTTTAAGTTTTCGGGGTATGTTGGTAATTTTCATGTTTTGGGGGGTATTAAAGTTATTTTATAGGTTTAGGGGGTATTTTGGTAATTTTTTAGGTTTAAGGGATATTTTGGACATTTTAGAGGTTTTGGGGTTTATTTTGCTAATTTTAGAGATTTTGGAGATATTTTGGTCATTTTAGTGGTTTTTGAGCATATTTGGTGATTTTAGAGATATCGTGGGTATTATGGTCATTTTAGAGGTTTTTGAGCATATTTAGTGATTTTAGAGATATTGGGGGTATTTTGGTGATTTTAAAGGTTTTATGGGTATTTTGCTCCTCTTAGAGATTTTGGGGATATTTTGGTCATTTTAGTGGTTTTTGAGCATATTTGGTAATTTTAGAGATATCGAGGGTATTTTGGTCATTTTAGAAGTTTCATGGGTATTTTGCTCATTTTAGAGATTTTGGCGATAATTTTGGATGTCCAATGGTATATTGGTAATTTTGGAAGTGTAGGGGTATTTGGGTCATTTTAGGTATTTAAGGGTATTTTGGTAAATTTGGAGGTCAAGAGGGTATTCAAGTAGTTTTAAAGGTATTTTTGTCATATTGGGTTAAATGGGTGGGTTACTAATTAAATGGGTTAGGTTGGTAATATATATATATATATATTTATACAAGATAGAATTTCTACTCTAACCTAATTTAAGTGTATATGTGTGTGAAACTCCTTCCTGGAGACTTGAATCCCAGTCCTTGCCCCCCACACCCCACAAGCACTTATACTTGTGGAGTAACTACCGCATCAAGGGTGCGTGGTGGTTGGTTGGTAATAGATAATTAATTTATATATAAACGGGTCATAAATGAATAAATGAGTAATTACACACTCAACCCATTTATGACTCAACTTGCTCATTTGTTACCCCTAGTTGTCGAGAAACGTGTTTCCAAGAGGACATGTACCATGAATAAAACCAAGGAAACAAGGGAAGAACTTTGAACACAAGCATACACAGCTATTTTCTAGGAACTGAGCATGCATAGCGCTTAATAATTAAGGGGATCACGTTTTTAGAGATGAACACATGCATGGTGGGTGCGTTCTTTGTAAGCCAAAAATGTCAGTTTCCACATTCTCATCGCTCAAGTACAATTACCACAAATAAAATTCAATTATTTAAAAATACAATAAAATACTATAAAAGGCACTACCTTAGTACCTAGTACTGACCTACCGTTGATAATTTGAAATTTTAAGGGTCTCACTTGGTAAAAGAAAACGAAAAAGAGGGGGGAAAAAAAAAAGAAAAAAAGAAATTCTTGATTAAGATGATTATAAGTGTGAATCAAGCTGACCTTAATTTCTATGAAATGGACGGTAATGGTAGGATGGCTTTATCCCCAAAGTGAATACCAATGAAAGTCTTCCCAAAATTTAGTGTTTTATTTTAAATATTTTAGATATTATAAGAGAGAAAAAAGAGAGACATAACAAAATTAGTGAGACGGTTTTTAGTATATATTATATTAATATATATTTTTTCATTTCAAATGAATCTATTTCATAATTTATAATTAATATTAGCAATTTAAAAATGTAATAATGTGACATTTAGTACATTGTCAGATTTAAAAAAAAAAAATTTAATTCTAAAATATACATTCTTTCTCTCTTTAAGCGTTCGTTTGGTTGGGGGAGTGGAAAAGTGAGAGGATGGAAAATTAGTGGGAGGATGAAAAAGTGGGAGGATAGAAAATATTTAGTTTTCCCTCGTGTGTGTTTGGTTGGAGGGATGGAAAAGTGAGAGGGTGGAAAACTCTTTTGTTTGGTTGAAAAAAAAAGTGAGAGGATAGAAAATGTAGTTTATATGAATTGACTATTATACCCTTGTTACATAATAGGTAAGAAATAGATTTATTTATACTCATTAAATAATATATTTTTCAATGAAAAATGTTACATCCACAATATTTTTCACAATACTTTCACAATAAATTATATGTTGTAAGTTATTATTGATTTTAATTTGAACACATCACTTAAATATTTTTTTTCATCCATATTAGTTAGTAACAACCCACGACTTAAGAATTATTGTAAAAATATTTTAGTAGCATTTCTCAATTTCTTATCCTTTATTTTATTTTTCCCTTCTCTCTTTTTTTTTTTCATCCGCACGTTCCTTTTTTTTTTTTTTTTCCCTCTTTTTTTCTCCTCCACACCTTTCCCTTGTCTCTATCTCTTCACTTTTCTTTTTTCTTTTTATCTTCACTTGTCTGGAGCTTTCCTCTTATCTTCACTTTTCTTTTTTCTTTTCTTCTCCTTTTCTTCTCTAGCATTTCGTCTGGACTCTGGAGCTCTATCTTCAATCTTCACTTTTTTTTTTCTTCTCTAGCACTACGTCTACTCCAGAGCATTCAAGAAGCACCACTGCATGTCCTTTTCCCACTGAGATGGGTCAGCTTTGCTCTTTTTTTTTGTTCTAATTTAATTAGTTTTAAAATTTTGATTTGAGTTTGTATTTTGATTGAGAGCTTTATCAATTTTGTGCTTCATCGGTGTGCTCTCTGTTTTTTTTTTTTTTTTAATTGATTCCAGAGGGCATTATGGTAAAAGGGCTGGGAGAGCATTTTCTCTTCAGGCTTTTCCTCCCGATTTGGGAGGAAAAAATTTGTGGGTCCGGAAGATAAAATTTTCTCCCGAGTTTTTCACTCCCCCTATTTTCTTCCTATTTCCAAATAGTGGAAAACTGAGTTTTCCACTCCATTTTCCTTCTTACATTTTCTATCATTCCTAAAATCTACCAAACCAAACACAGTGTAAAGGGGAAATGGAGTGGATGAAAATATTTTATATTCTTGAATTCTTATGTCAAATCAAATCATGCTTTTTGGAATATAACACTACATTGCATAGTGATTTCCTCTTCTTTCTTATTCATTCTAAATAAAGACAAATAGAAAAAGATGCAGCGTGACAATCTATCAAACATTTCTACCTTTAAGGAAAAAGAGTCGAAAATCGATAAAAAAAAAAATGTGGACATCATGGGTGGCATTAGGAATCTTGTGTGAACAAGGAAAATTGTATGCGACAGAATATTTGAGGCTTTCTATATATATATATATATATATATAAACACACCCTAAGCTTCCTTCACGTCAAAAAGTCATTCTTTTTTCTCTCCTATGGCAGCAAAACTCATCTCTCTCTTCTGGGTTTTCCTTCTTCTCCTATACAAAGTAAAGCCTAACCTAGACAATGTTGGACCCTTGTTGACCCAGCTCACTGACGGGTTCAATGCTGAACGTAAAAGCATGAGCTTAGACGACGCTGTGATTGATAAGAATGGAATACTTCAGCTGACAAACGAATCGGTTCAAGTTGATAGCCATGCTTTCTATAAATATCCAATCAAATTCAAGAACTCCTCCAACGGCAAAGTTATGTCATTTTCCACTACGTTTGCTTTTGCTTTGATCAATGAACGTGGAAATCAAGGCCGCTACCACTTCGCTTTCACAATCTCTCTATCTGGGGCTCTTCCAGGCCCTTATCTTGGTCGACTCAAGGCCAGAAATGATGGGAACATCTCAGACCACGTATTCATGGTGGCATTCACTGTCATTCACCCCAAGTTCAGTGACATCGATGATAATCATGTTGTCGTTGGCCTCAACAGCAGCATAGTATCGAACAAATCTGTTCGAGTCGATCAATCTCTGCGCAGAAAGAATTCCCTTACTCTGAAGAGTGGTCAGGTAATTCAGGCATGGGTTGAATATGATGCACGAATAAATCAATTAAATGTTAGCCTTGCGCAAGAATCTGATAGACCCAAGTCTGCATTTTTGTCCTATAATAATGTGGACCTCTCACCAATTTTCAAAGAATCCATGTTCATTGGGTTCTTTGCTTCAACCGATCGTCCTTGCTCAAGTTCGCACTATGTCTTAGGCTGGAGCTTTAATATAAATGGAGATGCTAAAAATCTAAATTTGGATAAACTCAGGCTTAAGCTCCCAAAAATGAATGAGTCAAAAAAGAACCACACAGGCCTAATTGTTGGTATTTCAGTCTCTAGTGCTTTGGTTGTAATTTTGGGGATTGTTTTGGTTCTTTACAATGTCAGGAAACTCAAGAAGACTGATGTGGTTGAAGCCTGGGAGCTTGATATTGGACCACATAGATTTTCTTACGAGGATCTAAAGAAAGCAACAAAAGGTTTTGGAGACAAAGAGCTACTTGGGTCTGGTGGATTTGGTAGAGTTTACAAAGGAACTCTGCCGAATTCAAATATTGAAGTTGCTGTAAAACGTGTTTCCCAAAATTCGAAGCAAGGTTTGCGAGAATTCGTGTCTGAGGTTGGTAGTATTGGCCATCTTCGTCATCGAAATTTAGTTCAATTATTGGGTTGGTGTCGTAGGCAAGGTGATTTATTACTTGTGTATGAATTTATGCCTAATGTAAGCTTAGACAAGTACCTTTTTGATGAGCCTAAAGCAATCTTAAGCTGGGAGCAAAGGTTGAAGATCATTAAAGGGGTTGCTTCGGGGCTTTTATATTTACATGAGGAATGGGAACAAACTGTGGTTCATAGAGATATCAAAGCAGGCAATGTGTTATTAGATTCTGAGTTTAACGGAAAGTTGAGTGATTTTGGTCTTGCTAAGCTATATGAGCATGGCTCCAACCCAAGCACGACCAAGGTGGTGGGCACGTTGGGTTATTTAGCACCTGAGCTCGCACGCACAGGCAAGCCAACAACAAGTTCTGATGTATTTGCCTTTGGTGCTTTATTACTAGAAGTGGTATGTGGTAGAAGGCCTATTGACCCTAAAGCATTGCCTGAGGAGCTCATGCTTGTGGAGTGGGTTTGGGAGAAGTGGAGCATGGGAGCAACCCTAGATGTTGTGGATTCAAGGTTAGGTGGTGAGTTTGATGAAGTTGAAGCTGTTTTGGTGCTTAAATTGGGCTTAATGTGTTCCAACGATGCACCCGAGTCAAGACCCACTATGAGGCATGTGGTTAGGTGCTTGGAAATGAAGCTGGCTTTGGAGGAGGAGGATTTTATGCAATCTTATCACACTACTTCAACCTCAGATGGTGATAACGAGGATATTGTTGATGTTGAGGATGTTCTAACTACATCTTTTTCAGTTTTCAGCGGAGATGATGATAGGTAGTCTTGTTTCTATGGTTTGGGATTTTCAATTTCAGTTGCTACTGCATGGTTATGTATGTTGTATTTGTTTGGATTAATCATCATCTTGTCCACCGTTTGTTTTTCTTTCGTTTTGTATTGTTTATGTTGGAAGTATACGATATTATAGATGAAAAGTATGATATAATATTTTAGATGAGAATTAATGCCATGCAACTCCATGCTTCAAGTTTACTTGTCCCAATGGTATTGATAATTATTAGGTATTCCGAGTATAGTAGAATGTAATTCTTGAATTTTTCCTCACAATTTGATAAGTCAACTCCAATCTTAGAATTTTAAGAGATAGTTGTTCTACATGTGTCATTCCGGTTTTATGCAAAACAAGCTTATTATTTATAGATGTGGCACATAAATACCCTTTAAAGTCATATTCAATGAGTTGTCCCTGAAACAAATGGACATTTGAGATGTGGATCAAGGGACATATATTTTCCAATCACAACAAAATTCAAACAGATAAAAAAATGCATTATTAACAAAACGACATGGGCAACTAATATTGATATTAATAAAGGGAACCAAAACTCATAACAATTGATAGGAAAATTAGGGCAAGCTTCTTCAGGGTTCCTATTCTATCCCAATCCACCATGCTTCAGAAAATGCAAATCAAGAAAAAAAAAAAAAAAAAAAAATCAAACTTGTAGGTCACAACTGCCACGGCACCACAGCAAATGGCAGCTCAAGTCAGAGTCCAATTTGCGCTGATACTTTAAGCCCTACATAGGACACAAATACTATGTTTAATGTTTCACTGAAAAACAAAATCTCTATACAAAACAAACCCCTCATGAGTCATGTCAAAAAAGCCTGAGGGTTAACCCTTTTTATTTTTTATGGTGTATAGTTTTATGAAGGAGTCAAATTCTTTTCGAATTGAGAAACTGCATGTGACATGGCTACAATCACATTAATATACATGTTGCCATATAAAATTGCATGCAATGCACGTATTTTATCGAGTTTGAAGTTGAACTTTTACGCATAAAACATACTGCTCGGAGGAAGCATTTGCTGGCCATATGGGACAATAATATTGTCCATAACCAGAGACCTAGAAATTTACAAAGAAAAAAAAAATCTTCCCTTTTTTTATGAAAAAAAAAAAACTTCCTTGCTATGTAAAAGTAGATCATCAACTAATGCTTTGATAATCATTCAAGGGACTACTTTTCTGGTGCTAGATTTAAAATGTTATCTTTGCTTTGATAATAATTATTCACATGAAATCATGCTCATCTAAGAAAACAAAAATTGAATTATAAAGAAAAATAATTTTAGAGGATATTTTGTGTACGGGGTATGAACCCGGGCCCGTTGGGCCTTGGGCCTTTTACCGAACATTCTCTAGGATCAAAACCGGGCCCAAGCCTTGTAATAAGCCCATTTCGTTTCAACGCATGATAGACAAGCCCATACCGGTCAATTATGACTTAACCGGGGATGTGTTTGCTCAGAATAGCCCATGCCCTTGGCAGCTTGGTATTGCCTTGGGGAGTATCGTTGCTGAACAGTCTTTCGAAGGCAGGAATGAATTCCAATGCCATTACACTGTTTCCCATGGAGTATATTCCTTGTCAGGAATAATCAAATTGGACCCCACCCACACAAGTGAGACCAGAAGCTAATCATGGGCACCCCACCAACCTCAAGCTATAAATAGAAGAAGGGAGTAAAGAGAAGGGTTGATGTTGGGTAAGAAGTGGAGAGTAAGGAAAGGAGAGAGCGTACTATCTAAAGAGAGGAACTTATAAAAGGAAAAAGGACGTTCGTGAGAGTTGAGAGGTGTAATTAGGATGCTTGATAAAGAACTACCCTTAGTAGGAAACTCAAAACCCACCATACAAATAAGTTGTGAGCCCAATTCTAAGCCTGGTCCATTAATCAGAATTTGGGTGCGCACAATTGGCGCTGTTTGTGGGGATCTCCTAGTAGTTGTTGTTAGGTCACAATTCGAATGACCCCTTGTGATAAACCCTAATTAATTAATTAATTAATTAGCTAAGTTGTTAATTAATCAATTAAGCATGCAATTGCGTGGAAGCACAAACAAATCACCAAATACTAAATATGCAGCGGAAAATAAATAACACGGTGATTTGTTTACGAATGGGGAAAAACCCTAACGGCAAAAACCCCACCGGGTGATTTTCAGGTCACCACTCCCGAAACTCCACTATTATCAAATCAAGCGGTTACAAGTAAAGGAATCCCAAGTACCTTACCAACCTACAGTTGAACCCTTACCCCAATACCCAATTGGACTTGATCTGTAGTGACAATTTCCACCTTTGATGCACTGCTCCCAAGTACGTGACTAACCAATGCGCGGATCCCAGTACGCGACTTCAGAACACCAACTTGAGGAAGAATGGTTGGCTGCAAAGTTCTTCAGTTCATCCACGTGATGAATAGCAGGAAGATGCTTGGTTACAAAACCCTATGGTGTAAAGACACAGCAACTTCTTGATGAAGGATGAACTAGGTCAAGAACTTCGTCTGTTGAGCACAATTTGCATAAACAGAGATTGCTCAATGATAATACAACTTGTGTCACCCAAAACGGCTCTTAAAATAATCCTTTTATATGTTTAGGGTTAGAAGAAAAGAAGTACCAAAAACATATTCACGGATCCCAAGAAAATCAGATTTGGAATTCTGACTTTTTAAATCTCGACAGATAGCAGGTGTCGAGGTAGCTATCGAGAGGTGTCGAGCTTTAAAAATTTTGCACTTCAGCTTGCTTTTTCTTGGACAGACTTGATGACTTCAACACTTGACCTTGAAACATTGTTCCTTTAAGTATCAAAAACACCTAGATCTACCCAATTACAAGCAGAGTGCGTTTTGTCAAAGGATTAGCCAATTTACATAACTAAGTGACATATGTTCTTAAACAAGTTAAAACATATATGTCCCAACAGTTGTAGTTCTGTCGAGATTCATGCAGGGAAAATGTTTGGAAGATAATCAGGAAGTTACGCTGAAAGTGGCTCTAGGGGATCTTCTCGAAGATCCAGTTGGTGGGAAAGAAGGTAGAAGAGGCGTGAAGACAGGGAGTAGGAGCAGGGGGAAGAGTAGTTTGGTCTTGGAGAAGGGTCGTTTCAAACACATCGGACAGCGTCAGGCGCCTTAGGGCATGGACGTTTTGACAGGAAGGATGAGGAACTCGAATGCTTGCGTAGATTGGTAAGTGATTTGGAGTTGGAGGCAAGAGGTAGGCGTCGCAGAAGAAACCACGAGGAGCGTGCAGAGGGGTCAACTAGTGTGGGGGGCAGCTATGGAGAGATGCCTCGTCAATCTGGTTTCCATCGACACTGAGATCGGTCTCGGGAGTATGCAGACCGAGACTCAATTTCCCTGGAGGGGTGACGACCCCTGAATGCTGCCATGGATGCTATGAGTCGAGCATTGTGTAGAGTTGCTTGATCACCGTTCTCGGGAGATATCGAATGGGCACCGATGCCGAGCAAATTTACCAGACTTCCATTTAACTCTTCTGAAGAGAAAACAGATCTGGTAGAGCATGCAATCCATTATATCCAGATGATGTCTTTGCACAGTTATAACGACACGCTGATGTGTAAGGTGTTTCCTTCAAGTCTCGAGCCCATCGCATTAAGATGGTTCAATGGGTTGAGGAAGGGCTTGATTCATAGTTTTGCTGAGCTAATTCAAGAGTTCGGGGTTTGGTTTATGACTTGTAGCTGGGTACCGCAACCAGTGGACGCGCTGCTGTCTATGAAGATGGGAGCTGGGGAAACTCTTTGCAGCTACACTAGTCGGTACTAGGAACTGTACAACGAGATCGGTGGGGGTAACGAAAAAAATCACAGCAAGCATTTTCAGGTTGGGATTGCTTGAGGATTTCGAATTATGAGATTTGTTGACAAGGAGGCCTCCTAAGGATATGAGGCAGTTGATGAGGCGTATTGTAGAGTATAAAATGTTAGAGGATGATCAGTAGTAGAACAAAGGCAAGGCTGTGATCACGAGTCAGCCCTGGCAAGGGGTTTTCAATTAAGGCCCCGGAAGGATTTGAGGATCTAGCATGATTTTGAAACCCGGACCGTTCATTAAACCATAAAAGGGAGTAGTTCAAGGTTTTTGAGGTCGAACCGAGCTCGAACTGTGATGACATCATAATTAATTTAATAATTATTTTATATATATATATATATAAATATTAAATTAGTATAAAAAAATTGACTAAAATAATCTAAATAAATACTTTTTTAAATGCATTTTTATATCACTAATTTTATTATAATGTTTCAAAATCCAACTTAATAGTAAAAAAAAAAAAAAAAAAAAAAACCAAAATAATAATGATAAACAAAAACCAAAAACGTCAAAATTTAAAAAACAATCATATATTAATATTCACACTGGGGAGGGGCAATGAGTCAGAAACTTTCAAACTCATTTTTGTCATTTCCAAGGCTTTGTCATGTCACATGTGCTAGGCTCACCAAACTAAAAAGCAAAAATAAAGTTGAAAGAAGTCATCTACTTAAACTGAAGGCTCCCATGAAGAACGAAAGAAGAAGCAGTGAAGAAACAAAGAAGAAGAAGGAGCTGTGTTGTCTGCGATGGGTTAGGTGTTTTTTTATTTTTATTTTTATTTTTATTTTCTTAAAGAGCTTGGCCTGAGCCGTAAGACCCGCTCTTTATTTTCTTGGCCCTCTATTTTCTTTTTCTCTCTCGCAATTTGTTTTTGTATTTTTTATATTCAAATTCTTTATGGACTGAGATTTGTTTTCCGGCCAAATATAGTAAAAAAATGGAACTGTACGAACCTTTAAAACTGGCCACGGTTCTCAGAACCGTATAGTTTGACCGCGGTTCAAGCGATTTCATGCATTTTTCACATAGAGAGGTTCTTAGAGTTAAAAGAACCGGAATGATGAGGGGTTCATGGTTTTCCAGTCAGATTGTATGGTCCGGTTTGAGTTTCAAAACCATGGGATCCAAGAATCGAGGGAAGTAAACGTGACATTCAAGGAGCCAAGGAGCACGTCAAGGCAGTTAAGCAAGAAGTTAAGAGGTTGAAAGAAGCAGGGGCAATAAAGGAGGCTTTCTTTTTAGAATGGTTTGCAAATACCGTGGTGGTGAAAAAGAAGAATAGGAAATGGAGGGTTTGTGTAGATTTTACTGATTTGAGCCAAGCATGTCCAAAAGACCCTTTCCCTATGTCGAAGATTGATCAACTAGTAGATGCTACGTATGGGCACCTGAGGATGAGTTTTCTAGATGCTTTCTAGGGTTATCATCAAATTGCCCTGGCTAATGAGGATTAGGAAAATACAACGTTCATCTCTCTTAATGCTAATTACCACTATACTGTGATGTTGTTTGGTCTAAAGAATGCTGGAGCCATCTATCAACCAAATGATGACAAGGATGTTTAGGGATAAGATTGGGCGTATAGTGGAGGTGTATATTGATGATATGGTGGTTAAAAGTAAAAAGGAGCAAGGGCATGTTGATGATCTTAAAGAAGTGTTCGAAGTACTCCGGCGGCATAAGCTGCGTCTCAATGCTGACAAGTGTGCTTTTGGAGTGGGGGATGGCAAGTTCCTTGGGCATATGATTACTTACCAAGGAATAGAGGTTAATCCCGATCAAATTAAAGCTGTAGAGCACCTCAAGCATCGAATAATCCGAAGGAAGTCCAGGTGCTGACCGGCATGCTAGTTGCTCTAAATCGGTTCATTTCTAAGTTTGCAGACCGGTGCTGTCCATTTTACTAGCTTTTGAAAAAATGGAAGGGATTCTAGTGGAACGAAAAGTGTGAAAAGGCTTTTCAGGATTTAAAGGAATATTTGGTATGGGCACCTATATTGTCAGCCCCAGAGCTCGGTGAGGATTTATTCATGTATTTGTTAATATCTGAGCATGCCGTGAGTGCCGTGCTACTGAGGGTTCAAGGTGTGCAGCAGTTAATATATTATGTTAGCAAAACTTTGGTCGATGCCGAGACGAGAAACTCGCCCTTGGAGAAGTTGGTGCTAGCACTAGTACATGCTACAAGGAAGGTTCCCCATTATTTTCAAGCTCATACTGTTTATGTATTAACTGAGCTTCCCTTGCAGTCATTGTTGAAGAGATCTGATTTCATGGGTAAGCTAAGTAGGGAACCCAGTTGGGCTCTTTTGACATTAGCTACAAACTTGGGAGTTCAGTAAAGGGTCAGGTTCTCACTGATTTTGTTGTAGAGTTTTCCTCGAGAAGGGAGATGAAAATAGTTTGTCATGTGGAGGTTCGCTCGTGAAAGGTATTTGTGGGTGGTGCATCTAGTGCACTAGGGGTTGGGGTTGGAATTGTTATCATCACATCAGAAGGGATAAGGGTGGAATATTCTTTTAGATTAGGTTTTAAATCTTCCAATAATGAAGCTGAGTATGAAGCCCTACTTTCCGAATTGAGAGCTGCTTTGAATCTAGGTGCCCGGGAGGTGAAGATTTACTCGGATTCTCGATTGGTGGTTAATTAGGTGCAGGGCAGCTTTAAAGCCAAGGATCCCTGGATGATAGAGTACTTATGGTTGGTAAAGTAGATTATAAGCTAGTTCTAGAAAGTGAAGGTGGTTCAAATGGCCAGGGGGCAGAACCAGCATGCTAACTCTCTGGCCACCTTGGCGTCATCACTGACTGAAAAGGTGCCTCGGTTAATCAAATTAAAAGTGGTGGCGGAACCGTGTATTGATGCAGGGGTAGGTGTTTCAGTGGTGGCAATATTTGAGCCATGTTGGATGGATTTGATTGTTAACTTTCTAGCTGAAGATCAACTGTGTGCTGATGTAAAGGAAGTAGATAGAGTATGCCATATGGTTGCTCAGTATTGGTTATCGGCAGACCATAAATTATACCGAAGGTCTTTTGGGGGACCGTATCTGTAGTGTTTGCATCCGAGCAAAGTGGAAGAGATCTTGACTGAGCTCTATGAGGGGGTATGTGGTAGTCATGTTGGAGGGCGTTCATTGGCCCACCGAGCACTAATTCAAAGCTTTTGGTGGCCATAAATGCACAAGGATGCCATTGAGTATGTTCGAAGATGCGAGCAATGTCAGAAACACGCTTCCCTAATACATCAGCCGGCAAGGAGCTTGAACCTTATTAGTAGCCCTTGGCCCTTTGCATAGTGGGGCCTAGACATTATTGGTCCATTCCCCCAAGCTACAGGGAACCGAAAATTTATTTTGGTAGCCGTGGATTACTTCACGAAATGGGCCGAGGCCGAGGCACTAGCCAACATCCGGGATGAATACATCAAGAAGTTTGTTTGGAGGAATATAGTAACAAGATTCGGAGTGCTAGAATCCCTAGTGTCTGACAATAGATTGCAATTTGACAGCAAGGCTTTCCGAAAGTTCTGTAGTGTAACAAGTAGGCCGAGGCTACCAACAAGGCAATTGTGAACGGATTAAGGAAAAGATTGGAAGGTGTGAAGGGAATGTGGGTTGAGGAGTTACCGAATGTCCTGTGGTCGTACTGAACAACCCCCAGAAGATCTATGGGAGAAACCCCGTTCCCATTGACATATGGAGGGGAAGCAGTGATACCAACCGAAGTAAGTTTATGCAGTGCACAGGTCTCAAGATTTGTCCCTACTGAAAATGAAGAGCTTATGGTAAAGCAACTGGACTCGTTAGAAGAGCACTGGGAATTAACAACTATAAAGCTGGCCGAGTATTAGCAGAAGCTAGCTCACTGGCATAACCATGATGTCAAAGTAGGGAGTTTAGGGTTGGCGACTTAGTGTTGAGAAAAGTAGTAGGGAATGCTTGGGATACCAATGCCGGAAAGTTAGCGCCGAACTGGAAGGGTCCGTATAAAGTTACTGCTATTGTTGGAGCTGGAGCATATTACTTGGAGGATATGGGGGAGAGACCATTTCCCTAGCCTTGGAATGTTCAAAATTTACGAAAGTTCTATCACTAGCATTTTAAGGGGGGAGTTGCAAGTTATATACAACTGTCAATCATATACAACTATTGTGTAAAGAACAATGCCTGCCCGTGTAATATACAGAAGTTGCATCACTTTTTCAGTCTTTATAATGTCTATTTTCACTAAGGAGAGAAACTTGTACTCGGTTCGATCCTAATCACCGAACAGGTGGAAACCTAATGTTTATTTTTTCTAAGGACAGAAGCTTGTGCTCGGTTCGATCCTAATCACCGAACAGGTGAAAACCTGATCTCTATTTTTTTCTCTTTAAGGACAGAAACCTGTTCTCGGTTCGATCCCGGTCACTGAACGGGTGGAGACTTAGTCTCTATTTTTTCTAAGGACAGGAATGAAAGAGTACTCTTTATCACCAATCAAGAGTAAACTTTAATTTGGTTACACGATCATTACAAATCAAAGAGTAAAATATGGCAGATATAATTTGATAACAATGCAAAAATTATTCATAAATAAGGCTAAAATAGATGTCCTGTCACCATACCATGGTGACTAATTAAACAAAATAAAATAAATGCAAATTAAAGTTGAACTAGTGTTTTGTCACCACATTTCAATGACCATAAGCAAACCGAACAAAGAAAAAATAAACAAATAAAAGAAAAAGCAAAGGAGTAGGGTAAGGTTAACATTTTCTTTAGGCTTGAGCAGCAGGGTTGGTAGGCTGAGACAAGACAACGTCCTCGGCAAGCTGTGCTGATACGTCCCCAGTAGGCTGAGCAGCAGAGAATGGCTGAGCTTGAACATCCTCGGCAGGCTGGGAATTGTGTAGCGTAGCATTAAGGTTATTGGTGACTTCAAGATTAACTAACTCCACATGAGTGTCAATTGCGTGCACCAGCTCCCTCATGCTGGGAATATCCTCTTCGTCGTCGGCACCGGAGGGATTTTGAACGGGGAGGAGGCTTTGGAAAGGGTATCTGCTGGGGATTCCTCAGCGGGGAATCATCGGGCACTCCTATGGCTTGAAGAGCGGCCATCCATCCTTCCCCAAACCCATGCCTCCGAGCTTGATAGACGATGGGTTCCATAGAGTTATTGGAGTCCACAAAGCCCTCGTTGTATCACTTCTCTTCACAAGCTTCAAGGGTCGCCTTTAGGTCGGCAATCTTATCGACTAGTGCCAGGTTCAAGCTCTCCACTTCAGCCAACTTAAGCTCTGTTCCTCCTAACTTCACGTCCATCTCTGTTAGCTTTTGCTTTGCCAGTACCCAAGCCTTCTCAGACGCTTATGCCCTCTTTTCAGTAGCCTCGGCAGCCTTGCCCTTGCCTTTTGCTGTGGCTACAGCAACATCCTTCAAAGCCTTTTCCAGGTCAGCGTCCTCAGCAGCCTCCTTCAATCAGTCTTCTATTACATGAACCAATTGTGTGGCCTAGTAGTACAATAACGATAACCATAAGAAGAGAAAGGGAATACAAGTACATTTGTGCAAAAGAGAAAAAGTGGTGTATTATCGTTATTGTATGCCACTGTAGCAGAGCAGCTAGAGACTTATCGGTGCCGCCTAAGAAAAAGTGCACGTCCTCAGGAAGTTGAAGGCCCTGAGCCAGACTTCGGGCAACCCGACCACCCTTACCTTGAGCCTAGGTCCTAACACTGGTCGTCACGGGAAGTGGCTCATTCCTGAGCCTGAAAATGGTCTACCAACCTACCTCGGGGCAGGAAGAGGACGCCACATTAGACCCAACATACGTGGCTGAACGGCCGCCACAAGCAGGTTCCTGGATGATTATGCCCCCTGATGTACGGGGTGGTGGGGTTTTCGGAGGGGCATCCAAGACTATTAGTGGTTGGTAGGTTGTGCGCTACTTGTTTTGGGTGCGGGTAAAAAGAGGAGGAGGGGGAGTTTAACCCCTGCCTTGGGTCTATTGTTGTTGTGTTGCTAGAAGGGCACCTGGAAAAAAATGGTCAAGGGTCATTGATCGTTTAACCACCATCTCGCCTTCGCCTTGATCGGTGTCTGCTTCGGAAGAGTTTACTGATTCGGCTGCCTCAGGTAGTTGAACTTGGGCTTGAGGCTCCTCAATGGGTTTATGGATGGTACGATTTTGGGAGATGGAGTTTGCTGAATCGTCCCTCACCGATACTAGTGACTCTGCTCTAATTAGCCGGGGACCAAAATCCCAAGCTTCACCTACAGTGAGATTAGGGGGAAAGAAATTGGGATGCCGCATGTCAATGTACGACAATAAGAGGTTGTCCACCAACAGGGCTTGTTCGAAGGGCTGCCAAGTTTACTTCAAAATTTAATCATAAATTTTAATGTTTTTATAGTTATTATTTTATTTTGTTAACTTTCTTATTTAATTATTAAATATATGCTTGAAAATCATTAAATTTCCCTTACATATATAGATATATTAGTTAATTTTGCTAGTTTTATAAATTTAATATCTATATTTAGGCTTTAATTAATTATTAAATTAATTATGATGTCATCACGGTTCGACCTCAAAAACCTTGAACCTCTCCCTTTTACGGTTTAATGAACGGTCCGGGTCTGAAAACCTTGATTAGTAAACCTTCTTATGTCTTTCTATGTCACAATGAAACAAGGGAAGAACCTCGAACACATGCATACACAGCACACAACTATTTTCTACTGAGCATAGCGCTTAAAATAATCAAAGGGATCACGTGTATAGAGATGAACACATGCATTACCTAGTACCTACCTACTGTTGATAATTTGAAAGTTTTAAAGAAGGGTAAGGTTAATGTATGTCTTTAGGGCATACATTAACCATTCATTTTGGAAAAATTTTATAAAGAATTAAAAAAACTATCAAAATAGTGAATCACTTTTTCCTTTTTTCATAAAAAAATTTTCTAAAATGATTTACTAATGTCTGCCCTAAGAGCACACATTACTCTTTAAGAAAAATGAGAAAGACAAAAACAAGAAGATGCAACCTGACAATCTCTCAAACATTTCCTCCGTGGAAAAAGGCTTGTTAACCAATGTACATGTTGACCATGACTTTAAAAAAAAAAAGAAAAAAGAAAAAAAAGTGCATATCATTAGTGGAATTAGGAATCTTCTGTGAAAGAATATTTGAGACTTTCCATAAATATATAAACAGCTGCGGTCTGCTTGGAATCTACTTATTTTGTTGAAATTGAAATTTTTTTGCTGAAAGTGATAGGACATATGTGTTTCACATGTTAGGAACATATGTCACTATTTTATGTAATTGGCTAATCCTTTGACAAAACGCATTTTACTTGTAATTGGGTAGATCTAAGATGTGTTTAATGCTTCAAGAAACCTTATTTTAAGTTCAAGTGTTAAAGCCATGCAAGTCTGTCCAATAATCAAGTCAGAAAGTACTGATCATTAAAACTCGACAGTTGGCATCTATCGAGATTTAAAGAAAGCTGTTTCAGCCTGAAACTCGATAGCTCCTCAATAGATAGGGTCTTTGTCGAGGTTTATGAAGTTCAATTTTCTAGGACTGTTTTTCATCAAATTCTTGGATGTATGTTTGGGCTTTCTTTTCTCACAACCCTAAACATATATAAGGATTATTTTAAGGGCCGTCTAAGGTTGTGCAAGTGTAAAGCAAAGTCTTGTTCATGCAAATTGTGACTGGAGACAGAATTTGCCCTAGTTCATCTTTCTCATCAAGAAGCTACTGTGTTTGTACACCGTAAGGTTTTGTAACCAAGCAACTTTGTGATCTTCATTGTTTGGATGAACTAAAGAACTTTACAGCCAACATCCTTCTCAAGTTGGTGATCAAGTCGCGTACTGGGTTCCGCGCAATTGGTTAGTCACATACTGGGAGCCATGCATTGAAAATGAGAGATTGTCACTACAGAATAAGTTCAATTTAGTATTGGGGTAAGGGTTCAACTGTAGGTTGGTATAAGGTACTAGGATTCCTTTACTTGTAACTTCTTGTTTTGATAATAGTGGATTCTCGGGAGTGGTGACCTTAAAATCACCTGGTGGGGTTTTTGCCGTGTAGGTTTTCCCCATTCGTAAACAAATCACCTTGTTAATTTAATTTCCACTGCATACTTAGTTATTTGGTGATTTGTTTATGCTACCATGCGCTTTGCATGTTAATTTGATTAATTAATAAACTTGACTAATTAATCAATTAATCTAGTTTGTAGGGTTTAGAGATCCAGGGTTTGTAAAATTTTAATTTTCAATTATATCCCTTGTAAGTTTTTGTAATTATTTGCTTTCCTTTTTAAGTTTAAAATATAAGTTGGATATAAAAGGTATTTAACAAATCTAAAATAAAATGAATATTTATTTGTTATATGAGTTAAACGGGTTGTGTTAAATAGGTCATTTTGGATTGACACATATAAATTGGTGTGTCAAACGTGTCTATTGTGGGTCATGCGGGTTGACCCGCTTATATCTCGTTTCTTATCGTATCGTTTTCGAGTCGACCCGTTTATGACCCAAACCAGGGACGGACCTAGGTAGAGGGCTAAGGGGGCCCGGGCCCCCCCCTGGGCCTAAAAAAAAAAAAAATTTTAGCAAGTAAAATTTTCCCAAAAAAAAAAAAGGGCTTGGGCCCCCCTGAGATTTTAGCTCCGGCCCCCCTCCCAAAAATCATAAACCCCTTCCCCTAGCCCATCATCCGGCCAGCTCAGAGCAGAGCCCATGACCCATGTCAATCTAAAAAAAAAAAAAAACTCAGCTCTCAGCAGTCCAAAACCAAATGAAGAAAGCAAAAAACAAAGGAAAAAAAAGAAAAAAAAAAGGAAAGTGAGAGGCGAGAGCTGCGACTTACGAGACAGAGATAGAGGTAGAGATAGAGAGTACAGAGACCCATCTTGATCAAATTTAGAGGCCCGTGTTGCCGTGACGGAGAGAGACAAAGAGCGAGACGAGAGCGAGAGAGTGCGAAACCCAGTTCATTACGGCAGTACTCACGCCGGCGAGAGCGAGACCCACTTGCTGCCGCCGCCGCCGGTTGCCGTTGCTTGATCTGCCTAGCCAGCCCAGCTTCGAGCCTTCACAGTTCACAGGTATTTACTCTTATATTTTCCTTTAAAACCTTGTGATCTGAGAATCAAAGAAACTGTGTTTGTGCCTTGTGGACTTGTGGTGTTTCATGTTTGTGTTTTTACTGATGAGTGATGAACTGAACTGATTTGGTGATTGTGAATTGAATCTGTGCATAGTTGTTTCTCTGCTGCCTGTGGTGATTTTTTTTTTTTTTTGGGGCTTTTTGGCTTTGTGACTCTTGCATTATATAGATAAAAGAGATAGATAGTGAGAGTAGACTGTAGAGTTTGTAGAGATAGTTAGATAGTTTTTTCTTTATTTACTAGTAGTTGGGCATAATAATAGGGAAAAGTTTTTGTTAGTAGTGTCTGTGTCTGTAGTGGGATTCATTGGGTATTTGGGTTAGTGGGAGCATTTTCAGCTATGAAAGTTGTCAAAACTGACCTTCGAAACAAAATAGAAAATGATTTTTTGACGGACTCTTTGATGTTATACATTGAAAAGGATATAGCTTTGACATTTAGTTTGGATTCAACAGTAGATGATTTTGAAGAGCGCCGATTTCCCTTTTTATAGATGATTGTATAAAGAAACAATAGTGTTTCGTGTCTTTTGTTTTTGTTAGTAGATTGTATCTTAATATATTAAGAAACAATGATTTTTGGGTATTTGTCTAGGTTGATAGTTTATTAATATTATATAGATGCGTATTTGAAAATTTTTTTTTCCGCTTATCTCCGACCCCCCCTGGCTTAAAATCCTGCATTCGTGCCTGACCTAAACCCGTTAAGGCCCAACCCTAACCCGCAAAAACTTATGTCGGGTTTGTGGGTTGGGTCAAACATTGGCACCCCTAAATAAAATAGACTCTATCTTTGAAAGAAAATGGAGTGGATGGAAAATTTATATTTCATGAATTCTTATGTGAAATCAAGTCACGTATGTTAGAATACACCACTACATTACATAGCGATCTTCTCTCCTTTCTTATTCATTGAAGGAAAAAGATGCATCATAACAATTAGACATTTCCCCACACTAATTGACCCAAGGAAAAAAAAAACATTTCCACACTGACCCACGCACCAAACCTGGCAATCAGTGTGGGCAATAGTGTTAATTGATAGGACGGACAATTATTTTCTCACACTTGTTTGTTATTGGCAATAGTGTTCATTTATTTCACGTTTTTAGTAAATGAGTACACATGCGTTATCTATTTTATGTTTTAAATGTGAACATCAATAATAATAAAAAATTGTACGTCAATCCTGAAATTATGAATGTTTTGTGCAAAGTATGTAACAACAAGTGTAAAAAGAACATTTTCCTTAATATATGAAGACCCTAAGCTTCCTTTGCCTCAAAAAGCTCATTCTTATTCACTCCTATGGCAGGGAACAAAAAAAATTTAGGTGTATTTACCTATTAGTCCGCCTTTGACATCTAAGCGTGTGAAATTGGGTGTGAATTTAGGTGTATTTTTATAGGCATACTAAAAGTTATTATGTATTTGGAGTATGCATAGTTGATGCAATATTTCACACCAATTAATACAAGAATTAATTTTTCCATATATTTTTTAAGTTGATGTCATACTTTTATATTAAGTTATTTGTATTAGTTTTTTTTTTTTAGTAAAGTTATTTGTATTAGTTTATTGATGTATTTGATGGAATATAAATAGAATGGTCAGTTAGAATAAGATATAGGATTTTTATTCCATCAAGTGTACCTAATCATTTTTTATGTCTATTAACATGTGCTATTTAATTACACGACCAAATTTAATTAAGAAGTTGACTTCAACTTGAGGTCTTAATCGGAATTTGGAGGAATAAAAGTAATTGAAATAAGTTGTAGAGGGAAATTTCCCAACAACTTTGGCCTTGGCCTAACATTTACATAAATAATAGTGACTTTGGGCGCGAGAATAAGAGTTTTTTTTTTTTTTTTTGGTTTGATTGACTTGGTTTTTTGCAAATAGGGGTATAATTTTTGTTAATATTCTTGCTACAAAAAATGCGCTTCAAAGCTGCGATTTGGAGTTGCGTTTTTAAAAAACGCAGCTTTAGGGTATTGTTTGAGCTGCGTTTTTGAAAAACCCAGCTCCAGGGTATTGTTTTGAGCTGCGTTTTTAAAAAACGCAGCTCCAGTACTGGACTTCTAGACCCATCTGGGGATTTTTTTTTTCAATATATTTCAGAGCTGCGTTTAATAAATGCAGCTTAAACTGATATAGAGATGCGTTTGAGTAAACGCAGTTTCAACATGTCTGGAGCTGCGTTTGATTAAACACAACTTCAACATTTTTAGAGCTGCGTTTGGTTAAATGCAGTACCCGTTTGACCTCCACGTTCTGCGTCCGCGTTTCAGTTTTTTTTTTTTTTTTTTTTTTTTTTTTTTTTTTTTTTCAGCCGCAAAGGCTGACTTTTCCACTGTAAACAGTACATTTGTGCACTGTTTACGGATCCACGAATACCACTTTTTAACAACTTTTTCATTAAAAATGAGTCCCACAATACTATTTACACATTTAAAAATTATTTTGCTACAGTGTTTTCAGTTTTCAGTTTTCAATTTTCAGCAACAATAAATTCAATCTGACCCGCAGCTCCAGATATGTTCATGCTGCGTTTTATTAAACGCAACTCTAGGATTGCTATAAGTTAAAAAAAAAAAAAAAAAAAAAAAAAAAAAAAAAAACCCTAAACTACTCTCTGATGTGAGATCTCTAACCCGATCTCTCACCTTCTTTCTCACTCTCTCCCTTTGACTCCCAAACCCTCACCTTCAACCCACCACTCTCTACCACCGATCCTCCTCACCATGGCCGAAGCCGTCACTCTCTCTCACTTCGATCACCAGCACCACCACTATGGTGGTCTTCTCCATCCCCGAATCAACTCTCTCAACCTCGAAATCTCTCTCTAATCCTCAAATCACCATGGCGGCAGCGGTGGTTGCAGCATCAGAGCCATCTGGATCCTCAACAGCCTCGACGCCGTCATTTTCTCCAGGTACTTACGAAAATATGCCGTCATTTCACATTCTTCATTTGCTATGTACTAATCGATTTGACTCTTCTTCTCACATTTAGGGGTTTTTCTTGCTTATTCGTTGATAAATCACCATTTTTATATGTAAAAATGAATCTAGACCTATTTCTTTTTTTGCGGATGAATTCTCATGTTTCTGGCAGTAGTTAATAGATAGATACTAACTCTTAGTGAATGTTCGTTGACATTGGATCAGTTGTTTTCATTTGGGAGCAAACACTGTGCTCAATTTTTGGCTGTCTGGAAAAGAATTGGTATGTCCTTCATTCGGGGGTACCTGATGTAAATTACCTTATTTGCATGAGTGGGTTTTGTTAAGATATATGTTCTTCGTGCTTTAACTACTTGTTATAGTTGCCACTTCGTGATTATTTTTGTTCCCATTCTCCCTATGTTCAGTAGTTTTGTTGGACGGAGTAGCAAATACCGGTAATGTGGAGCTTGGTGACCTTCAACTTGCAGCTTACTTTGCTAAGAAAAAGCCAACAGGTCAACCTTTCTTTAGGAATGGTGAGTGTACATTTACTCAACATCTCTCTCTCTTGAATTTCAAAGGGTCTTATAGATAGGCTGTTATTGGGTGAGCTTGAGTTCTTTTTAATTCATAAACTCTTGGACTTCATAATATGAAATAAAAAAATGATTTTCTAAAGACAAATTGAAATAAGGGGCAGAGTGGTGTAGATATTTTACTGTTAAATTGTTTATATCTGGATCAAATCAGCTGCCTGAATTGCTCACTCGTTCTTTATGACCATATTGTTTGCACTAGTTCATGGGGTCCCTTTTTGGAAGGTTCTGATACTTTTTATTTGTTCTTGCAGTGCATTGTAAATCTTAGTAAACTATCAACGGAAATTTTTTTATTATTGCTGATATGAGATTATGAGAAATTAAAAAGGATTTCTTGATGTGCTCCTTCTGTGCCAATATATCTTAGTAAACTTTTTATAATTCTTTTCCTTATATACTACATCCTAAATAGGATAGTGTTGCCTGCAAATGGCAGATGTAAGTTTATTACAAATTCTTTTATGTATCAATTACAGTGGTTTAATTGCAACCAAGTGCTCTACGTTATTCTTGTTTTTAACTTGCTAGTAAAGTAGATGTTTTTCTATCCATTGGATATTGGTATCAAAGAGAAAACAGAGGCAATAGCCAGGTCATATGGTGACAGTGTTGCTGAATACTCAGAGCAGGTAAACTCCTAACTTCCAAAATGGTGACAGTGTTGCTTTGCAATGGAGCCTGATATGGCAATAAACTCTTTTTTCCTAACATATTTTTCTCTCTTACAATCATAAGAATTTTAAGGATAGTTTATTTTCGTGTTTAGTTCTTTCTAATACTTGGGTCTTTCACTGCTTTTCCTAGGTTTTGTTTTTGGCTTTTAGGCAGATTATTAGTTTAGTTTTAGTCTCAGTGAGTGAGCATTTAAAATTTCTATGGGTTTTAACTTATTTCTCTGGATTTTAATTCGTAATCTTAGATTGTTGGTCAATAGGAAAAAAATAATAATAGAAAATTTTGAATTATTGACCCTTGATTTTTCTTGCATCTATTTAGAAAGGCATTCAAGCCCTGACTCCAGCTTAAAAAAAAGAAAAACAAAGAAAACCCTTTTTTTGAGTTAGAGATGCTAGTGAAAGCTAAAATTAAATTTTGAAAAGAATAAAAAATTGTCATTTAAACACCATGAAAGAAAAGTTGCTTGTTTGTTGCATGTTTGTACTAAAACAAATATTCCAGCAATTATCAAGGTTGACGCTTTTTTAGGCAGAGGGAAAGCCACCCCCTTGTTGTGTAGTGCATTGTATTTCTTTCTTGTTTTAATTGCTGTCAATATCCATAGCTTTTATAAGTAGAGACGTGACAAGTTTTCCATTATTAATGAGAATGAAAATGTGAATTTTCGCAGCAATATGAGACAGGATACACAGCACCTTCTAAGAAGTCTCAGTCGTTGGTTGAAGCAGTAACCATTAGGTACTTTTTCCAATCCATTATTTGTTATTAGTTATTATTACACAACTTAGAAAGTAAGGGCGCATGAGCATGACAAGTGGCTTGTTTTTAAATTCTAGTAAAAGTCACTTACCTTTATTTTTCGTGTAGTTTATGATTGAAGTAATAATACACAAAAGATAATATTCCATAGATCATTAGGACTATTTTCAATAATGTTCTTAAGCTCTTCTTCATTTCAAATGTACCCAGGTGACTGCCAATAGGACTATTTTCAATTCTGGTTTTTGTTAATGGTTTGATAATAAGTTATTGTACTTTAAACATTGTCTTATAGCAAGCATAAAACAATATATGAAATATACCTAAAGTAAATATTAACTAATTGATTATCATGTGTAGAAGAGCTGTAAGAGTAAATTCACAATTAAAATCCCACAAGAGATTTGCAAATGCATTTCTAACGTTCTGCCAACTGGTTGATAATGCCAGGTTATATTGCATGAATGCTTTGGAAGGCCCACCTAAGGTACACCCAACATACCTCCTCTTTCTTTGTGTTGTGACAAGAGCCTTAGTTAAAGCCAAAGCTTCTTGTCTTTATGCAGACTGCAAGCTTTAGACAGTAAGAGCCTAAAGATATGGAATGTTGTTTTAAAAATACAATTTAATAAGTTATTATTAAAACACCTTCAAATATACGTATAAGGTTGCTGCATGTTTCCCAAAAAAATAATAAATAGACAAAAAGAAAGAGAGAACTCAGCCTTATTAGTTATTATGAATATCTTTTCTATAGGAAAAAAAAAAAAAAAAAAAATCTGAAACTCATGGGCCAGGCTCCATTGGGCCCTTGTGTGGCTTTGTCCCTAATTACAGTCGGAATCCAATGCAATAAAAGAGTGTTGCATTGACCACTTCTCCAGTTAGTGAAAAGCAATTTTTGCTTCTCATGGGGCCTGGCAGAAACTACAAGGTTCAAAACCTTTAGACCATAAAACCACAATGTCTAATACTTTTCAAAGAATTTTCCAAATCCTTAGGAGTATCCTTTCTATAATGACTTTGTTTATGCCCGCAACTCTTTGACATTTCTTTATGGCCCATCTGAATAATTTTATCCCGGGTCATTTCATCCTAACATTGTTGCTACTTAATGTGGTTTCAAGTTTCAATGAAACATCAATCTATGATTGATCACATCCCATAACTATTTAGCCAAACATCAATCTATGATTGATCACATCAATAAGTGGAGCTCATAATTCTTTTTTTGTAATTATTTTGTCTCCTTTGTGTCCTTGATCATGATTGTAGTCTTTTCTCAATAAAATTTCTTATATATATATATATATATATGTATGTATATAATCAATAAGTGGAACTCTATGGCAAGCATTTGTATTGCTTTGCTGACATGAGGGCCTTATTTAGGATCCTTGCCAGTTAATTGTGGACACTTAATTAACTCGTATTTGTTAAAAAATTATTATATCTTTGTTTTTGATTATGAATTGTCCTTTGCAACATGAGCTTTTCAATTTAAAGTTAATTTGTGCCATGTGTGTGTGTGCATATTGAATTTATTGAATGGCTTCTGGATACTCAAGTGCTTTAGTGTTTATGATTTGGTTTGAGGATTATGAGGAACTGTGGAAGTTGGGTGCATAATGCTTTGGGCTTATTTGGTTTCTTCTCATAGGGATGTGTAGATCATCTAGTATAATGGCTTGTGCCGCTGTGTGCATCATGTATTGGTTTTGATTTTATTTATTTTCTGGCCCAGATGGATGTCTAGATTGTCAACTTTGCTTTGGTATTTCTTCCTTTTTCTATGCTTTTTGTGTAAGGGTTTTGTAGTATAGGATGCAAGTAGTGATTTGTTGCTCAGCAAAGTGGGAAGCTCAAAAGCTCCACTTGTTTGGGGGGCTATGGCACTTTGTCTAAGCATTGAAGTGAAATTTGATATAATGCTTGTTATAATTTATGAAATTTTAGTTTTCTAGGAGGGCACAAACCTTAACGTTAAGGTGAGAAGTTAGACCTAAATGTGAACTTAAGGTTTGGGGTTGAACCTAATATGGATTAAACATCAATCTTTGTTTAGAACTAATTAATTTAAGTAATGTCGTGGTCTGATGCATTTTCTCTATTTGGGGCTTACAAGGTAATGCCTATGGAGGTTATTGATTTATTCTTTGTTGGATTTCAGGTTTGTTTGGATGTCATAGTAATTTGGGGTTTATAGGGTGAGACCTGTGAAGGTCATTGATGTGTTCCTATGATGGAAAGTTTTGTTTGGATGTCATAGTAATGATTCTTCATGGAATTTTACTCTTTTTTGTATGATGTGGACTTTATGAAGGGAGAGGAAAATAAGACCTTTATTTTTGTAGTGTTGAGAATTGTTGAGTGTTGGCAATTTGTTTTGTTGGTTCCAATTGGTTGCATCTATTGAGTGGTGGCAGGAATTACAGGTCTTGTTTTGGGCAAGAATGTGGTTGTGGAGAAAAAAAAAATTATTACCTAGAGCTGCGTTTTTAAAAACGCGGCTACAAAAAGACCGGAACCTATAGCTGCGTTTTATACCCCCTATTGCTGCGTTTTTTAACAACCCATAAGCTGACAGCTATAGCTGGGTTTTTGTAAAAAACGCGGCTATAGACCTACTTTGGGCTGCGTTTAAAATGCGGTTAAATGCAGCCCAAAGAGGGTCTATAGCTGCGTTTTTTACAAAAATGCAGCTATAGGATTCAGCTTATGGGTTGTGGGAAAATGCAGCTCTAGGGGGCATAAAACGCAGCTCTAGCAAGTATACCTTAAAATGCAAGTATACCTTAAAATTATTTTTTTAATACTTAAAGGTAATTTAAGCATTTATTAGCTCACATCTTAATTCTTCTCTAGCAATGCAATATTGACAATAGCTTCGTGGATGGTAGAGGTGATGCAGTAAGGTGATCATTAAGAAATTTAAATTATACAAAATTTAATTAATTGATAACTTGGATATTTGCTACAACTATGAGTTGAGTTACTAAAGAAAGCAAAATTGTTATGACTACAATACCAAAAGGAGAATAACTATTGTCACCATCAAAGAAAACTCACAACCACAATATTTTTCTTGATACTGTTTTTTAAGGAAAAATGAAATTAGAGATTATTTTTATTGAATAGGATGAATGAGCTAAAAATTGAATGATTAGCGATTTTTATCTTTTTGTTTTATAATAGACTTTTTGTTGAATAATTTGTTCACTTGTGTTGTTTTGTCTTGCCGTGTTTGTGTTTGGTTTATGCTTGTTGTTGTTTGTCCTAATATTTATTATTGTTATTTAAGCTTTTTATTTTTATTTATAAATGGGATTATTGAGAGGCAAAATTAATTTTGGAGTAATGTTACGTTCACAACATCTTTACAATAAATCTTATGCAAAAAATTGTTATTAATGGGTAAAAAAAATAATATCAGTATTGGCCCCAAAAAAAGAAAACATATTAGTGTTACATCTATAATATTTTTACTATAAATTTTAGGTGATAAATTGTTATTAGTTATAATTTAAACTCACTACTGAATTATATTTTGTTTCTTTAGTAACAGTTATTAACAATCTATCACTTAAAATTTATTTTGAAAGTATTGTGAAAATATCATGCATATGACATTTCTCATAAATTAAGGATATCACATTAATCAAAAAGTCATTATTGCATTGATAATAAGGGGATCATGACATCCATCATATATTATAAGGGTAACAAAGAATGAATGATAAGGATTCCAACCGAGTAAGAATAGTGCGCAATATATAGATGCAAAGAAATAAGAAACCAGCTACTATGTATGCCGACAACCAACGTGTGGGGTTCGAGATTACTCACATGCAGTGACGGAAAAAAAAAAAAAGCAATAAAAAGTCCCATTCTTGGAAAACAAAAAAGGATTCTCTTTTTTTTTTTATAATAAAATGATAGAAGTATATTTATAATAAAAGAAGAATGCACTCGACATGCGAGGTCGTACATAAACAATTAAGCGAATAAAATTTTTCTCCAAACTAGTTTGTAAAGAAACTCTTTAAACTTCTTATATATTTTTAAATTGAGTGTTAGTTTTAAAAATCTAACCGTTGCATGTTTTTATTATATTGTTTATACTTGCAAAATTTTAAGAAGATCAAAAATTAATTACTATGTTATCAATTACATGTTAAAATTTTAAGTTTTTATGATCTCAAATTATGTATAAAAAATAAGTTTATTGATCGAATAGTAAATTACATCCAATTTGAACAAAATTTGATATACATGTTAAAAACTTAAGAAACATGAAACTCAACGATTAGATTTTCAAAATTCACACTCAAAGAAAATATATATGGAAAGTTTGAAAAATTTCTCTAGTTTGAAGAAAAACTTTATTCTACCCAAACACATGCAGTAGCATGCAACCCCAGAAACACAAGAAAGAAAAGAGAAAAATAAACAAGTATAAAAAAAGACCCTCTGAAAAGTCAGTCAGTTTGGCGGGCTAAGGATAATCATATTAATAAACCTTCTTATGTCCTTCTATGTCACATGAAACAAGGGAAGAACCTCGAACACATGCATACACAGGACACAGCTATTTTCTACTGAGCATAGCGCTTAATATTATCAAGGGGATCACGTGTATAGAGATGAACACATGCACTACCTAGTACTACCTGCCTACCGTTGATAATTTGAAAGTTTTAAGGAAAACGAAAAAGACTTGTTTTCCTTAAAACGACTCGTGGAAAAAGACTCGTTAACTTAATGTACATGTTGGCCATGAGTGGAATTAGGAATCTTCTGTGAAAGAATATTTGAGGCTTTCCATAAAATATATAAACACCCTAAGTTTCCTTTGATTCAAAAAGGTCATTCTTTTTTTCCATCTTATGGCAGCAAAACTCATCTTTCTCTTCTGGGTTTTCTTTACTCTCATATACAGATTAAAGCCTGACCTTGACAATGTTGGACCCTTGTTGACCCAGGTCATTGACGGGTTCAATGCTGAATGTAAAAACATGAGCTTAGACAATGATGCAATGATTGATAACAATGGCATACTTCAGCTGTCAAACGATCACTCAGTTGAAGTTCATAGCCACGCGTTTTATAAACGTCCAATCCAATTCAAGAACTCTTCCAGCGGCAAAGTTATGTCATTTTCCACTGCGTTTGCTTTTGCTTTGATCAATGAACATGGAAATCAAGGCCGCCATCACTTCGCTTTCACAATCTTTCCATCTGGGGCTCTTCCGGGCCCTTATCTTGGTCGACTCAACTCCAGAAATGATGGAAAAATCTCAGACCACATATTCATGGTGGCATTCACTGTCACGCACCCCAAATTCAGTGACATCGATGATAACCAAGTTGTCGTCGGCTTCAACTGCAACATAGTATTGAACAAACCTATTTGAGTCGATCAATCTCTGCGTAGAAAGGATTCCCTTACTCTGAAGACTGGTCATGTAATTCAGGCATGGGTCGAATATGATACACGAATAAATAAATTAAATGTTACGCTTGCGCAAGAATCTGATAGACCCAAGTCTGCACTTTTGTCCTATAATGTGGACCTCTCACCAATTTTTAAAGAATCCATGTTCATTGGGTTCTTTGATTCAACCGACCTTTCATCCCTAAGTTCGCTCTATGTCTTTGGCTGGAGCTTTAACATAAATGGAGATACTAAAAATCTCAATTTGGATAAACTCAGGCATAAGCTCCCATCAGTGAATGGGTCAAAAAAGAACCACACAGGCCTAATTGTTGGTGTTTCACTCTCTAGTGCTTTGGTTGTGATTTTGGGGATTGTTTTGATTCTTTACAATGTTAGGAAACTCCAGAAGACTAATGTGGTTGAAGCCTGGGAGCTTGATATTGGACCACATAGATTTTCTTACAAGGATCTAAAGAAAGCAACAAAGGGTTTTGGAGACAAAGAGCTACTTGGGTTTGGTGGATTTGGTAGAGTTTACAGAGGAACTCTGCCGAATTCAAATACCCAAGTTGCTATAAAGCGTGTTTCCCAAAATTCAAAGCAAGGTTTGCGAGAATTCATGTCTGAGGTCAGTAGTATTGGCCATCTTCATCATCAAAATTTAGTTCAATTATTGGGTTGGTGTCATAGGCAAGGTGATCTATTACTTATGCATGAACTTATGCCTAATGTAAGCTTAGACAAGTACCTTTTTGATGAGCCTAAAGCAATCTTAAGCTGGGAGCAAAGGTTCAAGATCGTCAAAGGGGTTGCTTCCGGGCTTTTATATTTACATGAGGAATGGGAACAAACTGTGGTTCACAGAGACATTAAGGCAGGCAATGTGTCATTGGATTCTGAGTTTAATGGAAAGTTGAGTGATTTTGGTCTTGCTAAGCTATATGAGCGAGGCTCCAACCCAAGTACAAACGGGGTGGTGGGCACATTGGGTTATTTAGCACCTGAGCTCGCACGCACAAGCCTGCCAACAAGAAGTTCTGATGTCTAGACTGGGTTACGAAGAAGTGGAGCTTAGGAGCAACACTTGATGTTGTGGACTCAAGGCTGGGGGGTGAGTTTGATGAAGTTGAGGCTATTTTGGTGCTTAACTTGGGTCTAATGTGTTCCAATGATGCACCCGAGTCAAGACCCACTATGAGGCATGTGGTTAGGTGCTTAGAAACGAAGCTGGCTTTGGAGGAGGAGGATTTTCTGCAATCTTATCCGACTACTTCAGCCTCGGTTGGTGATAATGAGGATATTGTTGATGTTGAAGATGGTTTAACTCCATCCTTTTCAGTTTTCAACGAAGATGATAGTAGGTAGTCTTATTTTTGATGCATTTAGATAAGTTGTTGCAAAATAGTGTTTTAGTTTTAGAATGAGCGTTTATAAAAAAGTTGTGAGGAGTTGTTGTTGAAAAAATGAAGTTTTGGATTTTAAAAGTGCGCTTTTAGGCTCTCACAACGCCTAACCAAACAGACTGCATTTTTCTATGGTTTGGGATTTTCAATTTCAATTACTACTGCACGGTTATGTGCGTATTTGTTTGGACGTAAATAAATATATCATCATCTTGTCCAACCTCTCTTGTTCATTTGTTTTGTTTTGTTTGTGTGGGAAGTATATAATATTTAAGATGAAAAGTATGATATAATATTATAGATGAGAATTAATGCATTGAAACTCCATGCTTCAAGTTCACTTGTCCTAATGGTATTGATAATTATTATTTATTCCTAGTATAGTAGAATGTTTTCTAAACAGTTCTCTCTTTTTGTCGAACTGTTAGCTTTCATCAAATCCTTGAAATTTTCCTCACAATCTGATAAATCAAGTCCAATCTTCTTCTTCTTCTTCTTCTTTTTTATTTATTTATTTATTTTTATTATTATTATTATTATTTTTTTGCAGCAAAATCAAGTCCAATCTTAGATTTTTAGGAGACTGTTGTTCTATATGTGTCATTCCAGTTTTATGCAATTAAAGTAGGCTTATTATTTACAAATGTGGCATATACATAGCCTTTGAAGCCATATTCAATGAGTTGTTCATGAAACAAATGGACATTTGAGATGTGGATCAAAACGACCTGAGCAACTAATATCGATATTAATAAAGGGAACCAAAACTCATAAAAATTGATAGGAAAATGTACGATGTATGGCCTCGGGCCCAATGGGCCTCATCCCGAACATTCTCAAGAGTTGAAGTTGGGCCCTAACCTCATAGTAAGTCCACATCAGTTTTGAGTGCGTAATAGATAAGCCCATGTCCGGTGCTTATGATCTGTTCGGGATTGCGTATGCTCGGAACAACATACCTCCCTTGTGGCTCGGTATTGCCTTAGGGAGTATCGCTGTCGAGTGATATTTTGGAGGCAGAAATCAGTTTCAAAGCCACTACCATCATTTCCAACAAGATATATTCCATGTCAAGAATAATCACATCGGACCCCACCCACACAAGTGAGACCACAATACAATCATGATACCCCTACAAACCTCAAGGTATAAATAGAATAATTGAGTAAAGAAAGGGGGTTGGGAATTCTGGAAAGAAAGGGGAGAAGAGAGAGAGAGAGAGAGAAAGAAAGCAAATTAGGAGAGCTAGGGAAGAGAGTAGCACGGAGAGGAAAGCAAGGGTGTTTACTGGGGTTAAGGGAAGGTAACGTGTCATTTGTAGTGGAACTACCAAGGGAAGGTAAAGTGTCACTCGTAGTGGAACTACCCTTAGTAAGAAACACTAGGCCCACTCTATAAGTATATTGTAAGCCCAATTCTAGGCCCGGTCCTTAAGGTGGAGTTTGGGTGCCCACAGAAAACTTGGGCAAGCTTCTTCGGGGTTCCTATTCTCTCCCAATCCATCATGCTTCAGAAAATACAAACCAAGAAAAAATCAAACTTCTGGCTGTTGGAGGCTTCTGTCATGAGAACTAATGGGTTTTTATTTTATATAATGTGGATTAAGATAAAAAAGGGAGTTTGCACTAAGTTCTTATTAAATTTATTATCATAAACTTAAGACACATATATTGTATCAGATTTAAATTTTTCATATTACTTTTTGTATAGATGTATTTTTTTGTATTAAATTATTTGCATTTATTAACATATATATATATATATATATTATGATTGGAATTTATTAACATAAAATTGATAAAATATAATGTAGAGTATACTTAGAATATGATATAATATTTTTATTCCTCTAACAGTACCTAATCATTATCATGTCTATATATTAACACGTGCTATTTACATGAAAATTTAATTAAGAAGTTGACTTCAACGCTCGAGCAGAAAATGTAAATTGAAATTTGGAGGAATAAAAGTAATTGCAATAAGTAGTTGAGAAAAAAAAGACTTAAAAATAAAATACCAATCCTTATCACCGACAAAAGACCTGTGAACAAACTCACATCACATACATAAAAGGCCCATTTAACAAACCTGATCAGCCCAAGCCCATCCCAGGACTTAAATGCCTTCGCTAAGTCACAGGCAAAAGATGTTAACAAACAGGTTATCTTCAAGGTCCTATATACATGGGCCGGCTATAATTATTTTTAAATTCACGGTCTCTTTTATGGGCCCACACCGTTAATATTGAAATCAAGCATTCAATATTAACGGTGATCCATTATGATTCATTCAATATTAGAAAGTGTCTACCGGTTTTTTTTTTTTTTTTTTGAGAGAGAGAAGTGTCTACCAGTTAAGTCAGAAAGTCCTTGACAAGAGTGATCCATTATGATCACTCTTTACTATTGCATCAATTGATTTCTTTTTTCCATAATCTTGTTTTCCCATAAGCTAAAACGAAATAGATAAATAGTATGTTGGTAGGTTTTAGTGTAATTATATATGGAACGAAAATATGATATGTAAGGATATATCTACTCACTTATGATAATCAAAATTAGAAAATGTCTCTCTATATTATTTATGGATTCATTTTAACTGTTTTGACGAGATAAACACCTCATCATAGTCTATCCATTTTACTTTCACTTTTTTATTAAAAAAAAGAAAGAAAGAAAGTAAATGAAGCTTCATTCAATGAAAATTCACCTGTCAATGTTATGTACTACATGATAATAAAAGCGGCCTTATTAATATAAGATGTCTTTTCCCGAGTCCATGACCCATAGTTGTCAAAACGTGAATTGTATCGTGAATCGATTTTTAATTTTTTCGTATCGTGTATCGTATTATATTGTGTATCGTAAGATACACAAACACTTAATAAAATTTTAAAAAAAAATTATAAGTATACATATATAAAGAGTATATTCATTATAAATTTTGAATATATTCAACTAATGACTAATTTATTCATCACTTATATAATAATATTTAACAAGCTAACTAAATAAATCAAACTAGCATGTGTTTATAACATACACATTCAAATTACTTAAATTAAAAAGTGATAATATATTACAAATGACCCAAAAATAATAATTTATTTTCATCATATTCATCAAATTGCCTAATCAACCCCATCTAAGTCAACGCTATCTTCATGTTTATAATTTTGCCAATTTATTTCTTCATTAAAATTTTCTTCATCCTTATTCATCATTAACATTTACTATCCCTTCTTGTTCTTTTTATTTTAATAATTTTTTTATAAATGTTTTTTTGGCATTCTAGTTTCTTGAACTTGTAAAAATAACGATAAAAATAAAAAAATTAATTTTTTTTAAAATATTAAAGTGAAAGGTAAGTATGTACTGTGTAGTTTAATTGTAGGAGAGAGGGGAAAAAAAACTTATGAATATGTTATTTTAGTAGGCTAAATTAAGTAAACTAATAATTTTTTGCTAAAAACAAGTCTAACAACTTGTTAGATTCAAATAAAAGTACAAATTTTAACAAAAAATCTCATTTTAAAGCATTTGTCTATGTATCGTACGATATGTACGATTTTACGATACGATACGATTCATACGATACGTACACTGTATCGTACGATTCATGAGCACTTACGATACGCCGATACGATACGGAACCTTTTCCACACGATATGATACGTATTGTGTATCGTACGATATTGACAACTATACCATGACCGACCTTTGTTTATTTGACCTTTAAAAGAATTTTACAACAAGAAAGCCAATTTCTAGGCAATATGAAAGTACAAATCAAAGCTTTAGTCATCCAGGCATGATTGTCAAAATCTTGATCTCTTGAAAAGAAATAATCAAAGTTAGAAAATGTCTCCTTATATTATTTATAGATTCATTTTTAACTGTTTTGACGAGATCACACCCCATCATAGTCTATCCATTTTACTTTCACTTTTTTTTTAAAAGGTAAATGATGCTTGATTCAATGAAAATTAACTTGTCAAAATATTACAGTACATGATGATAAGAGCAACCTAATTTATATGAGAGGTCTTTTTCAGGGTCCATGATCGACCTTTGGGCCAAAATAGGTTTTTACCCCTTTCCCACAAATTTTCCAGCAAAATGATCTATGTCTGAAACTAATTAGGAAAATGTCCTTATTTTTAAACTCAATTTTCTAAAAATCGAGTTTCAAATGTAAAAATCGATTTTTGAAACATCGAGCGAACGTGGACTTAAAAAAAAAAAAAAAAAAAAATTCTAGAACTGAGTTTCATGTAAAGTACTGGAGTTCATGGAACTTGAGTTCCACTTGAATTTTTTCAAGGAACTCAAGTTCCATAATTTTTTTTTTTTTTTTTTTAATTTTCAGTTCGCTATAAACTCAATTGTCCAAAAATTTAAATTTCAAAACAGGGGCATTTCTATAAATAGTTTCAAATATGAGACATTTTGCTGAAAAGTTTTGGCGAAAGGAGCAAAAACCTATTTTCTGCCCTACCTTTGTTTATTTAGGCCTTTAAAAGAACTTTACAACAACAACAACAACAAAACGATTTTCCAAAGCAATATGAAAGTACAAATCAAAGCTTTAGTCATCCATGGTTCATTCAAATTCAATCAAATTTCGTAAATAAATACACAATTGGTATAGTATTAAAGTACTACAGTACTATTCCAAGTTAGTTTCCACTGAGCACAAAATTAATGGGTTTGGATGAACTTTTAAGCCGAAAAGAAAAAACATTGATCATGAATTGTATGAGTTTTGACAATTGATGCTCCCTCTCTTCGGGTCAACTCAGAATCCAATTTTTTTTTTATCAACTGAACACGCCATCTCACAAAACTGCTAGCGGCAGTTGGAGACGCGGAGCTCTGAAAGAATCCAATTTGATACTATTATATATGTTTCATTGAATTACAAACAAATCTATACATTGAAAACACACCCCTCATGGGTCATGTCAAAAAAGCCCGAGCGTTAATCGTTTTTTTATTTTTTTTTATTTTTTTATGGTGTAGTCTTATAAAGGAGTCAAATTGTTTCGAATTGAGAAACTGTGACATGATAACAATTACATGAACCACACACACGTCGCCATTATAAAATTGTATGCAATCCACTGATGAAAAGCTATTTAAGCTGAATTTTCGTCCTAAGTTCGAAATTTCAGTCAATTTTGGAGGAATAAAGATAATATTCAATAGGTACTCGATGGAAGATTTTTTTCAAATACAATCTTTCCTTTGTTGAAATATAAAACAAAAGGTGGAAGATGGAATAAAAGGGGTGACAAAGTTTCCCTTTGACTCCACATAATTTTTAGGTTAAAATTTTTACACATTTTAATCCAAATCTTAGGGATAAAAATATAATAATTGAAAATTTTGTGAGCTCAAATTGCACTGGAATAAAAAATTTGTTTTAGTCAAAACCTTAGTTGGCCAAGTCTAACAATTAAGTATATGTACTAAATTATGTTATATTATAGGAAAATAGGCCAAAATGGGCAAATGCCCTTTTCGTGCAAAAAAACCAATGTCTTGCCTCCTTTTCCAACTAATTAGGGAAATACTCCTATTTTGAAACTTGATAATGTCAAAGTTGAGTTTTGTGAATAACTCGATTTGTAGAAAATCGAGTATGGGCCAATCAAACTTAAAAAAAAAAAAAAAAAAAAAAAAAAAAAAACTTACATGAAAACACCACTATAGAACTTTAAAACGTCACTATAGAGCTCCCTGAACCTAGCATGAGGCAATCAAACTTAGGAAAAAAAAACTTGCATGAAAACGCCATTATAGGGCTCCCATATGGGGCGATCAAACTTATAAAAAAAAACTTGCATGAAAACACCACTATAAAGTTTTAAAACGCCACTATAGGGCTCCTTAAACGCAGCTATAGGTATGGAGCGATCAAATTTATAAAAAAAAAAACCTTACATGGAACTCGAGTTCGTGGAGCTTGAGTTCCAGAATATATATATATATATTTTTTAATTTTCAGTTTGTTATAACTCAATTGTCCAAAAATTGAGTTTTAAATTGAAACTCGATTTTTAGAAAATCGAGTTTCAAAACAGAGGCATTTCCTAATTAGTTTGGGAAAAAGAGCAAAATGCTGGATTTTTTTAAAAAAAATGGCAAAAGCCCGTTTTCTCCTAGGAAAATAAATTATAATTATTATTTTTTTAAATGGTGCAATAACCTCGGCTCTGGTCTCATCTCTAGATACGATGTATTTGAGTACTAGGATAATTAAGAATATTGTATTTCTTGGATTATTGACCTACCTTAATTTGTAGGAAATTAATGAGGGTGTCATATTTTATCAAGTTTGAAGTTTAGAACTTTTTTGCTTAAAGCATAGCACTGCTGGGGGGGAATATTTGGAAGATGCTTGATTGAAAGTGTTATGTATGTCTTATTTTGGGGGTCTAATCATTTCAATCATGGTTCTCAGAATCGGACCGGACCGGACTAGGAGGTCGGACCGTGAAAACCGAGAATCGGAATGAAAATCGGTTTTTTAAGCCTAAAGAATCGGATTTTTTATTAATTCTGTGAACCCCTAAAACTGGGGTTGGACCGCACAAACCAATGAGAACCGTGTGGTCCAACCCCTTAGCAATTTAAAAAAAAAAAAAAACTTAACACAATTTTATTCTACTTAATTAAATTATACAAGGAATAAAAAAAAATTATAATTAAAATCCTTCAAAGATATTCAACTTTACTTCAACAATTAATCATAAATTTTAATGTTTTCATGGTTATTATTTTATTTTATTAACTTTCTTATTTAATTATTAAATATATGTTTGAAAATCATTAAATTTCCTTTACATATATAGATATATTAGTCAATTTTTCTAGTTTTATAAATTTAATATCTATATTTAGGCTTTAATTAATTATAACGTCATCACGGTTCGACCTCGGTTCGATCTTAAAAACCTTGAACCTCTCTCTTTTACGGTTCAATGAACGGTCCGGGTCTGAAAACCTTGATTTCAATAAAAACTTTTCCGGTGATTGATTAAAAGTGTTCTCTCTTTCTATGGTAAGAGGAAGAGGGGAAGAAAGGAAGCTGTCTCCTTATGTTACATGCCCAAATCATAATTCACGTCAACAATGTTTCACAATCATGAAAAAGACACGAATAAGACGCAGTCATTTACAGATTTGTGTTGTGTGAATGGGTTTGTGTAAAGCAGGTTGATATACTTTAACCAGATTAATAAATGTATAAAGTTTGTCTTGACTTGTTTAACTTACAATTAACTCAAAATAACTCAATTTATATGAATAAATGTCATTTTTATCTAACATAAAATTGAATTCAAAATATAATTAAGTAAAAGAATTTAATGCTGGTTATATTGATAAATTCTCCATTGAAATTCTGAAATTTCTAGCCCTTGAACCCAAAACAAAGGGGAAAAAATAAACTCACTTACTCTTTAATTTTCTTAGATCGTTTATTAAATAGGTTGGGTGGGTTATGTTGTGTTAGGATAAGACTAGGCTTTTGATTGTTGGGTGTGTGGCACACGTGAGTTCCAGCCCACGCTTGATGGAATAGCTCATTTAATGAGCTTGTCTCTAAAGTGTTCATGCCAACCATGTCTCTTAGGGTATGTTTGGTTAGGGTTCATGCCAACCATGTCTCTTAGGGTATGTTTGGTTAGGGTAAAAACAGGAAGAATGGAAAATAGGAAAAGGAAAATAGGGTGGAAAATGACATTTTTCACTATTTGGTTGAGGAGAGAAAACAAGAGAGACAGAAAATAGGGGAAAATTTTTTCCTTCTAGACCCACCCTTTTTTATCCTCTCAATTTGGGAGGAAAATGAGGAGAGAAAAGTGCTGAAAGATGCACTTTACACAAATACCCTCAATTTAAGTTGCATTTTTTTTTTCTTTCTTCTCTCTTCCCTGGGCAACAACGTTGCTCCTCTTTTTGCCTTTTTTTTTTCTTTTTCTAGGCAATCACGTTGCCAATTGTCACTTTTTTTTTTCTTGGGCATTTACATTCCCTTTTTTTTTTCTTTTGATTTTTTAGGGCTTGGGCGTGATATTTTATTTTTATTTTTACTAGATGTGATTTTTTTTGGAACATGTTTTTTATTTTTATAAAAAATTTTGGGTGATTGCTCTCTTTTGTGTGGTTATGTCACTTTTTTTTTTAAAAAAAAAAAAATTTGGCATCATTCTTTAATAATGGTATATGAGTAAATTTATTCAAATTCATTTTTTCTATCCCTCTACTTTTTCACTCCCAACCAAACAAAAAATAAAATAAAATAAATTTTTTTCTATCCTCCCACTTTTCCATTCCTCCAGCCAAACGGACCCTAATGAGACTTGACATTAAGTGTGTGGGACACGCTGAAGGAAGAAGAAAAATTGGCTGAAGAAAACACGCGGCCAAGTGAAAAGAAGAATTGAATCCATCCTTTTTGTCAAATATCATGTACAAAAGTCAAGGCTTGTGTGCTTGCATTTATTGTGACTTGATATGAAGAGTGTGGGAGGAAGAAAAAAAGAAAAAGGCGAACAAATAAAAGGAAAGGCCATTCGACCATTTGGTGTAGAAGAAGAGGAGTGAAGAGGAGTCCCAGTGAGTGAGACTAAGAACAGTGCAGTCTTGGAGAACTGCGTGAGTGAGAGCAAGCAAAAGAGAAGAGAAAAATATAGAGAGCAAGAGAAAATTATGAGAGATACACAGTAAGGAAGAGAGCAGTGAGAGAAAAGAAAAAGAGAGTTTTTTTGTTCAAGTTGTATCTCTAAGTATTGTAATCTCTATTTAATATAGTGAAATTATTCGAAATTTATCCCGTTGTTTTTTCCTTTAAGGAGAAAGGGTTTTCACGTAAATATTTATATTCTTATATGGGTGTGCTTCTATTGTGTTTGCTGAAATTTATTCACAGTTATATAGAATTTTTCTCAATATTAATTGACACAATTCTTAAATAGGTTGGATTAGGGTTGAATTTATGTATTTGAATAGTCTTATCTTGACATATGAGACTAACATGAATTTCCACCCCTATTCACATAAAAGCATGCTTATCTCAAAAAATAAAAATAAAAATAATGCGCGTTAAGATTGGCTTAATTATTTTCTTATTTATTGAAAGTATGAAAGTATATTTATATTTATTAAGCTTATTACATTAATGGTCATTATTGCATTGATTATAGGCCCTTATCAATTTATATAAGTGGTATAAATTGAGAGAGAACCCTATGGATTGAAAGTTGAAACACTCCATCCATAATCTCTACGAGAAAACTACAAGCAAGCTGCAAAAGTAACAGCTAATCAAAAAACACTTCAGGAAAAGAAACAAACAGCAGTACCAGTCGGCACCGGCAGTCGAGAAACGTGTTTCCAAAAGGCAATGACTTTAATTACTATATGAAAAAATCCAAAGAAACAAAGGGTCCACGAACCTGAAGTCCTGAACATAGCTTAATAATCAAAGGGTTCACGCGTAAAGAGATGAACACTTGCATTGCATGGCGCTTTCATCTACATCGGCTCGCGTGGACATAAGCTAAAAATGTTCGTTTCCCACATTTTCATCTTTCAACTTCAATTACTCCTACTATTAAAGGTCTTTTAAAAATGGAAAAAACTATAAAAGGTACTATATACCTAGCACCTTTGAGAATTTCAAAATTCAAAGTTTAATTCCTAGTTGGTTCCTTCTCAAAAAAAAAAAAAAAGAAAAAAAAAAAAAGAATCCTAGTTGGTAAAATAAAACGAAAAAGGGAAGGAAAGCTCTTGATTAGGTTGATTATAAATATGAATCAAGCTAGCCTTAATTACTATTTTTTGGACGGCAGTGGTTGGATGGCTTCAACCACAAGTGAATACCAATTAATGAAAAAGTCTTATCAAATTATTTTATTATTTATTTTATATTCTACTAATCATCATAATATAATATATCATGCGTATGATTTTTAATTTTCATTTCAAATATTGTTATTATAAGAAATAATAACGAAAAAATAAAGTACATGTAACATGTTGTATATGTAATTAGCGGAGTATAAAGTGAAATACTTGTATGGTGGTATTAAGAGTTTTTTTTTTTTTTTTTTTCATTTTAAATGGGTTTATTTCATAACTTTTGTTAAATATTACAAATATAAATGTGTTTATGACCTGGCATTTTATATATTGTCAAATTCAAATAAAATAATATTTTAATCATAAAATAGACTATCTCCCTTTGAAAGGAAATGTATAGTGGATGGAAAATTTTATATTCATGAATTCTTATGTGAAATCAAATCGTTGGAATACACCACTACATTACATAGTGACATCCTCTCCTTTCTTATTCATTGAAGGAAAAAGATGCAACATAACAATCTCTCAGACATTTCCTCACACTAATTCTCACATGTTAATGTAAATATTCATTTCGTGTTTTTAGTAAATAAGGAAATTGTACATCATGTTTGAAATTATGAAAATTTTGTGAGAAACATCTTGTGTAAAAAAAAATGAACATTTTGTGCAAAGTATACATGTAACAACGTACGAGTATAAAAAGAACATTTTTCTTAATATATAAAGATCCTAAGCTTCCTTTTCCTCAAAACGCTCATTCATTTTCACTCTTATGGCAACCAATATATATATATATATATATATATATTTAGGTGTATTTAACCATTAACATCTATGCATGTGAAATTGGGTGTAAATTTAGGTATATTTATAGGAAGCCTAATAGTTATTATTAATTCAGGGTATGGTTGATGTGATATTTCACACTAATTAACACATGATACCCATACAAGAATTAATTTTTTTTCATATCATTATTTGAGTTTTTTTGAGAATGATATCATTATTTGAGTTGATGTGATACTTTTATAATAAATTATTTGTTTTTATTGGTGTAATTGATAGAATATGATAGAGGATTTTTATTCCATCAAGAGTACCTAATCATTACACCCTCACCAAAAAAAAAAAAAAAAAAAAAAAAGAGTACCTAATCATTTTTTATGTCTATTACCTAATCATTTTTTCTGTCTATTAACATCTGCTATTTACAGGACCAAATTTAATTAAGAAGTTGACTTCAAATTGAGGTCAAGTAGAATATGTTAATTGGAACTTGGAGGAATAAAAGTAATTGCAATAAGTTGTTGAGGGAAAAAGACTTAGAAAAAAATTACAATCTTTGTCACCTTTTTTCAGTTTTGTGGGGATATTAAAAATCAAAGTGGAAACGGAAAAAGAAGAACAGATTCTCTTCACCTAAACTAAAACATTGAACTGTATTTCTAATTTCCTAACAACTATGGCCTTGGCCTAACATTTACATAAATAATAGTAACTTTGGGCAGGAGAACAGGAGTTTCTTTTTGTTTGATTGACTTGGTTTTTTTGCAAATGTAATTATAATTTTTTTGTCTCTTATGTTTTGTAAGAGAAAGAGACAAGTGAATGAATCTCATAACCATAAAATGCAAGTATACCTCAAAATTAGTTTTTTAATACTTAAAGTAATTTAAGCATTTGTGAGCCTACATCTAAGGATCTTGTAGCTTAATTGATATATTTCCATGCATAAAATGCTTAGGGATAGAAGAAAAAGAATTCGAGTTGTGCAATAATGACAATACTTATATGGGACGGTGGTGGATAAGGGAGGGGGCAGGTTGGGGTGGTGACTGCACCACAGTGATATAGTCCTTTTTTTCTTTTTCTTTTTCTTTTTTCCTTTCCCAAATTGCTAAATTTTGTTCAAACTTATACTTAAACTCTAACCTTTAAATTAGTAAGCATAGTTTTTTCAAGGTGACTGGTAATTAAATCCCATAATTGCCTATGCGATATGTATGTTATTACTAATTACCTTAATTATTAAATTTAGACCTTTGATCTTTACTATATATTTTCCTCATGATTTGGATTTAAAAAAAAAAAAAATAATAGAAGAATTTATTCAAAGAACTTATACTAATTAAAATTGTGCACACCTGGAACGGGCATAGAGGACCAGCTCACTCTTGGGCTCACAATATATTTATAATGTGGGCTTTAGATTTCCTACTTTAGGTGATTCTAGCCAAGAGACCCAACGATCTTTCTCAAGCCTCTGTATTTTTTCCCTCTCACTCGTATGACTTTATTACTCTCAGCTCTCAACTTTCTCTAGCTAGGGACCTCTCCCACAACCCCTTTCCCTTCCTTAGCTTCTCATATTTATAGCCAAGCATGAGTGGGGGGATTATGATTGCTTTCAAAATTAGTGCAATAGGCGGTCCAATGTCGTTATTCGTAGGTGGGTGTTTAGGTGGGAGTGGCTTTGGAACTGGTTCCCACTCCAGCAAATATGCTCGGCAGCGATATTCCCAGGGCACTGCTGTACATACGAGGGATAGTGTATCCAAACACCTTTCTCCTTGCTCGGGGTGGTTCATCGAACAAGGACCAAGTGGTGAAATAAGGTGTGTGCTAATGTAGATTGCCTACTCAGGCTTTTGAGCAATACGAGGCTTGGTTCCGTGCCATTTAAGTGTTCGGGCTGGAGTCTCGGGTGGAAAGAGGTTGGGCCCATGGGCCACACTGTTGAGTTAGAATCCAAGGCCCAGATGGGTTGGGCACCATAGTGCCGTACAAAAATATCATCATTTATTTATAAATTCAAAAAACATTTTTGGAAATTAGTAGAAAATTTTATTCAAAAAACTTAGATCAACTCATTTAATATATACCTTGACTGTTATTAACACAAATGACAAAACGTGATTAATTGTAGCCAATAGTCTTAAGGCCAAGTGGAAATCCCACCTTTTGCATTTTGGTGGTTAGGTAGGGACTTGAATAGTTGAATCATATGATTTCTATCCCTTTAGTCTTGAACTTTTTAAGAGAAAAAAATGATCGTAGTGACTAAAGACTAACATCAATTCCTGGAATCAGAGTTTCAGGGGGATTAATACCTCGCAAGCCGCCTTAGAGTTAGAGGAGGACCAATGGCCTCGATCGAGGCCATTAAGAATTAAGATAATTGTGTTTATTGTGCCATTATAAACCCAAAACCTGAACCTGTCACAACTCACAAACGAGTCCCATAGGTTATGTATATGATTACACGATCAAGTTTTCCAAAATTAGTTGGCATAGTTTTTCCAAAGTGCCTGAATTAAGAAATCCTTAATTGCCTATGCATCTTAATACACGGTTTCCACCGATGACATTATATTGAATCATTGATTTTAAATATTCTTTATTGAATTTAGACCTTTGATATCTTTATTTATTTTCCATCACTAGTTTCGGATAATTGTTTTTTTAAATAATAGCAGAATTTATTCAAAAAAAAAAAAAACTTAGACTATTTAAAAACGAATAAATTTTTTTAAGTCAATCATTAAAAAGAACTTAGACTAATACATTGATTTTCTTTTTCCTTCAAATAATTGAATATATATTGTAGTAATGAATAACAAGTAACATCAAATATTGATCATTGTGTAATTGTGTTTCTAACGTTGTGGACCAAAAAATTTAAGCTGGTTTACAAAGAAGACCACTCAATAAACAAGCAATCTATTATTGTTTGGGTTTAACACTGAATGACCTGGACTTCACTGAGTCCTAATGAGTAAAATGAGGCAAATGTCGATCTTAAACACTTAAACTAGGTCATGAGCTGTACACGTTGTTGGATACTTCTGACCCGTTTCCCACTATAAAAAGGTCATTTGACTAACATACTTTAGAAAATCATTGAAAATACTTACTAGCTTTTAGAGAGGAAAAAAAAAACCATATTGACCATAGACAGATAGACTATAGTATATATATAATATATATGAGTTAGGTTAATAAGTACCCTTAAGATATTTGTTAATAGACAATTTCAGAAAGTTTTAATACCACTTTTTTGATAAATATAAAAACTATAAAAAAAAAAAAAAAAAAAAACCAAAGAGTCAACTGTTTTTTTCATTTTCAAAATTAAAAAAATTTTAAAAAAATATTCCCTAAATCAGTGCCTAGCATCCGTCAAATTTTCCTATTAAAAAAAAAAAAAAACCATATTGCCTATAGTGTAAATATATGGATTATGTTAACAGATGCCTTTAGTACAATTGTTAATAAACCACGATAGAAAAATTTTGATATCACTTTTATAGAAAGATCAGGTTTAGGTCTAGTGTCCAGTAATACTGAACTTGTTAAGATGATGACATGTGTCCATTTTTAGACATGTATCACCATCTAACAGGGTTCAGTGCACTAATGCATTTGACCTAAACCAATTCATTTATAGAAGTGCACTGGACGTAAACCAAGTCCTTTATAAAAAATATAAAAAACTATCAACAACATTTATTATTTTATCACTCTCTCAATAAAATATTTTTGAAAATAGTTTCTAAACCCATCTTCCATTAACATTTCCGTCTCTCTCTCTCTCTCTCTCTCTCTATATATATATATATATATGGCTGGCAGTCGTTAACATTACGTAAGCTCAGCCGTCATACTTATTAGGTGGATTCAGTCGGTGCATGGAATAGAAGCTTCTTCTTATGTTCTATATGTTAGGTTGATCTTTTGTAACCTATACTGATATTATATATATCTACAAATAATTAATCATGTCGTTTGCTTTTCAACAATAGATTTGTTAGTGTATTTTTTTTTTTTTTTTTTGATAATTTATATTTGTTACTGTTGTTAAATGATTAAGTGTCACTTACTAATTATTAACAAAAAAGTTTATCATTTATTAATAAAAGTTTAATTTTTTAAGATAAGTTATAACTATTAATATATTTAATCGTTTACATAATATAAATCTTTGTAACCATAAGCCTTTAAATTGAGAGTAATATGGCCCTATTGGTATTACTTATTAAGAATAAAAGGTAAATTACATTTTAAACCCCATAATTTAGGGTTGATTTCGAATTAACTCTAGTTATGCTTCTAGAAGTTTTACATTAGACTATACACATTCAAAAATGATTCAAATTCAAACTATAAATCCATTGTATGCAATGCTGTTAATAAAAAAATGCTACAAAATATTTTAAATTTTGCATAAATTGTTACAGCCAAATGATTAAAAGCTTTGTTTAAGTTTGAAAGGCATACAACATTGCATATACATCATCATAGTATTCTTAAATATTTATATATTAATTTGTCAAATAAAAGTTCATATTTTAATATTATTTTCTCTCATATATGTTACATAAATTAATTGTTATATAGCCAAATGATTAAAATCTTTGTTTATGTTCGAAATATAACATTACAGATACAAGAAGAAGAAAAAAAAATCATTATTTTTGTGGAAGATGCATCATCATAGTATTCTTAAGAATTTATAGGTTAAAGTTTAAACCATACGTTAAATAGTAAGTTCATATCTTAATATTATTTTCTCTTATATATGTTATTTATAATCAATTAAATAGTTTAAATTAGTTTAGAAGTCTACTAAGTTAGGTAAAAATGGAAGTTGCATCATCGATTTTGACGAGTCTTCTAGAGGAAAGAAATTAAGGGAAGGGCTCTTTGCTTTAATCAACGGCCTACGGTGGTACAGATATTCCTATGATCTTCCGAGCTTTCTCATTTAGAAAATGAAGAAAATTTAACAAATGCGAATAATAATACAACAAGTGGGCAGAGAGACAATTAATTATAAGACACACTCCACTTAAACGCGTGGGTATTTTATGTAATGTAAGTTAATGGAAGGTAAGTAGTGGTTGGAGAATGTAAATGTACATATAACTGACAACTGTTGTCCATTACGTGTTGAAGAATTGAGTAATTAATTAGAGGTTGGGCATTAATGCCATTACAATTTTTTTTTTTTTTTGGTAAAAAGGAAATTTCATTAACAAACTAAGAAACCTCTAAAGAAGAGGGAACAAAACGGTCATACATGGTGCCCACAGCGTCTAAACTAAGAAGCAGTTCCACCTCTGTGGGAGGATGGATAAATACAATAAAATCTTGCTCCAAAAGAGCACCACGCCTAGCTAAGTTATCTGCACACTTATTGGCTTCTCTGAAGCAGTGCATAACTTTGACATAAGGAATTTTCGTCAGCCCTTCTTTGCAATCAGCCACAAGAGCACCTAGGCTGTTAAGATCGCAGGATTCTTTCCTCACTAAGTCAATGACCACCTTGGCATCCAACTCAATCTCCACTGCTGGCAGCTTGAGAGCGATGCAAAGCCGGATGCCATCCCGTAAAGCCCACAACTCCGTAGCTACACTAGTCGTGATACCAATAGCTCGGGCATACCCTTTCACCCATTCACCCTTCTCATTACGAATGATTCCTCCACCGCCAGCCACACCTGGATTGCCCCTAGACGAACCATCTGAATTTAATTTGACCCAATTACTTGGAGGATGCAGCCACCTCACCTGGATTTTGTTTCGACTAGTATTTTGGCTTCCATTACTAACCAAATAGGCTACCTCAGCTGATCTGGCCAAGGTTTCATCAAAAAGATTACGTTGCGGACCTGTTCTACCAAAGACAATACTATTTCTGTGAAGCCAAATAATCCAAACAGCCATGGGAAAAATCGTTCCCCACCTCATTTCAGATATGACACTAACCTGAGAGCTTTTGCAATTGATTTTCAACCATTCCACTAACGGCACTCCAAAGAAGAGATTCGGTGGTATAGGAGGCAGAAGGGAGTTCCAAAAACATCTTGCTTTGGGACAGTCACGAAGAGCATGGGCAATTGTCTCAGGTTCAGCATTGCAAACTGGGCAGATTGGCGGGATACCCAGCCCCCTCTCATTTAGAGTTGCTCTCACAGCTATGCTAGAGTGGTAGCACTGCCAAAGGAAATGTTTTACTTTAGGGAGGGACAAAATTTTCCAAACCCAAGCACCTGGAAATTGAGTTCTGCTCAGATCCTCCTCCTTATCGATTGCCAGTTGGTAAGCTTCTTTCAGACTAAATTCGCCATTTGAAGATAAGTGCCAAGCAAGTCTATCATCTCCTCGGCATGAGAAAGAGAGGGGAGTTGCCTTCATCTCCAAAAGGATTGGGGTTGGGAAGGAGAACGAAACTTGATCCAAATTCCAGCCAACATACCCAACAACATCCTTAAGTCTGACATTCTCCTCATCCTTATTTAGCGGACCCGAGATAAGGCTTCGAAGCGTACCTTTATCCATCCATTTGTCGAACCAAAGAGATAAGCTACTATCCCTTCCAGGAATCCATTTAGAACCCTTAGTGAATATTGCTTGCCCTTTTTTTAAAGCTGCCCAAGTTGGGGAACACGAAGACTTCCAAGCTTGAGTTCTAGAACCTTGACTCGGCTTGTGATACTTTTTGGAAAGGATTCTAACCCAAAGAGAAGATTTTTCAGAGTTGAATCTCCAATTAAGTTTGGCTAGAAGAGCAGTGTTTTTTGGTGTTGCCGCTTGAATTCCTAGTCCCCCTTCTTCTTTAGGTTTTGTAATCTTCTCCCAACTTATTAAGTGAAGTTTTTTCTTGTTTTCCGAAGAACCCCATAAGAAGTCCCGACTGAGCCTGTCAATCCCTTGAAGGATTTTGGAAGGGAGAGCTACACATTGCATAGCGTAGTTTGGAATTGTCGAAGTCACCGATTGAGTCAGAACTACTCTACCAGCAGTGGACAAAAGGTTTGCTTTCCAACCAGCCAATTTGCCCTTAATACGGTCGAGAATGTGCCCAAAATCCTGAGGAGTACCTGAATGCTTAATGGGAAAGCCCAAGTACTTCCCAAGAGTAGGAGTAGAGCGGAAACCCAGAATCTCACCCAACTCAATTCTCTTTTCGGGATCAACATTTGGAGAATAATAGACCCGGGACTTTTCATTGCTGATTTTCTGCCCGGAGAGCTCACAAAAGGAGTCAAGAACATCCCTAATAGCCGTGCAATTCTTCCTATCTGCTTTGGCAAAAAGTATGAGATCATCCGCAAAGAAGACATGAGAGATTTCTGGACCGCCTTGGGAAGCTTTGACAGAATTCCAAAGTTTGGCTTTGCATTTTTCCTCAATTAGGGCCCCAAGGACTTCCATGCATAAAATAAAGAGATAAGGGGATAGGGGGTCACCTTGCCGAATACCACGAGAAGGGTAGAACGGTTCTAATGCACCGCCATTAACCAAGATAGATATAGAGGACGAAGACACGCAGCTCATGATCAGGGAGACAAGCCGACTCGGGAATTTGTAGAGGTTCAAAGTATCCCTAATAAAGCTCCACTCCAAGCGGTCATATGCTTTCTCTAAATCCAACTTAATTGCCATCACTCCCCCTCGACCTTTTTTCTTTGCCATGGAGTGCACCAACTCTTGGACGATAATCGCATTGTCCACTCCTTGTCGCTCGGGTACAAAGGCCGACTGTAAAGGAGAGATTAAGTCAGGTAGCAGGGGCCTAATCCGAGCCACAATAATTTTTGTCACAATCTTGTAAACGGTATTACAAAGACTAATGGGGCGATAATTATTCAATGTCTCCGGATTTTTGCTTTTTGGGATAAGGGTGATCAGAGTCTTATTAAGGTACTCGGGAACAGCCCTTGTCGTGAAAATATGCTGAATCTCCTTTTTCACCGAATCTCCGACCAGTAGCCAAAACCGTTGGAAGAAACCAGCGTGTAGGCCATCCAAACCTGGCGCCTTGAAGGGCTTGAGTGCCCACAGACTGTCCTTAATTTCAGCATCAGAAACCGGCCTGTCAATGGCTATGGCATTCGCCTCACTTAGGCAAGTGGACCAACAGGGGGGGTTCCATTCTCCCAAGGAGGAGGAGAAAAGTCCAGAAGTGAAAAGGGCAGAGAAACCCTCTCTAATAAAATCTGAAATTTCTCTGTCCCCATTGATCCAATTCCCCATCCTGTCCTTCATGCACAAAATGCGATTTCTTCTCCTACGTACCAAGGCTGCTGTGTGGTAAAAAGAAGTATTCCTGTCACCCTCAACAAGCCAAAGGATCCTGGATTTCATCGCCCAAAATTCTTCTTCAAGCTTGGTCACTTCCGCAAAATCACTTCTTAACATCTTCTCTAAATTGATAAGATGAACATTCGGACAAACTGCCAGACTTTCTTGAATGCCCTTAAGCCTCGCAAGAATTCTTTTCTTTCTCTGAAACAGGTTGCCAAAGTGAGTACGATTCCAGCTATTAGCTTTCTCAGAGAAGGACCTAATAGCCTGTTGAAGGGTAGGCGGGTTGCACCAAGCTTCACGAACCACACCAGGAAATGAGGGGTGCGAGAGCCACATAGGTTGGAATCTAAAAGGTCTAGGAGCACGGGCATCTTGAGGCCTCTTAAAAAGCAGCTTAATCGGGCAATGGTCCGAGTGAGTTTTCTCCAAATGAAGAACGGCTGCTTCAGGGTGAATGTTGTTCCATAAAGGGTTAACAAAGACTCTATCTATCCGTTCTTGAACAAGCTGAGACAGAGGTCTATGATTAGACCAAGTGAATCGAGGCCCCGCAAATCCCATATCAATCATGTTGCACACATTCAAGCAATACTGGAACCGAAGAGCTCTGTTAATACTTACTGCATTTCCTCCAAATTTATCCCCATTCATGAGAACCTCATTAAAATCACCTGCTATGACCCAAGGCAGAGAATGAAGGCTCGCCACAGTTTCTAAATTTTCCCAAAGAAGTCTCCTCTCAGCCAATCTAGGACTAGCGTATACAGCAGAGAGGAGCCAAGGTCCATTAGCTGTGGACGTCACAATAGCGTGGATCTCTTGCTCCGTTGATGACAACTCGGATAGTTCAACTTGGTCGGAATCCCAAAGCAGCCATAGGCCGCCAGAACGCCCAAGAGAATTTGCTACAATTGCTCCATCCATAGGGAGCCTATCTATAATTCTTTGAGCTCTGTCACCATTCAATTTAGTTTCAGTAATAATCAATATAGCAGGGCAATGCCTACGAATCATATCACTAACAATAGTACAGAAATTAGGGTTGCTAGCACCTCTACAATTCCATATTAGCATATTCATAATTAAATTATAAATATAAAAGATCAAAAGGGGAAAATTACATAAGATGAATAGAAGCATCACCTTCATTGTCCACCTGCATATCCTTTCCCGATTGGGTCACATCAACCTTATGATCATTGCAAGGATTCCCCGGAGCCATATCCTCACAAGAATCAGGTGGTTCAACTTCTCCATCTCGATTCGCTTTCTTGGGACGGAGCTTGGGGTTAATACGCTTCAAATTTGCTTTAGAGATGTTCCTGATTTCAATCTCCATGGAAGAAGTATGATTATACCTCTCCATGTTTTGATTTGCTGACATTTCCACAAGCGGTTGCCTACTGGACTCCTGAGGTGTGGAGTTGGATTTTGTGATATCGACTGCCTCTAAGCCAGAGCCAGGGGCCATGCTCATGTCCGTGTCACCCACTTCTATACCCTTCTTCGAATCAATACTCCCTTGGTTAGGCATGTGCTCAAGGCCGGTATCTTCAAGCTTAGAAGAGCCTCCAGCTTTGAACTCCTTAAATTCCAAACTCGATCCGGTGAAGCTGAAACTCCCCTTTTTGCTTTCCTTCTGGTTGGCCTCCGCCTCATTTGGCTGAATTAGCTTCCATTCCGACAAGCTTTTCTGTTTAGTCATTTTTTGCCCGAATTGGGCTACATTTTTCTTGCCTTTTGGAGTAGACAGCAGTTTCATCCCCTTTGAGGTTACGTGTGAAGGCTTTGGATTAGATCCACTAGGATCAGCGATAGTGCGATCTGCACAGATTGCACTTCCTCTAGACACGTCGCTGTTGCGTGTAGCCTCAGTATTTTTTCCAACATCAGAGTAAAGGTTACGTATTGGTGGGCTCAAGGACCTGCTGGGCTTTACTGGGCTTTTGGCAGGAAGCCCCAAAGTGGCATCAGCCTTACTCTCTTTCACCGCATGCCTGCCTTGTTTCCTTTTTCATGCAACTAAAACCCAGGGCCCAAAAGCGTTAGACTCAGCCTTATCGTTTGACTCATCCTCAACTTTTCCCCGCCTTTCCTGGTTCGTCGGAACTTCCTCATTAGTCTCCTCTCTAGCAATATTTTCCGGTGAACGAGTTTGGTAAGGGCAGCTTTCCGCCTTGTGTCCTACTCGGCCACAGGAGAAGCAAAGGGAGCTGATTCCTTCATACTGCACGAGCTGATCTATGCCACCAACCTTAACGAGCTTGACCAACGGATCATCAAAATTTACCTGAACACATAACCGCGCAAAGCGTCCTCTGGTCTCTGAAGCAGTGTGTGTGTCTATGCGTAAGACTGGCCCAATCGCTTTTCCTATGTCCCTAAGGACTGAGAGTTCATAATACTCAATGGGGAGACCTGGCAAGCGGACCCACACAGCAACCGAAGATAGATTGGCCGCCTCTGGCCTAAAGTTTGGCTCCCATCCTCTAATGGATAGGTAATGACCTCCCACAAACCAAGGACCGCCCTTAAGGACTTTAGCATGATCTTCCTTAAGAGAGAACTTGATCAGGAAAAAACCATATCCTAGATCAATGCAATCCATCTTGCCGGAGGGCTTCCACATGCTAGTCAGCCATGAGTGAAGGAAATGGAAGCCCACAGACTTCCCAAAAGCTTTCACAATCAAGGCTCTAGTCCACGAGGCTCTGATCTTGTTTTTCCTTTCCCCAGAGAGCTTAACAGCAACTTCCCCTGGAGGCAGGTTCTCAAACTCATCATCAGATGTGGCATCAAAATCCATCTCTTGGTTGAAGTCGAAAGCTTGTTCGAACGCACCGGGCAGTTCTCCAACCAATGTTTCTTTGTACGAAAAACCCACTCCTCCAGCGCCAGGACCGTGGGGTTCTTGCGTATGTTTCCCACGATGGTTTTCTTTAACTTTTTTAGTGCTTCTTTGAAGCTCCTCATCTTCCTCTCTAGACCTTACGGGAGAATCGCTTGGCATGAGAACGAACTTCCTTAGCTATTCTTGCCCACTCACTCTAAACAAATTTTTTAATAATGCCATTACAATTGACTTTTACACAGAGCAATATGTTGTGGGTTGAGTTTGAGAATTAACATTATTTTTAGTGGTTTCAGTTAATTTAATTAGTAAAATTTGGCTAATGGGGACTTAGCTGAGTGGGTAAGGTTCGGACGTTTCGTACAACACACTTAGGTTCAAGTCCCGCTACCCACAAGTTTTCGTTGGTGGGTAAACTTAGTGGTGAGGTGTACTCACAATGTGAGGTGACTCCCGCACAGTGGTACAGAAGGGCCCCCGAGATCGGGCTACCCTGATCGAGGCCACTGGCTCCTTGCCCGGGGGTGTAATATGACCATAAAGACCCTTTTTTTTTTGTTTCTCAAAAAAAAAAAAAAAAAATAGTAAAATCTATTATGGTTGAATAAGAGATTTGAGATTCAATTTCTGCTTACACTAAAAATCGATTGATGTCTTAGTCTGATAAAAAATATCTATTTTCAAGAGTAAACGTCATAAAACTCTAAAAAAAAAAAAAGTTTGAAAATTAACATTTTTAGGAAAAATCATTTGCCTCTCTTTATGTTTGAAACTAACCAATTTATCCCACCGTCTTTTGAAAATCAACAAATATCTTAATTCCATTACTTACTTTGTTAAATTTGATGGAATATTTTTTTTTATTCCTAAAATAAGGTCACTAACTTAAGCAATTAGACAGCTGGTTCCACAAAGGTTGATTTTTGTATCTTGCAGGCACTTTATTGTCAAGTGATCTATTGTTAGGCATGTGACTATTAATTCATAGAAAATTCTAAAGTTACCACTAGTTTTACCACTTCAATATTTAATAAATAAACATCTAAGTTATTTTTTAGTGATTGACAACATCAATATATATAAAATATATTTTATAATGTCTCTAAAGTATCAATGTTTATTTTTCCTATCTTATATTTCATTTCTAATTATCAAAGGGTTACTTGATTGTAAATGAACTTAAAAGTATATAGTATTGTAAAGGATTATTTAAATTATATATTTAATTTGACACACTGATTAAGAGATATTGTTATAAATATAATGTATCATGTTAAGATTTTTATTTTCTTGATTATATTAAGAAAGTTAAAAGTTATTTTTTATAAAAAAGTTTTGAGATTGGAATTGTGAAAATTTTGAATTAGAAATATTAATAAATTGTGAAAATTTTGAATTAGAAATATTAATAAAATTTGACACATTCATTTGTAATTCTCCCTTTAACTATAGGGTTATTTGCAGTTCCCTCATTAGGTTTATTTTATCCAATTTTTTTCCTTTATCTTTTGAAAACGAGCAAATATTCCTATTCCATTACTTTCTCGGTTAAATCTAGCGGAATATTTTGATTCTTAAAATAAACCCTCTAACTTAAGCATTAAAGATGTTATAAGACTGGTTCCAAAAAGGTTGATTTTTGTATCTTGCAGGTACTTTATTCTCAAATGTTCTATTGTTAGGTATGTGACCATTAATTCATAGAAAATTCTAAAGCTACCACTAGTTTTACTAAATTTGAATTGACATGACACTATATGAATATAATTGGAGCCACTTCAATATTAATAAATAAATATCTAAGTTATATTTTTAGTGATTGACAACATCAATGTAAAGTCTTATATATACAATAAATTTTATAATGTCTCTAACATCATTCTTGATTCATTATCAATAATATTATTAATCTAGATTGATAATATATACATGTCTTGATTTTTTAAAAGATAGTGTATGGTGTTTTTATTTTGAATTAACTTAAAAGTATCAATGTTTATTTTTCCAATGTTAGATTTTATTTTTAATTATCAAAGGGTTACTTGATTGTAAATGACCTTAAAAGGTGTATATATATATATATTTTTTTTTTGATTGGGAGGTGTGGGGATAAAAGCCCAAACTTGTATATTGGGCCCTGGGCCCTATTTGGAAGTATGTGTTCGTCCGAGGAGGAGCAAAAGATTGGGAAAGGCCTCGGACTGGAGAACCATGCAAGGAAGTGATAGAGGAATATAGTCCGAGGAGCATATCATTCTCGGATACGAAGAATACTAGTCTAGCAAGTACCTGGGTGGCTTGGGCAATCCTCCGGGAAGTTCCAACGATAAGGATGAACTTCATGCACGTATAAATATGATAAGAACAGAGAAATATATAAGGGAAAAGCTGCTACCACCGCATTAAATGTACTGCAGCAACTTTTCTGGCCGCATTTATGTGGAGAAGACCTCTGAACAATGCAACCTCAACTACCACCACTCATGGAGAACTAAAGAAGATACCTGATGAGACATATACTCAAGTGAATGCTTAGATGAAGAACAAGTGTACGGTTAAGATGGAGAAAAAGAAAACTATATAAATGTAGAGGACCTATCATGAAGGGGGGGATCGAAAAATCAAGAAAGGAAGACAGAAGAAAGGTTTACTGTAGCTCTAAGAATTATATAAGCAAAAGTTTGTCTCCTCGGACGACAATTTGTTCAAGTTCCAAAGTTTGTTTTTGCAATTATTTATCTGTCAAACCTTTGTCAAACATTGTTTAGTTCACTATCAGCCCAGCTCTTTCACCCACTCTCTATAAATTTATTGTATTGAGCTTGTTGGGCTCATATTCCATATTTCTTAGGTTTGGGCCACAAATCTTGACCCCATAGGAGGTATTACTATAAATATAATATATCATGTTAAGATTTTTTTTCCTCGATTACATTAAGAAAGTTAAAATTTATTTTTTATAAAAAAGTTTTGAGATTGGAATTGTGAAAAATTGAATTTGGAATATTAATAAAATTTGGCACATTTATTTGTTATTCTCCCTTTAACTATGGGGTTACTTGCATTTCCCTCGCCAAGTGTATTTTAGTAATTTTATCTTGGAATATTCTAGGAACAAAAAGGTGGATATTTGCTTATTTTTAATAGTTAAGGAGAGAAAACCAAAAATATTGATTGATTTTATAGTTTAAAAGATAATTATGAATTACTCTTACTCAAGTATCCCATAAATAAAGGAGTGGAATTGATTTTCTCCTTTTAAATTTAAGTGATGTGTCAACAAATTATTGGAACCAAGTTTGTCCCTATCTCTCATTTACTATTGATCTTTAGCGGGGGTGTCGGAGTTAAAAAATTCCAATCAAAGTCTGAATTCGCATGTGAAATCAAATACCACACTCATTTTCTGCAGCACAACACGACATAATCTATTAATCTCCTCTCCATTCTTTTGTCATTGTCTTTTTTAATCCCAAAAAATAAAAATCCAAAAATACACATCGAGAAGAGAATTTCTCAAACATGTCCACACTTGCCAGCCATAAATAAATTTCCTAGGATTATGGTCCACATATATATAAGCTCGTGAACTACCTGTGGATCACACGGCTCAACTCAATTTTCACTCTTATGGCAGCTCAACTACTCATCTTTCCCTTCTGGGCTGTCTTCCTTCTTCTCCTACACCAAGTAAAGCCTGACCTCGACAATGGTGGAGAACTATTGGATGGGTTCACACTCGGGTTTGCTGCACCTCAACGCAACAACATGAGCTTAAGCGGCTTTGCAGCGATCGACAACAGTGGCTTACTTTGTCTCACAAACCAGACGAGTCAAGCTGTTGGGCACGCGTTTTACAAAAATCCGATCCAGTTCAAGAACTTGTCCAGTGGTAAAGTCATGTCCTTTTCGACCTCGTTCGCTTTTGCTATAATCGATGAGCATGGAAAACAAGGTGGAGATGGCCTCGCTTTCACAATATCTCCAACAAGTGATCTTTCTGGGGGAGCTTCTGCTTCTGGGCCTTATCTGGGGTTATTCAACCCCACCAACAATGGGAACATCTCGAACAACGTGTTTGCGGTCGAATTCGACACTTTCATGGACTCTCAGTTTGGTGATATCGATGGTAATCATGTTGGCATCGACTTCAATGGCGTGGTCTCGAACAAATCTATTGAGGTCGTGCAATTTATGGATAATGGTAAGGCAGGCCTTAATCTGCAGGGTGGTACGGTAATTCAAGCATGGATCCAATATGATGCTTCAAAAAATCTATTAGAAATAAAGGTTTCGACTCAGTCTGCTCAACCCAGGTCTGTACTTTTGAACTATACTGTAGACCTTTCGATAATTCTTCTTGATTCCATGTACGTTGGGTTTTCTGCTTCAACTGGTTCAACTGCCAGCTCACACTATATCTTAGGCTGGAGCTTTGTTGTCAATAATGGAGAATCTAAAAATCTCTATTTAGATAAACTGCCTAATCTCCCATCTGTGCCTAAAAAGAACCACACAGGCCTAATTGTTGGTGTCTCAGTCTCTGGAGCTTTGGTTGTGATTTTGGTCATTGGTTTGGCTTTTTACTACTTCCGAAAAATCCAGAAGGCTGATGTGGTTGAAGCCTGGGAGCTTGATATTGGACCACATAGATATTCTTACAAGGAGCTGGAAAAGGCAACAAATGGTTTTGGAGATAAAGAGATAATTGGGTTTGGTGGATTTGGTCGAGTTTATAAAGGAACTCTGCCAAATTCAGACACCCAAATTGCTGTAAAGCGTGTTTCCCATGATTCAAAACAGGGTTTGCAAGAATTTGTGTCCGAGGTTGCTAGTATTGGTCGACTTCGTCATCGAAATCTCGTTCAATTATTGGGTTGGTGTCGTCGACAAGCTGATCTATTACTTGTGTATGAATTCATGCCTAATGGAAGCTTGGACAAGTACCTATTTGAAGAGCCTAAAGCAATTCTGAGCTGGGAGCAAAGGTTCAACATCATCAAAGGGGTTGCTTCGGGGCTTTTATATTTACATGAGGAGTGGGAACAAACTGTGGTTCATAGAGACATCAAAGCAGGCAATATATTATTGGATTCTGAGTTTAATGGAAGGCTGAGTGATTTTGGTCTTGCTAAGCTATATGAGCATGGCTCAAACGCAAGTACCACAAGGGTGGTTGGTACTTTGGGTTATTTAGCACCTGAGCTCACACGCACAGGCAAGCCTACAACAAGCTCAGATGTGTTTGCCTTTGGTGCTTTGATGCTAGAAGTGGTGTGTGGTAAAAGACCCATTAACTCTAAAGGATTGCCTGAGGGGCTCATGTTGGTGGATTGTTGGGTTACACGTGTGAGTGAAGTCCCACATTGAATAAAGATGAGAAGAATGAGTAGTTAATATAACATAATTGAGCACATACCCATTGGGCTTAGGCCTTTTGGGTTAAAGTGTGTCTCTATATGTTATATTAATTACTCAAGGAAGCTCCCCAAGGTGTTTATCTCCCCAACAAGTGGTATCAGAGCCCATGGTGGTGTGTGGCGAAGGTGGTGAGGTGTTCATGGTCCCTATCCAGCGGGGACAGAGAAAGCCTTAATGGCCCACACACAAAAAATCCTGGAGAAAAGAAAAAGCCCAACAAAGGAATATTGCTAATGGTGCTAAATAATGGTGTGATGCGAGGTTCCCATGGACATGGACGTGCGGGGTTCCCATGGATGTGCGTGTAGGGTTGACACGTGGTTCCCATGGATGGCGTACGAGAGACCCATGGATGACGCGTCGATGAAGTGAAAAGCCCATTAGGCAAGGGGGAGCAAGTAGGACTTATTCATGGCTTGCAAATGGTGCTAAACAATGATGAGGTGCGAGGTTCCCATGGACATGGACGTGCGGAGTTCCCATGGATGTGCGTGCGGGGTTGACACGTGGTTCCCATGGATGGCGTACGAGAGACCCATGGATGACGCGCTGATGAAGTGAAAAAGCCCATTAGGCAAGGGGGATCAAGTAGGACTTATTCATGGCTCACAGAGAAGTCTTGAAGCCCACAGAGTGGCAGAGACTCACACGTGAGGGGGAGATTGTTGGGTTACACGTGTGAGTGAAGTCCCACATTGAATAAAGATGAGAAGAATGAGTAGTTAATATAACATAATTGAGCACATACCCATTGGGCTTAGGCCTTTTGGGTTAAAGTGTGTCTCTATATGTTATATTAATTACTCAAGGAAGCTCCCCAATGTGTTTATCTCCCCAACAGATTGGGTGTGGGAAAAGTGGAGAGTTGGAGCTGCTCTTGAAGTTGTGGACACAAAATTGGAGGGTATTTTTGATGAAGCTGAAGCTGAAGCTGTTTTGGTGCTCAAACTGGCTTTATTTTGCTCAAATGATATTGTGGAGGCACGCCCCACAATGAAGCATGTGGTGAGGTACTTAGAGGGAGATTTAGTGTTGCCTGAGGAAGTGGCACCCCCTAATGCACATTATAGTACAACGGGTGCTCGAGGGTTTGAGGATTTCTACTTTCAATCGTTTCCTACTACATCTTCATGTTTTGAGAAGGGAAGTACTTGGTCTTCAGTTGGGATTTAACAAAGACAATGGGAGGTAGCCATCTTATAGAGTTACAATTCTTGTCTAATTTTCTTTCCAATTTTCTTCTTGTAGTTACCATTGAAAAGATTTACTGTAAATTAATTGACGAGATCAACCCCCCATCATAGTTTATCCATTTTACTTTCACTTTTTTATTTTTTTTATTTTAAAAAAAAAGAAAGTAAATGAAGCTTCATTCAATGAAAATTCACCTGTCAATATTATGTACTAAAAGATAATAAAAGCAGCCTTATGGGCATATTCAGATGATTATTTTTTATGTTGAAGTGAATGAATATTTTTGTACTGTTACAGGTTTGTAAAGCAGTAATTTGTAAGACATTTCATATTTTTTGTAAAATGATCCACAAACCAAATATAAGAATTGATTTTCCGTAAAATAATTCGCATTTTCCGTAAAACGTTTGAACGAACCAAACACCGGGATTGATTTTTCGTAAAACGGGAAGCATTTTCCATAAAATGTTTGAACGAACCAAATACCGGAATTGATTTTTCGTAAAACGATTTCTGAGGCAGCCAAACAGTCTGAATACATTTTCTTTTACGGGAAAACAATTTCCCCTGAAATGATTTTACGCTCGGAAAAGCATTTCCGTTGAACCAAACACAGCCTAATATGAGAGGTCTTTTCCCGACTCCGTGACCGATCTTTGTTTATTTGACCTTTAAAAGAATTTTACAACAAGAAAACCAATTTACAGGCAATATGAAAGTACAAATCAAAGCTTTAGGCCTTTTTTTTTTTTTTTTTTTTTTTTTTTTTTTTTTTTTTATCACTTATCACTCCTCACTCAATTTTCGTCACTTATCACCCATCACTCATCACTTAAAATATCACAATTTCCTATACCCACCTGTTTGGTACACTGTTTTTACTTTACATCACTCAAATATTTCAACTTTTTGTGGGACCCATATCTGAGCACAAAATCAGACCCTTCTGTTAACCTACTCGCCTCACCCTCATTCCCCACCATTTTCTTCACTGTTCATTTCATTTTGCCACCACCACATTCACAGTGCCAAAGTGCAACCAAAGAAGTACAGACAACAAAAACTCTCAACAATTTAACACCACCTAAAGTAGGTCATCACCCCAAATTCAAAACTCTGAAAGCCTTCACCACCAAATCAACTCATCTCCCTTACACACAAACAAGGATTTGCGAAAAAACCAAAGCCTTCACTATAACACCCCATCCCAATTTTATAGTTAACCTATGTGTTCAGGTGATTAATTATTATTTTAAGCCACTTTATTTCTATAAGTAATATACGAGTATTTAATAAGCATATTATTTTATAATACCTTTGAATAAGAATTGTAAAGATTATAAATAATTGAATGGCTATTTGTATTATAAATATATACTAAGTATGTACAAAATTATATTAAGTGGTTTAAGTTATTAGATATGTAGTTGATGTCTTAATTAAGCATGATGCATGAGTTGTTATAGTGGAAATTCCACCCACCCATGCAACCAATGGAAATTCAACACACATAATGCCAAAGTTTCATGCATGATGATAAACCCCAAAGACCAAGACTTGGCCATGCAATCACCAAGTTCCACCTTGAAAGCTCGAAAATGTGTTAAAAACACGAGCTGTTTAGACCCCTAAATAAAAGTTATGGCTCGATTGATTTTACACAAACTTAATACTAAGTGCGGAATAGTGTAAAAGTAAGCGGACAAACAAACAAGCTACTCTAATCCATAATTAAAGCAACACAGCAGTAAAATGGAATGTAAAAGAGTAGGGAAGAAAGATGCAAACACAAGATAACACGCCGATGTGTTATCGAAGAGGAAACCGAAGAACTCGGCGAAAAACCTCTCCGCCGCCCTTCAAGCGGTAATCGATCCACTAGACAATCAGTTGGGATACATAGGTTAGCAAGAGACCCTCCAAGCCTAATCTACCCGATGTACCTAAGCCCTTCAAGCTCCTACTCCAACAAGGCTTCTCGAAACCGTATCTTGTCTAGTTCTCCGGATCTCGCAACAAGCTCCATGTTGCATCTGCCATTCTTGGCTTCTTCCAATGCTTCCCAGCAGCACCAAAACTTTACTTGACACTCTGAAAGAGTGTGGTAAGTGTTTGGGCTATCAACCTCTCAATAGTATGGAAATGGAGAGGTAGGAGTTGAGAAAATTTCACAAGCAAATGTGTAGAGGATTGTGGGTATAACAATCTCTAACTCTTAAGGTCTTTGGCTAGGGTTTTCTCTCAGAAGAACTCCTCAACATTTGTGGGTAATGTGGATATATATAGTGTAGGCACAGAAAGTGTGTATCAGAATGGACAGGCTGGCAGAACAGAATTTCTCGCGGGTGTCTCGCGAGAAGGCCTTACCCGCGAGATACTCACGAGACACAGCTGTCTCCATCCTGGCCTAACTCTTCGCATTCCAGCATGTGCAAGGCACATGAGTCACTTCGCGGGATGCTTAGTCGCGAGATACCCGCGAGAACTCTTCAGTCTTCGATTGCTTAAGTCTTCACACTCTCTCTTTATCACACAACCCTTACAATCAAATCCCACAATAAATACAGGGTACAAAATATTGAATAAATTACAATTAAATTTGGCACGGAATAAAAGCCAACAAAAACACATAATTGTAAATAACAACTTTACACACCTCACTGCTTTTTTGACTTTTCTCAAGCAACTAGAACTTCCAAGAAGCTCTTTACCTCTCCATTTCCCACGGGCCCATGCAAATTAGAAATTTGCACCTCAACTTTACTCTCTTTTCTCTTAAGGAAAGAGCTAGAAACTCTCTTAAGTCTTCTCTCAAGTCCACGGGTTCACACACCAAAAGGAAGACAAAAGCTCCACCTCATTCTTCTTCCTATTAGAAGACTCAAAAACTCTCTTAAGCTCTCTACCTCTCATATTTTTAGGTCCAGCCTCTAGGAAAGGGAGATTCTTTCATGAGTGATTCTATTTCTATTTCCCCTCAAGAACCATAAACTTGGTAAGGATTCTAGCTACTCTCACCTTAGAATCCATGATTTCTTTAAAGAATTTTAGTAATGGTATTTGTGGTTTGTGAACTTAAGAAATCATGAACTTGTAAGTTTATATATATATATATATATATATATATATATATATATTGTTTTAAGAAGTTTTGAAACTATTTTGGTGAATTGTTGAAGGTAGATTAGGGTTTTTACTAATTAATGATTGTATATGATTAAGGAAGTAAGAAAAAGTTAGGATGAATACTTTGATGTTACTACTGAGTTTTTTGTTGTATTTAATTTTGCTATAAATGGTTGCATATATAAGTGTTTTATAACATGTCTAATGAGTGTATAAAAATTCTCATATGAAAATATCATCGTTTAATAATTGTTTGTGAATTTACAAAAAAATGTTGCAAAATTGTCACTGTGACAGATTATGTGTTTATGCATGATAAATTATTGTATTAAATTGTATAAAGTGAATTAGGATACTAGGAGTAGTTCTTATGAAAGCTAAGACACATGTGGTTGTTATGAAAGTGATCTCACAGCATTTGGATCAATATAAAAATAAGGGTTTAATTTCTAAGTTACATGAAATTCTATCAGGACAGATTTGAGTATGCTGTGTTGTATGATTTTTATTAAATTATGATTTTATACTTTGACTTGAAATTGATATGGTACTTACTAGACATCCAGGGGAGTCTCTTTGTAAAATTTCATGAAGTTTGTATGTGAATTGGTAGCCCATTTGTATTTTATAATTTAAGTATATGCTGCTAGGACAAACAGTGAACAGTAAGGGACGTGCCTAATTTTGAGGATTTAATTCTAAAGTTAGGGTGAATTATTTGAGCTATAATTTATTATGCTTATTGTAGGGTCAATTTTTGTAGCCCAAGCCCAAAATGTATGGATTGTGAGCCCAATGAACTCAAGACAATGAATTTGTAGAGAGTGGGTGAAAGAGCTGGGTTAGTAGTGAATTAAACAGTATTGGTCTGTAGTGTTTGTGAGTAAATTAACATGCAATCATGCTCGGACAGATGCAAACGTAAATGTCCGAAGAGGAGTTGTATTGAATGAACGTGGGTTACAATTCTTAGAGCTACAGTAATGGTGTTTTCTCCTTTCTCTCTTTCTTTTTCCGATCCCCTTTCATCAGTGGCCTCTCCCCCTTATATAGTACCCTCTCCCTTCATCTTCATCGTCCACTTGTTCATCATCTAGACGCCCACTTGAGTGCATGTCCCATCATGTATCCTCTTTAGCCTTGTGTGAGTGGCAGTAGCTGAGAGTTTACTGTTCAGGGGTCTTCTCCACATTAATGCGGCCAGAGAAGTGGGTGCAGTGCATTTAATGTGGTGGTTGAAGTCTGTCTTCTAGATATTTCTCCGTTCCTGCTATCTTCATGCGCGCCTGAGGTTCATCTCTATCATTACACTTGTCAGGAGGATCATTTGAGCTTCCCAGACGCCTGTTGGACCAAGTTTCTTCGGATTCGAGAATAATGGCCTCCTCGGACCATTGAATGTCTCCTCGGACTATGACCCATGCTCCTCTCCAGACACGCTTCTTTTACATGGGCTTCTTCTCAAGTATTTTCATCTCTTCGGACAAACAGTAGTCTTCAAATAGGGCCTTGGGCCCAATATGTTGGGTTGGACTTCACCCCCCACATTTATCATTTGGTATGTTTGGATCATAGCTAATTTTTTTATAACTTGGTTCAAGGTTTAGTACTCAAAGGAGGGTTTCTAAACCATCCTACTGTTATTTTTATGAAGCTGTCTTGTTCAATGCATTGTATGTTGCCATATGAGTGTATATGGTTACATGACCATGCTTAAAAGAATTTATGTTTATACATGCATTATTGCCCTAAGCTCAAAGCTCAAAGCACCTTTAAAAATGAAGTTGGCTCTTCTAGAGATATGATATAAATATGAGAATGATGGCTTTTCTTTAGTTTGGTACATCATTTGTTGATGCGTGCATAGTATGTTTGTGGGAACCTCATTGAGGTGGGATTAGGATTTCCTTGATTCTAAGAGATAGGCTTTGAGATGACTGTGTAAGTTTATGATAAGGAATAATGAATAGTAATAAGCATTGATTTTGGTTTAGGTGTTACCAGTCACCAGGTCTAAGCTCCTTTGACTGTAGGCTCTCGGTTCCTCTGCTTTCAGGTAAGGGATAAGTTATATGAGCATTTAGTAAGTCATGAGGTTATTTTAAAATATATTATGCATTAAAAGGTTTTTTATTAGAGATATGGCATGTAAGCATGTTTCAGACAAAAATATGTTTGTGAGCATTCGAAACTTTATGTATATGATTTAAGCATATTAATGCTATTACTAATTCCACGAACATTATGAAGAAAGCAATGGAAATGCTTTTATTATGAAATGTTATGCAAACTATGAATTTCAGTATGATGTATAAGTATGAAATATTTTCAGGTTATGTCCTTTGGTGATCTGAACTCTGTCAGTAGGGGTTAATTACTAGCTTTTCATGGAAAATGTTATCTGATTGGCCATTAAAGTGGGACTGGCTCTACTGTACCCGCCCTTGTTGGTTACGGCCAACTTGTGGAGGAAGTCAACCTACCCCCATGGTTGAAAATATGTATTATGATGTGATCCCGGGAATATCTGGTATTGTGGGGAATGCTGGATGCCTAGCATCGTGGTTATAGAAGCATCCCAAATAAGTACATATTTATTAGATATGGACTAACCAATAAGTTATTTATGAATAGTTATATTATGTTATTAATCATTAGAGAATGATTTTGTTTAAATGCATTGTGAAAAGTTAAAAGCTCTGATGAAAAGAAAGCTGTTCATTAAAGATAAAAGTTTCTGAAGTTTTGTTGTGCTATAAAGATAAAGCTTCTGAGGAAAGTACAAGTTTATGTTAAGAAGTTTATGAAAGAAAGTTTTATTATTCTTTAAGATGTTTCTAGTTTAAGACAAAGTTACCGATTATCTGATTTAAGTTAAAATGATTATTTTGTAATGAAAATATATATAGTGACTTTGTAAGAAATGAAAGAAATTCAAACTGGAAGGTTTTGGTAAAATTATTCTGATAAGAAAAGAGAGAACAATTATTTTTCTACGAAGAGCGTATAAGTTATTATTATACATAGTATAAGATACTATGCCTAAAAAGATGTTCTCCTATCTGAATATTTATTAAATGAAATGAATTGATTTACATGCATCCTTATTAAATTCTCATTTATCTTACCTTTACTGAGCTGTGTAGCTCACCCCTTCCACTCTTTCAGTTAGCAGGTTTTATTTTGGAGCAGAGGGAGCCTTAGTCGAGTTCTAGAATGAGCTAGTTTTAGTTTTAAATGTATAGATTCCAAATTAGAAATTTGATGTTAGTTTTGTAGTATTGTGTACCTTAAAGCATTAAGAGATGTATTATGTGGAATTTAGAATTGGAGAAATTGGTGGATTATGTTATTCTTTGAGTACAATGTAGATGCTCTGAATATCAGGTGAAAAGTTATCTCCAGAAGAAAAGAAACAAGAATGAAAAGAAAGAGGGAAGCTTTTGTAAAAGTTTTGAAAAAGTTAAGTTGGTTCTTGTTAATATTAGCTTTAAGCTTGATATTAGCATGCCGGTCATGGTCACAAATTCGGGTATCGGGTTTAGGGCTTGACATTCACCACCAGATCAGAACCATAAATTACGTAAGACCCAGGTACAACAATAATCAAACGTGACACATTCTCAAGGAGTCCTTATTTTAGACATCTGCAATTTACCGAAAACCAAACCCAAACCCAATAATTTTCAATTCTAATTTATTTATATATTTATATATTAAATTTTAATTTAAAAAAAAAAAAAATCACAGTCCGAGACTAGTTGGTAGATGTAGTTGTATGCTAATACGCACCGTCTCGGTCTTCTTCTTCTTCTTCATCTTTTAGGTACGATCTTCTCTTATGTCTCAATCTCTCTTCAAAATTTAGCAACGTTTCACCTTATCCAATCTCACCTTTTATTTTAAGCAATCTCTCTCACATTGAAATTACTTCATTCTCTTCTCTCTCCGGACAAAACTCCATTCATACTCCATTCATAAATCAACAAGCATTCACAGCCAAGTGAGCCAAGGTCTCAGTAAACACAACACAAAAAATGGAGGAACATGGAAATGGAGGAACATGAAAAAAACAAAAAATATCAAAATAAAACCCAGTAGCTTCGAGCATGTAAACAGACGGAGGGGCTGAATTTGGGTCTCACCGGAAACAAAAATCGGTGAACAGAGCTGAGTGGGTCTCGGGCTGAAGGTGCTAATCGGCAAAACTTGGAGCTCTGCTTTAGTTGTTGTGGGTTTGGGAGAAGGAAAAGGGAAAGGGAGATGAAGAAGTGATGAGCTTGGGTAGTTGGGAAAGTTAAGCCAAAATATCCGTTGGGAGCTTTTGTGGGTCAGTGGGTCTACAATGATGTAACTACACACTGCTGTGGGTCCCATTTGGAAAGAAAAATTACAAAAAATGTCATTGAGTTAATTAACTCATAACTTGAAAACAAGCTTCCGGTGTTTCCAAAATTGGTAATTCAAAACCTAAAAAACTCAGTTTTGTTAACTGAGTGAACAAACAAAAAATCATCCAAACAATGTTTCCTTAGGTGGGCCCCACGAATTTTGGGTTATGAGTTAACAAAACTCAATTTTGTTAACTGAGTTTTGCAAAATCCAAACAAGGCCTTAGTCATCCATGCATGATTGTCAAAATCTCAATTTCTCAAAAAGTAATAATCAAAGTTAGAAAATGTCTCCCTATATTATTTATGGATTCATTTTAATTGTTTTGACGAGATCACACCCCATCATAGTCTATCCATTTTACTTTCACTTTTTTTTTTTAAGGTAAATGATGCTTAATTCAATGAAAATTAACCTGTCAAAATATTATAGTGCATGATGATAAAAGCAGCCTTATTTATATGAGAGGTCTTTTCCTAGGTCCATGACCAAGCTTTGTTTATTTAGGTCTTGGTGTAAATGCACTTTTAGTCCCTACATTTTGGCTTTTTTTCATTTTAGTCCCTACATTTTAATTTTACCACTTTTAGTCCCTAAACCAATTAACGCATGTTATTTTCGTCCTTTCCGTCAGTCAACCGACGGAAATAGTTGAGGTGGCAGCCGGAGGAATTAAAATATTATAAAAAATGCCACATCAGCATCTAATTTTTTTTTAAAAATAATTTGTCAATTTTAACTAAATAAAAAAAGAAAAAACAGGATTAAAAACAATAAAATCAAATGCCTATGAACACAAGAACACAAATCCAGAAAATCAAACCCAAGAACACGAATTCAAAATTAAACCCATTGAATCAACTTCCTTTCCCACTTAAAATCAAATCAATAATGCAATAAAATTTAAGAAGAGAACAAAGACCAATGCTGAAAGACCCATTCTAAAAACCCATCAGTTTTTCTCGTTCTTCCCCAAAGATTTATACCCAAAATCATAAAATCAAAGAAAACCCAGAAATCTCAAACAGTCAAAAACCCAAAAACTCAAACAAAACCCAGTTTATTTCAAAGATATTATAAAAAGGAAAGTTTAGTATATTAAATATTCATCTCATCTCATCTTCCAACGTCAACGTCACTGAACTCACTCTCTCCTTTCAATCTTCATCCATCCCTTTTATAAGGGTCAACGGGTGTTCACTACTACTTGCGAATTGCGATCCCATCTCAGATGTGGTGGTACAAAGATTGTTATAACCCTTGTTCACAATTACAACACAGCGAAAGCAGTAGCAGTAGCCGATCCAGACCCAGAAAACCCAGAAAACCACCACCACAAACCCACCAACCAAACCATCGCCAACCACCACCACATCATAACTTAGAAACCCAAATCAACCAAAAGTCATGAACCCAGCCAAAACCAGATTCACGGCAGCCCACGGCCTGACCCACCAAGCCCACGACAGCCCACCGCCACTGCATGTCCTTAACCCACGATTCACAGCCACCAAACCCGACCCACCACCAACATCAAGAGTAGGGGCCATCGAAGACAAAGGAATCGACCTCGGATCTGCCCAGAATGACTTGAACAATCACCGGTCCACTCGTTGGCGGTGGAAGTACCGTTAAGGCACTCGATGGAGAGGACCATCAGAGAAAAAGAAATAAGAGAAAGCCAAGAGAGGAGTTTGACCCGAGAGGGAGAGGGAGAGAGAGATCTAGGAAAATGAAAAATGAGTTTGGCACTGTGTCTGAGTTTAGTGTTTATTGATGATTTTGTGTTTGGTTGACAAGAAAATTTAAGAAAAATTGAGAAAGTTACTACAAGTTTTTTTTCTTTAATCTTTAAATCTTAATTCAGGTGAATTTTGATTTTTAATTCTGTTTTTTTTTTTTTAGTTAAAATTAATAAATTAATTTTTTAAATTTAGATGCTGATGTGTCATGACTGATGTGGCATTTTTATAATATTTTAATTCTTCCGGCTACCACCTCAGCTATTTTCGTCGGTTGACTGACGGAAATGATGAAAATAACACACGTTAATTGGTTTAGAGACTACAAATAGTAAAATTAAAATGTAGGGATCAAAATGAAAAAAAAAAAAAATCAAAATATAGAGATTAAAAGTGCATTTACGCCTTAGGCCTTTATAAGAACTTTACAACAACAAAAAAACGAATTTCCAGAGCAATATGAAAGTTCAAATCAAAGCTTAGTCATCCACGGTTCATTCAAATTCAATCAAATTTCGTAAATAAACACACAATTGGTATAGTATTAAAGTACTATAGTACTATTCAAAGTGTATGCAATGGTAACTAACTTTCAGCTTTCCACTGAGCACAAAATTAATGGGTTTGGATGAACTTTTAAGCCGAAAAGAAAAAACATTGATCATGAATTGTATGAGTTTTGACAATTGATGCTCCCTCTCTTCGGGTCAACTCAGAATCCAATTTGATACTATTATATATGTTTCATTGAATTACAAACAAATCTATACATTGAAAACACACCCCTCATAGGTCATGTCAAAAAGGCCTGAGTGTTAATCGTTTATATTTTTTATTTTATTTTTTATGGTGTAGTTTTATAAAGAGTCAAATTCTTTCGAACTGAGAAACTGTGACATGATGACAATTACATGAACCACGTCTATTGGGCATGCAACAAGTGTAATGGCTGAGGTATGGGCTTTGAGGGATGGCTTAAAGCTTGCTGTTCAATTGGGTATTGGGTGCTTGAAAGTGGAGCTAGATGCCAAGGTTATTGTTGAAATGTTAAATAATGGTGACAGTGCTAATATAAAATTTTCTTCATTACTGTCTGATTGCAGATTCCTCATAGCAAGAGTCACTCAAGTTCGGGTAGCTCATGTATATAGAGAAGTGAACCGGTGTGCTGACTTTTTGGCAAAGAAAGGATGCTGCTTGAGGGAGGATTTTGTTATTTTTGAAACTTCCCCCTCAGATGAATTAGATAAATTACTTGTAGCTGATGTTAATGGATTGTACTGTTATAGGCGAATAGCCACTACTTTGGCCTCTGTGGTCAGCTTGTAATTTTCCTTTTGTTGTTAATATGTCATGCCTTTTAAACAAAAAAAATTACATGAACCACACACATGTTGCTATTATAAAATTGCATGCAATCCACGGATGAAAGATTTTTAGGAGGAATAAAAATAATATTTCAATAGGTACTCGATGGAAGATTTTTTCAAATACAATCTTTCCTTTGTTGAAATATAAACCAAAAGGTGGAAGATGGAATAAAAGGGGTGACAAAGTTTCCCTTTGACTCCATATAATTTTTAGGGTAAAATTTTTACACATTTTAATCCAAATCTTAGGGATAAAAATATAATAATTGAAAATTTTGTGGGATGAAACTGTGATATGGTCAAATTGCACTGGAATAAATAATTTGTTTTAGTCAAAAGACTCAAAACCTTAGTTGGCCAAGTCTAACGATTGAGTATATGTACTAAATTATGTTATATTATAGGAAATTAAATTATAAATTTTTCTTTTTTTGAAATGGTGCAACAACCTCGGCTCTAGTCTCATCTCTAGATACGATGTATTTGAGTACTAGGAGGTCTATTTGAGATTTGTTTATTTTGCTAAAATTGAAAACTTTTTGTTGAAAATACTATAGATAAAAGTAAAAGTTAGCTGAAATAGTACAGTGGGACCCATGAATAGTATCAAAAAGTATAATGAGACTCATGAATAGTAACAAAAATAAGTTAAATAGTAAAATAAGTTGGTAAAAATAATTTTTACTAAACACGCACTAGGATGATTAAGAATATTTTATTTCTTGTACTATTGACCTACCTTAATTTGTAGGAAATTAATGAGGGTATCATATTTTATCTAGTTTGAAGTTCAGAACTCTTTTGCTTAAAGCATAGTACTGCTGGGGGGGGGGGGGGGGGGGGGATATTTGCAAGATGCTTGATTGAAAGTGTTATGTATGTCATTTTTTGGGGGTCTAATCATTTCAATGAAAACTTTTCCGGTGATTGATTAAAAGTGTTATCTCTTTCTATGGTAAGAGGAAGAGGGGAAGAAGGGAAGCTGTCTCCTTATGTTACTTACCCAAATCATAATTCACGTCAACAATGTTTCACAATCATGAACAAGACAAGAATAAGACACAGTAACTTACAGATTTGTCAATTAGCTCCTATAAAGAGCCACAAAGCAGAAATACACAAAAATTAATAATGCAGAAAGTACACTGGGCCTTGTAGCCTAGTGGCACCTGGTATCATTGTATACCTTGAGCTCGGGGGTTCGACTCCCCGCATTTGCCCAGCAAAAAAAAAAAAAAAAAACTTATAGATTTGTGTTGTGTGAATGGGTTTGTGTAAAGCGGGTTGATATATATACTTTAACCAGATTAATAAATGTATTAAGTTTGTGTTGACTTGTTTAACTCATAATTAACTCAAAATAATTCAATTTATATGAATAAATGTCATTTTTATCTAACATAAAATTGAATTTGAAATATAATTGAGTTGCAAAAGAATTTAATGTTGGTTATAATATTGATCAATTCTCCATTGAAATTCTGAAATTTCTAGCCCTTTAACCCAAAACAAAGGGGGGAAAAATAAACTCACTTACTCTTTAATTTTCTTAGATTGTATATTAAATAGGTTGGGTTTATGTTGTGTTAGGATAAGGCTAGGCTTTTGACACGATTCTTAAATGGGTTGGATTATGGTCGAATTTATGTATTTGAATAGTCTTATCTTGACATATGAGACTAACATGAATTTTCACCCATATTCACATGAAAGCATGCTTATCTCAAAAAAATAAAAATAAAAATAATGCGCCTTAAGATTGGCTTAATTATTTTCTTTTTTATTGAAAGTATGAAAGTATATTTATATTTATATTTATTAAGCGTATTACATTAATGGTCTTATTGTATTGATTATAGGCCCTTATCAATTTATATAAGTGTTATAAATTGAGAGAGAACCCCATGGATTGAAACACTCCATCCATAATCTCTACGAGAAAACTACAAGCAAGCTGCAAGCCTGCAAAAGTAACAGCTAATAAAAAATCGCTTCAGGAAAAGAAACAAACAGCAGCGCTAGTCGGCAGTCGAGAAACATGTTTCCAAGAAGGCAAAGGGCCCACGAACCTGAAGTCCTGAACATAGCTTAATAATCAAAGGGTTCACGCGTAAAGAGATGAACACTTGCATTGCATGGCGCTTTCATCTACATCGGCACGCGTGGACATAAGCTAAAAATGTTCGTTTCCCACATTTTCATCTCTTTCAACTTCAATTACTCCTACTATTAAAGGTCTTTTAAAAATGGAAAAAACTATAAAAGGTACTATATACCTAGCACCTTTGAGAATTTCAAAGTTTAATTCCTAGTTGGTTCCTTCTCAAAAAAAAAAAAAAGAATCCTAGTTGGTAAAAGAAAACGAAAAAGGGAAGGAAAGCTCTTGATTAGGTTGATTATAAATATGAATCAAGCTAGCCTTAATTACTATTATTTGGACGGCAATGGTTGGATGGCTTCAACCACAAGTGAATACCAATTAATGAAAAAGTCTTGTCAAATTATTTTATTATTTATTTTATATTCTACTAATCATCATAATATAATATATCACGTGTATGATTTTTAATTTTCATTTCAAATATTGGTTATTATAAGAAATAATAAGGAAAAAATAAAGGACATGTGACATGTTGTATATGTAAATAATGTAATTAGTGGAGTATAAAGTGAAATACTTGTATTGTGGTATTAAGAGTTTTTTTTTTTTTCCATTTTAAATGGGTTTATTTCATAACTTTTGTTAAATATTACAAATATAAATGTGATTATGACATGGCATTTTATATATTGTCAAATTCAAATAAAATAAAATTTTAATCATAAAATAGACTATCTCCCTTTGAAAGGAAATGTAGTGGATGGAAAATTTTATATTCATGAATTCTTATGTGAAATCAAATCGTTGGAATACACCACTACATTACATAGTGATATCCTCTTCTTTCTTATTCATTGAAGGAAAAGATGCAACATAACAATCTCTCAGACATTTCCTCACACTAATTCTCATATGTTAATGTAACGGCTACACAAATATTCATTTCGTGTTTTTAGTAAATAAGGAAATTGTACATCATGTTTGAAATTATGAAAATTTTGTGAGAAACATCTTGTATAAAAAAAATGAACATTTTGTGCAAAGTATACATGTAACAACGAGGGTAAAAAGAACATTTTCCTTAATATATAAAGATCCTAAGCTTCCTTTGCCTCAAAATGCTCATTCATTTTCACTCTTATGGCAACCAACAACAAAAAAAAAAAAAAATAGGTGTATTTAACCATTAACATCTATGCATGTGAAATTGGGTGTAAATTTAGGTATATTTATAGGAAGCCTAATAGTTATTATTAATTCAGAGTATGGTTGATGTGATATTTCACACTAATTAATACATGATACCCATACAAGAATTAATTTTTTTTCATATCATTTTTTGAGTTGATGTGATACTTTTATAATAAATTATTTGTTTTTATTGGTGTAATTGATAGAATATGATAAAGGATTTTTATTCCATCAAGAGTACCTAATCATTACACCCTCAGGAAAAAAAAAAAAAAAACCTAATCATTTTTTTATGTCTATTAACATCTGCTATTTACAGGACCAAATTTAATTAAGAAGTTGACTTCAAATTGAGGTCAAGTAGAATATGTTAATTGGAACTTGGAGGAATAAAAGTAATTGCAATAAGTTGTTGAGGGAAAAAGACTTAGAAAAAAATTCCAATCTTTATCACCTTTTTTCAGTTTTGTGGGGATATTAATAAAAATTAAAGTGGAAACGGAAAAAGAAGAACAGATTCTCTTCACCTAAACTAAAACATTGAACTGTATTTCTAATTTCCTAACAACTATGGCCTTGGCCTAACATTACATAAATAATAGTGACTTTAGGCAGGAGAATAAGAGTTTCTTTTTGTTTGATTGACTTGGTTTTTTGCAAATGTGGATATAATTTTTTGTTAGTCTTTTATGTTTTGTAAGAGAAAGATACAAGTGAATGAAACTCATAACCATAAAATGCAAGTATACCTCAAAATTAGTTTTTTAATACTTAAAGTAATTTAAGCATTTGTGAGCCTAGGGATAGAAGAGAAAGGATTCGAGTTGTGCAATAATGACAATAGTTATGTGGAACAGTGGAGGATAAGGGAGAGGGCAGGTTAGGGTGGTGACTGCACCGCAGTGATATGGTCTTTTTTATTTCTTTTTTCCTTTCCCAAATTGCTAAATTTTGTTCAAACTTATACTTAAACTCTAACCTTTAAATTAGTAAGCATAGTTTTTTCAAGGTGACTGGTAATTAAATCCCTTAATTGCCTATATGCTATGTATGTTATTACTGATTACCTTAATTATTAAATTTAGACCTTTGATCTTTACTATATATTTTCCTCATGATTTGGATTTTTTTTTTTTAAAATTAATAGAAGAATTTATTCAAAGAACTTATACTAATTAAAATATAATCATTTATTTATAAATTCAAAAAATATTTTTGGAAATTAGTAGAAGAATTTATTCAAAAAAACTTAGATCAACTAATTTAATATATACCTTGACTGTTATTAACACAAATGACAAGACGTAATTAATTGTAGCCAATAATCTTAAGGCCAAGTGGAAATGCCACCTTTTTCTTTTTGGTGGTTAGGTAGGGACTTGAATAGTTGAATCATATGATTTCCACCCCTTTAGTCTTCAACTTTTTAAGAGAAAAAATGATTGTAGTGACTAAAGACTAAAGACTAACATCAATTCCTGGAATCAGAGTTTCAGGGGGATTAATACCTCGCAAGCCGCCATAGAGGAGGACCAATGTCCTCGATCGAGGCCATTAAGAACTAAGATCATTGTGTCATTATAAGCCCAAAACCTGAACCTGGTCACAACTCTCAAACGAGTCCCATAGGCTATGTATCTGATTATACGATCAAGTTTTCCAAAATTAGTTGGCATGGTTTTTCCAAAGTGACTGAATTAAGAAATCCTTAATTGCCTATATATCTTAATACACGGTTTCCACGAATGGCATAATATTGAATCATTGATTTTAAATATACTTTATTGAATTTAGACCTTTGATATCTTAATTTATTTTCCATCACTAGTTTCGGATAATTGTTTTTTAAATAATAGCAGAATTTATTCAAAAAAAAAAATTAGACTATTTAAAAACGAATAAATTTTTTTAAGTCAATCATTATTTAAAAGAACTTAGACTAATTCATTGATTTTTTTTTTCCTTCAAATAATTGAATATATATTGTAGTAATGAATAACAAGTAACATCAAATATTGATCATTGTGTAATTGTGTTTGTAACGTTGTGGACCAAAAAATTTAAGCTATTTTACAAAGAAGACCACTCAATAAACAAGAAATCTCTTATTGTTTGGGTTTAACACTGAATGACCTGGACTTCACTGAATCCTAATGAGTAAAATGAGGCAAATATCGATCTTAAACACTTAAACTAGGTCATGAGCTGTACACGTTGTTGGATACTTCTGACCCGTTTCCCACTATAAAAAGGTCATTTGACTAACATACTTTAGAAAATCATTGAAAATACTTACTAGCTTTTTGAGAGGAAAAAAAAACCATACTGACCAGAGACTATAGTGTGTGTGTATATATATATATATATATATATATATACTGATAGATCCAAAAAATATGACCGTCCATACCTTGCCTGTGGACGACTAATAAGAACGAGAGTGATTGCCCGAACCTACAAGTTAGTCGTCCATACACCTGTCACGACCATCCGTTACAAAATGAACAATAAATACCGATACCGTTGAAGAAGTATCTGTCAAATTTACTACCCTGCACGGGCGTTACGAAGTCAAGGAATTACACCCTCATTATGGCAGAACCAACGGCTAGAAGGGTACTGAAAACAACCTATATATATTCCCAAACGGGATCCGGAAAAGGTACAAGAAACACTCACTAGAAATTTCATTATTAAAAGGTATTTTATTCTTTCTTGATAAAGGAGGACCTTTCCTAACTTTGGCATCGGAGACTTTGTGGCTGGCGCCACACCGGTGACCACATACATTTGTATTTAGAAATATTCTTTGCAGGATCTGGAGCGGAGGCTAACGATATTACTCTGGACGAACATCTCTACTGACGATCCTAGCATCATCATATACTTACTAGCTTTTTGAGAGGAAAAAAAAAACCATAGACCATAGTGTATATATATATATATATAGGTCATGTTAATAAGTGCTTTTAAGATATTTGTTAATAGACAATTTCAGAAAATTTTAATATCACTTTTTTGATAAATATAAAAAGCTATAAAAAAAGAGTCAGTTGTTTTTTTCATTTTCAGAAAAAATAAAAAATAAAAATATTCCCTAAATCAGTGCCAGAAATCCGTCAACTTTTCCTATTAAAAAAAACCATATTGGCTATAGTGTATATATATGAGTCATGTTAACGAATGTTCTTAGTTACTTAGTACAATTGTTAATAAACCACAATAGAAAAGTTTTAACACAACTTTTATAGAAGGGTCGGGTTTAAGTCTAGTGTCCAGTAGTACTGAATCCGTTGAGATAATAACACGTGTCACCATCTGACTGGGTCCAGTGCACTTATGCACTGAACCTAAACCAAGTCTTTTATAAAAAATATAAAAAACTATCAACAGCATTTATTATTTTATCACTCTCTCAATAAAATGTTTCTAAAAATAGTTTCTAAACCAACCTTTGGTTAACATTTTCCTATATATATATAGGGTCCGGTTAATGTGTGCCCTTAGGGCACACATTAAACTTTCTATTTTTGGAAATATTTTCTCGAAAATTGAAAAAGTTGTCATTACTTTTTCAATTCTCGAGAAATTTTTTTCTAAAAATAAAAATTAATGTGTGCCCTTAAAACACACATTAGTAAAATCCATATATATATATATGGCTAGCAGTTGTTAACATTACGTATGCTCAGCCGTCATACTTATTACCTGGATTCAGGCGGTGCATGGAATGGAAGCTTCTTCTTATGTTCTATATATTATTAGCTAAGTTGATCTTTTGTAACCTATACTGATATTATATCTACAAATAATTAATCATGTCGTTTGCTTTTCAACAATAGGTTTGTTAGTGTTTTTTTTTTTTTTTTTTTGGTTGATAATTTATGTTTGTTACTGTTGTTAAATGATTAAGTATCACTTACTAATTATTAACAAAAAAATTTATCATTAATTAATAAAAGTTTAATTATTTTAAGATAAGTTATAATTATTAATATATATATTTAATCATTTACGTAATATTTATCTTTGTAACCATAAGCCTCTAAATTGAGAGTAATATGGCCCCTATTGGTATTACTTATTAGGCGAAACCACACTATTGGTCCCTGAAGTTTATCCTGTAAGCGCAATTGGTCCCTCAAGTTTCAAGTGAGCACTATTAGTCCCTCAAATTTTAAAAGTGAGTGATATTAGTCCTTCTATTAACTGTCGTTAGTGAAATTATCTATGTGGCTAACAGAATAATGACGTAACATTTTTAATTTACTAAAAGTACTTACAAATTGATGTGGCAACTTAAGTGTCTTATGTCATTTTTAATTGATTTTTATTTATTCTTATGGGAAAAAAATGTTGGCTTCAACTCCACCCTCTCTTCCCACATGTAAGTAATTCCCTATGTAAGTATTTCCCTTTCACTTCACCGTTTCCAGTTTTCCGATCAAGTTGCAGAATACCTCAAAGCCAACAAAATATGCTGGGAAAACTCAACAAAAATCAAGAGCTGAGAGAAGTCTAAGGTTAGGTCAAGCAACCCAACAAAGAAGATTTTGAGTGCAACAAATGTGACAGGCAACAAAGATTCTCACAATGACTGCCACTGGTTCAGGGCGGAGAAAGAAAAAGGACCAATATTTCTTTCATTTTTTTTCCTAGATAATAAAACCTATATATAATACTTAAAATTCTTCAAATATTTGAAAATTTCTAACTTTCATGCCTTAATTTTTGAACTTTCAAATACCACACCTAAGTTTCTGTTTGAATCCTTATAACTTATTAGTATCTGAAACAATTGTAATCCATTGCTATGTAGTCGATTCAAATAGGATCTAGATTTGGAGGTATATGGAGTTGTTGCTCTTTCACCTTTTTCCATAGGGCTTCATATGCATTGCGGAAATTTTGAATTAGGTTTGAAAAGAAGATCAAAATTATATTTAGATTTGAAACCCTAGTGAAATTGAAACAAAAGGGGGGACTTTAGAAAATATTTTGAAATTGAATAAAGTTATTCATCGTTGATTCTGACTCATAAGAGACGCTAATATTGTGCAAATGAGTCAGTTGAATTAGAGTTTGATATTGGGTATTTTCTAGGAGATGGCAGACGAAGAACATGACAGAGAAAGGCTGAGGAGAGAAATATGCAGTTTTTTTTTTTTTTTTTTAATTATTAAGTTTTTACCAAAATGATAAGGACGCTTGGACGTGTAAAACTATTTTTTAAGTCACTTACGTGGCATAATAAGTTTGTAAAACTTATATATACTAATATTTTTAGTATATTCTAATAATTTTTGTAATTTTTTAAATTAAAAAATGACACATCATTAAAAAAAATGACAAGTTATTACTCAGTTAGCCACATAAGTAATATTATTAATTGTAGTTAACAGAAGGATTACCATTGTTCATTTTTAAAACTTGAGTTACTTGAGGGACCAATAGCACACGCTTGAAACTTAAGGAACTAATTGTACTCATAGAGTAAACTTTAGGGATCAATAATATAGTTTCGCCTACTTATTAAGAATAAAAGGTAAATTACATTTTAAACCCCATAACTTAGGGTTGATTTCAAATTAACTCTAGCTTTGCTTCTAGAAGTTTTACATTAGACTATACACAATCAAAAATGTTTCAAATTCAAACTATAAATCCATTGCATGCAATGCTGTTAATAAAAAAAAAGCCACAAAATATTTTAAATTTTGCACAAATTGATATAGCCAAATGATTAAAAGCTTTGTTTATGTTTGAAAGGCATACAACATTGCATATACATCATCATAGTATTCTTAAATATTTATATATTAATTTGTCAAATAAAAGTTTATAATTTAATATTATTTTCTCTCATATATGTTACGTAAATTGTTATATAGCCAAATGATTAAAATCTTTGTTTATGTTTGAAATAACATTACAGATACAAGAAGAAGAAAAAAAATCATTATTTTGTGGAAGATGCATCATCATAGTATTCTTAAGAATTTATAGGTTAAAGTTTAAACCATACGTTAAATAGTAAGTTCATATCTTAATATTATTTTCTCTTATATATGTTATTTATAATCAATTAAATAGTTTAAATTAGTTTAGAAGTCTACTAAGTTAGGTAAAAATGGAAGTTGCATCATCGATTTTGTAAGTTCATATCTTTGCTTTAATCAACGGCCTACGGTGGTATAGATATTCCTATGATCTTCCAAGCTTTCTCATTTAGAAAATGAAGAAAATTTAAAAAATGCGAATAATTATAAGTAAACAACAAGTGGGCAGAGAGGCAATTAATTATAAGACACACTCCACTTAAACGTGTGGGTATTTTATGTAAGTTATTGTTTTTAGCTTATAATAAGAAGGAAGGTAAGTAGTGGTTGGAGAATGTAAATATACATATAACTGACAACTGTGTCCATTACGTGTTGAAGAATTGAGTAATTAATTAGAGGTTGGGCATTAATTCCATTACAATTGACTTTTACACAAAGGAATATGTTGTGGGTTGAGTTCGAGAATTAACTTTATTATTTTTTAGTGGGGCTTAGTTAGCTTAATTGGTAAAAATTTTTATGGTTGAATAAGAAATTTGAAATTTAATTTTCGCTTATACCAAAAACCAATTGATATCTTAGTCTAATAATAAAGAGCTATTTTCAGGAGCGAACGCCATAGGTTGAAACTCTTAAAAAAAAAAAAAAAGTTTGAAAATTAACATTTTTAGGAAAAATCATTTGCCTCTCTTTATGTTTGAAACTAACCAATTTATCCCACTATCTTTTGAAAATCAACAAATATCTCAATTCCATTACTTACTTTGTTAAATTTGATGGAATTATTTTTTTTTATTCCTAAAATAAGGTCACTAACATAAGCAATTAGACAGCTGGTTCCACAAAGTTTGATTTTTGTATCTTGCAAGTACTTTATTGTCAAGTGATCTATTGTTAGAGCACCCGCATCAGATGTGCTAAATGTGCCAAATGCCAAATATTTGGCACATTTGGCACACCAAACACAAAAAATCCCCTTTATCAGATGTTCCAAATGCTATAATTTTTGCAACATGCTACAGTATACTCACATATTTGCGCATCAGATGTGCTAAATGTGCCAAATGCCAAATATTTGGCACATTTGGCACATCAAACACAAAAAACCCCCTTTATCAGATGTTCCAAATGCTATAATTTTTGCAACATGCTACAGTATCCTCACATATTTGCCACTGTACGAACAGATGTGGCAAATGCTTTTATTATTTTTTTATTCCTCTTTCTCTCTCATCTCTCTGTCAGTCTCACTCTCTCACCCCAATCCTCTCCTCTCTCTCACCCCAATCCTTTCCTCAACCCCAACCCTCACTGCTCTTCCACGCCGACGCCGACGCCGATTGGTTGAGGCATTTGATGGGTCGCAGAGGATTTGGTTGAGGCAGTTGGGCTGGGTGTCAGCGGAAGGTGGGTTTTCTGTGGAAGGGGCTTTCGGCTGAAGGTGAGTTTTTGGTTGAATGGGTTTTCATTTAAAGCTAGGTTTTCAGTTGAAGGTGGGGCTTTTGCTTTGGTTGTAGTATCAATGGGTGGTGGTGATGAAGGTTTTGGGTCAGTGATTGGTTGAGGCAGTTGATGGGTCGTGGAAGATTTGGCTGGGGTTTGGCTGGATTTGTTTGGATTGGGGTTTGGCTGGGATTTGTTTGGGTCGTGGAGGATTTGGCTGGGATTTGATGGGTTGTTTGGGTTGGGGTTATGGTTGTTTGTTGTGGAATTTGGCTGGATTTGTTTGGGTTTGCTTTGAGTTATGTTTTTGGTTGTGAAGGATGTGGTGGTTGTGTGGTGGTGGCTGTTAGTTGTTGGCAGCAATGTGGTGGCTGTTGATTGTGTTTGATGAGTTGTAAATATTATTTTAATGTGTAGTAAATATTATTTTAATATATAGAATTGAATGATAAAACATCTGATAAATGAGATGTTGTAAAATAATGTGGTAAAATAATAAAGTAGGCTTTTGGTGTAGCAAAATGGCATAAATTATGCCACAACTGCTGTGGATGCTCTTAGGCATGTGACTATTAATTCATAGAAAATTCTAAAGTTACCACTAGTTTTACCACTTCAGTATTTAATAAATAAACATCTAAGTTATTTTTTAGTGATTGACAACATCAATTTAGAAGTCTTATATATATAAAATATATTTTATAATGTCTCTAAAGTATCAATGTTTATTTTTCCTGTGGGGCCCGTGGGCCTGGAAGTCTCGGCCCACCTTTAGGCTGGCCCAAGGCCCATGCCGAGGAGTGATGGTTGTCCCAGGCAGTTGTCTAGGGGCTTTTAGCCCTCTGGGCCCACGCCGAGGACGCCCCCTTCCTCGGCATACCTCTCCTAGTTCCAGGTGGGGGACAAACCCAGTATAGGTGGTCACATCCACACTTAATGCATCTACCTAACTCCCCTGGCAGTATTAATGCTGAGAGGACTCCTGAACAGCACAACCTTGGGTGCTGCGACCCACAGTAAGGGGGGGAACGTGGCTGATGGGACAGGTCCTTAAGCAGTGGTCTGGATGATCGACAGTTGGAAGGCTAGGATCGACCGAAGGAGATATATAATGCAAGGTGCCCTTCAGAACTGGGGGCTCCTCGGCCGTCCGAGGAGCAGCCCCAAGCCCAGAAGAACAGGGCAAAGTCCCCTCGAAGAAGAGAGCCTCTGGAGAACCGGTGGCAAGCCTGTTAGTGCCAAACCCTTCGTCCCACTCTCTAAAGAAATGTATTGTTGGGGGATCTACGACAAAACAAGCCCCTACATTTCCTATCTTATATTTCATTTCTAATTATCAAAGGGCTACTTGATTGTAAATGAACTTAAAAGTATATAGCATTGTAAAAGATTATTTAAATTATATATTTAATTTGACACATTGATTAAGAGATATTGTTATAAATATAATATATCATGTTAAGATTTTATTTCTTGATTATATTAAGAAAGTAAAAAGTTATTTTTTATAAAAAAGTTTTGAGATTGGAATTGTGAAAATTTTGAATTTCAAATATTAATAAAATTTGACACATTCATTTGTAATTCTCCCTTAAACTACGGGGTTATTTGCAGTTCTCTCATTAGGTTTATTTTATCCAATTTTCTTCCTTTATCTTTTGAAAATGAGCAAATACTCCTATTCCATTACTTTCTCGGTTAAATCTAACAGAATCTTTTGATTCTTAAAATAAAGTCACTAACTTAAGCATTAAAGATGTTATCATATTGGTTCTAGAAAGGTTGATTTTTGTATCTTGCAGGTACTTTATTGTCAAGTGTTCTATTGTTAGGTATGTGACCATTAATTCTTAGAAAATTCTAAAGTTACCACTAGTTTTAAACTAAATATAAATTGACATGACAATATATAAATATAATTGGAATCACTTCAATATTTAATAAATTAATATCTAAGTTATTGTTTTAGCGGTTGACAACATCAATTTAGAAGTCTTATATATTACAATAAATTTGATAAGGTCTCTAACATCATTCTTGATTCATTATCAATAATATTATTAATCTAGATTAATAATTATATGTCTTGATTTTATTTTGAATTAACTTAAAATTATCAATGTTTATTTTTCCTATGTTAGATTTTATTTTTAATTATCAAAGGGTTACTTGATGTAAATGACCTTAAATATATATATATATATATATATTGATTGGGAGGCATTACTATAAATATAATATATCATGTTAAGATTTTTTTTTTTTCTCGGTTACATTAAGAAAGTTAAAATTTATTTTTGGGGAAATTACACTTTGCCCACCTGTGGTTTGCTCTAAAAACACTTTGCCTACTTGTGGTTTAAAAATTAGCACTTTACCCACCTGAGATTAGCTCCAGTTATCTTCTATTACCCACCTCTATTAAAAACAGGGGTAAATTTGTATTTTTATTACCATTTTATGTCTCTCTCCTCTCAAAACATAAAAACTAAAAAATCAAAATAAAAGAAGATCTAAAAACTAGGTTTTGTAAAAATAAAAACTTAACTTTTACATCTTTTCTTGAATCAACTTTTAGATCTTCTATTTTAACAAATTAAAAATTGAAATTATGTGTTTCCTCACCTAAACCAAAGAATGGGAAAAAAAAAAAATCAATTAAGTTCACTAGGTCTTACTCTAAGAAGCACCACGGCCTAAGCTATATTCACAGAAAGAATTCATCTAGACTAACCTAGTTCTTTCCTTCAAGCTAACAATAGAAAGAGGATGATGTGTATCTTGCAATCCCAGACATGAGTGCATATATAACTACCAGTGTAGTAACAAAGCTCCTCGGTTGTATGGATAAAATACACCAACCAACGCAAGCATAAAAATGAAGACACTGCTGGAAATACAAACAAAGAATGAAGAGGGCATTTAGGACAATGACGTGATAAACTAAGCTTCATGAATCTAAACAAAATATAAAAATAAAAAGATCCTAACAGAGTGAACAATTGGCTGCCAAAACCAAGGGCAGCAGCAAATAAAGATTTGTACTTTGGGAACTGGAAAACATCACCATAAAGACGCATAATTTCAATTTTTAATGTGTTAAAATAAAAGATTTAAAAGTTGATACATAAAAAGAAGATGTAAAAGTTAGGTTTTAATTTTTACAAAACTTAACTTTTAGATCTTCTTTTCCCTTTATTTTTTAGTTTTTTATGTTTTGAGAGGAGAGAGACATAAAAGGGTAACAAAAATACAAATTTACCCATGTTTTTAACCGAGGTGGGTAACAGAAGACAAACGGAGCTAATCTCAGGTGGGTAAAGTGTCAATTTTTAAACCACAGGTAGGCAAAATATTTTTTGGGAAAACCACAGGTGGGCAAAGTGTAATTTTCCCTTTATTTTTTATAAAAAAGTTTTGAGATTGGAATTGTGAAAAATTGAATTTGGAATATTAATAAAATTTGGCACATTTATTTGTAATTCTCCCTTTAACCATGGGGTTACTTGCATTTCCCTCATCAAGTGTACTTTAGTGATTTAATCCTGGAATATTCTAGGAGCAAAAAGGTGGATATTTGCTTATTTTAATAGTTAAGGAGAGAAAACCAAAAATATTGATTGATTTTATAGTTTAAAAGATAATTATGAATTACTCTTACTCAAGTACCCCATAAATAAAGGAGTGGAAATGATTTTCTCCTTTTAAATTTAAGTGATGTGTCAACAAATTATTGGAACCAAGTTTATCCCTATCTATCATTTGGAGCATCCGTGCAAAAAAAATTTCATTTTGCACATCTAAAACTTATTTTTTTTTATTTTATATATTTATTTTTACAAAACACCAACATCAGTTTATCTATTATACACATTTATTCAAATAAATATTCATTTTTTTAACACTATGAACAATAACAATGAGAGGAGAGAGAAAGGAAAAGAGAGTGAGGTGAAGAGAGGAGAGAGAAAAAAAGAATAAAAAAATATTTACACAGTGAACAGTAATTATGTATATATACACGGTTACTGTTCATTTGCAAGACCATTATACATATTTAGAAATAACCGTGTATATATATACAGTTACTGTTCATTTGCAAGACCATTGTATATATTTAGACATTTTTACAAAAATTGATGTCAAGAATTTTTGAATTAAAATATATAAAATTAAGTACTTTTTTTATTTTAAAAGACTATTTATGAGCTAATATGGTCCTCCTATTGATCTTTAGTGGGAGTGTCGGACTTAAAAAATTCCAATCAAGGTCTGAATTCGCATGTGAAATCAAATACGGCACTCATTTTCTGCAACACAACACGACATAATCTCCTCCCCATTCTTTTGTCATTGTCTTTTTTAATCCCAAAAAATAAAAATCCAAAAATACACATCAAGAAGAGAATTTCTCAAACATTTCCACGCTTGCCAGCCATAAATAAATTTCCTAGGATTATGGTCTACATATACATAAGCTCGTGAACTACCTGTGGATCACACGACTCAATTCAATTTTCACTCTTATGGCAGCTCAACTACTCATCTTTCCCTTCTGGGCTGTCTTCCTTCTTCTCCTACACCAAGTAAAGCCTGACCTCGACAAAGGTGGAGAACTATTGGATGGCTTCACTGACGGGTTCGCCGCACCTAAACGCAACAACATGAGCTTAAGCGGCTTTGCAGCGATCGACAACAGTGGCTTACTTTGTCTCACAAACCAGACGAGTCAAGCTGTTGGGCACGCGTTTTACAAAAATCCGATCCAGTTCAAGAACTTGTCCAGTAGCAAAGTCATGTCCTTTTCGACCTCGTTCGCTTTTGCTATAATCGATGAGCATGGAAAACAAGGTGGAGATGGCCTCGCTTTCACAATATCTCCAACAAGTGATCTTTCTGGGGGGGTTGCTGGGCCTTATCTTGGGTTATTCAACGCCACCAACAATAGGAACATCTCGAACAACGTGTTTGCGGTCGAATTCGACACTGTCATGGACTCTCAGTTTGGTGATATCGATGGTAATCATGTTGGCATCGACTTCAATGGTGTGGTCTCGAACAAATCTGTTGGGGTCGTGCAATTTATGGGTAGCAATACGAACAAGGCAGTCCTTAATCTGCAGAGTGGTAAGGTAATTCAAGCATGGATCCAATATGATGCTTCAACAAATCTATTAGAAATAAAGGTTTCGACTCAGTCTGCTCAACCCAGGTCCGTACTTTTAAACTATACTGTAGACCTTTCGAAAATTCTTCTTGATTCCATGTACGTTGGGTTTTCTGCTTCAACTGGTTCAACTGCCAGCTCACACTATATCTTAGGCTGGAGCTTTGTTGTCAATAATGGAGAATCTAAAAATCTCTATTTAGATAAACTGCCTAATCTCCCAACTGTGTCTAAACAGAACCACACAGGCATAATTGTTGGTGTCTCTGTCTCTAGTGCTTTGGTTGTGATTTTGGTCATTGGTTTGGCTTTTTACTACTTCCGAAAAATCCAGAAGGCTGATGTGGTTGAAGCCTGGGAGCTTGATATTGGACCACATAGATATTCTTACAAGGAGCTGGAAAAGGCAACAAATGGTTTTGGAGATAAAGAGATACTTGGGTTTGGTGGATTTGGTCGAGTTTATAAAGGAACTCTGCCAAATTCAGACACCCAAATTGCTGTAAAGCGTGTTTCCCATGATTCAAAACAGGGTTTGCAAGAATTTGTGTCCGAGGTTGCTAGTATTGGTCGACTTCGTCATCGAAATCTGGTTCAATTATTGGGTTGGTGTCGTCGACAAGCTGATCTATTACTTGTGTATGAATTCATGCCTAATGGAAGCTTGGACAAGTACCTATTTGAAGAGCCTAAAGCAATTCTGAGCTGGGAGCAAAGGTTCAACATCATCAAAGGGGTTGCTTCGGGGCTTTTATATTTACATGAGGAGTGGGAACAAACTGTGGTTCATAGAGACATCAAGGCAGGCAATGTGCTATTGGATTCTGAGTTTAATGGAAGGCTGAGTGATTTTGGTCTTGCTAAGCTATATGAGCATGGCTCAAACCCAAGTACCACAAGGGTGGTTGGTACTTTGGGTTATTTAGCACCTGAGCTCACACGCACAGGCAAGCCTACAACAAGCTCAGATGTGTTTGCCTTTGGTGCTTTGATGCTAGAAGTGGTGTGTGGTAAAAGACCCATTAACTCTAAAGGATTGCCTGAGGGGCTCATGTTGGTGGATTGGGTGTGGGAAAAGTGGAGAGTTGGAGCTGCTCTTGAAGTTGTGGACACAAAATTGGAGGGTATATTTGATGAAGCTGAAGCTGTTTTGGTGCTCAAACTGGCCTTATTTTGTTCAAATGATATTGTGGAGGCACGCCCCACAATGAAGCATGTGGTGAGGTACTTAGAGGGAGATTTAGTGTTGCCTGAGGAAGTGGCAGCCCCAAATGCACATTACAGTACAAAGGGTGCTCGAGGGTTTGAGGATTTCTACTTTCAATCGTTTCCTACTACATCTTCATGTTTTGAGAAGGGAAGTACTTGGTCTTCAGTTGGGAATCATGAAGATTCTGATATTCAAGCAGCTTTTACTTCACCTCTTCCCCTTTTTAACAAAGACAATGGGAGGTAGCCATGTTATAGAGTTAAAATTCTTGTCTAATTTTCTTTCCAATTTTCTTCTTGTAATTACCATTGAAAAGATTTACTGTAAATGTCACTGCAAACATGTTACTAGTCTAGTCTAGTTGTCCACATCTCCTTGTAGATGCATCAGGCACCATTTACAGACTAAGAATGAGTGCCAGGTTGAGCTTGTGCCAAAGCTATTTTCTAATTTCAATAATGGTAGTTGCCGTTCTTTTTTATTTTCTTTCTTTTGCTAAGTTTATTCGCTATTCTTTATTCAATATTCTAGGTAGTTCCCTAGGGAAAAAGAAAACTAAAAGAAGCATGGTGGAAATAATTTTCAGTACTAATCAAGTTAGATCCTACGGTAGTATTAAGCTTTTAGGTTGGCTCAATTGGCGTGTAGTCGCGTGGGGTTGCCTTCAATAATCATATCTGCTTTCTCATTCTAAATTAAATAGAGCGCTATACATCCAAAAAAAAAAAATTTAAATAATTTGGCTAACAAATGAAGGACACATGTACTAGGCCCCATTTATTAGTTACATCCAGTTTATAAATAGACAAAAGAAGTCACATCCAATCCGATTCAAGAGCAGTATCATAGCACACAGCTTCTCCACCGCGTTTGCTTTCGCTGTAATCCCCGGATATAGTAGAAATATCTGAAGCTTCCTGGAGCTGGTCTTAATTAGCTCAGTACCTTTACATACTCAATACCAGAAATAGTAGAAGTTTTCTTTAACCATATATTTGTAGACGAATTTGACACTACCAAGAGCTATGAATTCTGATCTCAATGCAAGAGGATGTGGCCTTTGACATTAAAGAGGAAGTGATAAGCAGACATTGGTAATTTGGTATGGTAGGGAGAGATAGTAAAGAGTATTGTTGATCAACTAGCATATTGTGATGTTTTTAACATAGACATCCAAGATTCAAATCTACTCCAACCTATTGAATTATAATTATAAAAAAAAAAAAAAAAATGAGCATGAAAATGAGTTGAGGAAAACCATTTTCCAGGGCTTCTTTTGTGTGCTTGCATGAATGACGATATTTTCATTAGCTTATTTTGCTTTGAAATTATAATAAAATTACAGTTGCACCTTAAAATTAAACATACCCAAATAAGCAAAACTGAAATGACATTGTATTAAGGGTTAACAGGTGCCAAAGTGTCGGTGAAAACCACAACATCGAAATATAGCTAGATTTTTTTTTTTCAAAAGTGTGAAGTCAATTTAGGTCGACATTTAGTTATATAGAACAGCTGACTAGATAGCTATCAAAGCTTGCTTGAGGATGTCACGACTCATGTTTTCAGATTTGTCGTATAGACTGTCTTCTTTTGTTGCCAAAAAGAAAACGACAAAGGCCATGGTAACGTAAGGTAATTCAGCCATAGAAACACCACCTACCTATTGCATTATTTTCTGACTTTTTTTTTTTGACTAAAGGAATCTTGAATATTCATGGTCTAGTAATGAAGTAGATCAATATTTTCAATCTGGAGGTGGTATTGATGCTATGGCAACGTACAAGTATGACCCAACAGGTAGCTAGAAATGAAGATAGAGTTGCCTACACAATACGCATGTTCTATATGGACATTTCTAGGAAATTGGTGAAAGTGGAAGGACAACTAGATAAGCACTTGCTCTATGGATTTGGGACAGTCAATAATATCATAATCTAACCTTTACTAAAATAGAATTGTATCCTCCGGTTTGGTTTTCTTCTTGTGATTGATCCTTGGCCTGCAGAAAATTTTCCAAGCTTTTGTTATGTTTGTCAAGGCTGTAATCGGGGAGGGCTTGTCTCGTTCATTTATAGGTCATATTGTTAAAATCGCTAAGTCTATCTTGGGTTTGTTACGAACTCATTCCTTCTCTCATATGTACTAAGAGGCAGGGCAATGATGAATGATGTAGCCTATGCCATAACCAAGGGAACTAAGCTTTCTTTTCTATTTGAAGTTTGGATGGAATCTGTTCCACTAAACATTTTTCATTTGGTTATTACTGATGTTCATGTTCGTTAATTATTAAATTAATGGTTTGGTTTGGTTTTTCAAAAAAAAAAAAAAATCGGGTGTATCTCTTTAAAATTAAACATTTACTTTTTTTTTAAGTACAGCTTATATATTCAACTCATCTTTTTAAGCTGAATAAATCAAGAAAATAAACTATCCCATAACTCTTTGCATGTGATTCAAGCAATCAAACTTTTCCATTAATAAACTATCTTTTCAAGCACGGATGGTCAATAATCTCAACTTGAGGGATTATTTGATAATGTCCCTCGACTCAATTCATCTGCGCACATTAGTGACAACATGAATTTTATTAGTACTTTGGCTGCATGTAGTTTTATCACCCATATCGTTTAAGTATAGGGAATATTGCCTTCTACAATAGCTGGGAAAAAGTTAGCATTAGACTCCGTTAGTGGGCTTTTTAGCCCAAATATACCTAACCCAGTTAAAAAGTGCCCAACATTTGGTTAGTGTATAGCAAGCCAACTGAAAGCCACATAACTCCTCAAATCTCTCTCTCTCTCTCTCTCCATGGCTATGGGGGAGCTCGAGGAGGATGACAAATTCCTATTTGATTTGAAGTAGTTTGGTACTTCTTGTCTACTAAAAAATGTATTCTTGTTTCTCAAAAAAAAAAAAAAAAAAAGAATTGTCCACCAAAAAAAGATATTATTTATCTAATTAAAGTCTTAGAAATAGATAATACTAAAAAGGACATAGTAGCTTTGGTCTAAAGGTCCTTTAACTTAGTTTGAGATTTTCTTATTTGTTAGTGATCTTTTAAGTGTGTAAACACTTTGTAATATCTTGTGGCCAAAATGGGCATTTGCTCTTTTCGCCAAAACTTTTCAACAAAATGCCTTTGCCTAAAACTTTTTAGAGAAATGCCACTGTTTTGAAATTTGATTTTCTAAAAATCGAGTTTCAATTTAAAACTCGATTTTTGGACAATCAAGTTATAGCGGACTAAAAATTAAAAAAAAAAAAAAAATGTGGAACTCAAGTTCCTTGAAAATATTCAAGTGGAAATCAAGTTCCATGAACTCAAGTTCTTTGAATGGAACTCGAGTTCATGAAACTCGAGTTCCAGGAAAAAAAAAAAAAATTCTAAGTTCAATTTCGCTATAACTCGATTGTTCAAAAATTCAGTTTCAAAACAAGAGCTTATTCCTAAATAGTTTCAAACATGGGGCATTTTGCTGAAAAATTTGTGAGAAATAAGTAAAACCCCATTTGATTTGAAGTAGTTTGGTACTTCTTGTCTACTAAGAAATGTATTCTTGTTTCTCAAAAAAAAAAAAAAATGTCCACCAAAAAAAGATATTATTTATCTAATTAAAGTCTTAGAAATAGATAATACTAAAAGGGACATAGTAACTTTGGTCTAAAGGTCCTTTAACATAGTTTGAGATTTTCTTATTTGTTAGTGATCTTTTAAGTGTGTAAACACTTTGTAATATGTTTACCAAAAAAAAAAAAAAACACTTTGTAATATCTTGTTGATATAGTTATTTCGTCTTTAGTTACCCTTGAATATAGGCTGAAGATTCAACCATGTAAATTTTTGGTGTTCTTCTCTTGTGTGTGGTTGAATTTATTTATAGTTTCTTCATGCCTATAACATTTAAGTCCATAATAGCTTTTACAATCAATCTTGTGTGAGAGTGTCTCTAGAAGCTTTCACGCAAAAAACCAAAAAGAGATACAATCACGATCACAAAGAAGACAAGAATACTTAAAAAAACTCTTGGGTGTCACAATTTCCACCATTCTCGGTGCCCCTTGGGTGGAAACACTAAGAGAAATTGTTCAAGTAAACTTGTGGTTAGGCTCTTTGAAATTAAATCCTAACAATGTCGTAGAGTTGGAGTAGTTGTTGACCCTACACATCACAGCTTCCCCATAAACCACCTTTCTAGAAAACCAAATCATTGAGTTTTATTAAAATAGAAATCGATTGTGAATTTTGCACCAACTTTTGAAAGAACACAAAGAGCTTTCCCATAGATCTCAACCTCCTCAATAAGACTTCAATACCATGGAAATAACATCTGAAAGGTGCTTGACACCGAAGCACCAAAAATCTTGTCACTTCTTTACTGCACTTTTTATGGGTCAATGACCATTTGGAATTCTCTCCATGGTGATATTTTTATTTAATCAACAAAAGAGAGTAAAGGGGGTGAAGACAATCCATGGAATATCTTGTCTAAAGTAAATAGCCATACCAGCACTTATCTCTAAGTAACCAATCATATTTGTTTGTAGTTGTACTTCTCTAATAGGATCATTTCATAAGAAAGTTCCAGTTAATTTCAAAGCAAATTAACAAGATTCCAAACTGTGTAAAAAGAGAAGAAAAGATTCCAAACGGGACTCAAGGGAAAAGGATTTTTTTTGGGAAGACTTTGTCCTAATTATTCATACTTCATAGCTCCTATGGATTTGGATAAGATCCAATCCCATGTGCAATTAAGTAATTAACCCCTCCCACACACAAACATTTTTTACCATTTTTATTTTTTAACTTTAATTTTTTAATTTTTTTTTAATTTAAGAGCTGAGATTGGAAGCTATTTTTTTTCAAATTTTAATGTCTTGATAGCTATTGCATTAGGTGCAAGTATTGCACCTAATCTCAATCCATGTTGAGGAATCAATGCCTAAAGCCTAGATAGGAAAAAAATTTGGGTATTTATTATACTATGGGTTAAGAATTTTGTGTCTGAATCGTATTAGGTTCAGTGTATTGATGCATTGAACTTAAGTCGTATCTTTTTTTTTTTTTTTGATTTGATTTGACTTAAGTCGTATCCTTATACTATATATTACTACATTTGTTCTTAGAATATTAAGTACTAAATAATCAATAAAGTTTAGAATAACCCATAAAAAACAAAAAAGTTTAGAAGAAAAAAAAATTCTTTTTGGAGAAAAGTTAAGAAGCAAGTTACCTATGCCTTTCAAAAAGTTCATCCTTTTTTTGATGAATTCAAACAGTTCATCCTAATCCTATACTGTTTTGAATCAAGTTGATTTTTGGTAAAGTACAAACTATATCTTTAAAGTTTAGGATTTTTCAGATTTTACAATTTGAAGTTTTGAAATATGAATTTTATCATTTGAAGTTATATTTTGTTGCATCAGTAGCCCCTCTTTATATTTTCCGTTAAGTGTTACATAAACTTGCCACATGTGTTTAGTTCATCCAATAAAATAATTAAATATCATTTTTTTTTTTAGACTACAAAAAGGACATAACATTATTTTATTAGACGAATTAAATATGTGACAAGTTTATGTGATATTTAACAGAAAATATAGACAAAAGGGTTGCAATTACAAACAAAATGTAACTTTAGGAGGTAAAATTCAAATTTTGAAACTTTAAAATCTAAATATTTCTAAACTTTTGGGTGTAAATAGCACTTTGTCCTTATTTTTTCGAAGTACATTGGTAAAAGTAGGGGTGTCCAGCGAGTTAAAGACCCGACCAACCCGCCCGGATCCAACCGACCCGAGGCCCAGTGGGTGGACCCAAAGTCCAGGGTGGGTCGGTTTCGGGTCTCTCTCTAGTAAAACCCGAATAATCGGTTCGGGTGGCGGGTTAATGGGTTAAAAACCCGTAGAACCCGACCCGACCGATTACTTAAGATTAAAAAAAAAAAAAAAAATATGTTGGTAATTGCAAAACACGTGAAGTCTGAAGGAGAGTGTACTGATTGGACTTTTGGTTACTGCTACACACTACTGCAAGTCTGCCACGGTGATGGGACTAAAAGTAAGAGTCCTGAGTACCCATTGCCTAAAACCACTCATATTTCTTAGTTTTCACACAAAAAAAATCTTCTTCTGAAGATATGCAACGGCTATACTTCAAATCAAATGGCAATTTTTCATCACTTCCCCATGCCCATGGTCAGCAATCTGAAGATATGGAACGGCTACACCTCAAATCAAAATCAAAATCAGATTTTCCCCACTCCTTTCTCTACTCGACTACACTTCGAGACTCTCAAGTCTCAACCCTCATCTCTCTCTCTTATAAATGGGTATTCTCTCTGAGTTCTTACTTTTCTCTCTGCTCTCTAGTCTCTCTACTGATTTCTAACTCTCTTTTTTATTTTGAAACGAACCAAGTCTTTTACTCTCTCCACCGGGTTGCTGGTTGCTGTTGCCGCCACCTCACAACCCACCTGACGCCGCCGTCTTCACTCCACGGGTCTTCTCAGTCTCGACTTCCTAGTCTCAGATCAGGTAAATTTTTTTTTCCCTTTTCATCCCTCTTTTTCTGTATTTTGTGATTGTGTATTTGTGATATGGGTTTATCATTTTGTTCAAATGATTTATTTTTTGATATGTAATAAGAATGATATGAAAAGCAACTTAAGGGATCTTGTTCAAATGATTTAAAACTTAAAGATTAGGGACCAAAACTGAACAATAGATTGGATTCAATCATTCAAAGATGAAACCCTAATTTTTTTTATTTGATTTGTTGGTCTAAGACTTGATTTATCTCTTTTTAAAGATGGAACCCCTAATTTGAGTGTGTTTGTTTCTATTATCATTTTTCGAAGACTTGAGTTATCACTTTTCTGAGTGTGCTTTGTGTTTATTTTCATGTTTACTCTTTACAGACAGACATTATAGTTAGTTTGATTCATTATTTTAGCATGCTCTGAGTGTCATTTGTATCTGCCCTGTTTTATTCCTTGTTTTGTTTTTTGTTTTTGTTTGTTTGTTTTTATTTTTTATGATCAATGTACTTGTATCTTCACTGTAAAAGAAGAATACGAACCCCTGTTTTAAAAAGATAAAATCCAAACACATTTTTATTTTCTTATCTGCTTGTTTTATTCCTTGTTTTGTTTTTTTTTTTCCATGATCAATGTACTTGTATTTTCTTAGGATTAGTTTTTTTTTTTTGTTGTTTGCTAATGCATAATTTTGATGTCTTTAGGTTATGGAACCCTTTAGTGATGCACCCCCTTCCCAAACAACACCTACTGCCCAAACTGAACCCGTTGCCCAAGCTGTACCCCCTTCCCAAACAACCTCTACTGCCCAAGCTGTACCTACTGCCCCTCCAACTAATGCTGAGATTCCACTTCCACCTAAAGGTAAAGGCAATGTGTGTAGTAATAGGAAAAAGTCTACTGCTTGGGACCATTTTGAAAAAGTAGATATTGGTGAGGGTCATTTTAAGGCTGTTTGTAATTACTGTCAAAAAACTTATCTAGCTGATAGTAAGGGGCATGGTACTGCTAATTTATTGAATCATACTCCAGTTTGTGTTAAGAACCCTAATAGAGATACACTTAAAGGGCAACAAACCTTAGCGTTTGAACCCAAAAGGGATGGGGAGGAAGGGTTTCAGCTTGTGCCAACAGCCTTTACTGTTGAGGCTTCTAGAAAGGCAATTGTTGAAATGGTTATAATAGATGAGTTGCCTTTTAGGTTTGTTGAAGGGTATGGGTTTCAAAGATATTCGACAACCTTACAACCTAAGTTGCGAATTAGGGATATTCCATCTCGTCAAACTGTGGCTAGGGATGTGATTGACATTTATGGTGTTGAGAGAGAGAAACTAAGGGGGGCCTTGAAGGGTCGTAGGGTGTGTCTTACTACGGACACATGGATTAGTATTCAAAATCTGTGTTATATGTCCCTTACAGGTCATTTTATTGATGATGATTGGAAGTTGCATAAGAGAATTTTGAATTTTTGTCAAGTTGAAGACCATAAGGGGGAGACTATAGGTAGAAAGATTGAGATGTGTTTGCGTGAGTGGGGTATTAATGGCATATTCACTTTAACAGTGGACAATGCTAGCTCAAATGGTGCCACCATTAAGTTTTTGGAAAATGTAACTAAAGATTGGGATGGGACAGTTTTAGAACATGAGTTCTTACACATGAGGTGTTGTGCACATATCTTAAATCTAATTGTGGGAGATGGTATGAGTGAAATTGATGCATCCATTGCTAAGGTGCGTGAAGCTGTGAGGTATGTGAAGTCCTCACCAAATAGGAATCAAACTTTTGTGGGTTTTGTTAAGAGATTAGGTATTGAGTTTAAGTCTCTTCTTTGTCTAGATGTACCAACTAGGTGGAACTCTACCTACCTCATGTTAGAAACCGCACAAAAATTTGAGAAAGTATTCATATGAATGGGCTTTGAGGATGATAGTTATTCTTCATACTTTATGAACAAGGAGAATAGTGGTGGTATGGGATCTCCTAGTGGTTTTGATTTTCAAAATTGTAGGACATTTGTAGGTTTTTTGAAGCTTTTTTACAATGCCACGAAAAAATTTTCAGGTTCTTTGTATGTTACTGCAAACACCTTTTTTGATGAGATGTTTGTCATTCAAGAGAATATTTCCCATTTAAGTAAATCTCAAAACCACCTCTTGAAAAACATGGCAACCAAAATGAAATCTAAGTTTGATAAGTATTGGGGGAAAGGGGATAAAATGAATCATCTCTTGTATGTGGCTGTGATTCTTGATCCAAAAAAGAAGTTGAGGTTTTTAAAGTTTGGTTTTTTTGAAATTTATGGGAATGAAGTGGCTGATGTGATGGTTGAATTGGTGAGGGGTTCCTTGGTTAAGTTGTATGATTATTACTGTCGTGTTGATTCACCAAATGTACAAGTACCAAGTGGGAGTGAGAGGACACACATAGAAGGTGAGTCAATTGGTTGTAGTGATCCATATGCGATGGTTAATTCTATGTTTGACCGTTTCTTGGAGGCTGAGCAGTCCATAGGGTGTAGCAATGAGATTGACAAATATTTGGCCGAAAATTGTGAAAGTAGAAGGGGAGATGTTAAGTTTGAGATATTGGGGTGGTGGAAGGCCAATTCAGATAGGTATCAAGTGCTGTCCAAATTGGCTAGGGATGTGCTGGTTGTACCTATGTCTACTGTTGCTTCTGAGTCAGCCTTCAGTACCGGAGGACGCATACTTGATCCATTTCGGAGTTCACTCTCTCCACTCATGGTTCAAAATCTAGTTTGTGCACAAGATTGGCTTCAAGCCTTGGTTCCAATTTCTTTTCGCAAGTCAAAGGATGAGGTAGAGGCCTTGGAAGATGAATTTCATGATTTAGGTAATATGTTAACTTCCAAAGTTTTTGTCTATTAAGTGCTATTAAATGTGTCTTATGCAAATGAAATTTAATCTAATAGCCTTCATTTCTTTCTCTTTTCTAGTTATACGTCAAGCAGCAGCAGGTGGTGGAAGTTCAAGCTCAAGCAAAGGTATCTCAATTAGTGTTGATGACTAATCACGAACTGGGTAAGTTTCTGCCCTTACTTTTTGGTTATTGCTATTCTGTATTTTTTGGTCTTGTCCATATATTTTCTATTGATAAATATCTTTTTGCTCATTTTCTTGTAGGAGGGACACATTTTGTATAGGAGGCAGATTTTTGGATACAGATTGGAAGTTCTTTTGGACATAGTGCTTTTCTAGCTTATAACTTATAGATCAACTCTTGCTTATAGGAAAGAAAAGTTATTAGGTTTATATGCTTTCTTTCCTATTAGTAATGGACTAAACTATAGAGTAGTTGCTCTTTAATGCTTTAGAAAAGCTATTTTTTGGAAATACTTAGGTATTTCATAATATTGTAACTAATTATAACTAGCTACTACCTTGGTAGTTTACTGCCTTACACACTTGCAGTAACTATCTTTCTGCCCTCTTTGATTCTTATGGAAATATTGCAAGATGCTCATATTGCCATACTTGTGGTGTGGCTCACTGGCTGTGATTGAATTATTTGTTAGAATTTGTTTTGCTGGCTTGTGTAAAAGTTGTGTTACATGTATGGAATGGTTGGCACAACTTGGCAGGTTTAATAGGTTGAGATGTGCTTTTGTGCTTATTAGACTTTTTTGATTTGTTTTTGGATTTTAAAGGTACTGCCTATGTCTTAATTCCTAGGCATTTTGAAAAAATTCTTTCTTGTATTGTGTGGGTGTTTATGTACTACCCAGTGCCCAGGTCTTAAGGCTGTGGCATTTTGAAAAATGTTTTTTTTTGTATTGTGTGGTTTTAACAGGTGGTTAGAATGTGATATTAGGTGTTTTTATGTGCTTGCTAATTGCCCAGGTGTTATCAGTTATGTACTGTTTTTATGTGCTTGCTAATGTTTTTATATGAAACATTAAATTTGTATTGATAAAAATTTGTACTTAAAAAGGCCTGTAGGCCTAATAGATTTAAAGTTGTGGAATGGCATACAACTTGAAAGCCCAATTTGAAATGAAGGATGTGCCCGTACCATATATTTACATGGGTCAAAAATATCTAAATCTTTGTTAAAACTAAGCCCATTAATTTGGGCCCAAAAGGCCTGTCAAAAATTGAGTTAAAAAAATTTATGCAAATTCACAAGTTCAGCCCAATTCGAAGCCCAAACCCGCCAAACCGACGAATCCAACCTGTTAAACCGTTGACCCGATCCAGTCGGGTTGAGTCCAGGTCAGGCCCAAACCCGAGCCGATCCGACCCGTGGACTAAAAGCATGTATTATTGTAGGGACACTGACATACATCAGATTCCAGCAACCGGGCTCAAAGTCAAAGCAGAGTAAAATTTCACGAAGAGGCCTTTGATGAGAACCACCAGGTACGGGCCATCAGCATCTTTCCCTTCGCCTTTATATCAGATTTACAATCAATGTTTGGGGTTCTGGAGCTCTGGGGACCCAAAACTTGAATTTGTTTACACTGACTTTCTTCAGTAATTAAAGCCATTTGATCATAGTCAAAGGTTCTAAGTTCTAACCTCTACCCATAAAGTTAGAACCTTTTATTCTTCTTTTTATTAAAAAAAATAAAAAAAAGTCCTCCATTCTATACACTTTATACTACACCATTATTGTGCTTTGTGAACTACTACAACGGTTGAAGAGTAAAATTTTTCTTGTACTAGAAGTAGTGCAGCATTTAGTATTTTAGACAATAGACAGTAAGTGACTTGTAGTGCAGCATTAGCATTGGTGGGGTTTGGTGAACTATCATAATTGGGATCATATAGAAAGAATTATCTATTTCTGTACTAGACTGTATCAAATTTTCAGAAAGACCAAAAATTTTGCAGTGTAAATGTATCTTATTTTGACAATTCAGTCGTTGAAAAATGTTATAACATTGTCAAAAGTTGGAGAATACTTCTCAGACCTTCGGATAGAAGCTTGAAAAACAATAATAAATAAATAAAACCTTCGGATGGAAACCTTTCTTTTCATATTGGGGAAAAAAATTTATTACAGTGTTTTACAGGCTAAAATGGCCAAATATCACTATTGGCCAAAATATTTGGCGATCATCTACCATTGTTTTGGAAAAATATATGGATGTACCACTCTTATAAAACTCGAGTTTGCTGTGTAACTCGAGTTCTTTGAAAAAATAACTTTCAAGTTTGCTGTGCTATTTTTTATGGAACTTGAGTTTTACAAACTCGAATTTCAAAAAAATGATACATCTCTAATTATTTTCTAAATAGTGGTAGATCACCAAATATTTCTACCAAAGATAGTATTTGGCCATTTTGGCCATGTTTTAGACACTGCAAAAATACACTGAAAACATTATTTAAAAATACACTGAAAACATTATTTAAAGTCAAGCTTTTAGCGTGTTTGGGCTGCACATATTTGCGCACAACGTGTGAAACAAACACCAGCCTTTCATAGCCATAAAAAAAAAAAATTAATTAATTAAAAAAAAAAGTTCATACTGCCAGTGCCATTGCAGACAAGAGGACAAACACATAGCGTGTACAGTTCCGCCCCACAAATAAAGGCAACAAAAATGTGGGCAAGCAGGAGTGCAGGACTTATTAAAATTCAGTAAAACGTGTTGCTTCTTTCTTTGGCTGGATTTGTTTGGTTGGTTTTTTTATTTTTTTATATTTTTAGGATGATTTTGGCTGGATGATAATATTGAGCATGAGACCTATTATGTTGTATATTAATACTAAACCATTTCGAAATAATTAATTAGACTTTTATTTTTCCAAGAATTGGATTACATTTTTCTAATAAATTACTCATTTACTATTATACATTTTTTAATAGTAGCTGTATAGATTTATGTGATGTCAAATTGTCAATTGACTTCTTTGAAAATTTTCCACCACGAAGTCATTCTTTGTGTTCAAATCTTTTATTTTAATTTTTCTAGATATATGAAGCTTTAAAAAAAAAATTGTTATGCAATAGTGCTTGACTTCTTGCTACTTATGATTAGCCGAGTTAAACAGCTTTTATGTTAGTTATATGCTTGGTTCAATAAAAAATCATGATTTGGCATTTCCTGCTAAAGAAGAGAACCCAATCTGAGGTTTGTTTTCAAACTGTTGTACTAAACAGGTCAGATCTGAAAAAATGTTCAACTCAGCGACTCACGAATATCATTAGAAAATGGTTAGATCATAATACACATTGATTCTTTTGTTACTTTTATAATCTTTCACCTACTTACCTGAATTTTAGTTGTTTAATTAATGGATTTTCATTTAAAAATGTCAAAGCTTATGATGATTACTCAGATGATTGTACAACCTATTGCTCTACCAATGAACAAATAATGCTGGGACCACAAATTATTGCATAATTTTTCCTGCAACTTATCATGTAACGAGTTATGAGCGGTGGAGAGATGAACCCATGTGTGCTCATCTCCTTTTCTTCACTACTCACAACTTACCACTTGGTAAGTTGTGACAAAAAATAAATTGTGATACTAGCATCACTCCCAATGAACACATGTAATAAACAAAAGTTAAAGGTCTGTGATGATTAATGTGGGAAGAAATCTCATTAGTGACATTGTTAAATGGTCACGTCTTACATTTAGACGATAAGTTTTTATTAGTTCTTATCTAAACTTACTGCACATCACTTTTTTTCTACTAACAACTACTTAATACCTCAACAATCGTGGATGGTTGACCATGTTCAGAGAAACGGAAATCCTAAGTGGAGTACATGGTTTACTTCCATCTCTATCAGATTATACGGTATTTCAAAAATCAATCTTGAATTTTATGTTACCGGTCTTTAGTTTTAGGTGTACCTCAATAATTAGAAAACTGGGTAAATAGACCAGAGCTTGGTAAAAATCGCCAACAGAAAAAGATAACAAAATAGTAAACTTTGGTCCAGTCCTTTAAACTCTAAAGCAAAACATAGCAGAAAGTGTTTATAAAACAAGTTTGTCATAGTTCAGTTTCAAACTCGGTGGGTGGGGCTTAAAGTTAAAATGGCCTGCTTAACCACATTCTGAAAATTCCATGTGAAAGTGAAACCATATATATGACCAGATCTCCTTTTCACAACCCAACATACCAAAATCTCTCTCTTTTTCTTTCATTATTCAGCTAACCAAGGAAAGAACAAAATGTGACCAAGCAAAATTTTCTAACATTTTCACATCTTAAACTCACCCACTGCTCATTCCTTAGTTCACACAGCCTCAATTCTGTTCACAGCCATGGCAGGAAGACTCAATCTTTTCTTCTGGGTTTTCCTTGTTCTTCTCTCAAACCCAGCAAAATCTCAGCTTGATGAGCTATTCTTCAATGGGTTCAAAGGTATAGGTGTAGCCAGCAACTTGAGCTTAAATGGTGTTGCACAGATTCAAGGCAATGGTATACTTCAGCTAACAAACGAAACTCAGAGACAACTAGGCCATGCCTTTTACTCAAATCCAATTCAATTCAAGAACTCCACGGATGGCAAAGCTTTTTCCTTTTCAACTGTCTTTGCTTTCGCTATGGTCCCTGAGTATGCTAAGCTTGGTGGCCATGGCCTCGCTTTCACAATCTCTCCCACCAAAGAGATTCCCGGGGCTCTACCAAGTCAGTATCTTGGTCTTGTCAACAGCACCGATAATGGCAACATCACCAACCACATATTTGCGGTCGAGTTTGATACTGTCCAAGACTTCGAGTTCGCGGACATCAATGACAACCATGTTGGCATCGATATCAATAGCTTAGTATCAAACAAATCAGCCGCTGCAGCTTATTTTGATGGAACTAATAGTTCAGGACAAGTTCTTGATTTGAAGAGTGGTCAGGTAATTCTGGCTTGGATAGAATATGATTCACAAAGTAATCAATTAGATGTGAGGCTTTCACCTTCATCTATTAAACCAAGGTCCACACTTTTGTCTGTTCAAGTGGACCTTTCACTAGTTCTTCAAGAATCTATGTATGTTGGTTTTTCTTCTTCAACTGGTTTGCTCTCTAGCTCTCACTATATCCTGGGGTGGAGCTTTAAGATGAATGGAGATGCCAAATCTTTGTATTTGGATCAACTCCCTTCACTACCATCAGGGTCTAACGTGAACAATCACACAGGCCTAATTGTTGGTGTTTCTGTTTCAGCTACTTTGGTTATAATTTTGGTGATTGGTTCGGCTTTTTACCTCATAAGGAAAATCAAGAACGCTGATGTGATTGAGGCCTGGGAGCTTGATATTGGTCCACACAGATTTACTTACAAGGAGCTTAAGAAAGCAACAAGGGGTTTTAGAGACAAGGAGCTACTTGGGTTTGGTGGGTTTGGTCGAGTCTATAAAGGGACACTGCCAAAGTCGAACACCCAAGTTGCAGTTAAGCGAATTTCGCATGAATCAAAGCAGGGTTTGCAAGAATTTATATCTGAGATTGCTACTATTGGTCGACTTCGACATAGAAATTTGGTTCAATTATTAGGATGGTGTCGGCGAAGAGCGGATTTGTTACTTGTTTATGACTTTATGCCCAATGGAAGCTTGGACAAGTACATCTTTGATGAGCCTAAAGCAATTCTGACCTGGGAGCAGAGGTTTAATATCGTCAAAGGTGTGGCTGCAGGGCTTTTGTATTTACATGAAGAGTGGGAACAAACTGTGATTCACAGGGACATCAAGGCAGGGAATGTTTTATTAGATTCTGATCTAAATGCAAGGCTTAGTGACTTTGGTCTTGCTAAACTATACGAGCGTGGCACCAATCCAAGCACTACAAGAGTTGTGGGCACGTTGGGTTATCTAGCCCCCGAGCTCACACGCACAGGCAAGCCTACAGAAAGCACAGATGTGTTTGCATTTGGTGCTTTGGTCCTAGAAGCAGTATGTGGTAGAAGACCCATTGAGCCTAAAGCATTGCCTGAGGAGCTAATGTTGGTGGACTGGGTGTGGGAGAAGTGGATACTTGGAGCAATTCTTGAAGTTGTGGATTCAAGGTTAGGGGGTGAGTTTGATGAGCTTGAGGCTGTTGTGTTGCTCAAACTAGGCTTGATGTGTTCAAACAATGCACCCAAGGCACGCCCACCAATGAGGCAAGTAGTGAGGTACTTAGATGGAGAGGTACCACTGCCTGAGACTCTGTTAGCACCAGATGCATATGATGGAAAAAAGGGTGGTGGTGTTGGTGATAGTGAGTTCGAGGATTATGTAAATTCATTTATGACATCATCGAATTATGAGAAGGTGACCACCTGGTCCTCTGTTGGAGATGATAGGGATCCTGATATTGAAGCTGGTTCAGCCTCACCTTTACATGATACTAGGTAGCCATGAAATAATTTTTGGTTTTTTTTTTTTTTTTTTTTTGGATTTTCAATTCTAATGTATGATTGTGTTAGTTATGTTAGTAAATTTGTTTTGATGTACATAGACTAATATCATCATTTTCTTTTCTTCAGGTTGTAAATATACCATTAGAATTTGTTTAAATTTTTTTTTTTTTAAGAATTTATTCAACAACCTAGCCCAAAAGAGAGAGAGAGAGAGAGAAAAGGAATTTATTCATCATCTCAAAAGAATCCTGAGCTAATGATGAAGTTACTTCGTGGAAATTCCTGACTACTTCCAATAATGCAAGCTTTATTAAACCACCAACCAAGACTAAGTGAAAACCATATCCTGAATATGCTTGGTGAAAACACAACGAGAATGAATACCTCGGCAAGCTTGAAAAACAAAAACGGCAACGAGAGTTGTTAGTTAAGCCGTTAAGGTTTAGAATTTAGATTCCAACCGTCCAACAAACATAGTAGATTTTCTCCAGTATAAAAATATATTTGGATGACTTTATCTTTAAAGAAGAGGGAGAGAGAGGGAAGAGCTATCCTAATCTTGAGTCTCTACAAAGTACAAACTTCGTTCCTTTTCAATTAAATTATATTGATATCTTGCTAAACTGTTATAATCATCATTACAATTTTGCAATTAAGATAGTTATGATGTATGCAAAGAGAGTGGATATGAGAATATATTGTGTTTATTACTGGATATGATATAAGCATATAGTATTTTATGTAAGAGTATATGCAACAATATATCTCATTGGTTCTCATTGGTTTGGTCGGCACGTCTCAGGTCTCCAACAGTGTCTTTCCTAGGTAGCAAGTATATTCCATTTTTACTCAAGTACCCATATTCGAATTGGGATACCTCCATGTGTGTCTAGGCTTTGATTATTATTAATTTTTTAAGTGTCAAAGCCTCAAATACATTCAAATATGGCCCCAATGTAGTCATAACACAAACCACCAATAGTGGGAGTTAACACAAACTTGTGAGGATCTTTATTTATGTTTTTTATATATTAGTTTTAATATTAAACACTTCTCTAATTATCTTTTATTTGCTTTATTTTTTGGATCTTGGTTTGTATTCTAAACATCATTTAATAGTCAAGGATTCACTTTATTATCTATTAATCTTAATCAAATTATCAGCCTTTTTTAGCTAAGATCAAGTATATTAATTAAAGCTCATATCCCCCTTATCATATTCTAATATTTTTGAAATTGTCGTATCGTTGTATCCCATATTGTACCATACCAGAAAACATACACTTACCGTACCAAAAAAACATACGCTCTTCTTAGCTTCCAGGATTTGATCCCCATTACCTAGTAAAAAAAAATACTATCCTTTATAATCAGATAAAGCCTTAAAGAAAGGACTTTCAGATAGCACCTCCCTATGAAGGGGTTGCTTTCATAAAGGGTCTCTACCATAAAACCTGATGGCTTTTGATTTTTTGGCAACTGAGAACTAGAATCTTCTGTCAACAGGACTAATATTTAACCCTATTTAATTAGTCTTCATGATCAATCTGTGTTTTCACTTTCAGTAGTGGAAGTAAGAGAGCAAGCACATCAATTGCTTTCATATGACATCAATTGTGATGCAGCAGCAGCAAACACCTCCATCTTTGGTGGGTTCCTCCACTCATCTATCTTTATAACGTGCATAAGTTGTAAGCTACATCTAATATATCTTCAAAAATGTACTAAAGGAAATTACATATATATCACAAGATTTCAAATATTGCTCCCGACTACTGCCACTACTGCGTTCGTATAGTCATATAGACAAAGTCGAAATTGCCTTTTTGCTTTGTCTTATAGTTTTTTATTCACTTCTTTACGTCCCAAGGAAAAATCCTTGAGGAGCAAAAAGTATCTTGTGAAATCTTCTATTTTGGTGAACAAATGTTGTGTGGTACATGAAATGATCTCTTGATATAATTTTCTTGGGAAGATGAACGATGAAATTTAGTATTCAAAAAGACGACAGAAATACAAAATTTTTCATCAATGTTTACATCAAGCTTTTAGAACAATCGCTAATTTAATATGATATTAAAATAAGAGATCCTGAATTCAATTTTTATTTCTTTACTCTATCTCCTATTTAAATTCTCACATGTTGAATCTCGCCAATTTAAAGGTAATTTGAATCTAATCAAGAGAGAATGCTAAAATTACGCAGTTTAATGATTACTATATCATAATATTTTAAAAAGACTTTTTAGTCAATGCGTCATTTAATAAGACTTACTACTAATATAATTTTTCTAAACATCAATCACAATGACACGACAGCTCAACAATAGGGAAAAATGATTTGGGAAAATGCAGCAATTGTGTATAGACTTATTTTCAATATTTACTTTACAGCCGACACTTGCAAGTTGCAACAACGTAAGAGAATATGTGTAATGATTACAAACAAAGTTATCTCTTGGGGGCATTCTGAAGAACCAATAAGAAGTCTCTTTTGCTATCCTATATCCCAAACAAGTGAGTACCTTTCTTTTTTACTTTCCCTTTTCATTTTCTTCCTTATTTTCAAAATATTTTATTGTGTCTGCCCTATGTTTTCCAAACCAATGAAATTATACATTGTGAGATCGTAGAGTATGCATGAACTAAAGCTTTAACACGTCAAACTCATTGGCTATATAGGTTCAATGGTCCAGCTTAATTTGTCCAAACATAGAGAATCCAATAACTGTAGTCAGCACCTTTGTGGAAAATAGACAAAAGGTAGAGCATCTTCATGAGTTCCTCTGGCATAACCATTGAGAACAAATGCGACCGAACTGTGCACCAGCATATTCAAAAATGACCATGTGCAGCCAGGAGATTTTTACCATGTGGAATTCAAATAACATGTTTGCAGAGCATGAGCTTTAACATGCAAGATAAGTGTCCAGTCCCACCTCATAAAGGTACAAAACTACTAAGGAAGTTGAACTAGAAGCAAATTCTTGACTGTGTCTTGAATCTCATTGTTTTTTCAGTCATTTTTTTGTGTGACAGAATTCCCAAGATCTCTTTTTGATAGAAACAGCATATCTATGTACTGTGTAATAGATGACGGTAAGTAAATCTCTCTCTCTCACAGTTTAATAAGCTAGGTTCAATGTTGTCTCATAGGGATGCCTATCCTAAGAAAAAAAAAAAGATTTGGTTGCTATTTTTTCCCAGATCAATGACAGCTTTCAGATCCATTGATGAACTGTTGTCTCTCTCTCTCTCTCTCTCTCTCCGCCCCCCAAAAAAAACGGTGGGCATTATCAAATTGTACCTGCAGCTCTTAGAAACTCTTGACGGCCTTTAACGAATGAACTGTTTTGGTTATTTAATAACAAACAAATAAAGAAATTTGAATTCATCCAAACATATTTTCACTATAGAGTTTGACACAACTTTGCCAAATGGCATCCTACTATTCGCAACTCTCTAATATTTGATATTGACAATTGAAACAAAACCTTGACCTTAGAAGCTAATCATTTGAATATAACACTATTAGCTTGACATTCAAACTTCAGATCTTCAACTCTCCATAGACTTCATATCCTGATTCTTAAGTCACAGTGTGATTCGCTGCTTCAATTATCACATTCCTGAGCTAAAATTGTGTTATATTTCTATATTGATAAAGCTTCCAGATGGATCTAAAAGGAACCTCACAGTCTAAAAGCGAGTGTTTTAGCATAAAAATCTTATACTGTTGCACGTCTTTGAGAATGCTTCTACCTCAAGAATATCATGAAAGCAAAGTAAGCAGTAGATATTAGACCACTCAAGTCAGTAACAAGGAGTTCTAGAGAAAACCTACTCGGAATTTCTGGATTTTTTATTGAGCCAATAGAGGACCTCAACCAAATCTAGACATCAATTTGTTGCAAACCCAACAAATATAAACATAGTTTGCAAGGCAAGCATCAGCTCAAAGGTGGACGCTTCTCTCACATATTGCAGCACAATGGACCATAACACATACAGTCGTAATAGTGAGAATTAGCAAAACAAAATCTTAACCATACAGTCAACATAAAAAAGGTCATACCTAGCGCACAAAACTCCCACTTTTCAAAGGTTAGGGAGAGAAGATTGGGGAAGCTGATTCTTGGGCTTGAACCCGCAACTTGTTGCTTTTGGTGAAAGGCACTTACCATCGCACCAAGGCACTTGTCAACATAACACGTATAAAACATGTTTCCTCAAACATTCTTTATTCCACCTTTTTTTATTTGCTACATTTAATAGGTGACAAGTTCTCATAAATCATGAGAATGAATCATCTAGACACAGTTTGCTAGTGAAATGAAGAGAAAAGATAATAATAATCAGGTGAAGTGATTTAAGTCAAGTAAGGAACTATAGCGGAAAAAGGGCAAACTGAAAAACATGGCTTGAGGTTGTAAGAAATATTGAGGACCTATAATCGTTACAGCACAGGACAGAGATGACAGAGGATTTCTTCAAACTTGACTTCATGTAGTAGGAATAGAAGGCTTAGTAAAGAATTCTACCATGATTAGTAGTAGTAAAGTGAAAATTTTGCATTAAAATATAAATATGAATTACTCAGTTTTCACAAAAAATATGATTCAAGCAAAAGAAATATAACGAAAATTATGTTCCTTCAAAAAGAATCTATATCTTCAGTGCATATACAGCTTGCACTGTTCATCTGAATGTCTTGAATGAATGAACTATTGAAGAGATGAGATTTACAAAAGCAGCTTTAAATTATACTACTGTTTGCTCTAATTATTAGCTATTTTCCTATCTCTAACATGATAATTACCTATCTGTGATTGGATGCATAACATTTACTTACATAATCTTCTAAGCTTAATCATCCTGCACGAGGTAATAAGTCTGGACTCTCCAGGTATAAATGGGAATCAGTTGAATCCTGCTCTAATGGCACACTACATTGTCTTCAACATTTTTCCTCACCCTCTTTCTCTCTATTTAGAATCTCATGGTCATCAAACCCTACAAATTGATCAAAATATACATATTAATTTCATAACTCTCTAATAATATTTTCACATCCAAGGAACTAAAATTACCTGAACCCAAGTCTTCAGCTTCATCATTTGAAGATCCTAAAAGCATTGAGTTAGTGGAAGGTGGATCAACTGACATCCAATTTATACTCCCATAATCATCCACACAGACGTCCTTCCCCATGATCCAGTCTTCAACAACATTAGTGCCCACAAATGAAATAGGGTCAATAGAATCCTGTTCTTCGCTCTTAATCCTGTAAGAAAATAAGTTGGAAAAAGAATTAAGATTTCAACCCTCCCCCAATTTGTAAACCAACATTTACATATATATATAGAAGGTCCATTGGTACTTACATTTGTCCCAGTCGCATATTGTACTGAACAAAGACAAGGTCAGTAAGGCGTTGACGCTCTAGGTAGTTCCTTGTTTCATGTGTCTGTTCGTAAGAAATATGATTTCGTCTACTTCCATTTGAACTGCAAGTTTGACTGAGAATACGGATGGCCAAACGTGCCAGATTTGGACAGCTTCCTCCATACGTTGACCACCAATCAGCTAAACAGATAAAAATAAAAAATTTGAACTTCATTGGGAAAACAACAACTAGAGAGAAAATAATGATGACAAGTGAGATTTTGCTTCTGAAATACATGCAAGATGTGCAGGGGAATTATTTGACCCATGCATGATTGGTAAAAATTTCCACCTGTACTCTAGGGGCTTTTCTAAATTTTTAAATGCAATATGCTTAAAGTGATTTAATGATCTACAGGGAGGCTTCCCTACAAAGGTTATGGTCATGCATGCTATATATATAACCAAGGTTTTCATTCTAACAAAGTATGGTGGTAAGCTCCTTTACACAATTAGTATTTTTAAAGAATGCAAGTAATTTAGAGAGACAAAGCCATAACATTGCATCTGAAGGGTAAAAAAAATCGAATCTAGTTAAATGGACCCTCACCAGGAAGCAAGGTGTCTCTAGCTCTAATTGCCATCTTCCTCCCAAAATCTCCCATTGCATTCTTGTATGAGTTTACCTCTTTGATGATTTTATCTTGAACTTTCGTATCAGGAACCAATCTCTCTATGCAATCAAACATACCTGACAGGATCTCATGGTGCATGTCCCCTTCAATACTATAAAAGAACTTTGGGTTAAGGAAGAAGCCTGCAGCATGAAGAGGAAGATGCCACTGTTGTTCCCACCTGTAATCTATAATATTCCAGTAGACCACATAATCCACCCTTTTGAGAAGTTCTTTCTTGATTGTTTCTTTTGCACGATATATTCCTGCATAAATATATCCCATGGCAGGCCTCTTCTCGCTACCAGCTATTCTCAAGAGCTGCAGGAGAGGATTTGTTAATTGGATTATCAGACTGCATGAAGACCAAAATGACTGACTAGTTACAATATCTAACATTCTCAGCCCCTCAGTTTTCTTTGAATATGGGCAGTCCATCCACTCCTGTGAAGTAACCATGGCCTGCAAAGTGTGTTTGAGATTGACCATTCGTTTCAATGTTGTAAAGTTTGTAGCCGAGCGAGTGACTCCCGGTTCTACAATATCATTGCCAAAAGTATGCCTTCTCAACATATTCAAAACCACACTATGATTGTAGACAAATTTGGTAACAGATCTAGCCTGTTCAATTACCACATTTATCCACTCAACATTCACAAAATCCTCAAGTATCAAATCTATGCAACGAGTTGCACAAGGACTCCAATACAGAGTAGGGAAAGTATCAGTCAACCGCTTGCCTGCAATAATATATTTCTCTTCCCCATTAGAAATTACTTGCAGCACATTTTCTACTCCAACTTCTTCCACCACTTGCCTAAACAACTCATACAAAGCATCTGATGAATTTATAATGTCAGATGCATCCATGGATTTCAGAAACACTGTTCCTTCAGGACAATATGCCAAAAAACATAAAAAAGTCCTATTTGTTTCTGTGCACCACTGTTCTACCAAAATAGAACAACCAGTCGTCCCCCATGTTGCCTTGATCTTATCAACGTCATTCTTCACTTCTTCAACTGAATTCTTCAAAATCCAACCCCGAATATCATGATACGAGGGTGGCACAACCCCGTCCCTTGCTGTAGCAATTGCATCAATCATTGGCTTGAAGTAAGCTGAGTTCACAGCATCCAGTGGCGCCCCAATATCATACAAAAACCGCCCTATTGCCATATTAACATGATTGTTCAACCTTTTCGAACCTAATGCAACACTACTAGTACCACCTCCAGTAGCATCAACATTTGCAGCATTTGTGAAAGAACTCCTCACTCTCTCCTTCTTCCTTCTCTCCCCCACACCAGTCCCTTCCAAACTCACTAACAAATTCGAATCGGGCTCAATTGTATCCGAAACTCCAGTCAGCTGGAGCCCAGTACTGACATCACTCTGATTAACAATAACATCCAACTCATGACTAACCGGGTTAACATTCAAAATCTCATCCTCAATTCTCTGCTTCCTCCTCTTCTTCACTACAGCCCCATCTAAACTTTGTTGCATTGAGACCCGAACATCGGGTGGAACTCTAAGACAAGCAGAGGCATTACCCTTTTGACCAGCAAGATGTTCCTTAATCCTATGAATCCCACCACCCCTGAACAACTTGTTACAATATATACATTTGAGCTGTGACCTGTCACCATTCTTAAACAATCTACAATGCTTCCATGCTGGGTCTTGTTTTTGTGGTGTTACAGGTACATGTTCCAAACCCGTTGCCATTTTAACCAACCAAACTACCTTATTTTTAACAACAACTGTGGAAAATGCTAAAAGTTACTAACATCATCATCAACAACAACAACAACAAAAACTAAACCAAAATTAACATTCATTAATTCATAAGTCATAACAAACTAAAAAGATTCCTAGTACCCAACAAATTAAAAATCAAAAAATCAAAATATATTGTACTTGAAAATAAAAATAAAAACAAAAACTAGAGAGAGAAAGTGAGAGAGAGGGGCTTACTTGAAATGGGTTCTTTGAAATCTAGAGAAAGAGAGAGAAGAGAGAGAGAGAGAACCGAGTTAGACTGGTTGGGAGAGAGTTTTATGAAAAGTGGGTGAATAACCGGATGGACCGGTTAGGGTAGAGTTTATCCGGTTGAGTCTACTTTAATTAATTAAATCGGTCTACCCGAGTGATCAGGTTAAAAACGCGGTCAAAGGTTTAGATGGACCGGTACCAAAAAAAAAAAAAAGAGTCCAGACCCATGTGTTTGGAAATCATTTATCCGTTTGTTTTGGTGGTAAATGATTTCCTGAAATCATTTACCACTTGACCCATGTGTTTGGAAAGCAAAGGAAAATCTAATTTCTGGAAAATATGTCTTATCTTTGACCAAATTTTCACCTTTGACCCGGAAATGGTTTTACGCTTCTATTTTACCTTCAAACCATTTCCGGGTCTCACACAACAACACAGACACAACAACGCAGAAAAGAAAAGACAGCCGCTGCACTTGAGTGAGAACGAAAACCAGCAACAAAACGAACAACAACCAAGAACGCAAAAAAAAAAAAAGAAACCCAGAACGCAGCAGTCCGATCCACAAAAAAAAAAAGAGAAACCCAGAACAACCTCCGATCCACCAAAAAAAAAGAGAAACCCAGAACGCAGCAAGAACCCAGCAAGAACGCAGTCCGATCCAGTCCCAGAACCCAGTCCGATCCAGTCGCAGAACCCAATCCGATCGACGCAGTCCGATCCACTCCAAGAACCCAGTCCGATCCGATTCAGTCCCAGAACCCAGTCCAATCCACACAGCGAGAAAGAAGCTCCGATCGCTCTGCCTCCACGCATCGAGCTCCAAATCGCTCTGCCTCCACGCATCGATCGAGCTCCAGATCGCTCCGATCGCTCTGCCTCCACGCATCGATCGAGCTCCAGATCGTTGTTGTTGTTGTTTTTTTTTTTGGATGAACTGATTGTTGTTGCCGGAATTTATTGTGGTTGTTGTTGTTGTTGTTGTTGTTGTTGTTGTGTTGTGTTGTTGCCGGAATTTGTTGTTGAATTGGGTGTGATGTTGAAATTTTTTGTAATAAAATTTGTTTGGAAGTTGAGAAAATGTGAAAAATTTTCCGGAAAATAGCATTTTTAGAATACATCCAAACACATGAAAATATTTTCCACCACAATTTTCATAATTCAACCAAACACTTAAAAATATTTTCCTTTTTCGGAAAATAGCATTTCCGGAAAATATGTATTTTCCAGAAAACGTTTTACACGAAACAAACACAGCCTAATTAGCTGGAGAGCCACACAGGTCTAGAGACCAACCCAGACCAGCCGGTCACCGGCGATTCGGGTCAACCGGTGATTGTTTGCAGACTCCCAAAAAAAAAAACCCCTCTCGGTGCAAGCTTGTATTTTTTATGGGCTCTATTTGGTTCTAGGAAAAATGGAAAAAAATAAATAAATCAAATGTTGATTCTTGTAATAGGGTTCAATTCCTTGGATCTGATTTGAAATTGAGGGTTAAAAAGACAGTTATTCTTTTACATATCGTCTGTTCGTATCATCTATTTCACGTTTTATATGAAAATATTAATTAAAAATTTTGTGTACATCACATGCTTAAAATAATGAATATTGTGTATACTAATGTACATTGACAAGTATGAAATATTTTTTTTTCTTACTATATTGGTTGGGAAAGTAATAAGTTTTTATACATAACTAGCATGTAAATCCATGTATCTTCTCAAGAAAAAAAAAACATGTAACTTATACAAACGCATGGATACATTTAAAATTAAGCAAAAGTTTTATTACAAAAATATAAATAATTAGTCAAATTATTATTTTTTTAAAATAAACATAATTAGTCACATTAAAATTTTTACCTAAATTTAATACTACATATAATCATTTTTTTAATAATTTTAAATAAGATAGAACATATGGTGATATTTATTGAATATATGTGATTTTTTTTTTTAATTTTATAGTTCATTAATGTTATATTCTTAGTATTTTGCACTCATTAACTCACTTAACACAAAGATTAAAAAAAAAAACTTAAGTAGATAATTATAGTGTGGTCCCTACATAAATTTAGACACATGACGCAAAATTGGATTATAATTTCAAATTTTAATTGAACTTTCTCTCTTTACCTATATATATACTAGTGTATAAACTGTGTATATGCACGATACAATTAAAAAAAATTACAATTACACACATATATGGATTCAAATTATATTCTCTCTCTCTTTTAATTTTATTTTTTTAATTTCTTTTTAATGATAAACAGAATCAGTAGGCTGGACAACTCGGCTTCGATAGGCTAAATGTGGTAACGAAGGCCTGAAAAAGGAACACACTATCAAAGAAGGAGACCAGGGTGGACCAGCCTAAGACCCTCCGATGACTAAGTTAGTATCTTCCCACAAAAATGGAGTTTTAACTGTTTTGGAGTAATGTCAGAATGCTTTCATACCTTTGCTTGATTCAGACCGGTCCTTATATAGGGAACTTTGGGGCGGTTATTGGTTCAATAACTTCCCCCAGATTTGTGGAATCCGGACATAACTTCCTCAACGGCTATAAAAGTTACAACCGCTGGTGGAAGTTACATACTTGGGAGGAATTTGTGGCGATGAACATGGGTTGATTAACCGCTCCAAAATTTGCCAAGTGTTGTGTGGTCGTCTATGTGCAATGCCCATGGACAACTCTTTGTTAGACAATTGTGTGATCGTCCATGCGCTTTGCCCATGGACGACTCTCTTGTCCAGAGATGGCATTATGTGATTGTCCATCTGTTTTGCCCCTGGACGACTCTTTTGCTCAGACTGCCTGATTGAACATTTGGATATACGATGCTCATGGACGACCACTATGGACGAACTAGAGATGGTCATTTTTGTTATCCCATCACTTTTGGATATACACATGTGAGTTTACTCTTCTTCTTTTTTCTTTTTTTGAGTTTTCGATGATTTATTTCTATTAGACTTTTCATATTTTGCACTTCCTTAACTCACCTAGAACAAAAAAAATTTTAAAAACTACTTAAATAGGACATGTGGCGCAAAATTAGACAATAATTGAAATCCAATTTAGAACATAATTGGATTTTCTCTCAACTTTGCCTATTAATATATACTAGCATGTAACTCTATGCAAACGCATGGATGCATTTAAAATTAAACAAAAAATTTATTATAAAAATATAAATAATTAGTCAAATTAAATTTTTTTTTAAGCATGTAACACATGCATTCATGCATACATATAGATAATTTTAAAATTAAACACAATTTTTATCATAAAATATAGATAATTAGTCAAAATATTTTTTTAAAGTAAACGTAATTATTCACATATTAAAATTCTTACCTAAATTTAATACTACTTATGATCATTTTTTTTTCTAATTTTTAATAAGATAGAATGTGTGGTGATTTTAAAGTGGTTGTTATCTATAATTTTTGTCATTTCTTCTATTTTGTGAGTAAAATTTAAAAATTTGCATTCATAATAATTTGGGATTATTATATTTTCCAATCACAAAAAGATCTAGGGGTGTTGAAAAAATTATTTCACCCACAAATGCATAATACTCATCACATCCCTAGATTTTTTTTTTTTTTTTTTTGTAATTAGAAAATATAATAATCCCAAATTATAATAAATGCAAATTATTAAATTTTACCCAAAAAATAAAAGAGCCTCTGAGCACGCGAGTGAGAGTGTGCTCAGAGGCTAGTATTTTTTTAACAAAATATCACAACATCAAATATCACAAATAGCTAAACATGAATTTATGAAATTAGTCAAAATTAATACTACTAAAACTATCTAATAGCCAACCACTTTATTTGAAAACTCCTACGCGTGACCATAATGAAAGGAAAATACAAGTTCAATGGAAAAATATTGTGTGTTTCAAAAAGAGCCTATTCTTACATGTGTTAAATGAGGCTTCTTTTTTTTTTTTTTTTTTTTAGTGTCATAATTTTTCATTCATCTCAATTTTAGGTTTTCACATTTGTCCAATAATATTACGCATTGCAAACTACTGATACAACCATAAGTGTCATAAGGCAAGCTCCAAAAAACGAACACAAAATTTGTTAATTGATTAATTTTTGAAACATTAATATAATTAGAATTAGAATTAAAATTTGTAGGACATAAGTCAAATTGAATGGTTCTACATTATGGGTGTGGTCAATCTTCTATTTTTATTGGTTAAATTTCTAGTTACTTTTTTTTTAGTCACGTTGAAACTTATATTTTTTTCAATGTCATGACCACAATATATAAGGATCTCATAAAGCAAACAATGTCTAGATAATAAAAATGTTTTCTAAAATTTCATCCATAAACCATATATATATATGACAGTGTATGACAAAGAAGATTATGATTCAACATCTTTTATTAAGCGTTCCAAATGTTTTACAACAACATTTGTAGTTATCCACTTATCCTGTTATGTTTAAAGACTTTTCTATTTTTTATTAATTATTTATTTATTTTTTCTAATAAATTTTGTAAGGTTATATATAATGAATAAACAAGAAAAGAGAAAAATTATCTTATGAGAGATTCTCATGAAACCTCTCTCCTACAATATGTGTGGGTTTCCTATACTGTCGTTACATGTCTCCCACAAACCCACCTAAAATGTTTTTCCTTTTGATATGTTTGTAGTCATTTTGTCTGGATTTTTTTTTTTTTTTTAAAGCTTCATAAAATTTATTTGTTACTAAAATTTTGATCCGCCTTATATTTTTCTTTTTCATGATCTCCCTACTAAAATGTTTGGATAATCAAATTTAATGGTTACTAAAATATACTCAAAATTATCTATATCACTCCTAACTAACTTGCACTATCAAATGACAAAAAATATAAAATATAAAAGGGAATAATATAAAAGATAAAAAATCAAGAATATAATGCAACATAAAAAATGAAAAGAATTCTAAAATTTGTTTGTGCCCTCTACTAAGTCCACAATCAAAAGGTAGTTTCTCAATAAGACGAATAAATGGCAAAAAAAGTCAGCTACTTACAATACATAATATTTACTTTAAAAAAAAATACATCTCTCTTAGATCCAAAGCCAAGGCATTCAATTGTTCTCCCATCTTGCTAATATCCTCATGTTCTTTGCACATGTACATAACATCTGCAAGAAAAAAAAAATGGTAAGACCTGGGCTCTACACAAAGCACAAAATTGTGTTGTAGAGTAGAGGCCAAAGATGCAAATGTTCAATCTGAAATAAAACCAAATAAATTGTGCAAGCAAAGGAATGATCGAGTGGCACAACCATCCATTGAGTTCCATTGATTTTCTTACGAAATCAAAGAATTAATGGGATTTTGAGTAATGCTCTGTGTTAACGTGTATAATATATTGTGGGATTTAGGCCCAGTTAGGTTACTTGTATAGCACACATATTTACTTGTATAGCACACATATGCCTCCTATATAAAGGCACCTATGTATATTCTTTCATCAGAAAATACAATACAATTACATTCAGTATTTCTAACATGGTATCAGAGCCACTGCTCTAATCCTTTGGTGTGCCGCTCTTAAGCAGTCTTGTCTTCTTGGGGGTCATCTGCAGCCGTTGTTGTGAGCAGCACCACTGCCTCCACCGCGACTTCAGTACATCAAAGACCACTGCCTTGCCACCACCACCGCTTCCGCTACTCCGATTAGACCACAGATTGCACCATCGGAAAGTATTCTCTCCGATCTGAATTTCTGTGAAATATCGTCTTCATCGGACCTTCCATGCGCCGCCACGCGCCACTATAATTCTCGGCGTTACTGGCACGCGCCTCCACGCGCCAGACTCGGTTCGCTGACGTCATCATCTTCGCCACGTAAGCCCTAGTAACGTTATAACTGCTTGCGTCAGCAACATGTCAGCTTGCTTACGTCAGCACTCAGAAGCGATCACATCATCACCGCTGACCATTGACCGCGTTGACTTTGACCTGGCAGTTGACTTTGACCGTTAACTTTTCTCCGAGTTGACTTTTTTCAGTCCAGGTCCTCCTTACCCAGTTTTTCGCGTAGATTTCATTTCTGCAGTCCATTTTTGCATATTTTGCTTCAAAATGAAGAATAAGGGCAGGTCTTCTTCTTATTGCAACAATCATCGCTGCCAATCCATCAAACGTTTTTGCAAATTTTGCAAACGTTTTGGCCACGATATTGACACTTGCTATCATCGCAACAAATCAGCTGTTTCAATTTCTGCTGCTACTGTTGCTAACACTGAGAGTGTCCAACCAATGGCTCCTGTCTCTGCACAGTCTAAGTCTTCGGGATCCACTTTCTCCATTTCTAGAGATGACCTTATAAATATCATCGTCAATGTCATTCGTATGGTTGGTAATACATCTTATTCCTCTTCTCTCTCAGCTTTATCTGGTATGTCTCCTACCTCTTGGCTTATGGATTATGCTTATTGCAATCACATGACACCTCACTCGTCCTTATTTTCTGACCTTAAACCTGCACCGCACCCTCTTAATATTCGCAAAACAAATGGTTCCACAATGTCTGGTCATAATATAGGTTCAGTTTCAACTTCCAACCTCTCGGTTCTTGGAGTTTTTAATGTTCCTGACTTTTCTTATAATTTATTTTCTGTGGGACAATTAGCTAAGTTGGGTTATCGCATTACCTTTGATTATTCTGGGTGCATTGTGCAGGATCCTAGGACGGGACAGGAGCTTGGGACCGGTCCTAGAGTTGGGCGTATGTTTCCCGTGGACAACCTTCGTCTTCCACTTGTTGCTCCTGTTTCTGTTGCTGCAGCTGCTGCAGTTTCTTCCACTCCTTCCCTTGCACTTTGGCATGCTCGACTTGGTCACGCATCTTCCTCTCGGGTACAACAATTGGCTTCTAGAGGTTTGTTAGGTTCAGTGTCTACAGAAAATTTTGATTGTGTTTCATGTCAATTAGGAAAACAACCAGCTTTACCTTTCAATACTAGTGAATCAATATCCACTAATATCTTTGACCTTATTCATTCTGATGTTTGGGGGCCGTCCTCTGTCTCTAGTATTGGTGAGTCTAGATATTTTGTTGTCTTTGTTGATGATTACTCTCGCTATAGCTGGATTTTTAATATGAAACATCATTCTGAATTATTGGAAGTATACTCTAATTTTGCAAAAATGGTTGAAACTCAGTTTTCCAGACGCATCAAAATTTTTCGATTTGATAATGCTCTTTAATATACTCAATATGCTTTCCAAGCTATTTTGCATTCCTATGACACTATTCATCAACTAACTTGTCCAGGTACCTCTCAGCAAAATGGTAGAGCCGAACGAAAACTTCGTCATATTCTTGACACTGTTCGTGCTCTTCTTCTCTCTGCCAAAATTCCTGCTCCTTTTTGGGGTGAAGCTGCTCTTCATGTTGTTCATATTATTAATCGCATTCTGAGTCCTGTTATCCAAAATGAAACTCCATATGAGCGCCTTTTTGGGTCACCTCCAGACTATCACCACCTTCGCTCCTTCGGTTCTGCTTGTTTCGTTCTTCTTCAGCCACATGAACATAACAAACTTGAGCCTCGGTCAAGGCTTTGTTGTTTTCTTGGCTATGGCAAAACTCAAAAGGGGTATAGGTGTTATGATCATATCTCTCATCGTCTTCGTATCTCCCACAATGTTGTCTTTTTGGAACATCGCCTTTTTGTCGAGCTCTCTCATTTCAGTGCTTCCCTGTCTTCCTCCTCTGTCTTAGATCTTTTTCCAGATGATGCACATATTCCTTCTGTAGTTGCTCCTGATCCTCCTATAGTTGCTCCTAATTCTGTTGTTGTAGACTTCTCTATCCAACCACCAGATATTACTGATCCCTTTCCTAGTTCACCCTTTAATTAACATGTGGAAGATGAACAGGTTGAAGATGAGCTACCCAATGCCAATCCTGAGCTTGGGTCTCCTGCTCCTGCTCTGCCTGAAGATCTTGCAAGACATTCCACATCGTCACTCAACTCGGGTAAGATCTATTCCTACACATTTACTTGACTATCATTGTTACACTGCCCTTGCTACACTACACGAGCCTCACACCTATCGTGCGGCTTTCACTGACCCTTTATGGCAGATTGCAATGAAAGGGGAACTTGATGCATTATCTAAAAACCATACTTGGGATTTGGTGACACTTCCTCCTGGGAAATCTGTGGTTGGTTGTAAGTGGATCTACAAGATTAAGACTCGCTCCGATGGGTCCATTAAGCGCTACAAAGCTCGTCTTGTTGCAAAAGGTTTTACACAAGAGTATGGGATTGATTATGAAGAGACCTTTGCTCCGGTTGCTCGTATCTCATCTGTTCGTGCCCTCTTAGCTGTTGCTACTGCCAGTAAATGGGATCTTTTTCAGATAGATGTCAAAAATGCATTCCTTAATGGGGATTTAAGTGAAGAAGTGTATATGCAACCTCCTCCTGGTCTCTCTGTTGACTCAAACAAGGTTTGTCACCTTCGACGTGCACTTTATGGCCTTAAACAAGCTCCACGAGCTTGGTTTGCCAAATTCAGTTCTACCATCTCTCACTTGAGTTACATGGCCAGTCATTATGATTCTGCCTTATTTCTTCGTCGCACTGACAAAGGCACTATTTTACTTCTCCTATATGTGGATGATATGATCATAACTGGTGATGACCTCAGTGGCATTGAAGAACTCAAGGCTTTTCTCAGTCAGCAGTTTGAGATGAAAGATCTTGGACATCTCAGCTACTTCTTGGGTCTTGAAATCACTCATTCTACATATGGACTTTATATTACTCAAGCCAAGTATGCCTTAGAACTCTTATCTTGAGCTGGACTCACTGATAGCAAGACTGTTGACACTCTAGTTGAGCTTAATGCGCATCTGACTCCCTCAGGGGGGAAACCATTGTCTAATCCTTCTCTTTACAGACGCTTGGTTGGCAGCTTAGTTTATCTCACTGTCACTCGTCCAGACATTTCCTATGCTGTTCACCAGGTGAGCCAGTATCTGTCTGCACCACGATCGACTCATTATGCTGCTATTCTGCGCATTCTTCGATACCTAAAGGGCACTCTCTTCTATGGTCTTTTCTACTCTGCTCAGTCTCCTCTTATTCTCCGTGCATTTTCTGATGCTGATTGGACAGGAGATCCCACTGATCGCAGGTCCACCACTGGTTATTGCTTTCTTCTTGGTTCTTCTCTGATTTCTTGGCGAAGTAAGAAACAAACTCATGCGGCCCACTCCAGTACTGAAGCAGAATATCGTGCCCTTGCTGATACCACATCTGAGCTCCTTTGGCTATGATGGCTTCTCAAAGACTTAGGTGTGTCTACATCCTCTGCTACTCCTCTTTATTGTGACAACCAGAGTGCTATTCATATTGCTCACAATGATGTCTTCCATGAACGGACTAAACACATCGAGATCGATTGTCATTTTATCCGTTTTCATCTTGTCCATGGTGCTCTCAAGCTGATCTCAGTCTCCTCTAAAGATCAACTTGCAGATATCTTCACCAAGTCACATCCTAAGGGATGCCTTCGTACTTTGGTTGACAACCTCAAGCTGGTCTCACATCCACCTTGAATTTGAGGGGGGCTGTTAACGTGTATAATATATTGTGGGCTTTAGGCCTAGTTAGGTTACTTGTATAGCACACATATTTACTTGTATAGCACACATATGCCTCCTATATAAAGGCACCTATGTATATTCTTTCATCAGAAAATACAATACAATTACATTCAGTATTTCTAACACTCTGCATATTGGGTTCCACGGTTTGCTAACAGCACCACACGTGGTCTTGCCTGGCTTGCAATTGAGATTAAATCCATTTAAATTTTTGTTCAAAAAAATTCTAAAATAAATTTATTACAGCATAAATAAAAAAGCAACCCTACTCACCATAGATTCTATATGACAATGGTTGCAACCCGGGGCATTAAAAATTGGATAACAATGAATGGAACTCAAAAGAAGACACGTTGAGAGCAAAAACAAATTCAATATTTTAAAGCATCAATTGAATGTAAGAAATAGAAAACTAAAAAACAGGATAAGTAAAAGAAGAATATTTGCTTATATACTTATCCGGATAATCTTGGAAGTCAAGTAATGAAGTCTTTTGTTATTCCAGTGCAGTAATATTCTATACTTTTTTTTTTTTTTTTTTTTTAATATTTCCAGAAGAAGAAGAAGATGAAAAGGAAGGAGGATATAACATGAAACTTAAATAAAATAAAATAAAAACTGGATAAGCAAAAGAAGTTAAAGAGAAGTTAAAATTTTTAAATTTGATAGTAAAACAGTTTCTTAGGAGTAAAACATGGGAGAGTGGAATTCAAGCAATTTGTTAGGAGTAAAATGTGGGAGTGGAATTCAAACGTGTTAAGGTTTTTTTTTTTTTTTAATTTGAAAAAAAAAAAAAAGGGCGGCCAGGGTATCTTTTTTATCAAAACATAGGATTTTTTTTTTTTTTCAAAATAGAAACGTGGTAGATAATTTTTTTGATACAACGTGGCTTTTTTCATTAGGTTTTTTGTTTTCAATTTTTCTATGCTAAAGATTTTAAACCATTTCTTATGATTTAGAGATAAAGATAAGTTTATTAAATTAAGGGTATTTCATATTTTTTTTTTTTTTTACTAAACGTGAGGTTTTTTCTAAGAATAAAATATTAGAAATTTTACTATTTACTTGTGTTTTTTTTTTTTTTTTTACTCAACGTGAGGTTTTTTTAAAGAATATAATATTAGAAACGTGTGTTAAAATAAGTGGGTTAGTAGAGTTTTAAACGACTAATATGACCAAAAGTGTCATGAGAGTCACTCCAAAAAATGAACACCGATATAGCATTGAAAACATATGTTTGTGTGTAGATGTATGGAACAAATTCTTACTAAGAAAAACTAAAATTTATGGAATAAATATTTCACCCTACTACCGAAAAAAAGAGAAGTGTTACGTCCACAACATTTTCACAACAAATCATAAGTGGCACTTAAGATTTGTTGTAAAAATATTGTAGACATAGTATTTCTGGAAAAAATATGTACAGCATGACTCATAACTCCAGTCATAACTTCTTTGCGCTTGAGATTTCCATTCCAATAGACATAGACATAGAACAATTGAAAGACTTAACTCCTGCCAATATAAACAATCGATTAGCAGAATCAAACATATGACATAATCATGAATATGTAGTTTACTATAATTCCAATGACACTCTTTTATTAAAAAAAGAAAAAAAAAATCATTTGAAGATAACTTTTTATTCACCTTTACATGAGACTGTAACTTTATGTACCATTTTTTATTGGCATGTACCCAAGGCTAGAAACTAAATTTGCTAGAGGAATATCTTAGCACGAATGAATTTATCTTTTGTTGCAATAGTATCATAATTTCTGGCATTTTCATTAAGAGCAGGTCATTTCTATTCAATTTGAAAAGGCTACATGGAAAAGAACCAATAACACATCAACATAAAAACAAATACGTAATAGTTAAATCAAGTTCTACGTCCTAGTATGTAACTCCATGCAAATGTATGGATGCATTTAAAATTATCACAAAATTTTTATTATAAAAATATAAATAATTAGTCAAATTAAATTTTTTTTAAAGCATGTAACACATGCATTCATGCATACATATAGATAATTTTAAAATAAACACAATTTTTATTATAAAATATAGATAATTAGTCAAAATATTTCTTTAAAGTAAAAGAAATTATTCACATGTTAAAATTCTTACCTAAATTTAATACTACTTATGATCATTTTTTTTCTAATTTTTAATAAGATAGAACGTGTGGTGATTTTAAAGTGGTTGTTATCTATATTTTTGTCATTTCTTCTATTTTGTGAGTAAAATTTAAAAATTTGCATTCATTATAATTTGGGATTATTATATTTTCCAATCACAAAAAGATTTAGGGGTGTGATGAAAAAATTATTTCACTCACAAATACATAATACTCATCACATCCCTAGATTTTTTTTTTTTTTTTTTTTTTGTGATTAGAAAATATAATAATCCCAAATTATAATAAATGCAAATTATTAAATTTTACCCAAAAAATAGAAGAACCTCTGAGCACGCACGTGAGCGTGTGCTCAGAGGCTAGTAAATAGTAATTGATGATTTATATTTTGATCATTAATAAGGAAGTATTGTGGTAACTATTTTTATTTCAATTCAAAATTTTTAAATAAAATGTAAACAAAGGCTACTAAAGGAGGTAAAGGAAGTCATATTGTTTAACTGTTCACGAATGATTTTGAATGCTTCTTTTGTAGCATAAAGCAGCCTTGTCTTTGGATCACAATACCTACAACATGAAATAACAAGTCATTAAGAAGTACAGTGGTAGAGTATATGAAGGAACCATTCATTTCAAAATTATATTTAAAAAAAAAAAAGAAAAAAAAAAGAGTTAACGTGATACACATAAAAAATAAAAAAAGTAGAACTCAAAGAAAGTCAATCATAAATAAAAGAAAACAAAACAAAGAGGAATTTGCAAAAGATAGAACTTGAAAATTTGTTGGAGCCTCTGACAGTAAATGTCTTTAATCTAAAGAAAAAGAAATGAGGATGTAGAGCTAAACTAAATGTCTTCAATCTGAAGAAGAATGAGAGATAGGAAGTGAGATAGAAACTGCAAAGCGTACGTGAGTTTGTGGGTCTTAAAGTGTTAGAGTTTTAATTTACATATTTATACCCATTAGTTGAAAACTTGTAAGTGGATATGATGAGGGTATTTTAAGCATAAAAAATGAGGAATCCAAACAGGGGAAGCCTCTTAAATAGTAGTATAAATAACAGTAAATGTCTTTAATCTAAAGAAAAAGAAATGAGGATGTAGAGCTAAACTAAATGTCTTCAATCTGAAGAAGAATGAGAGATAGAAAGTGAGATAGAAACTGTAAAGCGTACGTGAGTTTGTAGGTCTTAAAGTGTAAAAGTTTTAATTTACGTATTTATACCCATTAGTTGAAAACTTATAAGCCTTTAAAAAAAAAAACTTATAAGTGGGTATAATGAGGGTATTTTAGGCATAAAAAATGAGGAATCCAAACAGGGAAACCTCTTAAATAGTAGTACAGTAGACAAATAGAACAGGAAAACAAAACAGCCGCCACTATGCACTCGAGGCTATTACTCTTAGAGGGCGTTTGGATTCAGCTGAAAGCTGAGTCCACGTTTTGCATTTTTCGGTTTTTTTTTTTTCCCTGCAAGTGAACAGTAAAATCATATGATTTCACTGTGCAGGGGACAAAAAAACACTATTTATGCACTGTTTAGCACTGTTTACGCACTAAAAAATATTAAAAATGGGTCCCACGGTACTATTTACACATTTAAAAATTATTTTGCTATGGTGTTTTCAGTTTTCAGTTTTTAGTTTCAGCAACAATAAGTTCAATCCAAACGGACCCTTAAATGTAATTTTCTCTTTCTCAAACAAAAAAAAAAATGTAATTTTCTAGACCCACCACAACCCAAATTCATGTACGTATCAGTATCTGAATTTCTGTGAAAACAACCCGGATTCAAGCCCCAACTTTAGGACTGGGTTGTGCAGTTTTATACATCAGTATCTGTGTGCTTTGCTTCAAACGAGCAATCAAGTAATAGTGTCTCTCACCGGAACTCATTCAATTTGGCCTTTATGCAATCCAACAAATTTGTGAATAAGTCAACCCAAAAAAAGAGAAAAAAAATTACAAACTATTTTATTGCAATAAAGTTTGCACAGAATGTTATCAAAAGACCTCACAATCCAAAATTTTAAATCCTAAAACGGTAAAATCAAATCACTCTGTGAGACATACAACATCCATTTGTTTTTCGAAAAAAAAAAATTGCAAAATAAGGGAAATAACAGTGAATTAAAGTAAAAAACTAATGACCTTTGGAAAACTCGGTTAGAAATCTTCTCCCAACATCATTGGAGCGAAACCATAGTAAGAAAAAAAAAAAATACAGAACCTTTACATATGAAAGAAAAATTTAAAGCCAAACCTTTAGGTATTGCAGTTTTGCCAAAGAAAGCGTGTTCTTTTTCTCGGACTTTTTTTTTTTTTTTTTTGGTAGTGGGAGTTGAGATAGCAGTTGGTTTTTTGAACCAGTAAATTGACGTTGTTTTGAACCAGTTAGACATGTAATTTGAATTCGTTGTCCTCCAGTTTTTGTCTCTGTTTAAAATATCACGCAGTTTGCTTTTTTTTTTTTTTTCTACGGATGTATCATTTCATGGTGGCGAAAAAGAAGGAACCCACTTCCCCCCACTCTCACTCTCCCTATTACGGTCACTTTCTCAAAACACAAAAGTGCAAGCAATCAGTTCCTATCCAAATTCCAAAACAAATTAAGAAGAACAAAATGCCAACTTCCTTAGTTATCTTCTTCTTCTTCTACATTCTCTACACCCTTTCCTTCACAGGTAAACTCGTTTCTCTCACAACATGACAATCTTAAAACCTTTCAAATATATGTACGGTATAGTTGAAAAGCTTAAATTGTTGCCTGTTGTTAACTTTGTTTTGCAGATGGGACACAACTCATAATAGTGAACAATTGCAAGGAAAACATATGGCCTGGACTTCTTGCCACTGCAGGCCATTTAACCCCCAAAGATGGTGGCTTTCATCTCTATAGTGGTGAGGAAGTAGTGTTTGAAGTCCCGGAAAGATGGTCCGGAAGAGTATGGGGCAGACAAGGTTGTTGCTTTGATGAAGAAACCGGCAAAGGTTCATGCCAAACTGGTGACTGTGCTGGCCTATTGCATTGCCAAGGCATTGGTGGAGTTCCTCCGGCCACAGTTGTTGAAATGACATTTGGAACCTCTAAATCAAGCTTGCATTACTATGATGTGAGTTTGGTTGATGGGTTCAACTTGCCAGTGTCAATGGTTCCTATAGGTGGTGGTGTGGGATGTGGTGTAGCGGCTTGTGAGGCTAATTTGAATGTTTGTTGCCCATCTGCTTTGGAGATAAAGAGACAAGGGAAAGTTGTGGCTTGTAAGAGTGCTTGTTTGGCTGCTAAAACAGATAGGTATTGCTGTACTGGGGAGTTTGCAAATCCAAAAAGTTGCAAGCCAACTATTTTTGCACATCTTTTTAAGGCCATCTGTCCACGAGCTTATAGTTATGCATTTGATGATTCTACTGCGCTTAAGACTTGCAGGGCTCCTAGGTATGTTATCACATTTTGCCCTCCTAATTGATAAAGATTTGGTCAAGAGCTAGCCGCTAGTGGTTTCTATATTTACTTTGTTGTTGTTATCATTGATGTCTACTAGACTAGTAGTTCCTACAATTCCAAGTTTTTCATTGTTGTGAGTAATTGGAGATTGGAAGTTCATTTGTTATTTATGGAAGTTTCTTTTCAATTTAATCATCAATTGTTCTTGATATCGTTTTGAATTTTCTGTACAATTTGCATTGTTAAAGGTTTAGCCAACTTTTTTGATAAATTCAATAGTTACAACGAGGGGAGTGGGGATTTGAAGTTGGTTTAGGGTAACCATAATGTATAAATACTTGGTACCTTAATTTAGGATGCTGATAATTGAAACAATATCTAAAGTCAAGGTTGGATTTTAGTACATTAGATCAGTCCTCAAGTTTACAATACAAACTGTAGAGGACGGTTTTTTGGTAGGAGCACTACAGCTTTTTAGTACCCTGTTTGGCTGTTCCTACCAAGTACTGTCAAATGCATCTAATTGCTTCAAAGGGTTTAAAGGAAGCTTCTGAGTTTTGCTAATGCTATTAGGCAAATGTTAATATGTATCGTGCAATGCTTGTTAAGGTTGGACTAATGTAGATCTCACTTAATAAAAAAATTAGATAAATAAAAGAGAAATGCATAAAACTTATCACATAGTCTATTTTAATATTTTTTGTTCTTTTTATGAAGTTGGTCTCACAGCCTATAAAGTTGCTGTTAACAGGCACCCGTAAGGTGCCCATTAACACAACCTATACTATCAAGAGCTGAAAATTTGGACCAAAGAAATTTGTGGTGGGTTTATGGTATACATTTGACAAATTGGTTAAAAATAAGTAGGTTTTTGATCATTTCAACTGTGTAATAAAATTGTGTACCCATTCACTATTACTATGCTTTTACCCCAGCAAAATGCCAAGATTTCACCTCAAGAAATCAAGCTTACTCCTCAAGAGTCTAAAGTAATTTACTTATTTGTGTATTAAAACGGAGTGAAGTATACAACCATACATACCAAATCTTGGCAGCATTTTCATGTTTGGCTATAGCATTTAAGAATGGACAGACACCTTCTCTCAAAGAAGATATGTTCATCAACTATCATAAATATGCCTATACCTGAAAAGATATCTAGGAAGGAGTGATGGATCCAAAATTTGTTTTGGGTTCTCTCACTTGATTTGGAACTTCAGTCATAGATTTCGCCTTGCTGGCCAAAACTTGATTTTGCTTGCAAAGGAGAGTGGGCTATTTTTTCAGTTGTGTCAAACATGCAAATGTTCTGTTATACACAATACTCATGGGGTGATAGAAGAAGTGTTCCATAAAACGCAGTCAGCTGTAGCTGCAGCGACTTTGATCTCCCATTTGCGCATAAAATAAAATAAAGAAAGGTATTCAATTGCAGAGAATGATGTTGAAGGATTTAAGCAACAAGATCCTTTTCATTTCGCAAAGTGATGATTTAAATTTGTAATATTTAATTTGAACCATAAAATAAATTGCACTATAGTCTTTACTACAAAAGTATGTACAAAACTATATACAGAATGAATGTATGACATGGTGCATAATTTTGAACAAACTAAACTCAAAACAAATGGCATTATCAGAGAAGGATTAAGGCACATAAAAGCATTAACATCAAGCTTTCCAAAATGACATTTAGCCAAAAAGATAGCTAAATACACTTAGAAAGATCATGCATCAAGCTCAATATTTTAAATATGCAAAAATAACAAATGAACGACACCTCAATAAACTTAACTTGGTACTGTGCATCAATACACCAAAAAATATTCATTTTTAATTCCCTCTCTCTCTCTCTCTCTCTCTCTCATGTCTGACTCTTTGTCTCTCTCTCATTAACTGATCTACATAAATCAGAGGTGGTGCATAGATTTGGTGGTGGTGGTGCATCGACTTTTGGGGGTGGGTCTAGTAAAGGTGTTTGAATGGGAAAATCTCAACCCAAGTGCTATTTTTGTTTTCAAGAGACAGAGAGAAACCCGAATCATTTACTCCAACCAAAGATCGGACTCGTGGCTCCCTTGGTGGTACTCTAGCAATTAGGAGGGGTGTCCCTTAATTGTGATTTTTGGGTTTTTTTTCAACGTAAGTCATATGCTACAAAAATGTATTGGACAAGTTTAACATAAGTCATATACAACCACGAGATCAATTTCTCTTAATTTGAATTTTAATATTTATTGTTTCATCTACCAATTACTCCCAAGTTTTGTTTGGTTAGAAGGATAGAAAAACAAGATGACAGAAAAAAATGGAAAGATAAAAAATATTTGTTTTCTACCTGTGTGTTTGGTAGAAATGACGCAAAAATGAAGAATAAAGAATAAATTACTATTATATATTTATTATTAAAAGTAAAATGAAGAAAAAGTACATAAATTATTTTATTTTCTTTCTCATTTTCTCTCCCCTTTTCTCCCCAATTTGGTATGACAATAAATTAACCCAAGTGAAAAACTTCCTCCACCCCATTTTCTATCATCTCCCTTATCGGCATCTCTCTTCAATGTAAGGAAATCCTTCCAATCTATTAGTGTTTATGATACATGGAAAACGAGAACGAACCAAAACCAACGCCGTTTTGCTAAACAATAAACGCTTTTGCTAATTAAAAAGCAACTTGTGCACTGTAGGAACGTAAATGTGAGAGTTCACCCACCACACCACCATACTTAATGGGGTGAGAAGCATCATTTATAACCTAAAGGCCGTTGACAACAACCTATTAAATGTTATAGTTGCCTTTCTGCTAATATTTCCATTAATGGAAGAAAACTAGTACTACAAGGGTCCACCGGACAGTTTGCCTTGCATGCAACTACTGACATAAATTAATTACTTGAGTTACGAAATATCTCATTCACATCATGGAACCAAAACATGGACTACATCAAGAAGCAAATATTTCACATAAACATCCAATTCTGACAAAAAAGAAAGTCATGAACTGCCAACTCAATTAACAAGCCACAACTCTCCATTATTCAATCCACCCTATCATAACTAGCAACATATAAAATAGCATTGATGTTACAGATCAATAATTTTTAAGCATATGACTCAGCCATAAAGTGGATTGAAAAAGTTCTTTAAATAAAAGAAAATAAATAAATCCATACATAAGAAAATTTCGGGACTCTCCTAAACACAACGGCTCTCTCCGCCTGGTAACATTTTGTACAGTCACCGTTACAGATTCACTACCTCCTCCCTTTTTACACCCTTAAAACTCGTACGCTAATTTTTATCTCCTCCAGGGGCATCAGGTTTGTTCACCATCTGAGCCTCAGCTAGCCTGATTCTAGGTATATCCTCAAACTAACAATGTACAGTTTTAAGTACAAGCAGCAATTTTATTTTCAGTCGGCTCCTATCTACCAGAATAGATAGATCGAGCCAATACTAGACACGAGAAAAAGAAGAAAGAGGGTGCTCATACTATCCTCAGTTAGCTGTACAAGAACTTCATTTCCTATGCCGTCGCAGTAGGATGTGGATTCATAATGCTAATCCTTCTTTCTGCAAAAAAAAAATTAAGCACCCTGTTAGAAAGCTATTTACATGCTGGTTAAGCATTGAAGACTCGGGTATAAATAATATCGGTATAATCATAACATAACTTCCCCTAGTCAATTCATAAGAATTTAAGATTTAAAACCAACAAGGGGATATATCACAAAATAAGTAAAATACTTAACATATTCAAGTTCTCACAAATGCTTAATTTATTGACAAACAATGAACATTTTACAAGATTAGGTGTTAAAAATATCTACTGCATGAAAGTTTTACATAAAAGGTGATATTCTAGTCATCTTGTGTACAAGAAAATAGCCCAAAAATTACTTATCAAAAAAAAAAAAAGAAAATAGCCCAAAAATACGTGTGTGTGTGTGTGTGTGTATAGAGAGAGAGAGAGAATAAAAACCTCCAGCTGCCACAAGTTTCTCTACACGTGCTACTATATGCTTCCCATATGTATACTTCTTCAGAGCATTCAGATGGACCTTTATTCGATTAAGTATAAGTTCAAGTTGCTGGTCATCACAAGTTTCCAACACCTTCTGTACAACATAGTTCGCAAACTGATCTTTCATCATCACCTAAATCCATAGAGACAGAAACCAAAAATCATTAGCAAATGAATTTCCCTCGCAGACCCATAGAACGGCCTAGAATGTTCAAGCATGAAAACCTCAGGAATTGCTGATCTAACAATCCAAATACCTGAATTCAGTTAAAAACAGATTAGACAAAGCTACAAGAACACTTAAGATGAAGATTTGGAGATGCCAAGGGAGACATCAAACACCCTTAATCTATACAATATATTAAAGTAGAAACTCAAATCCATACAATATATTAAAGTTGAAACTCAAATCCATACAATATATTAAAGTTGAAACTCAATAAAGATCCATTATAGAATCTAATTAGACTTTAATTTTGTACCAAAGGTCGTTCCAATCAGAATTCACATGTTTTAATTTTCTACCAACTGTCCTTCCTATTTAACATACTCCTAGCTCATTAAAACTACTTCAAGCACATAAAACTACTTCTAACCCATTTTACTTCAAGCCCATTTAAAACTACTTCCAACCCATTTGAAACTAATCCAAATTTTCTTACTTAAACACATTATTAATTTAAATATAAACTTTAATGAGAATTTTACAATATTCTAAAAAGTGATTTCCTTTTCAATATATTTTCTTTATAACTCACTCAATTTGTATGACTTATTTAAAAATGTAAAACATTAAATAAATTCATTACATCACAATAGCAAAAATTACCCACTAAGTATATTAGGACAACAATTTACTTTCTTTTTATTTTAACTAAAATGGAGCAACCAAGAATGAACAATTTACATACTCTACCAAATGTTTACAATGATTTTTCAAGAGTTGACAAAAATTCAAAACATGAGCTTTGATATTGTTACCTTAGATATGAACATTTGATATGTATTTTATAGTGTATATTCTTAAATGTACCAATATGTAGGTAGGAAGTTAATAACTAGTTTATACTAATAGAAACCTTCAATAATCTAAGGTTAACCGTCCAATTGGCATTATTAGCCCCATATCAAAAGGCACTATCTGTTTCAGTACAGGGGTTTCTCATATCTTCCACTATGGCATAATTTTAGAAGAAGATAGGGGTGGGGAGCCTGGGAGATTGGGAAGGGCAGGGTTCTGACACCAAACTATTCTATCTGCAAGGGAATATTAAGAGGCACTTATTTAAAAGGACTTGAGATTACTAAAGCAATCAGAAACCTCAACAGGCTATGTAGTATATTTATTTAACGATAGGGAGCAATTGTATGGTTAACAAACCTGAAGGGGCTCATTTTCATCAGTGGCACCAAGCATCTCAGTAACCAGGGCCTGGCGTTCAGCAGCAGTTCCAAAACTTAAGCACTTCTCTATAACATTGGAGGCAAACTTCTGCTGGCTCATTTGAACTATCTGACCAGTTAATTTAGTAATTATGGATGAACGTTCATGTGGCTTTCCGTGCTCCAGCACATGCTGTAAAATTTTACAAAAGCAGTCAAAAAACTTTGACAAAACAAGTGAGTTAAAGTAGAGAGCAATGGAAAAAACACATACAGTTATAATTTCAATTGCAACCCAAGAATAATGGGCATGCATGTATCCATCAAGAGTAAATTGGAAGCAAGGAATAAGAGGGCCTTAATACACAGGCCCAATGGTAGCAAGCACATTAGGGGTGCCCACATTACTCTTTATAATAGGCAATACCATAGGTGAATAATTACGCCACACAATAAAGGTGCAGGTGGAGGTTGGTGGTGGTAGGGTGTTTGGAAGTATACCCAGCCCTTGAAAAATAACATCAAGTAAACAAACCACGGAATGTGCAATTCGGGAGGAAGTACCATTTCTCATGGGAGGAATATATGACTGTTGTCCAAGGCAGTTATAAATTATCACTATAACACACACATTATTTTCTTTATCCCTCCATTTAACTGAGGAATTTGAAAGGTAGGATAAGTCAAGGTCAAGGTAAGGAGACATGCAATTATTCATTTTAAGGAAGTCTAATGGTTTTGGAAACATTGAGAACTAGGAAACAGTGATATCAATAACCAACAATCGTGACCCCATATTAGTCCAAATTGTAATGAGCAACAAGCTTCCAAGAAGTACAACAAACCTGAACAACATAATTCCCATATTGGTCTTGTGCCAACATGCAAACAGACAGCAAAATCTCATCCATCATTATTTGCTGTGTTTTAGGGTCATGGCAGTGCTCCAGGATTCTCTGTCATATGAAAGTGATACCACTTCAGCAATAAAATTCTTACATTTTTAATCACAAACACCCACTTCACTCCCCTCTCCATATAAAAACAGAGTTTCTTCACCTGTATGACACGACAACCATATGGATGGGTAGACAGCGTCACAACTTGATCATAAAATGTTGAAACAATAAAATGGATCGCATCTTCAGGTACACATTCAATGCACTTCTGGATGACATGGTTCCCATTCTGATCACGTACACAACGCATAACATGGCCATCCAGCTCCTTGACCATTTTAGTCTGCTGGTCCAGATCAACAACTTCAATAGCCTGAAGAGTAAAATCAAAGAACGTCAAGATTTAATGCAAGGTCAATATACCTGTACTTATATAATCAGCATTCAAACATAATTGAAGACATGTTTGCTAAAGAGAAAATTTCAAGGCTTCGTATTTTAAATACATAGATTCAGAATGATTTAAGCTGCTATCTCATTCTCTACAATTTGAAATAAAGAATGTTAGTGTAGTAACTCATCTAATTCAATATACGGAAACCTAAGTGCAGCTTGGAGAACTAAAATATCTCAAAAAGTGCAATCTGCTATTTAAAGTTAGTTTAGAGAGATTCCTGCATGTGTCTATAACTCTTCAAAAAGGAATGTCTTATTCACCATTCTCAAACAGCCGGTTTGACATGGCTTTCCCCAATAGCCAAAGAATATTATATAACACTTTTAAGCTTGTCTCGTCAACACATGTTGAAATAAGAAGGTAGAAGATACCACTATTGAAGATCATGCAAGAAAACACAAATAAGCATATATGAAGGATGGGTTGACACAATGTAAAACTCTCATAAGTCAGGTCATTGAATGACCATACCTTCTGGATAACTCGACAGCCATACATTTGAAGGCTAAGGTTCAGCACATGACCAGTGAGCTGGTCAGCCAGTTCTCTTATTTGGGAGGGAGTTCCATGCTCAAAAAACTGAACACAAAAGAAAAACTGTTAGCCATAAACAAATTTGATCCACGCAATTTCATCACCAGCACTTCCCACGTGTTTCTACAAAATAAGAAACAATAATACAGACTACTTGAAAATAAAGGCAAAATGATTTAAAAAAAATTACCTTCTGAATAACATAATTACCAAATACATCAGTCATTAGGGAAAGAGCTTGGGGCATAATTTCATCGAAAACCATGTTTTTCTCCTCTGATGTGGCAGTCTCAAGTTTCTGTTGAATAAATCGACTCCCATACTGATCGGCACTGTTCAAGAAGGTATTTAATTAAAGGGTCAAATTTTTGGAGGTCACCATTAGGTAACAGCCCAAAAAGTTTAACAAGCAGTAAATACCTGAACTCGACAACATGGCCTGCTATTTCTGAAAGCTCAAAACATTTAGTTTTATTGCTCTTGAACTCATCTAGTAAAGTGGATGCAAAAGTTTCGTCCAAGTTTCCACCAGCTTCTGAATGCCAAGCTCCCATGACACCCCCAGCTATATTTCTCATCCCAGGAAAACGCATGTTTCGCTCACTGTGCCTGACAGGACTACCTGGTCCAACAGGGGAGTTAGGCAGAAGAGCACCAGCCAATGGGTTTCCAGGATATGACATGCCAAGCCCTAATGCTGGATTTCCATAATAACCATGATTCAAGCTAGGAGATTTACCAAGGTAGGGAACACCAAACTGTGACTTTTGAGGTGAAAGCAATGCCCCCAGATAAGCTTTCTGGAGTTCAATTAAATCAAAGTACGAATTACCCATATCCCTATCTAGTGCCACATCGTTAAGGGCAGCAGCCTGTGCAGCAGCATACTCGTTCGATCTCAAGTACTGAGGATATAATGGATCCATCAGCGGCACCTGAAGAGCAATCCCTGCAGTGTGATTTCTAACTCTGCTAAGATTCTGCAAATCAGCTCCTGCTGCCAACATATTTGGTCCTAAAGAGAAACCTCCTCCCAATACTCTGGAGTCCATCCCACTAACTCCCAATGCAGATGCAGCAGCAGCATTTTCAAATAATGGCGGCAGACTACCACTGCCAAGCTGGCTACCCATCATGGATGGCGAAGAGGGATTAATAGCATAGCCACTCAAGCCATAGTTTTGAAAGGAGGTATTCATACCATCCAAATTCTGATAGTGAGAAGGTGAACTTCCTCGGCCATTAAGAGTTGGTGTAGATGGTCCTTTCAAGTAAGAGTTAGCAGATGAAACGGCATTCTTTTGAAGTTCTACTTTCTCATCAGATTTTAAGAAAGAGTTGTTTAGATCCATCCTAGCCCCACTGCTATTTCCAATCATTGGGTATCCTTTGGCTGATTGGGGGCCAGAATGCAGATGAAAATGCCCCGATTCAGACTTGTTTAAGTATGAATGTTGTTTGATAGGATTCAGATCACCCTGCAAATTGAACAGGTCATGGTGATCATCAATTTCATGTTGCATTTGTGACCTTGAATGGTTCTCTTTTTCTTCCAAACCATTTGTTGACAGATTCATGCCAGACAAAGCAGCGACCAGATCAGTAGAGTCATTCAAACCAGGTGAGACACCATTGAATGAGTTTGAACCACTGATAGTTCTTTTATCCATAGAGCTAGCCCTCCCAACAGGTGGAATTCGAGGACTAGGTGCCCTAGCCACAAGTTGAGGGTCAGGTGTGGTGCTTCTTGACAGGGAGGCACCTAGAGCAGAAGCATAAGTATGAGAAGCCGAAGAACCAATATTTTGGGTGGCAGATATGCTCTGCTTATGTCCACCAGAACGCAAAGCATCCATAGATGCCAATTCATGGTGCAGATGAGCAAACTGGGACTCTGAAGTTTCAACACCATTATCGAATGCATTTCGGCTAGATGGGCGAGATGGGTGCCTAGAAACAGATGCATGTATATCCTCCTGCATCAAAAAACTAAACCATAAAGCCAGCAGCTTTAAGTGGGGCAAATCAAGCAGGACTTTCAGCACATGCCATGAATGTAGCATATACCGAAATCAACTAAAAGAACAACTAGAAGCACATATATCATGTAAGACAAAGACCCACTTTTGATAAGATCATGACTTTAGAATACAGTATATCAGTATTAAACCCAATTGCAATGTTTTTTTTTTAACTTTTTTCAAACGAGTGCAAGGACATTTTACTCTTCCAATGTGGTGCCTATCTAATTACGAACCAATTGCTTCTCACCAGATCAAGGTTCAGAGGTACCACCAACATTTAGCTAAAGAACAGGGCCACTAGTATAGATAACACGAACAGGCACATTCTTCAACACATTGAGAGATTATGCAATTGGTGAACCAACATGAGAGCAGATTGAAGTAAGCAAAACAAAGAAATTACATAAAATATCTATACTGAAGTCAATGAGAAAGAAATTTTAATTTCTTTTAGGAAGATCAAATATCACAGCTGATCACAAGGACCTAATATTGATAAAACCAGGTACACATAGACCAACATGGAAAGAAATTACATCAATCACTCATTCTTCAACACAGAAGTTCAAAATGAACATAATGATTAACCCTGCCAAGCATAGAACAGAAAGAGAAACATGAACTCCAGGATATTAAATTCAGGCAACAAAAATCACATTTCAAAATACATAAAAGTATCTAAAGCTCATGATCGTAGAAAACAAATTAAATCAAAACCATTACAAGTCACTATAACTTCACCTGAATGATCTCTGCAATACTCTTCTGCCTAGTCCCTAGCCCCAACCCCGGCAAGCCAATCAACCCATCTCCACCCCACTCAGCTGTAGCACCCTTCCCATTCTCCTCACCTCCAAACCCCGGCTGCACTGAAAAAAGCGACCGATTCTCATTCCCATTACCACCTTCTTCACCACCTACTCTACTGACTTTTCTCCTATCACCAATCCCTCCCACCACCGAACCGGCCACGCCGCCGCCGCCACCGCTACTCAACCTCTGCGCAAACCGCCTTTCCTCCTTGGAAAGAAGCGGAGGAGGCAGCCTCGGGTTCAGATTCACATTCGCATAGTAATAACCCACGTATGCCGGGTCAGCACGAAGCTCGTCCTCACTCAAAACCCCTTTCCCACCATTCTTCTTGAACCCCATCACCGCCGAGGCATCGAATAAGCCCCCCACAGCACTCAAAGAGCCCTCCACAGTCGGTGGAGCCGACCCACTTCGATACATACTGAGTTCCTTCTCTCTATCACTCAGCTCCTCTTGTTGCCGCCTTTGCTCCCTCATCAACAACCCCAAATCTTCGCTGTATTCACTGTTTTTAAGCACCGATCGCACCGAAACATCGGGTGCCATCTTTGAATAAGTATCAGTGACCATCACATATGAGAACCAAAAAAAAAAAAAATCAAACAGACACTGAAACTGCTTAAAGTTTGAAACTTTGAGCTGGGAATCAGCTCAACATAGTTAAAACTCAAATGGGTATGTTGCAAAAGCTTCAAAGACTTTGTCTTTTGTGCTGAAAATCACAAACCCATGTCTCAAAAATTTTGCAGAAACCAAAAAAAAATCTGGGTTTAAGTTAAAGTTTGGACTTTTGGGTTGCAATTTAGTCAAAGAGATAGAGATCGGAGTGATAGTACATAGTGAACATGATCGACAATGAGTTCCGCCATTTTCAGAGAGAGAAGAAGAAAGAGAGAAAAGAGGGAGACAGTGCAGTCGAGAAGAGAGTGGGGGTAGTGATAAGCACAAGCAGTGGAGTAATCTGAGCCGTTGGATATACTCTTCAACGGCTATGATCAATTCTAAGGGGATTTGTTCTTACAATAGGTCTTTTAGGGTTTTTTTTTTTTTTTTACTAGGATTATTATATGTAAGTTGGGTTACTGTTTTTGGTTTGCTTTTGTTTTGTTTTTTTTTTTTCAATTAAAAAATACAGGTATGCTTGATATGCATTGGCACGTTGGGTTTTTTTTTTCGTTTTTTCTTTTTTTTATGTCTGATTTGGTTGTGAACTGTGATTCTTATTATGTAGGGAGTCAATGGAAGATATGTATGGCAAATATATGGGATTTTTATGTTGTATCATCATGGAAAGTAGATTTCTCAATTTTTTGCTTGTTATGGAAATTGTTTTGCAAGTCAAATGCATGGCTTTGAATCTAGGGGAGATTTTATAGGATTCATTAACGTGATTATTGTTGGAGAATATTTTGCATTTCTTCCATAAAAGAATTTAAAGAAAAAAAGATTTTGCATTCCTTTTTCCTTTTTTCTTTTTTTAGTAATTTTTTTTTTTTTTTCCTTTTCTTGTGTATGTTTGCATTGTGCAAAATATGGTTACTTTTATTATTTCAAAAGTTTCTTCAAAGAATAACAAATTTAAAAAGAACAAAAATAAAAATTGCGGAAAAAAGAATAAATGCCACATGAGATAAATTGAGATACAAAATTGATTTGACAAAATGTTTCATGAATATATAATGCACTTGGAGAGTTGAAACTTTGCCAATTTTTTTGGTTTTTTTTTTTTTTTTTGATTTCCCACAGAGTGTCTAGGCCAGCTTACACACACCTCGACTAATTCCTACTCGCAATGGGAGCCTGCCGCTGACCATAAGGTATTGCAGTTAGTAGGACTCGAATTGAGGAGCAAATCCAATCGAATCCCAAAGCCTTATACAGTGGTGGACAAGCCACTGGGCCACACTTAGTAGTTGCCAATTTCTTGATTTGCACCCTTGCATATCTTGTTTTGAGAATTGAGAGTGACATTTTTTTTATTTTCCCATTATATGTTTTTTTCCCAATCAAGTTCAACCATATAACTTATCACCCAATAGTCAACATAGAACAACTATGTGGTTTTTTGTCTTTTCATGCAATATAACCTCCTGGTGTAAAATTATACCTTTCAAACTACATTATTGATTTTTTTAATATTTTTTTTTCAAATTCAATACAATTTTTATAACTTCTACTTCATAATTATTACTATTTATCATCAAATTAAGAAGACATTAATTGATTTTTATTTTGTTTGTGTAAGGGGAATTGAAATCTAAATTTCCTTGGTCAACTACAAAATTTTTGTATCAATTGAGCTAATGAAACCCACTCTTAAATATAAATTTCAAAAAAAAAAAAAAAAAACCTAAAGACATTAAATTATTATTCTTATGTTTTCCCCTAATTTTAAACCTTATATTTAAGTAATTTAACTCAGAACTGCAAAATAAATAAGCAAAACCCCTTTTTAGCTTGGAACATGACATGATAATCTCTCTCTCACCATCACATTGAGAAAGTATAGGATGAATCATTGCGCTCCCCCCGTGGTTGCCTGACACGTCACCAAAATGCGAATGGTAAAAGTGACAGCCCCACGCTCTCAAAAGTGCGCGTTCCATAAACAACGAAGATGATTGGCCAATGTGGAGGCTCCAAATTGGGTCCCAATAGCACGCTTTTTGACTGTTTTTCTAGTAGCTCAAATAATAATACCCTTTTCGAACGGGACCTATTAACATGTGAAATGTCCAAACTAGGCATTAGGTGATGAACTAGCTCTAATAAAAAGAACATGTGAAGATATTTTTAACCTTTTTGTAATGTAATAAAAGAGGCTGCAAGAAGCAAGTGGGTACATTGAAATGGGGTTGGTCCGTCGTATCTTTGTGTGACGTTCGTATTGGGTATAGCTTGGAAGCGTTATAGCAAAGTTCAGTGAATAAATAGACCTTTGAGGGGAAAAAAAAAATGGATAGAAATACGATTTTCATTAACTAAATATGTCAGGATCTTAACGTCTCATATAGATTAAGTATAACTTTAACTATATATTTATAAACTCTTGATTACTCTCTTCTTGAAAGCCAATTTTTAAGGGTAAGTTCTACGCATAGATTGAACCTCTTATAATATAAACTCGAATTGTCATAAAATAAAGGGAAATGTTATTTAAGAGCTATTTTTAAAAAAAATTTATTGAGAGAATGATAAAACAATAAATATTATTAACTCTAAGAGCATCCGCTAACATGATACTAAAATAAAATCATACAAATGTCTACGGGAAGACTATCAAGAACAACAAAATCTTTATCAATCTCTGATCATTTTTTATCAAGCGCATCAACACATTTGTTTGCTTCACGGAAATGATGTTTAATTTTTGCTTGAGAAATTTGGCTAATGGTTACCACAATCCACCAATCACAACCAGAGCTTTAATGGTTTTCATTTCCAAGTGCTTTGTATTGACTATGATGCTAATGGGTCATGGTTTTCTTCTTATGATCTGAATAAGCATGGGTTTTAATCCATTATTAACAGCACCAAGTAGGGACCATCATTTTATTGTAATACCACAGACTAGCCCCCATGGTATGTTTTTGAGTTTTGAGTCTTTTTTTTTTTTGTTGGAGGGGTTAGTGAAGCTATAAGATATGAAATGACCTCGGTATTGGATTACCATCTTTTATAGTATGAGGGAAGCAAATAGGAGCTTTTCTTTTAGAAACGGCAAATCGGAGATTGTTTAAATGTTCCCCCCTTTTACTTAGGGAACCATCTTGTTATAATTTCACAGGTTCACGGTTTTCTGGTTTTGTGGAGACGCTCAAGAAATGATATAGGCACGGTTTAGGTAAATCTGTTTCTTATGGTAACCAAAAAAAAAAAAAAATGATAAAGAGGGTCATGCCTAAACCATGCCCACTTTTCAATTATATCTACGATTCTTATTAGTGTTTTTTTTTTTTTTTTTTTAAACGGAAACAATGTTATTTATGTTAATATATTACAACCAGTTGAAGTTTATAATGCAATGAGACTCATGTATAAATTATTATAATGATATACTTAGAATTAGTTAGTATTTAGTCAACTAAGAGTTATAAGCAGATAATAGTCACAATACAAAAAATAAATAAAACAAAACAAGAAGACTTAAAAGAGAAAATGAGAGATTTAAATTGACTTGCAAACAAGAGCCTGATTGGAGGAAAATTTCTAGTAAAACCCCACCATTTAATGTATCATTCAACACTAATACATTACAGAAAGAGCCCTACATCATAAAACGATACGATAATTTCTTCCTTAGAGAATATTCAATAACATCTAAGTTTTCATAAAACATTCAAAAACTCTCTAACTTAAGCATCAAAGAGTCTATAGCCAACACCACACCACAAAATACGAGTGCCCTACTAATAAATCTATCTAATTTTGCACGTATCCATAGTCCACAACAACAATATGGTTATTGGATATCAACACGTAACATCCTATGAATTAAAGTTGATGCAAGAAAAAAAGAATCCTAAAAAGTCCTGCCATTAGTAATTACCCATAAATGGAGCACATGGTATGCAATTATGGAAAACAACAATAAAATCAAACCTCGGTCCATATACCTAACCCTTCCTTAGCGATTTGATCAATCCTATACGTGGCTAGCTATCTCTGTCCCTGATAAAAGAAAAGGCAATGATAATATTATTTTGGTTCAACAAATTGCTCACTCCCATGTTTATATCAAAAGACAGACAGGAAATTCACCTAGAAAATTCCATGTTCATCGGGCAATTGCAAACTACTTTTCTCCCTCCTGTTGAATAAGACAAGGGGGATCTACTCTCACCATATATCTTGATTTTATGGTGAGCCGCCTATAATTTTGTCATTAAGCTAGTTGTAAGCCTGCCATAATAGAGGTGTGAAGATAGTATAGACTAACTAAAAAAACTTCTACTTTTCTTATTTTTGTGAATGAGATGCTTCTATTGCTGGAATCAAATGGATATACCACCAATACAAAAATACAAGAAAAATAAGAACATGACAATTTTAGTAAGGTTGTAGAGATTTATTATACTATTGGTCGTATATAACATTGCTCTCACATAAGCGTGGAATCTGAGACACATCTTTATATGAGAGGGTATACAAATGTTACACACCCTTATTTTAAACTATTTTTAAGAACAAAAAATTACATTTGCCACCTAGTACAATTTTTTTTACATAGGTTAAGTATGAATAAATTTTATTAAGAGGGAGAAAATAATTAGTAGGCTAGGGCCATCCCTACATGAAGGGAGAACATCCATTGAGATATGGTGAGATTTTTATTTTTATTATTATTATTATTATTATTTTTTTTTTTGTCGAAATAAGATGAGATAAGTATTGGTCCATCAATATCATGCGTGAAGGGGGGAACTTATATTTATAAAAGGTAATTGTGGTGGCTTTTTCCCCCAAAGAAATCTTTTGGGCTGGTTGGGAATTTGGGTCCCCTAACTTACTTGTGTTCTGGTTTGAGTGAAACCTACAATGAGAGACCCCTGGGGTGGGTTTCTCAATGGTGGATTGTTCCCTGTCCCAAATTTGTTGTTGGATTGCTTTGGGTTGGGCCTAGCAAATGAGATTCCTTAACAACCGAGCTCCCCGTTTAAGGTCCAAGCAAGATCTCTAAACCCCAAACTATATTATCACTCTTCTCTCGTGTATCTCTCTCTCCCCAATTTTTGTTCCAACCCCTTCTTTGATTTTCCTTCCCCCTTTTATACTCTCCCTTTGGTGGATCCCTCACGATAACAGAATATTCCACATGTGTCGTGGGTCCTACTACCTCTAGGGCTTAAGTGGACCTTTGAGTCTGGAAAACTATTCTTGCCTATCAAATCACTCGTCAGGAGTAGGACCCGAAAAACTAATATTGGGAAGGTCAGCTAGTAACTTGTGCTAGACGCTAATCTTATGCTCAACAATGCGTCCATCCTTACGTTATCTATTGTCCTCAGCATGTCTGGCTGCCCTCAGTGGGGCTTTTTGTGAAGCCATCAACTTAGGGGCAGGCCTTTCCCCTTTCTTCAACCACAATAATAACCAGTTACACACTCTTTTTTTTTGCATTGAACTTGTGACTTGAAGTCTTTAGAAATTGTGACTTCAAGTCACAAGTTCAATGCGAAAAAGTGAATGTGTGTACTTTATGTGCAACAATGTGTGTAAATAAACACCGCTCATTTGTAAAAGGATTTAGAGCTTTTGCATCAGTTGATGCAAAGTCTTGTATAATAGAAAAAGACACCAAATTTACACATTTTGCCTAAAAAATGCTCCACACATTAACCGTGCATATATACACGGCTACTGTAGATCTTGTATCTAATATTTTAGATTTTTTTCTCTCTCCTTCACCTCACTCTCTTAGCTTCTCACTCTCACCTCTCTCTCGTTTTATATCTCCCTCAGTTTCACCGATCTCACCTCAATCCACCGATTTCACCTCAGTCCACCAATCATTCACAGGAAAATAAGCTTCGATCATAAAAGCTTCGATCACGACGAATCCCTTCAAGAGCAGACGGGGTGAGGAGGAGGGACTCAGAGGCGAGGATGGAGCGCATGGCGGCGGTCGTCGCTAGGAGGTGGCAGTGCTGTGAAGCATCGATCTTGCTTAGGCCGAAGGCATCGATCTCGCTCCGATTTGTTGGTTGCTGGTTTTTTTTTGTTCTGGTTTTTTGGTTGATTGTGGGTGTGGGTCGGTGGGTTTTGATTTTGATCGGCTTGTTTAAACTGGTTCATTGGTGGGTTTTGATGATCTTGCCGCCGATTGAGTGGGTGATGATTTGGCTTGACTGGGTTTCGGGTTGGGTGGGTGATGAATGGGTTTGGGATTGAAAGGGTTTCAGATTGACTGGGTTTCGGATTGAGTGAGTTGGTTTTCCTTGATGATGGTGGCTGGGTGGTGATGATGGTGGCTGGGTGTGGGGTGATCGTTGGTAGTGATAGACTGATGGGTCTGTGAGAGAGAGGGGCAGTGAGGGAGTGAATAATAAAAAAATTGTAAAAGAATGAATATTTTATTGAATAAATGTGTAGAATAGATAAACTGATGTGGGTGTTTTGTAAAAATGAGTATGTATAATAGAAAAAGTAAGTTTTAGATGTGCAAATTTACAAAAATTTTGCATCAACTTATGCAAATGCTCTTAGCTTGCATTCAATACACTTGCCACTTGCCACTTGCCACTTGCCACTTGCCGAATTAAAAGAAATATTGGCCTTGTAGTTTAGCATTATCCTTAGCTACTTGGAGTTGAGAGACAATATATGGGTACAGATTTGCCTTTCAAGGCTACAGGCCTACAATCAGCAAACATATATATATATATATATATATATATATATATATAATATTTTACGACAAGTCATGATCCGAATTAAAAGTTTTAGATAGAAATGATAGCTATTTTGAAAAGAAGAAGAAAATGCAAAAATAACTGCCTCACTAAAATATAGAGGAACTGAATGACAGTAACACATTAATAGCTTGTCTTACCAAAGCACTTCAACAACATTATAGTAAAGTCGCATGTCTAGTAATAGTGTGGTTGGGGTGTTCAAACCTTGACACGCAATGGAATTGAAAACCATATCATAATTCATATAACCCAGTTAGAAAAAAGCTATGAAGTAGCCATACCAATAAACTGTGTGTACAGTGAATCCGATTCCAGCGGCAAAAACAAGATGCCCCTTGCAGTCTTTTTATATATATTGAAAGGGCATGTTATGTTATATATATTAAAGTTTTGTGATTATGTCAGCCTTAGTTACATTTTATTAGGCGCAATGGATAACACTGATATTGCAGGCATGTGAGCCTGTTTCGCTACATTTAATACTTTCTATTTTTTTACCAAACTCACGTGACTTGTCTATTCCCACTATACTAGTTTCTCTTTTTTCTTTTCTTCTGAGACTTTCGCTGTATCAGCACTTTAAGCAAAATGAGCAATGTCTATGCTCATTTTCCCTCTTGAAAAGATAACCATGATTTCAGTGCTCTCCTCTCTCATAATTATAAGAAAATTTGCTGAATAATAAAAGTTATATATATATATATATATATAAAAGAAATTTTAAACAAAATTAGTGGTGAACTCATAGTTTTTTGTTTTTTTTGGTTTTAAAAAAGTAGATGAACAATAGCTTCAAAATTTTCAATACTATGCATGGATGATATGATTGATTTGATGTTCATTCCATCTTCTTAAGAAAACACACGCACTTATGTATATAATTTCTTTACGAATGCATTGAATCTAGAAAAAGGGGTGTAATAAGCAGCACCAAGCTTTTATATTTAATTATTAGGCTACGTTATCGGTTGTTTTTTAGGTATGTTTTTATTTATTTTTTTAAATGAAAGACGTAACACTTTAATTAAGAAAAACTGAGTATATCACCTTAAAGTACTGAATATAATTGTGGAATAATATTCTCCATCCACCTAACACAATCTTGGACATTAATAAAGTATTTAGTTAAATTATGAGAAAATTTGTTATTTTCCCTCTTAGCATGAAAGTAAAGTAAAAAATTTAGAGAAGAGATTAGCATCTTGAATGAGAGGAGCAAAAGAGGTCAGAGATAGCCCACCCTCCTTCAAGGCCTTCATGATAAATTTGAAATCTCCTTTCATAGTGTCACCGTAGTGTTAACTTGGGCAATACCTATATCTGAACCAAACTCAAGTGTTAATAGATCATTTTAAAAAAAAATTAGTACATTTTTATGATAAATATAAAAATTTGTCAAAAAATATCATTTTTTTTTATTTTTCCTAAAATTTTTAAAAATACAACTTGAATTAATGTTATTAGGGTATCCATTAACTTTTCCTTCAATGATTATGTCACTATTTTTTTTTTCCCTCAATGAAAAAAGCCGTTGTTGATATGTTGCAATTGCCTGTCAAGAATAAATCATCATGGAATTAAGAATTTGGATTAGTGTTTGAGAATTAGCAACGAATTAGGAATAAATTGGGTGATCCATGATTTTAGAGCAGGGCCGCATCCCTAGGTAGGGAACCTATTAATTACCCGCCGCGTGGTAGCAACTAGCAAGGTAGGCACTATTTAGGCAGAGATAAAAATTGGGTGAATTTAGTTCCTTGTCTGCTATTTTTATGATTGGAGGAGTTCAGAATTTTTTTTTTTGGTTAAAAGGAACCATGTCATTATCAAACCAAAACAACAGAAGTATTGGCAGAGCGTCTTAGATTATACAGACCCTGTGCATTAGAATTTAAAATATTACATAGTTCTCATCAAAAAATAAAAATAAAATATTACATAGTTCACTTAATATCTTATGAATTGATATAAATTTTGAAAAAAAAAATATCATTGGATTATATATATTTCATAAATCTTCCATGATTGTAAAATTTTTTAAAGGTCATATCATCAATCAAATGTTTAAATTTTAAATTTTTGTATAATATCAATTATGTATAAAAAAAATAAGTTTATGGTTAGAATTGTAAACAAATAACATTTGATTTGTACAAAATATTAAAAAAATATAATTCAATAGTTAAATTTTCAAAATATATAGTCATATTAATTTTTTAGTAGGAGTTATAATCATCGAATACAAATAAGGTTGTAACCAAACTTTATTCACGCGTTAATTCTGTTAAAAGTTTTAATCTTATATTGGTAAGAAAAGAATTTAAAAGTTGTGATAAGTGGATATAACCCTAACAGAAGCTGTGATAGTCTTTGTAGTGTGTATGAAAGTTAGAAATCAGAATATAAAACTCTGATTAATGTTTTTTTTTTTTTTTTAGAAAAAAAGAAAAGAAATCTTTTTCAAGTCCATTAAAATCACAACCCCATCTTGTCATCCTTGCAAGCTATATTAGAATCAATCTCTCTTGTCCTTAAGATATAAATTTACTCACCTTGGCTTCTTCTAACTAATAAACTTAATTGATAGCGTTTGGCATTGGCTTAAAAAGCCAGTTTTTTTTTTACTATTTAGCTTATTTTTACTACTATTTAACTTATTTTTGCTATTATTTATGGGTTCCATTATACTTTTTGATACTATTCATAGGTCCCACTGTACTATTTCAATTACTTTTTAGTTTTATTTATAGTACTTTCAACAAAAAATTTTCAATTTTAGCTAAATAAGTTGTTATCAAACAAATAATCTAGATTATTCTCTCAAAGAACATCGTACATAGAGTTTGTTAAATCATGTTACCTTGCATTTTTTTAATAACAAATTAGTATCAAAACTATTGCTTTTACAACAATTTTCATAGCAAATTCGGATGGTTTGTGATTAATTTTTTTAATAAGTAAGTTTTGGCTTAAGGGGGATCAGTAAAATTGATTGGCAGAATCGAACTAATCCATCGGTCTTAAAAATTATACCTTATTGTCAGGATGATCAAACCTAGAACCTCAAATTCTTCTCTTCTAAAACATTCATAATTATTTTGTACTTCATATACTTGAAATTGTAAAGATTATAAAATTCAACGATTGAACAAGTGAAAACTGACATTCCTTTAAGTTGATATTCAATAATGTTGCAGAAACTATGGTTCCGAGTTGAAGGTTTGGATAAGCAGTGCATGTCTACATTTGGAACATAAACCTGTTACATTGTCAATGATCATAGCACTTTGTCTTTCGTTGTGGGACATCATAACGTTGAAAACAAAAAACACAGAGGGTCTCGCAGTGTCTTCCACTTGAATTAGGGAGTAGCATGTTGGATTTTTTGTCTAGTTGGGGATGCAACTTCTTCATGAAAAAATTATTTAGTGTTTGACTAGCTACTCAAAAGCTTTGTATTGCCCTTTGTCCTTTGGCCAACAAGTCCTACTCTTGAAGTCTTTACGGACTTTACTCTTTAATGACTAAATGGTATTATTTCAACAATCACAAGTATGATTGGTACTTTGTTGAACGGCGGTCATTTCAACTAGCCGTCCATACATTGTTGTTTTGTTTGTTTGTTTTTTTTTTTTTTTTGCTCATGTTAGGGATTCATGAATGTGTTCAATTTCACATTCTAATCAGTCCTATCCAAATGATCCAAATGATACACCTAATGTTGCATTTGGCCTAATCTAGCTCAGCGGTGTAGAAGGTGGGTGCAAATAGTAGTATGTCATGTTGTGTGCTGGTGGTACTCTTAGGGTCCGTTTGGTTGGAGGTATGGAAAAGTAGGAGGATAGAAAAAATTTTATTTTCTCTCATTTTTGTGTGGTTGGGAGTGGAAAAGTGGAGGGATGAAAAAAATGAGTTTGAATAAATTTACTCATATACTCTTTGTTAAAGAATGATGCCAAATTAAAAAAAAAAAAAAAAAAAGGTGACAAATAACCACACAAAAAAGAGCAATCACTCAAATTTTTTTATAAAAATAAAAAACATGTTCAAAAAAAAAAAATCACATCCAATAAAAATAAAAATAAATTATCACGCCCAAGCCCTAGAAAATCAAAAGAAAAAAAGAGTGATAACTGGCAAAGGGATTGCCCAAAAAAAAAAAAAAAAAAGGGCAACGTTACCGGCAACAACAGAGGAAAAAAAAAAAAGGCAAAAAGAGGGACAACGTTGCTACCTAGGGAAGAGAGAAGAAAGGAAAAAAAAATGCAACTTAAATTGAGAGTATTTGTGTAAAGTGCATCTTTCAGCACTTTTCCCTTCTTATTTTTCTCCCAAATTGGGAGGATAAAAAAAGGTAAGTCCGGAGGGAAAAATTTTCCCCCTATTTTATGTCTCTCTTGTTTTCTCTCTTTAATCAAACAGTGGAAAATATTATTTTTCACCCTATTTTTCTTTCCTTATTTTCCATTCTCCCTGTTTTCACCCCAACCAAACATAACCTGACCTTGAAATGTGGGGCCATGATTACACAAGCAAGCCATTTTTTTTTTGTTCCTAAAAAAATAAGAAAAAGGATAAAATTAGTAAGGATTGGTCTGTCTTTTTATTTTTCTTTGAAAAGAAGGAATTAAGATGTGTTTAAGACGTAAGAGCCTCTTGATTCCAGTGTCACTTTCTTGTTAAAGGATAATTAGGATGCAACAAATTGAATGGCCCAGTACCTTAAATGTATAAAGTCTTGGACAAGCTTTGTTTAGCCAGATTCATATCCTAATTCCTAAGAAAGTCAAAGGATGGGCTTTACCGGCTCTCATAGTAGCTCAATGGTTTGACTACTTATTACAAGTACCAAACCTCTTGTTCGAGGGCGAGAGCAAAGGATGGGCTTAGGCTTGGCTGGCCCAAAATAACTTTTCCTGTGCTCCTGCTTAGCTTTTGGGCCAATGGTAATGGTTTCAGCAGGATCAGAAATCCAGACATTCGCTTATATCCATATTATTATGTCCTGATTCACGATTTTAAGAGTTGAAGATCCAAAATTAGGAGTTGTATAACTAATTTTGGAGTTTAAAGGATGTACTTTTTTTTTTTTTATTTTTTTATTTATTGATAATTAGGGGAGGGAGAATTTGAACAATTGGAAACATTAAAAGGTGCTAGCTAATAAAATTATAAAACTCTTGACACATTTATAACACACGATACGGAACCAAATATTGCCTAATGCATTCTGAAAAGAAAGATTAAAGGATTCTTTAACTGAGTCCAACTAATTAATTATTGACTTTTTCTTCTTTATTGTTTTTTAAATTCAAATTACCCATAGCCATCAATTGTTGGTTACTTTGCTAAATTAATTTTCTTTTGTGGTATGATTTCGCTAAAGAATCAAAGCATTATTTGACTGAGCTGTGTTTCAAAGAAAAGATTAGCCAATTCATTAGCTTCGTTGAAGCAGTAATGAATTTATTATTATAATATTATACTTCCATATTTTGGGATAATTTAATATTATTAGTTGATTTATAAGGCTTTTAGCGTGAGATTATACAATTTTACGCCAATATTTTGAGGCCTAATGCACAATATATATATATATATATAGAGAGAGAGAGAGAGAGAGAGAGATATTAAACCATAATCAAGTGGAGTGAATGGATCTTATTTAATTTCTAATATGCAATTATGCATCTCATAAAGAAGAGTGGAGTGTGAACGTAGACATAAAATATTTGGGTTGTATTACTTGTCCATGTTGAAATGTATTTCACAACTATTACATTCTAAAAAATTTTAATCTTCAAACCAACCTTTACCTAACCTACAGAAAATGGTCTTTGCCTGACAAAATGAAGTAGCAAATTTAGAATTGTAAAAAAATAATAATAACAAAAAAGGTGCTTACCAAAGAGGTTGAGCAAACATATATACTCAGAGAAACGTGGTTAAGGCAAGTAAGTTTCTAACCTACTTTGCATTCTCCTTGCAAGCTTTCTCGTGACAGCCATATTGGGATCTTTGAGGATTCAATTACTGCCAAAAGAGAAATTAAATTCTAACCTACTTTGAAAATAATGGAGAAGTTTTATATGTTCATTTTTGGATATATTTAAACTTGCCGTGTGCCATTTAGTTGACTTGTAAGCAATTTGGATTTACTACTATTATTAGTATTATTATTTCTATTTTATACGCAGAGAAACAGTTATCCTCATCAAATGAAAACTGTTTTCATCTACCCAAGAGCTTGAATTAAAATATTTCATCTTTGAGTTTCGTATGGAAAAATGGTGAAGATGGTGTGAGGAAGCTCAAAGCTAGGGTTGCAAGTGAGCCTATTGGTTCTAGAAAAAAAAATTGTTTTTATTTTTTTATTTAGAAAAAAAGTCAAGTTAAAGCTCAATTTAGGCACAATTATTAAATAAATAAAGCTCAAACATAATAATGTGTCTATTAAGAAATCCATGAGTGTTGGGCTTGATTTGAGTAGACACATACATGTTCATACGTATGTGTGCACAAAATATAATTATATAGTCTTGAAATTGGATTGTGTAAATTTGTAATTTTTTAAGATATCACATTATTATTTTTTATTTATTGATAATATAAATAGTCAATTTCACCAATGAGCTATAGCTCACTTGACACTTCCTCCTACCATTATATTAGGATGGAGTGTGAGGTCATGAGTTTAAGAATTGGGTGTGTGCAACTTAACAATAAAGAAAAATTTCATTCCATAGTAGAAATTTTATATATGATTTCTACTCTAAGACACTATTGGTGTATCTAGTTTTTATAAATTCATAAATACAATTAATCTATCTACCTAATTTAAATATACCATCTCATTGATGATTTAGTTATTATTAATTAGCATAGTTTCATGAAGGGTAAATAATTTTAGCCATGACAATTACTTTAATTAAGAAAAGAATAAGATAATAAGTAGGTTGTGAACAAGGTGGGGCTTATTTAACAACAAAAAATGCACTAAGCCTAAACATGTAATCTAACTTGGTGATGAGTTTGAGTTTGGCTTGTATTACAAATAAAATTAAATGAATAAAATTTCAACTTTTAATATTTTGTTCAACTCGACTCGATTATAGCCTTAGTTAAATCCAATTTGAATTGAGTTATGGGTAGCTAAGGATTTATATGAATTAAGCCTCACCAGGCTAAGACTTTTATTATACTTTTTGAGTCTTGCAATTGAGCCAGTTTAATTAAAATTGAAAATTAGAAAATCTTAGTTGTTGATTAATAATTATCAAATTAAAACTTAGAACTTATAGGAGCGATTAATTTAATAATGTCATCTACTCATGTTTGATAAAAGGTCATACATCTGAATGCACAAATGTCTCATTGTTTTGGGTTTGGAAGAGGACATATATAGTAGACAACTTTACCCCAAATTTTTTTGGAGAATTTGATTTTCAAACTCGAATCCGCAACCTATTGCTTTTAGTAAAAGACACTTGTCACCATATGCAAGTCCCAAACCTCTATCTGCCATGTTTAATAACGGAGAGAAAACCATAAAAATTTAGATTATTCATTTATGTGAATGGAAATAATTTCTTTCAGTTTTAAGCTAAATCTCAAATTAGTAAATATTCATGCTAAATTGCATTTTCGCACTAAAGCTTTTATTAAATAGTCAAGTATATATTTTTTTAAAGTCAGGTTACAGATAACTTAAAATGACACATTATTGTGTAAGTATATCAATTTTCTTAATTACCCCATAAGTTAGACTTTAGAGGCTAATAGAATAAAGTTGACAGGAATATGTGATATGCAAGATTGAATTTGTAAAGTGATGTTTCAACCTTAAACTACTATAACCTAATACTAATAAGTGTTTATAAAGAATGTTTCATAAAAAATAAAAGAAAAACAGAGATTCTGTACAGTAATATCAAAACCTTTCTTGTCCATATTTATACATGTGGAGGTTAATTAATATGTAAGAAGATATAGCTCATGGATCAGGATCAGACCAAATAACATAAACAACTTGATAAAAGATCATGCTTAATGAAATCATTGAAATGGATGTTACTAGTTTGAACTGTGAACTTCTAATTTTCCCTCTATATGGGATTTTTTTTTTAAAATTTAAAAATCACTTAATAAAAGGAGAGAGAGAGAGAGAGAGAGAGAGGTGACTAGAGCACAAGTGAGACAACAAGAATCACGCAGAAAATTCTGAGAGCTTCCCATGCAACACAACGTGGGGATGACCATTGTCACAAACTTTATTGTATATAATACAAAGTATAAACGTTGTATACTTATATATATGTATAGTTGAATAAACGTTACCTACCTCTCACGTTACGTTACCAATTGTCAGCAACCTAATGGTTCAATTTAGTCGCATATTTAGGTGTACACACACGTAGACCTTATACAAATACCATTTCCTTTTACATAAGCCCAAGTTGTTGCAGTTAAGTAATCCATACTCCCTATCCAAAAAAGAAAGAAAAAAAAGAAGAAGAAAGAAATCCAGACTCGTATAGAAACGTGGCGTGTTATCCTTTTTCAGGTTAAACAATCCCCACTACCCTCATAAATTAAAAAAAAAAAAAAAATTCCCACCACCATTTTCTGTTAGCCAAAATATACAAAAAAAAATTTAAAAAGGGATTAGTCCTTTTAATACAAAAGTTTCACATTAAAAAGTTTCATAAATATCACCGCACACCCTTGGTGTGATGGTCACTCCACAAATATAAGTGCTTATGGAGTGTGAGGGGTAAGAATTGGTGTTTAAGTTTCTAAAAGGGAGCTTCACACATATGTACACTTAGATTAAGTTAAAATACAATTTTTATATTATATATATATATATAAAAGTTTCACAAATAACACGTGAATTAATATGATTAGTGTGACTTCAACAACATAATAAAATATGTATAAATTAACTACTTCTATGTGATTATTGTCATATCTATGTTAGAAATAATTTTTTTTACAATTACTACTATGTTCTATTATTATTAGTGTAACACCATTTTTATATAGATTTACTAATGACATCGCTTTTATCTTAACTTATAATAATAAATAATGTAAGCGGTTATTAAAAAAAAAGTTTAAATATTTGTGCTCTTGTTCTTATTGAAAAAAGAGATTAAAAAAATCGTAGCGTATAAGCCTTTATTCTTTGCAGTTATATCCACCCATAGAGCTATAGAGTGAGAGAGATTATAAAAAGTTTATAAAAGGGGTAGTTGTGAACTGATAAACTGCCTCAATCCCACATTAGAGACTAGTCAAAAAAAGCCTGTAATACCTAAACCTCATAGCCATAAAACCCATTGTCACCCTCGTCCAAAAGCCAAACACTCTAAACACAAAAACCTCGAATAGATCCAAAAAATGGAAACCAACACAGAAATGGAAAAATCCCAAATGGACTCAGTTGTTGCAGAGCTCGAAGGTGTTCTTCTCAAGGATCCTGACCCTTTTTCCTACTTCATGTTAGTTGCCTTCGAGGCCTCGGGTTTGATTAGGTTTGCGTTGTTGTTAATGTTATGGCCATTGATTTGCTTACTGAACGTGATGGGGTTGGAGAATGTGAGCTTCAATCTCATGATCTTTGTTGCATTCGTGGGTGTACGTGAATCCGAGATTGAATCAGTGGCTAGAGCGGTCTTGACAAAGTTTTACATGGATGATATTGATATGGAGGCGTGGAAAGTGTTTAGCTCGTATGATAGGAGAGTTGTGGTGACTGAGACGCCAAGGGTTATGGTGGAGAGGTTTGTGAAGGAGCATTTGCGAGCTGATGAGGTCATTGGAAGTGAACTTGTTGTGAACCGCTTTGGGTTTGCCACAGGGTTCATCAAGAAGGATATTCGTTCTACCTCTGATAGGGTGGCAAAGCTGTTTGTGGATGAAACACCAAGTTTGGGATTAGGAAGGCCTGCAGCTACTGGTTATTCGTTCATGTCACTATGCAAGGTATGTATTTTCCATTTTAGGGAAGAATACAAAATTTATATACACTGCTTTCGATTTAGTCACTTTGATTAACTTGATCTAACTCTTAGTATATAGTGTATCCAATTTATGTTACTTTCTCACTCATAATATATGAATACGTAATATGAGTGAGAAGTTATATATATGTATCGAAAAACTAAGGAAGATGTTTATTGCACATAGTATGTACAAACATTTATTGCCCAAATACCCTAAAAATGTTAATGTTTTTAGTGTATTTTTGTAGCGTAGGTAAAATACATTGTGTGCACTAGTTTTTGATTTGAGATTGTGGAGGGTAAGGTGGATCAACTTAGTTGAACACAAAAAGCATAGGCTGCCTTCGTTGGAGTTTGTTTTATTTTTTTAGTTTTAGACAACTTTTCAAAACCTCAAATATTTTTGGTCATGTTTTTATTTTTGTCCAACTTATATAATATTCGAATAAATTTAAACCGTTTTGAACAATTATGATCGGTTTGTTTTAACCATTTATTTCAACCTTATGGACTTATTTTTACATAGATTTAATAAGTTGTTCACAAATAAACCATATCTAAACATTTTGTTAGGTATAACTACCGTAATTTCACATTAATTTATTTTTTAATTAAATAAATTAATGAAAATAAACACATCTAAACATTGGTTGAAACATTTTTATTCTTTGTTTTTTTTTTTTAAATTTTTTTTATGAACTTTATTCTTTTTTTTTGTTAGTAGAAATGAACTTCACGCGATGATACATATGGTTGCTTGATGTTACGCGTGAAATTTAGATAGGAAAGGACTTAATGTAAAAGTGATGAAAACAAAAAATGGCGTTTTTCACCTCATGAGTAAGTAATTAATTAAAAAACCAAACAAAACAAAAACGAAAGCTAAACATTATTGAAACGAAAAACATGTTTACTTACAACCAATCATCTTCAAAGTTTGCAAACACATCATTCTTTAGTGACAAAGATAATTCAGAAATTATTCATTTACTCAATGATAAAGACATTTCATTCCGACAATTGACAAACTTGTAATAAAGACAAAGATAATACTATTGCAAATTACAAGCATATTGATTCCACCTGCACAATTATCACTTTTTCCAATTTTAAGTCCACATTTCACATTCGTTACTATTGTTTCATCTTACATTATATATATTAAAAAGATGATTAAATAATTAAATATATTATTCTTTAACATGTTTTTTTTTTTTCAATAGTTATAATGGAAAACTGAATATTTTTTCATTAATAACAAAAAAAATACTAATTAAGAGCGACAACACTCTTGATTTCGATACACAATTTTAATTCTATCATTTCATATATATATTTGGTATGTTTGCAGGAACAAATGTACCCACCATTTATCACCAACAAAAAGCATGACCACCAGCCCCTCCTCCCCCTAGTCCCAGTGATCTTCCATGACGGCCGCCTAGTAAAGCGGCCAACACCATCCACAGCACTCTTGATCCTCCTATGGATGCCCTTTGGCATCTTACTTGCGATAATCCGCCTTAGTTTGGGAATAATGCTACCAATATGGGCAGCTCCCCACCTGTCTAAACTATTTGGTGGCAAGGTTATTGTCAAGGGCAAACCACCCCCACCTGTGTCAAGTGGCAACCCTGGGGTACTATTTGTGTGCACTCACCGAACCCTAATGGACCCTGTTGTCCTCTCCACAGTACTTGGTCGTAGAACCCCAGCTGTAACATACTCCATTTCTCGATTATCAGAAATGATTTCACCAATCCCCACTGTTAGATTGACACGTAGCCGCGAAGTTGACTCGGAGAAAATCAAGCAAGAATTAGCCAGAGGGGACCTAGTGGTTTGTCCTGAAGGAACAACATGTAGGGAACCTTTTCTTTTAAGGTTTAGTGCTCTATTTGCTGAACTAACTGATCGAATTGTGCCGGTGGCAATGAATTATCGTGTTGCTTTCTTCCATGCAACCACAGCTAGGGGTTGGAAAGGGTTGGACCCCATTTTCTTCTTCATGAATCCTAGGCCAATCTATGAGGTCACGTTCTTGAACCAATTACCAGTGGAAGCAACATGTTCATCTGGGAAGAGTCCACATGATGTTGCAAACTATGTGCAAAGGTTATTGGCTGCTACGTTGGGGTTTGAGTGCACAAACTTTACTAGGAAGGACAAGTACAAGGTTTTGGCTGGAAATGATGGAACTGTGTCATATATCTCGTTCGTCGATCAGATTAAGAAGGCGGTGAGCACTTTCAAGCCGTTTATTCACTAAGATAATATGAGAATAAGATCGACCCCATTATTTGCTGATGTATTTCTCTTTGTGAATTGTGGTATTTTCGTTGATTTTGTAAATGGGGTGGGCTTGTATTTATTCTTTCTTTCTTTTTTTCTTTTTATTTTTTAATAATCCTTTTTTGGTGGATTGTTGTTTCTAGAATTGTTGAATAATGTATGAGGTTGACCAATGTTGGTCAATTAATTGCAAGTTACAACCTAATTGTCCATTATGTCTTTTAGATTTCCACATGCACTTGTGTGTGTGTATATATATAAAAGTTGTGGTAGTAGGCAATTATATCATGCCATAGCACTCAATAGTGATGAATTAAACTAGTACTCAGTCGAATATCTACCACAATTTTGTGTGTTCAACTGAACAAAAGGTGTATCGCCTAGCAAAAACTCAAAGAAGTGTTTAGTAACTTGAAGAAGTTTAAGAATAATGGAGATGGTGGAAACAACAATGATAGTTGAAACTCATGAGTGAGAGGCTAGCTTTCTAATGATGAATGATCAAAAAGCTCTATCTAAGTCTCAAGAGATTTTGCCTATTGCTTTGGTAAAGGGAGAGGCTAAGTCTATAGCAAAATTGACAGGTTTTCAGCATGTAGTGTATTTTTATAAGTAATGGAGTGATTTCAAATTTATATATCTAAGTGTAATTCACCACTTTTAATCCATGAAGACCAATTTGAAAGTAGCATACGCTGCTTAATAAAGAAGTTGCTCCTTATAACTCCAGTCTACTATTACAAATGTTAAACTCTTTTATAGCGGTACTCTGGTTATATAATATATTATAAACTTGTTTAAAAAATTCTATATACTACTTTCGTGTGTATTCTAACAAGTATTATTGTCTCTAAAAAAAACTGTTAAATAGGCTTTAAAAGTTTATAGGGATTTCGGGGAAGTGTCTTTATTTAAAAAAAAAAGAAAAAGAAAAAAGATGCACCCATTTAGAAGAAGCCTATGAGTCTAGTTTACTTTAGCCTGACAGATTAAAATCGTACGGTAGCCCATAATGAATTCAACATGGTCATGTGAGTGTGGGCTTTCCTTGAAAGGCTGTGCCTGTGTATCCAAATGGGCCCCGAATACTATGCCCACGAAATCTTATGCTTTTCAGGAAAAAAGTATATGATTTTTGGACCACAAAATGGTGATAGATTTTTGGCACATCGGGTTCAAGCACTGAAAGCGATTCTTTTTCGGTTCGAGATGTCGACTTATCATCTAAATAACATAAATAATTAAATATGTAGGTACCAAGCTGTTGAGGCATCTGTTTACTTTAATTTAACCCACAAATTTCATCCTTTATTGTTGCTCCAATTTATCCAAATGAACTTACATTGCAGCCATTGATTATATTGGGCCAGAAAAAAAGTTGTTGCTTTTTTGAAGAATATAGAGAATAAATGAAGGAATGAAGAACTTGTTTGATTTTAAAGTGAAGCAATAATATAGTTGATCTTTATTGTCCAGAATGTTCAATTCCAAAACAGTGACAAATCCGCATCATGGACGTTTAAAGTTTTTTTTTTTTTGGGTATAAAAAAAAAGATTTAAAAAAAAAAATTTTAATAAATGAAAGGATGTTTATAAAGTGATTGAATCATTTAAAACACGAGTTTATTATCCATATTTGGTAACTAATAAGATTTCCAATTTCCCTTTTGAGGAATTGGTTATAGAAGTATAGAACTAGAAGAATTGGTCATTCAGCTCTACTCTTCATTAATGGTTTTTGCCATTATCAATTATTTGATAATAGTGTTCCTTGTCAAGAATTGTAGTTCAACTTATTGATACATTTTGGTATTTTCAATAGAGACATCCAGGGTTCAATCTCTCAACTCTAACTATCAAATTAATAAAATTATCAAAAAAGAAATGAAAAGGATTAATAGCATTGCTAATGTTTTAGCAAAAAATGAGGTCGGAAAAGTATGGGATTATTTAACTCCATGATAATTGATAAGGGATGCTTTTATTTATTTATTTATAACTAATTGAAGTGAAGTTTTATCTTAATTTTTGAAGATTTATGTGCTTTTCTCCTTTCCCTAAATATATTAATATATATATTTTTAAACTAGGTTACACTGTATGTCGATCCTTTTTTTAATGTATTGATAGTTGAGGTTGTGAGAATTTGAACCATGAATGTCTTAGTTGGAAACACCAAGAGATAATAGTTGAGCTAAAAGGCTCTTAGTCACTACATGACTTTTTATATCACTATTAATATTTATCATCATTTAAATAAGTCATATAATTCATTAAAAAGTTTTGTGATTTTTTTTTTGCAAGGAAAAGTTTTGTGATTAAAACTATACATAAATGAACTCTTCAATTGTGTTACATAATGGATTAAAAAAAAAAATAGCAACAAAACGTTTTAGAGCTAAACTAGCTACTTCCAAATCAATGGCACCCAACCAAAAAAAAAAAAAAAAAAAGGCTTGATTTCTTTGCCATATATATCACGTTTTGTGACATTACAATTTACAACATGCATGTGGACTGTCGTCTTCAATTTCGGTTGCCAGGCTTACAGTGTGGGGCTTCGCCAGTACATTGTTGTCTCTGTGATTTTTTTATATTTTGTTTTTGTTTTTTGAGAGCTTAGTCTTTAAGATTAAGCAGTAAGTCCCATTGACTTTGCCTGAGAGTATTTGGTTACTTCAGCTTGATAATTGTAGGCGGATTAGGATTTGATCAGCTGTTTCATGATTTCTTTTCTTTTCTTTTCTATCTAATCTTTTCTTCATTGGTGAGAGGTAGCCTTGACAATAGTTCCCCCTAAGAATTCTTGCTTGGTGTGGTGAGCAAGCCTACGTAACACTTATAATAAACACGATTTTCAGAATTAAAGAAAAGAGAATGAGGCTCACAAACATAAATTGCAAATTCAAACTACAACTTATTAATCACCATTATGATGTAAGAGAAAGAATGGACAAAATGGGCTTCTGCACTTTTCGGGCAAATTATATAGGGAAATGTTCCCCTTCCCAAACTAAATAGGGAAATGTCCCTTTTTTAAAACTCGATTTTTAATAAATCGAGTTAGACCCTATAGTGGCGTTTTTAAAAAGCCTATAGTGACATTTTTTAACTCAACTTCATTGAAATCGAGTTATAGGCAATGAAATCGACTTATAGTGGCGTTTTTTTACCTATAACTCGATTTATTTAAAATCAAGTTAAAAAACGTCATTATAGGTTCTTAAAACGTCACTATAGGCTCCTTAAAACGCCTCTATAGGACTTCAAATTTTTTTTTCTTTCTAACTCGATTTATCAAAAATCGAGTTAGAAAAGAGGTGCATTTCCCTATTTAGTTTGGGAAGGGGGACATTTCCCTATATAATTTGCCCGAAAAGGGCAGAAGCCCATTTTGTCCGAGAAAGAATACTATTTTATCATTGTATTTTTGTGAAAACTAGTACAAATGACAATGACTAAAGTTTAAGATCAAACAAAAAATGCTCTCTGTTGATTTCACCATCTTAACAATGGTGTGACTCATACTATTACTTCCATTACATTTCAGTGTGCCTTTGAATCATTGTATTTTTGTGAAAACAAGTACAAATGACAATGACTAAAGTTTAAGTTCAAACAAAAATGCTCTCTTTTGATTTCACCATCTTAACAATGGTGTGACTCATACTATTACTTCCATTACATTTCAGTGTGTATTTGAATGAGTTTATTTTTGTCAGTTCATTTTACTTATTTTGATTATTGTGTTAACATAGAATTAAAAAGTGATGTTTTAAAAACATGTGTCTCGCCATTTTAGATGAGGCAAAAGGACTCTAAAGGCTAATAACAAAATCATCTTGAGTCCATGCAAAGAGAGGGGGGCTTAATGTCTCAAATATTAAAGAATGATGCATAAACTATAGCTTTCATAGTTTAGATCCAAACAAGTTTCAAGCAAAGTTAAAGCATACATATATTCTGGTCAAAACTAAGAAAAGAAAGCATTTTTTTTTTCTCCTTTTCTCATGAATGAAAGGAAGAATATATAAAGTATTGAGAATAGCTTTTTGACGTATAAAGTTGTTGGGAGGACTCTCAAAATAAAGGCAGCAGGAATTGCTAGGAGAAAGAAGACCCGTAAAGGGTGCTAGAAAAAAAAAAAAAGGTCTCTATCCCACTTTCTCCGAAGTCCAAATTGAGATTTTTAGCCATGTAAATGTAGATTTGGATTTGAATTTTTATTTTTATTTTTTTTATATATTTTTTATTTTATTTATAAACGTATTAACTTTTATATCTCACATGAAAGTAGTAATTGTATAATTTCAAATATAAATTTGTAAATATTTTGTTACGGCATTCATCCCGTTGTAACTAAACAGTTTTGAACCTTCAAGGCACATAGATTAGACCATCATTTTGTTGAAAGTTTATGATTATACGGTGGAATTTTATTAATTAGAAATAGCTATAACATACATAAATGTACTCGTTTAGTAGTATGATAATGGAACTGTTTTTTAAGATATATTCATTTGCACTATTTGCTGGGCTCAACCCCTTATCCATATCAGCTCACATGGAATTCAATTACCAATATATAGTCAATAATTCAAAACAATAATTTACTATTATACATATTATTGTTTTGAATTATTGCCTAGATGCAAAGTTGGAAACTAATTGAGGGATTTATTTGGATATACTCAAATGAATTGTGTAACTCTATTGGTTTGTCAGCAGCCAATTGCATAATATAATATAACAAAATATTACCCATTGTTTGATCAAGGTGAATATTTTTTTATTCACGATGGTGTCGTACACAATTATTTAGGGCCCGTTTGGTAGAGGTGTTTGAGTAATGTTGTTTGTAGTTTTTTGAAATATGTGTGAGTAAAAAAATGTGTGAAAAAAGTGTGTAATATTGTTTAAAAACTGAAAATATGTTGTTTAAATAATCTACCAAACAGGCCTTAATCATAGTTTAGATTTACCCAAATGATCTGTTGGAATAGAAAATTGGTAATAGTTGAATAGACCGTAAATAATAAACAAAAAAAGAGTTGCCTTTACACACGTTAGAGAATTTTTATTGGATTTTTTTTTAAAGCTTTGAATAACGTTTGGTCCAAGTATTGATAAACAAATCAATCGATTAATGGTGCAAAAGACTATAGATTAAAATAAAAATGCAAGTAAAGGCATGGAAATGCATGTGGTGCAAGCAAATGATGATGAGTTCAGAAGCAGCGTGCCCATAATTTGGGTTTAGCGATTAAAAGGCACTTGGTTTTGTGTAGCAACCTTTAGCAATGCAGTAATAGGCATGAAATAGTCAATGACTGCGTTTGGATAGCAGGTTTTGCTGCTCAAAGTTAAGTTGTGTTTTAGTCTGGTTTTTTTTTTTTTTTTTTTGGCCGCACTTGTTGACTGGGGGGACAAAATTTACTGTGCATGAACAGTGCGTGCACTGTTCATGCACTGTTCACACACTGTTTATGTATTAAAAAATATTAAAAGTGGGTCCCACAATATTATTTACATATTTAAAAATTATTTTGCTACACTGTTTTCAGCAACAATCAGTTTTTATCAACTTTCAGCAACAATAAGTGTTATCCAAACGGACCCAATAGCTCCAATAATCTCGGATCCTTTGTAGGTCCAATTTTAAGATTTTAAATGGATTTAATTTTAAGACCTAACACTACTGATTCAATCTTCTTCTTCTTCTTCTTCATCATCATCATCATCATCATCATAACTCAAGTTGACTTCCTCTTTTGAAGGAAAATAAGGAAAAAATTTAATTATAAAATTGGTTGTTACTCAATATCTTTTTATTAGAACTGAATTTTGACAAATTCACCATTGGATTACATCTTATTCTTATATCTTTTATGTTTGCAAAATCTTAAGAAAATTAAAGATCAATAGTTATATTATCAATAAATTGTTTTAATTGCAAATTTTTGTAATTTAAAATAATGCTTAAAATAAAAGCTTATAGATTATATAGTAAATAATATCTGATTGTCATACAATTTAATATGTATATTAAGAGCGTAAAAAATATGCAATTTAGTGGTTAAATTTTCAAAATATATAGTAATATTTATTTTATTGAGTAAGATTATAGTTACAATAAGTTTTGTAGCTAAATTTTGTTTTTTACTTATTTTGACACAAAAAAATTGTAATAAACTTGACGGAAGGGTGCATATATGAGCTATGAAAGGACATGGTCATTGATATCTATTAATGGTTTGTATGGCATAAGTGTAAAGTCTAAATAATTGAATTTGTCTTCTCTTGTCAAAACCCTTATCTTATTTCAAAAATAAAAATAAAAAATAAAAGAAAAAGGAGGCATGTTTATTTTATTTTTAAAAAATTATAGGTAAATCCTAGATAGGAGAAAAGGGGAGATATAATTCAAATAACAAATATAAAACACCATAAAGGATGTCACCAATCTTGAGCGCACAAAAGTACAAAACCATGAAAATTGTATACTAATACAAAAAATAAAAAAATCTATATCAATTACTTGTTAACTTAGCAAATTATGAAAAAAAAAAGAGTTGTGGAGTAAGATTACAAATGAATTATGTGGGAGGACTTTCGTCTCGGCCCCCAATCAGGTATTGTCCTCTTTGGAAATGGAATTGAGCCTTAGTTCTTAAAGATTTGTTCAATCCCACATCGGAGAGAAACGCCATTTCAAACTTTTTTTAGGACCGATGTGGGATTGAACAAATCCTTGAGGATTAAGGCTCAACGTCATTTCCAAAGAGGACAATACCTGATTGGGGGCTGAGACGAAAGTCCTTCCACATGTACCATTAATGCCATGTCATTTATTTGTCATATTAGTAAATGTGAAAATGTTAGGAAAAAACGAATACCTTAAAAAAATAATATCACAATATCACAATCATTTTTAGATATAAAAATACGCATCATATTTGAATCCATCATGGGTGAATATTACTTAGCAAAAATCATGAGTTAATACTAGGATAATTGTTAATATTCTCAAATCAATGGTGACATTGAACTAATACTTGCTTTTTTATTTTATTTAATTATAAAAAAAAAAAACTACAATTCCATTATTGTTTTGTTTAAGGAAAAAGTTAATGAATGATCTAAAGGCATCGGTTTATAAAATATTTTTATAAATATTGTAAGGACTGAGTTTGAGCGCTTCTTCTATTAGATGGTTGAACTCAGGCCCAACTAGCCCAATACAATAAATTTATAGAGAATGGGTTTAAGAATTAGGCCTTAGTGAGGGTTACAACAACTAGACATGGTTATGAGTTGATTTGAATAACAAGGACGTGGACTAAAGTATGAAACTCTGTCCTTGGCCCTCATCTGAGGAGCTTGTAGTTCTTATTATTTCTTCAGTGCTTGGTTACAAAGGTTTCAAAGATGATACAAATTGCTACCGTGTTTTCTGTTTTTCAATCCCCCCCTTTTTCCTGGAGGATCTCTTACATTATATATCCCTTTTTAGTTGATCTTGGCCCTCCATTTGTTGACCATGCAAATCACTACTTGAGTGCTTGTCCCATCAGCCGCCTTCCCAAACTTTCTGTGAGTTGCAGCAACCAAGACAGCACTGTTCAGGGATCATTTCCTCATTAATGCGGCCAGAATGTTAGTTGTGGGCATTTAATGTGGAGGTGACAGTTGCTCCTTGAATTGCTCCTTCACCATGCTCCCATGGCTGACCCATTATACTTGTCATTTTTCTTAGGATGTTCTGAGAGGCTGCCTTTGATGGCGTGCTGCTCTTTCCTTTTATGATCTCAGTTCGCCAAGAACAGGATTGTCCTCGGCGATGTTTCTTTACAATTTGGACTTTCTTCGTTCGTCCTCGGAATTGTATTGGGCTAGTTGGGCCTGAATTCAACCATCCAATAGAAGAAGTGCTCAAACTCAGTCACTACAATTGGCGTCGTCTATGGGAAGAACTTGTGTGTTAGTAAGGGTAGCAATCAAGCATGGTAGGATCAGGCCCTCATCAAGCAGGTTCCCATCAGCCTGAACCAGCTAGATCCCAACAACAGGGTAACTTTCCCAACTTTGAGCGTGATCGGAATGAAGAGAATGGAAGATTTCGAGAGGGAAGTGTGCACACCACTCAAACCAGCAGAAGCCACTCTCGTGTGGGCAGTCACGTGCTCCAGAGACAAAATGACAATCGGGCTATGCAACTAAAAGAAGATAGGAGTCACGTATCCCAGAGACAGAATGATAAGCAGGCCATGCAGCGAGAGATAGATGACTTGAAGAGAAAGCTGCACCATGCACAACGAAGGCGGCTGATGAGACAAGCACTCGAGTAGTGACTTGCATGGTCAACAAATGGAGGGCCAAGATCAACTGAAAGAGGATATATATAATGTAAGAGATCCTCTAGGAAAAAGGGGGGATTGAAAAACAGAAAACACGGTAGTAATTTGTATCATCTTTGAAACCTTTGTAACCAAGCACTGAAGAAATAATAAGAACTACAAACTCCTCAGATGAGGGCCAAGGACAGAGTTTCATACTTTAGTCCACGTCCTTGTTATTCAAATCAACTCATAACCATGTCTAGTTGTTGTAAACCTCACTAAGGTCTAGTTCTTAAATCCATTCTTTATAAATTTATTGTATTGGGCTAGTTGGGTCTGAGTTCAACCATCCAATAGAAGAAGTGCTCAAATCCAGTCCTTATAAACATTTTATGAAAAAGAAAAATATAATTAATTTTTTTGATAAATTTTTATATTTTCTATGAAAGTAGTATCAAAACTTTGTAAAAATAATTTATTAACAATTTTCCTAAAGACACTCATTAAAATGATCATTTATTTAAAACCACGAGACAATCCACTTGTACTTTTTTTTAATCTAGAATCTATTACTATTATTTAGATGCTATTACCAAATAAAACCTACAAGGCAACAACAATATTTTGACAATTCTGTATCTTCTTTTTGAAATTGAATTTCATATTTCCAGCTAGTAGCAGACGAGACTAGCAGTTACCAATACCACTATATTCATTACTACACCTTGGAACTTCAAATTGCAAAATTTTAAATAATCTTAAATAACAAAAATATACACTACTATAGATATATTCTTAAAATGGTATTATTTAACTATAATTTAATTTGAAAGTCACACAAATAAACAACCCATAGAAGATACCGTAATTTTTTTCTTAAAATGGTATTATGATATTATCTATCTATAATATAATTTGAAAGTCACACAAATAAACAACTAATAGAATAAGACTTTTATAGTTCAACTGTCATCTTCTTATATTCTAACTGAAATGTCCAACTGCAAATACACAACCAATTACTCCCGAAAAACACCAAAGCTTTATCCTCTTAGCCAATTTGGAATTAGGGTAATGCTACCAGATTATCACCATAATTTCCTACATTTGGTACATACCGTACATTGAATGAATATTACAGTATGAATAGCAATCTTTACTACTAGAAATAGAAGATATTCTAATAGAATAACTATCCGTCTATTACTAGAAATGATATATAAATTTTTTTTTATATTTTTGGAAAATACATTAATTTTAAAACGTATTACATGCACTAAGAAATAGCTATTACAATCATCAATTTCTCAATTTTAGGAATAACTTTTTTTTATCAAATAACTAATTCATGTAATAAAGATGTTCATACACTTACCAAACATACTTAAGTGACAGATTGTTATTGTTTATAATTTAAACTCATCACTAATATCACTTATTTTTTACTATTAGTACTAATTTACTACCTAAAATTTATTATGAGGTGCATTAATATAAAATGGTTGAAATATGATGTTTTGAGTTTAAAACGAGTTCTATCCCGAGGAGGCTATCCTCCCAAACAACCAACCTCATACACTCTAGAAGCTGTCAATAAACTCCGTTGGCAAACATCGCTCCCTACGTAACAGAAGTCCAACGTTGTAAAAAAAATCCAAAACGAACTCTTTCAGCCGTCGTGGTTGCGGGCTCCACCCAATAAGACCACACCACGTGTGAATAAAAAAAAAAAACATAACAAATCAAAGTGTCTTGTACACGCTATCGAAATCAGCGGTAAAAATTAGTTTTTAACCACGCGGTTTCACCGCTATTATTCTTAATTCTTAATCATTCAAACTCTCTCTCTCTCTTTCTCTCTCTGACTAACCTTTCTTTTCTCTCTCTCAAAATGGAACTCTAAAAATAAAACACAAACCCTTTCGAACATTTCAAACCCCAAAAAACACTTTTTTTTTTTCTTTTTCTTATGGAAACGACGGCGTCGTATTGGTGTTACCGGTGCAGTCGGTTCGTTAGAGCTTCGGGTCAGGACGGATCGGTAACATGCCCCGACTGCGAAAGCGGGTTTGTGGAGGCAATGGAAGAGGATCCGCCCCGGACTGTCCACGTGGACTCCAGGCGTAGGAGAATCCCTGCGGCCGCGATGTACATGATCGGCACCCCCCACCACCACCACCATCACCACCACCACGGCGGCAACAATAGCAGCCACCACAACCAAAGCAACAGCTCCGGCCCAACGCTCCGCCGGCTGAGGAGAACCGGGCCGGACCGGTCTCCTTTCAACCCGGTAATCGTTCTCCGCGGCGGGCCCTCTGATGGCAGAGAGGCCCGTGGGTTCGAGCTCTTTTACGACGACGGAAGCGGGTCGGGTCTAAGGCCGTTGCCGCCGAGCATGTCGGATTTTCTGTTGGGGTCCGGGTTCGATCGGCTTTTGGAGCAACTGTCGCAGATCGAATTGAACGGCGTGGTCGCGAGGTACGAGAACCCGCCGGCCTCGAAGTCGGCGATCGAGTCGATGCCCACGATCGAAATCGACGAGGCCCAGGTAGAGTCTCACTGCGCTGTTTGTAAAGAGCAATTCGAATTCGGATCTGAAGCTCGAGAAATGCCGTGTAAGCATATATACCACTCTGATTGTATACTCCCTTGGCTTTTGATTCGGAATTCTTGCCCAGTTTGTCGCCACGAGCTTCCCACTGATACCGAAACCGTAGCGGCTGCTGCGCCGGTGGAGTCTACGACTGCGGCGGCGGCGGCGGCGGTTCAGAATGGGTCTGAGAATATTGGGTTGACGATTTGGAGGCTTCCCGGAGGTGGGTTTGCGGTGGGGAGGTTTTCTGGGCCGAGAGGGAGAATTGGGGAGCGAGAGCTTCCGGTGGTGTATACGGAAATGGATGGCGGGTTTAACAATGGCGCTGCGGTGAGGCGGGTTGCGTGGTCGATGAGAGCGGGAGGAGGAGGAGGAGGAGGAGGAGGAGGGCGAGAGAATGGTGGGTTTGGCGCTACGGTCAGGAATTTGTTGTCTTGTTTTCGGGGCTCCAATTCGAATTCGGGTTCGGGTTCTGGGTCTAATTCAGATGCCAGAACGACAAGGAGGAGGAGATCAGTATCGGCGGGGAGGTCGAGGAGGCGGAGGACTTGGTCTATGGATGTTAATAATGGAGCTAGAGAATGGTGAAATTGGCTAAAATTGCCAAAAAAGAAGAAAAGAGTCTCTAACTTTGGCTCTTTCTGGGTCGGTTCCAATGTAAATATAGAGATGGGTATTCCAATTCAGAGCTTATAGAAAAATTGTGGGAAATTGTTAAATTGCTATTGTTAATAAGTTGAAGATTGTTGTATGCATAAAAAGAAGAAAGAGCTGGAGCAAAACAGGAGAGGAGAAAAAGAAGGTACATGACTTTTTGTGTACCAATGCCACAGTGCCTCTTTGCTGAGTTTGATGTAATTGAATTAGAGTATCTGCAGCAATTGTATTCTTTTTTAGTTTTTTGTGACTCTTATTGTTCATTAATTTTGATTTTGTAGTTAGCTTCAGTTTGTTATTTTCCATCTTTCTGTCATTATTCTTCGATATAAATATTGTTAAGGTGATATTTAGCTCATGAGGCATGTTGCATTACCTTTCTTTTGAGATTTGTTTCCTTCTGAAAGGGTATAAACTTTCGATTTTATGTATGTTGTATAGATTTGTTGGCCAAGTAATTGGCGTTTTCAATATATATTGATATATAACACAAGTTATGTGATTGCCAATGAGTTGTGATTTCCTTCCGTTGTAAGAAACAAGGTGGAGAAAGAGACCCAATTAGGGCGTGTGTAATTACCAATAAAGGTCGCTTTTGATAATCTCATTAAGAGAGGATAGATGCTAGTAGGTTGGTGGTGTATTTGCTGCTGTAGTGGGGAGATGGTGGAGCATTTTTTATTACATGTTAGTGTTCTGTTCAAGATGTGGAGCTTCATTTTTTGATCTTTTGGGTTTTATTGGGTGCTTTTGGCAAAGGTAATTGATCTTTTGTTTGGTTGGTGAAATTGAGTAGGCAAGCATTCTTCAGATATTTGGAACATTGTTCCAGTTCCATTATGTTTGATGTGGGCATTGTTGCAGGAATCAAATCCTTGTACATTTGAGGATATGGAAAATTCAGGGATACAATTGATTGCATTTTTTAATATGTTTGATTGCTGTAACCCATTGATAATTTGCGTACCAATGCCACAGTGCCTTTGCATAGAATGAATTAGAGTAGATGCAAGGCAATGCCACAGTGTTTTGATTAGTACTTAGCTTCAGTTTGTGTCCCCCCCCCCCAAATAACCAGCTTCAGTTTGTTTCTTCCATCTTTCTGTCATTATTTCTCCGATAGTTTTATTATTAAAATGATATTTAGCTCGTGGAGCATGTTGCATTACCTTTCTCTTGAGATTTGTTTCTTTCTAAAAACTTTTGATTTTATGTATGTTGTATAGACCTGTTGTTGACTGAGTAATTGATATCAGTCTACATTGAATTGTGAATATTTATAACACAAGTTATACAATATTACGATTGGTAATCTATATTTGGCTACTAGTAAAGCTTCTGTCTTGGATAGTTTTTCACTACTTGGCAAAACTTGTTGCCAAGAGTCATGTCTGTAATTGCCAATGAGAGAATGACATTTTGAGTCCAGGATCCACTTGGTGCAGGTTTAGTAATCTATGTTTAAATAGTTTTGGGTTCAGTGTCCTGTGAATGCATAATTGCTGGTGTTATGAAGTTAACCAAATAAAGACTGTATATATACATAAAAGAACAAAGAGCAGGGGAGAAAGAGAGTTTAGAGGTTATTTTCGGGCAGAAAGATGATACATAACTTTGAGTACCAGTGTACCATGGCGAAGTATCCTAAGAGACGAGAGTGATTATCTGCAATTGTATTGTTTTAGTTTTTGCAGCTTTTTTTTCTAGTTATCTTCAGTTTGTTGTCTTCAAACTTCCATTCGTCGTTATTTCTCCAAAATATTTATTATTTATTAAGTGATATTTACCTCATGAATTATTTTGCATCACCGATTTCTGAGATTTGTTTCTCTGAAAATGTATGATTTTGATTTCATTCATTGACACTTTTGGGTAAAGTACTTGGTACTGCAGATATGGAATAATTCTCTTATGTGAATACTGTGACTTATAATCTACATTCAACTACTAGTCATTCTGTCATGAATGGTTGCCTGTACTCGTTTGGCAAAAGTTTTGAGGGTGAGGCTATTTCCCACTGCTTAATAATTGTGGAAAAAATAATTGAAAAAATTCCTTTACGACCGAAAGAGATGGTATTGAAATGTGACCTTGTTGGACAACATTGCCGGAAGCTTCATTGTATGTGCCGCTATCAGGTCAAGTGTAGTGTTGGGATGATTTTTTGAAGGAGAAAAATAATCAAGTTCAACACCATGCGGGAAAAAGACAAATACAAGTGTAGTGTTTTAATTTGTTATATGTAGTCATGTTGTTTCTTTTGCTCATGTTATTGTTATTTTAATCTAACTTGAAAGTCAATTGCGCTAAGATATCATGACACTCACACATAGAAGAATGAGAAGTTATGATGATAAAGATTTAGGGTTGGATTTTGGGATGATTCATTCCTTCGGGTTCTGATACGGGTGGGCAAGTTTTGGTGATTTGAAAGGAATTGATTGGGTTTTATGTTTCTAATTGTATGTTGATTGTGGGTTGTTTTCAAGCTTTCTTGACTGTTGGCAGGTCTAAGACCTTTGCAAGAGAGGGCTTGGTCATAGGCAATGAGTATGGTTTTTTAAAATTATGGTCTGTTTGGAATTTGCTTATTTTGTTGAAACTGAAAACTTTTTGTTGAAAGTATTATAGATAAAGGTAAAAGTTAGTTAAAATAGTATAATGAGACCCATGAATAGTATAAAAAATACAGTGAGACCCATGAATAGTAGCAAAAATAAGCTGAATAGTAAAATAAGCTGGCAAAATTAAGTCATGCCAAACACACACTTAGTGTTTCATTTTGTTATTTAATGTATTCAGTGTAATTTGATTGAAATGTTATATGTACTAAAAGAACTATATAAATGTTTTGCATTTTGATGAATCTTAGATATTTTTGGAAAATTAATAAATTTCATTGTAATTAGTGTTTAATGATGTTAATCAAATTAAATCACCAAATAAACCAAAAATACCATTGCAAGTGCCACTAACACTAGTTTTACCAAAAATAAGAGTAAGAATTATGTTACTTTGTTTTAAATTTTACAAACAAACTACTAAAGCTATTGATCTTGACTTATGCGGACTAGTTTATTATTCTGCACAGTAACATAGAGGATGAAATTATGAATTCAGGATTTGTCAAAAAAAAAAAATCAGGATGACAGGACCTGTTGAGTACTATTGTAATTTACTAATAAATAAATAAGAAACACTGGCACAGCAAAAATTTTCAAGCTAATGATGGTTGCGCTGTTGTTTGGGCTGTGATCTATTTTGTAATAAGCTACAAGCTACAGAACTCGAGGGCCGAGGCTACAAGATTTGACTGTTAGCAAGAGTCCAAAAAGAAATCCATAAATTGTGGTAGAAATCAGTCAAGTAAGGGGTCCAACATTTAATTTAAGCTTGAACCCACTTCCGGCCCAAACTAGCAAAGAGTACCACGGTCGTAACTCATCCAGCCCAAGAGAGCTCTTGATAGGTGCAGGTAATGGTGTTTAAAACTTAAAATGGAAAAAAAAAAAAAAAAAAAAACTTGTAGACAAGCTTCCACAAGAATTACACAGCATAGCCCATTTCCCCAAACTGTGGGCTACACTATTGGCCTCTCTACCCAAAAAAAAAAAAAAAAAAAAAAAAAAAAAACCCATGAAATAGAATCAGGACCTAACACTAAAGTATCAACACATAGCTTTGAATCCCCTTAGGCTTTAGCGGACCTTTTGTAGGTGCCAACCTCAAGATGAAGTGCCTAGAAGAATTCTTTAGCCTAAGCAACTTTTGGGTTGCATCTTGGGATTTGTTTTGCCCACCCCTTGATAAGTTAACATTCCAATCATGCAACACAACTAAAATACCATCCCTTACAAAGGGTTAATAGTAGGGATTACAAGAAGTTGAGATGGAGTTAGGATTATAAAGGTCTCATTTCCGTCTTGTCCCGAAGAGCAGGCAAAACTCACGTGAAACGAACATGTTTTGCATCTCACTTTCGCGATATATATATAAGAGATGCTATTTTTTGTAAAAGAATCGATGAATGAAAATATAACTTTCTTCTATATTAATATAACCTTCCTTTCAGATAGCCTTTTGTGTTTGTGTAAAATTTAGATATAGTTTTTTAACTGTAATATCTTAAAAGCCCAATTAAAATCAAACAAATGGTTACATTGACTAATTTAGCACAAATAATGTAAGAATTTTACTTAATTTTTTTCTCCTTGGATACGTCCATGGTTTTTCAATTTCACATTGTTATCCAAATAGCTGTGTCAATCTTTATCGCATTATTGGTTATTTGGAAACATATTTTACTGTGGTAAAATAACCGGAAATTGAATTTGATCATCTAAAATCAATCAACATGGTCTAAATTCTTCTTTCAGTTTTCTTATTCCATTTTCTCCCTTTCATTTGGTTCAAATGCCTTAATAACTATGTTTGGAGCGCCAAGAGCTTTATATTCAATGGCATTGCCTCCATTTTTTGTATGAGGAGAATCAGGTTCAAATCTATTCTCTCATTTGTTGTAAACTATCAAATTATTTTAATAAAAAAAATCTATGATTGGAGAAACTTGGATGCATGCAAATTTAAATAAAAGCATGTCACCAATATTCCCAATACAAAAAGGCTTTCAGCAACTTTATAAATTATCAATAGAACACAAAACCCATACATACACAAGTACACAACACAGTATACTTTTTATTTTTTATGCTGAATAGTGAATACATATACACCATACCAGAACCTGTAGTAGAAGTGTTCAATGCACTTGTACTATCAAGATACACATACACAAGTAGGATTGTCATCTAAAAGAAGAAAATACCTTGAGGAAATCATTCCCTGAATGTTTCTACAAATGAGATTGAACTAGCACGCAATGACGCAAATACTCAACAGTGACATGAAAGAGGTTTCATTGATCTGTTTTGGTAGTTTCATGCTCTGCAGTCCAAGGAAAAAGTTAGTTATATTCGTTATTTCCAGGACTATATAAGAAAAAACAATGAATGTACACACAAGAACAACAATTGCATCTGCATGAAACCATTTAAATAAATGAATATGCAAGAACCATTCATAAGGTTGTGGGTCTTAAAAGGTGAAAATGTTAGTCGGAAAATCTAATTTGACAATTAAGATCATTTATCAAAATAATAAAAGACGTCCACACTTGCATTTATGCAGAATTAATAGGAATCAAAATAAATATAACTTAAATGGCCAATTCATAACTCTTAGAAAGGTCTTCAATAATTTTATGAGATAACTGACGACCGTCATTGATGATTTTAATATTTGGGCAAATTCAAATTTAAAAATATATAAAAGTACCTTAGACTTGGATTCTACCAAGTCCACCAGGGAGTATACCAGAACCAAGAAAGGCTTTTTTGATCATACGCAGTTCGCTGGTAACTTCCTTCATCTTCATTCTTTCTTTTGGTGACCCTATTGAACAAGTGAGTCCAATCTCAAGGATTGAGACTAAGCACTTCTGCACATTGGCATCCATTTGACACAGGTTTGCAATACCTTGAGCTCCTTCGTATACTTGAATCTCGTTGTCATTATTTTCTTCTCTAGCTGCCACTATTGCTGTCGGCACAACATCAACTTCTCTTGGTAGAAGGATTGGGTCTACAATTTGAACAACTCTTTCTGGCAATCCCATCTTAGCAAAATTGTGGAGATTGAGACCATCTTTAAACATTTCATCGGTTGGTCTCTTTCCTAGGAACATCTCCAGTAGTAATATTCCATAGCTATACACGTCCCCTTCTATTGATGCCTTATCACCCATGCCATACTCTACAAATTATGATTTGTAAGGAATTTTGCAGTTGTTGTTCATAGTGATATTTGGAATTTAATGCAACTGAAATTTCATTTGATTCATTAAAAAAGCATAAAGAAATTGAAAACAAGAACATGAAGATAGAAGCCATCATTTCAAATTTTCAAGTTAGAAGCATTCATCATTTGTACAATAGAAAAGGGTTGTTGGAAGGAGTCAAGGAGGCAATATTGATGATTTATATGTAGCACGGAAAATATGGTTAATGGTTGGATTTGGATAATCTAATCAAATTATATTTTGTAATTGGTATGGACTTGTTGGACACCATAGGTATGAATGCCTTGGCAGCTCCCATGTTCAACTAAACTTATGGTTCTTATTCTTTTATTCAAGCAAATAATAATAATAATAATCAACGTAGTTCCTAACTTCTTATTGTTGTCCGTTACTTGAATTGTCTGTTGACAACTTGTTCAGTACAGGACACATGAATAAATGTCACAAAACTATATATAGCACAGATCTGTTTTGTCTGTGACCAGCTCTACTTATTTTGCTTGAAAAACAAATATACAAAGCTTAGTCAATGGATAGTCAGCACTCAGTCTCAGCGCTTCTATCGGTGCAAATTGAGAGAGAGAGAGAGAATTTAAGTATCCTCTTTTGATAGTAGTACAGTAATTGCCAAAAATAATACATCTGTAAAGAATTGTAAAGATGTAAAGAATTGTAAAGAATTTAAAGATATTTAAGCCTTTAAGGATATAGCTAGAAGAATTGTAAAGATATTACCTGGAGCAGCATAACCAATTGTTCCCTTTATCCCAATTGTACTAGTTTGCTTTTCAGAAGAATCATCAACAGTTGAGAGGAGCTTTGCTAAGCCAAAATCGCTTACATGAGCAACCATGTCTTTGTCAAGGAGAACATTGCTTGGCTTTAAATCACAATGAATGATTGGTTGCACAGAATGGTTGTGAAGATAATCTATTGCAGAAGCCACATCCAGTGCAACATTTATTCTTTGAAGAAGGCTCAAGTTCCTTGATTGATTTTCGTTGTCTAGTTCGGGATGCAGCCAAATATCTAAGCTCCCATTTGCCATGAATTCAAAGACTAGAGCTTTGAATTGATTCCCACTGTAATCTGTGCTAGAGCAACATGTTAATATCTTAACAAGATTCCGATGCCGAATAATTCGTAATGCATTGCATTCGGCCATAAAACTTTTGAAAGCTCCCTTGTGTTGAAGGTTAAGGACCTTTATAGCAACTAGTTTTTCTTCTTGATCAAGAGTTCCTTTATATACTGAGCCAAAACTTCCAGATCCAATTAAATTATCCGGAGAAAATCCACAAGTTGCATGATAGAGGTCTTGGTACGAAACACTTGGAAGGAGGTCCATTGTTGAAAACATAGAAGGTGATTTCTTTTTTGATTTTTTCATCCAATAAATAACAAGAATTGATGAAAACAAAAATAAAAATAGAACAATGGAAATAATTACAATTGCTAGCTTGTAGCCAAATGAGTTTCTTGGTTTCATGACCTCTACGGGGCATTTTGGCAACTGCAATTTTGGTATACCACCACAGAGTTTGGTGTTTCCGGCCAATGATATCCCACTTGTGTTTTTGAAAACTCCTTCAATTGGTACCTCACCCTCAAAATTATTAAATGAAAGATTCAAATTTTCTAAATAACGAAGCTTCTCTAAACCCTTTGGAATGGATCCTGATAGGTTATTTTGTGAAACATCTAGAAGTTGAAGACCTTTCAAAGAAGCCATAGATGATGGTATTACTCCTTCAAAGGAATTCCCATGCAGGTCAAGGAGTTCCAACATCAAACAATCTCCTATAGATGTAGGAATTTCACCAGACAGATTATTGTTAGAGAAATCCAAATTGTTTATATTTTTCAAATCACCTACTTCAAATGGTAGTTTGCCAGTAAACGAGTTATGTGACAAATCGAGGGATATTAGTGCAGGGGAAGAAGGACCAATAAGCTGTTTGGGTATGGATCCACCAAGGTTATTTTGTGAAATGTTCAGGTATTGCAAATTTTGGCAGTTTACTATAGTTGGAGGTATAGTTCCTTCAAATCTGTTTTCTTCTAAATCAAGTTCAAACAACCGAGTAAGGTTGCCTATGATGGTTGGTATTTCTCCAGACAATCTGTTTCCACTTAAATCTAATGCTTGCATCTTTTGAAACTTCCCAAAATTAGTTGGAACAATGCCGGTGAAGTAATTATAACTAAAGGCCAAGCTAATTAAGTTAACAAGATTCTCTAATGATGCAGGAATAGTTCCAGAAATTCCATTGTCTCCTATATATAATACAGTGAGTTGGGTTGACAAGTTGGATATAGAACTAGGCAAAACACCTGCGAAATAGTTTGTACTAATAGTCAATACATTAAGTTTACTACAATTTGTCAAAGATGTTAAGAAATGTAAACTCTTTCCAAGATGATTTTGACCCAAACTTAGCCAGTAAAGATCCAACAGATTTCCCAAATTAGTTGGAACTGATCCTAGAAAATTGTTTTCACTTAAATCAATCATTTGAAGCTGAGTTGCATTACATAGTGAAGTAGGGACTGGTCCATAGAACATATTTCCACCAAATTCAAGTAGTCGGAGATTAGGAAGAGTGAGGCCTATGTTGGCTGGGAGTGTGCCATTAAGTTGGTTGCTTGCAACTGCAATCAATTGGAGAGAAGACACGTTATAAAGAGAGGAAGGGATTGTACCTGACAATTTATTTTCCACAATTGAGAACCATACTAAGCCTTTTAATTGGCCTATGGTATCTGGAATATTTCCCACCAAATTATTGTACCCCACATAGAAATCTTTGAGCGAAGAAAGATTTCCTAGAGAAGGTGGGATTCCTCCTGCCAAATTATTTATGGAAATCGCAAGTCGTTGTAGTCTCATTAAAGAGCCTAGCTCCTCTGGAATTTTCCCTGTAAGCTTATTCATGTTAAATATTAGCATTAATACACCATGTTGAATATGCTAGTATGGATGCGGAATGGGAAGCATAGAATAGGAACACTGAGAACACGAGGGTTACGTGGTTCAGCCTTGACGGCCTACATCCACGGAGGAATCCCTTAAGGGTTACATCTTTATTGTATGAGAGTGTAGTACAATAACCTCTGTTACAATGAACCCTAACATGAGTATATATAGACGACTAAACCCTAGACTACTAGTTCAAGCAGGAATGGGCTTGGGCCTATTACATTGGGCTAATATGTCTAATATATATCTCTAACACCCTCCCTCAAACTCAAGGCGGAAGCTCGATGAAGGCTTGAGGTTGGATAAGTATGAGAAGATCACTTGGAGATGCCTTGAAGAATGCCTTTGAAGAAACCAAAATGAAGAATGTGCCAATTGACCAAATTTGGAGTTTCAAATGAAGAAACGGAGTCCAAAATTGGAATCTACGCGAAAAACTGAGCAAGATAGGCCATTTTGGAAATTTTGACTTTTGGTCAAAGGTCAACGCAAAAAGCCAAAGTCAACTGGTCCAGGGTCAAAGTCAACGGAGACTGGTCCGGGTCGGTTCCGGGTTTCCGGGTCGGGTCACGGATCGGGCAGCCAGAGCCGCTGACGTCATCCTATGACGTGTCGCTGACGTGGACTAGGGCTGATGTGGCAACGGCTTGCGTGGCGCTGACGTGTCAAGATGACGTCATCAGATGACGTCAGATGACATCAGGCGAGTTTTTCGGCGCGTGGATGGCACGTGAGAAGTCCACCGGCGCGTGGACGAGAGGCCAGAAACGTTAATGGCGCGTGTGGGCGCGTGTCTTTGTTTCGGCTGCCGGTCTTCCTGGGTTTTGTAGATCGGTGGGTGACGAGGCCGACAGAGCGGCGCGTGTACCATAATGCAGTCTGAATTCCAGAATTTCGGCGGCGCGTGGGAGGAGCAAACGGAGGCTTTGTCAGCGCGTGGAGGCGCGTGCAGCCTTCGTTAGATTCCAGGTTCCTGGGTTTTGATCGCGAGAGGCCGTGGAGCACATCTGTATGGTTGGTTTCATCAGGTGAAGCATTGATTTGCACAGATCTGAGATTGAAGCCACGGGTTTGCTTGAGTTTATGGATCTTTGGGCACAGCAGTTACACAACAACGATGATTTCGTGGGAGCTGTGTGATGCAGTGGGTCCTGATTTGAAAGCAAGCATGGGCACCGTCGTGGATCTGTGCCACGCATGTATTAATCTTCTTTATTGTGTAGAGATGTTTGTTTGATGTCAAGAACGGAGTTTGGCTCTGATACCATGTTAAATATTAGCATTAATACACCATGTTGAATATGCTAGTATGGATGCGGAATGGGAAGCATAGAATAGGAACATCGAGAACACGAGGGTTACGTGGTTCAGCCTTGACGGCCTACATCCACGGAGGAATCCCTTAAGGGCTACATCTTTATTATATGAGAGTGTAGTACAATAACCTGTGTTACAATGAACCCTAACATGAGTATATATAGGCGACTAAACCCTAGACTACTAGTTCAAGCAGGAATGGGCTTGGGCCTATTACATTGGGCTAATATGTCTAATATATATCTCTAACAATTCACATGAAGACGTATCAACCTGAGATTGGAGCAGAAGGACAAGTTAGATGGTATTTCCCCTCCCAACGTGTTATTGTTGAGATAGAGTTGTTGCAGTCGGAACAAATGACCGAATTCTTGTGGAATTTTGCCATAGAAGCTGTTATTTTGGAGGTTGATGAACCTAAGAAAGGTGAGGTTTCCAATAGCAGGTGATATAGATCCACCTAAGTTGTAGCCCTGGAGGTCCAAGCCTGTGACCCTTTGGTGCCGACGGCCGCATGTGATTCCATGCCAATTGCAGAAGTGCATAGAGCCATTCCATGAACTCAATATCTTATATGGATCATGAGGTATAAATTCTTTGAATTTGAGTAAAGCCAAACGATCAGTCTCGTTTGTTGGAGCGGTGGCAGTAATGGCCACGGGTTGCAGGCAGAGGAGACTACTTGCGGAAAAGAGAAGAATCACACGAAGGAAAATAGAACAAAATGCGCAAATTTTGGTCTGGTGAAGCGTCATTTGGTTTTGAAAAAGGAAAAGCAAGAAGCTGGTGAAATAAGGAACCAGGTGGAATGGAGGCTAATAAATAATGGGGCACGGCATATGCATTTATATTGAAACAAAATATCAAAAAATAATAATAATAAAAAAATTTTGAGGTGAACAAAATATCAATTGGCATTATACGAGGAGACTTGACCTTAGTCTTTCTACTTTTTTTATTCCCACTTTTTGACTCTTCCCGATGTTAATTATTCGTCAACATCAAATATCAAACGCATACCAGCTGTAAGCCTGTAATATCGCCCGAAATTTTGATAAAGAGAGGATTGCAGTGTCAAACAAGGTGGAAAATTACCTTTCTCTTTTTCTTCTTAATTTCTTTTAATAAAAACAAATCAATCAATATCAATATATATAGACTAAACTCGTCACACACGCTTTTGCGCGTGCAATAATACTCTTTCTTGTTTATTTGTTTATTTGATTTAGTATTATAATATTTAAAAGTGATATATAAATAATCGTGTGTATTTTTTATTTTTAAAGAAAGATGTAAGGTAACTTGGAATAATGTTTAAAAATGAGATAGAGATAGTGTCTTAAGTTTTAGGCTGAATTGAAAAGAAAAATGAAAAAAGCTAAAACTTAGGAACAATAAATTATTCTTTTAACTAATTTGTGTTTGTTAATTTTAAAATTACTCCATTTAAAATCACTCATCCATTGGTGAAATTGTAAAAGACACCGTGTCTTCGCTTAGAACCTTTTCTTTCTCTCACACTAGGCGTTAGGGCAATAGTGCAGCTCATGCTTTGGCCAAGAGAGCAATTGTTTCTTTTCCTTTATTAGTCTGGATGGAGCATGTTCCACTAAACGTTAGTCCATTTGTAATTTTTGGTTTGTCATTTGATTAATAAGATCGTCCAGACGAGATTCTCAAAAAAAAACTAAAAAATATGGGTATTTTAGAAAGTTTAAGAATTTGTGTGAGGTTATTTTAGTACACAAAATGTTTAAACCCAAACGGAGAATCCTTATGCAAGAAAGCATAAGGTTCTGCCATATGGCGCACTCTTTAGAAAAAGAATTAAAATACTCTTAAATCACAAGATAAGAACAAAAAAATAGAGATTTTTTTGTTTTTTTGGTTCAATTTTTCAAGATTTTTTCTATTAAAGAATAAGAATTCTTTGTAAGACTCTTTGTTTTCTTTAGTTCAATGTTTCAAGATAAATCTCTTGCACTTCTACTCATTTATATATAACCCATAACCCTTCATGTATCTCATCTCAAATACATTCCCACCAAGAATGATATCATTTATCTTCAACCTTTCAATAACACCTACCTAACTCCAACTTCGTCGTCCTTTCTAATCTTAACCTGTATGAGTTAACTATACCAAGGAAGAGGGCTTGGGTTTTTTTATTGAGTGATGACTGAATATAGTTTTGATGTTGAGGTCAAAAGTTATGAGTTCTGTAAAGGTTGTGATTCTTTGGGTGTTTGGTGTGGGAAAGTCAAAAATGAATTATGTTTTAGAACTAAGTGAAATACAAAGAAACCTTCTAATTGATTATTGATGAGATTAGTTTTTTTTTTTTTTTTTTTTATAATGTTTTAGAACTCATAAATTATAGGTTACTTGGTAGTTTTTTTTACTGCTATTTAGTGCAATATCAATATGAGTCATGACGATAAAAGTAAAAGTCAAAGATGATTTTAGAGTGTTTTTCATGCTTTTTATTTTTTTTATTTTACATATATATTTTTTAATGTGGAAGCCTTGCTAAAGGCAATTAAATCTTGATAAATTAATGGAAATATTTTTAACCATTTTTCTTTATTTTATCACATTTTCTATATGCTAGCACTTACAAATGATTTCCTTTTATTGAGATAATGAAATTATAGTTTGAAATTTGAGGCTCGGTATTTGGTTGTGAAAATGGAGTAGTAGAGAAAGTGTTTGAGAGATTGCTTGAATTTTTGTAATTTTAGGATATGAAAGTATTTTATGCTTTGAATTTAAATTTATAAATTTCAAATTTCAAAATCATTTAATCAATTTAAAAAATAAACTCTACAAATAATATAATATGGTTCTACAAATGTCGAAAAACTTGACTATTTTAACCTCAAAATTTTAGATTAGTAGAGTAATTCCACTCAAATTTGGAAACCAATTTTATGACAATTTTTTTATAAAATATATATTAAGAAAATTGAGTTTCAAAAAATTCAGTAATATTTTGGTAAAACATAAATATTATACAACAAAATGAGTATTATAAATAGGTCTTAAAAAAAAATTGATTTCAAATGAATTTGCAAAGTATCCACACATAGCGCAGGAAATTATCTAGTTATCTTGCAATGTACAGTGGAAACTTAAAGTTCAACATGTGGGAAAGGCAACGTGGTAGGGCAAGAAAATTTACTTTCTTGAAAAATACTGCATTTACGACATTTTCATAATAAATCTCAGGTGTCAATTCAATTGTTTATTGGTTCTTATTTGAGTCACCACTAATATCATTTTTTTTGTCCACCACTAATATTTGCTGTAAAAATGTTGTGGAATGTTGTATCATTTCCCATTTAATACCTTATGAAGTGTCAAACATGATGAAAATTATCTGGTCCAATGATCCAGTGTGGGGCTGCTAAAACAGTCCAAGCATCTAAATATGGATTTTATCAATAAGCTAACAAGGAAATTATGAACAAAATGCGCAAATTTTGGTCTGTCGAAGTGTGGTTTGGTTTTGAAAAATGAAAAGCAAGAAGTTGGTGAAATAAGGAACCAAGTGGAATGGAGGCTAATAAATAATAATGGGTAATGCTAACGAGTGCCCAAAGGACATTGGTTAACAATCAATTTTAGAAAAATTTTGACACCACTTTTATGAGAAATGAAAAAACTGTCAAAACATTAATTACTTTTTTTTTCTTTTCCTATAAAAATTTTCTTTAAATAAATTATTAACCAATACCCTAATGTAGCGTTTGGTACGGGAGAATCCACATTACTCCTAGCATCCAGATTCCTAGGAATGTGATTCCTAAGAATCACATTTCTAAGAATATAACTATTCCTATGTTTGGTATATTCTCAGGAATCTTAAATGAATTATTTATTTTTCCCATTCTATCCTTAGATTTAAATATGAACTACCAAGTCATTTAAAAAAAAGAGTTAAAATTGTCAATTTATAAAAAATACAATTTCCTTTAAGCTTGGGAATCTAGATTCCCACCTATTTTAAAGGGAATCCACATTCCTACTAAGAGGGGGTTAAGGGGAGAATTCAGATTCCCCTAGCATCTGATTCCATAGCATGATTTGCAATCAAACATGGGAATCTTTAAACATTTTTAAGAATCCTAAAACATTACCTTGTACCAAACGCCATATAAAGGCATTCGTTAGCATTTATCAATAATAATTAGCCTCACCGCCCTTGGGTCATGGGCCACAGCATATGCATTTATATTGAAACAAAATATCAAAAAAAAAAAAAAATTTTGAGGTGAACAAGATATCAACTTTTATGTCAAATCGTTTGTGACAAAAATCAAGCGTTCAAACGTATGCTAGCTGTAAGCCTGTAATATCGCCCGAAATTTTGATACACAGAGGATTGCAGTGTCAAACACGGTGGAAAATTACATTTCTCTTTTTCTTCTTATTTTCTTTTAATAAAAACAAACAAGATATCAACTTTTATGTCAAATCGTTTGTGACAAAAATCAAGCGTTCAAACGTATGCTAGCTGTAAGCCTGTAATATCGCCCGAAATTTTGATACACAGAGGATTGCAGTGTCAAACACGGTGGAAAATTACCTTTCTCTTTTTCTTCTTATTTTCTTTTAATAAAAACAAACAAGATATCCACTTTTATGTCAAATCGTTTGTGACAAAAGTCAAGCGTTCAAACGTATGCTAGCTATAAGCCTGTAATATCGCCCGAAATTTTGATACACAGAGGATTGCAGTGTCAAACACGGTGGAAAATTACCTTTCTCTTTTTCTTCTTATTTTCTTTTAATAAAAACAAACAAGATATCAACTTTTATGTCAAATCGTTTGTGACAAAAATCAAGCGTTCAAACGTATGCTAGCTGTAAGCCTGTAATATCGCCCGAAATTTTGATACACAGAGGATTGCAGTGTTAAACACGGTGGAAAATTACCTTTCTCTTTTTCTTCTTATTTTCTTTTAATAAAAACAAACAAGATATCAACTTTTATGTCAAATCGTTTGTGACAAAAATCAAGCGTTCAAACGTATGCTAGCTGTAAGCCTGTAATATCGCCCGAAATTTTGATACACAGAGGATTGCAGTGTCAAACACGGTGGAAAATTACCTTTCTCTTTTTCTTCTTATTTTCTTTTAATAAAAACAAATCAATCAATATCAATATACATAGACTAAACTCATCACACACGTTTATGCATGCAATAATACTCTTTTTTGTTTATTTGATTTAGTATTATAATGTTTAAAAGTGATATATAAATAATCGTGTGTATTTTTTAAAAAAAAGAAATATGTAAAGTAACTTGGAATAATGTTTAAAAATGAGATAGAGATAGTGTCCTAAGTTTTAGGCAGAATGAAGAAAATAAATGAAAAAACCTAAAACTTAAGAACATTAAATTATTCTTTTAACTGGTTTGTGTTTTTAATTTTAAAATTACTCCATTTAACTAAAAGATAGGAGTATTTTAAAAAATTTAAGAATTTGTGTAAGGGTATTTTAGTACGCAAAATGTTGAAACTCAAACGGGAAATCCTTATGCGAGAAAGCATAAGGTTCTACCATGTGACGCTTGGATAGGTGATAATACTCTTTTGCGCATTCAATAATACTCCAAGTTCACAGACATCATACACACTTTTGCAAATTCAATAATACATTTTTTTATTTTTTTGTTTTTTGATTTAGTGTTATAATGTTTGAAAGTGATATATAAATAATCGTATGCATTTTTTTTTAAAGAAAGATGTAAGGTAACTTGGAATAATGTTTAAAAATGAGATAGAAATAGTGTCCTAAGTTTTAAGCTGAATGGAGAAGATAAAAAAAAAAACCTAAAACGTAAAAACAGTAAATTATTCTTTTAACTGGTTTGTGTTTTTTGATTTTTAAATTACTCTATTTAACTAAAAGATAGAGGTATTTTAAGGCTTGGGTACAGGCATTTTTTTTTCAAAATGGCACAAGACCAGCCCAACCAATCCCAGCATATCCTACCTATTAATTCTCCAAGGTCTGACGTTGATGTTGATTCAAAAAATGCTTAAGGAGACAACGGAAGTGATCAGCATACAATAAAAGCGAAAATACACTATTGATCCCTACATTTTAGGTCAATTCTCATTTTGGTCCCTAAATTGATTTTGCTACTAATATAGTCCCTAAAAAAAGAAAAATCAATTCTATTTTAGTCCTTGCCGTCAACCTACTAACGGAAACCTCCTATGTGGCAGACAGAATGCCTTGCTTGTTGATGTGGTGCTGACATGGCCATTAAAATATTATTAAAAAAAATTATTTGACATTTTTTAAATGCCACGTCAAAAATTATAAAAATTTTATTTCCTCAATTTTAATTAAAAAAACAAATAAAAAATTACTTTTTTTCAAACAAAAATTTTACTCTCTTTTAATTAAAATGATTTTTTTATTCCAATCTCTATAATTCATATTCTTAGCAAATTAATCCTTATTCTCTTATAATTTTCTTTGTCTTTCTTGTACTTTCTTTATAACCAAACGAATCAAAACAAAATAAATAAATTAAACATATTTTTTGTCTTTTGTTTTATTTTATTTTATTGCTTTCGTTATTTTTTCAGAAGAACATGTTCATGTTCTTTATGTTCTTCCCCATAATCAATCTCCAACAAAGAACCAAACCCCAAACCCAGATCTTAACCAAACACCAAACCCATATCTCCAACAAAGCAAACCTTAGCTTTCAAACCCATAAATTTTCTTAGCAAACAAACACAGAAAAATCGATAGGAAAAACAAACAAAAACCCCCCAAATCACCACCACCAAATCAAAGAACATGAACATCAAATCCAAGCAAAAGAATAAAAACCCAACATCCAGTAAAGCACCACCACCAAATCAAATCTTCCAAAATTTCCCAACAACCAGCAAAGCCTTAACATCAAATCTACAAAAATCCTAAGCTAAAAACTTCCAATTCAACCTTAAAGAGAGGAAAAGAGAGACGGTGAGGTAGAAAGAGGTGTGAGAACCACTGATATCGGCTTCACAACCACTGATTTGGGATCCAATACCAAATCAATGACTGGGGTTTCGTACAACAGAGCCATAACTACACAAAAACAAAACTACTGAATCAACAACTATGGTGAGTTACTGAATCGGCAGACCTTCTCAATGGGTTCGATGGGTCGATGGGTTTTCTTTCTTTGATTGCAGTGGCGACCTTATCACTGAGTCTTGAACGAGTTCGACGGCAGTGAAGATGAGATTTTGAGATTAAAGAGAGTTTGGGTATGAGAGAGATTTCATCGAGGGTGAAGAGAGAGAGAGAGAGAACGAGAGAGAATTAGAGATGGAGAAAGTTTAGAGATGTTTTAAATTCTGATGACTGATGAGGTTAAAGAAAAAGAAAAAGAATTAAAAAGATCATTATTTTTGTTTTTTTAAGAAATAATTTTAATTAAATTAGATTTAAGGTTTTTTTAGTTTAATTTCTTTTCTTTTTTTATAAATTTTCTAATGTGGCCTTTTTTAAATTAAACTGCTGACGTGGCATTTAAAAAATGCCAAATAATTTTTTTTAATAATATTTTAATGGCCACATTAGCGCCATGTCAGCAAGCAGGGCACTCCATCTGCCACGTAGGAGGTTTCCGTTAGTGGGTTGATAGCAAGAACCAAAATAGAATCGATTTTCCTTTTTTAGGGATTACATTAGTAGCAAAATCAATTTATGAATCAAAATGAGAATTGCTTCCGTGACCTTCCAAGCAAGAGTCAACCCTCCTCGTGGGGTTTGGTAAGAAAACCCACCCTCCGATCTTGCTCCTCCTCCTCCTGTTGGTGCTACTACTAGTACTATGACTAGCTATACCAACCCAAGCCTTCTCAGCCCTCCTAATTATAGGGATACACATAAACCTGAAAAGTCCATTTTAGCTAAAAATAGGATATCCTATGGTGTTTATATTGTCTGCAACACTGCTGCGTTTTCTAGGTCGAGACCAATATTCCCAGGCTACAGAGAGACCACAATTCTCTCTACTAACCATTTTTATGCAGGGTCTGCATAATTCTATTTTTTGGTAGTCTACATATTTGATCAACCTGATTGGCATGCTATCAGAATAATCATAGAGAGGCCAGAGGGAATAAATCGATAATGCTAAAATGAATATGTAAATCTTAGTCAGAAGACTGTTAGAGATGCTGGTCAACTTGATCAAAATCATGATTTAAAATATTTGAGTTAAGTAGTTATTTACTTGGAGCAGCATAACCAATTGAACCTTTTAGTCCAAACGTGCTAGTTTGATTTAGAGAAACATCATTGGTTGAGGAAAGGAGCCTTGCCAAGCCAAAGTCATATGATTGGAATTTTTCTTACAACTTGTCGGGACACACCATGTATCTATCTTTTCTTTGTTCATCAATGTAATTTTTCTTCTTTTATTTTCTTTCTCCTCATGATTCCATTACTCCTAAATATGTAACTATTTATCTAAGACATCTAATGTACTACATGACTACTTTAGTTTTTATATTCTTGCATCTCACTTTCGCGATATATATATATAAGAGATGCTATTTTTTGTAAAAGAATCGGTGAATGAAAATATGACTTTCTTCTATATTAATATAACCTTCCTTTCAGATAGCCTTTTGTGTTTGTGTAACTGGTATTAGAGTCTACTACCCATCTAAATAAAATATCTATTCCCTTTGAGGGTTTGTGAATAGGTGTGAAGCAGTTTACCTTCCCTATTGCTTTCAAGTCAAAAAAAAAAAAAAATCATGATTGTCTTATGAGAGACCATTTCTTCCAAGCAGTTGTTTATAACTGTTGTAATAATTGCTTTTCTTGCTTTTTCTAATTAACCTAGGGGGCATAATCCATCCAACGCCTTATGGAGGTAACAACTTCAACTAAGGTATCTAGAGTTTTGAATAGCAACTCCACTTCTTTTTTGAATCGCAACTTCCACTTCTTTTTTTTTACCACTTCTTTTTTTTAGATGAGGATAATACATATGGTTGTCAAAACATACCGTGACGTTAATTGAGCCTAACAAATGTATTGGACTCATAGAGTGCATGATTTTTTTTGTTTTTAAAACAGGCACTTTGTTCCCCAAAGCTCTATCAAAGATGTTCATTGAATATCCATACAATATAATGGAGCATTTGAACGTTCATGTTGTGGTTCTTGAATGTACAATGACTGAATCTTTTTTGCTGTTAGTTTAAATCTATCAGTATTGTTTTAGTAAATCTGACTGAATGTGGAAAGCAGTCATGGGATTCTAAATTACTCTCTAATTTTGTTTAACAGTTTTTTTTTTAAGCACAATTTGAGTATATTAGAATTGGTTTGATATTTAGTTTGAGCATATAGTAATGGGACCTTGGTATATTTGGTTAAGTTGTTGAACCTTGAACCTCAAGTGAAAATGAAGCATAACACCAGTACTTTGATTTGCTGAGTTTGACTATTGTTTATTCATTTATTTTATGAATTTACTATAAGAAAATTGCCATTTCTTTCAGGTTGTCAATTCACTTTGTGTTTTTCCTAATTTTTCAGATGATTTGTAAGCTGTTGGATTTAGTAATCTGCTTTGGTGCTTGTCTTTCATGTCTATTGGGTTTTGCTATTGCTATGGTTGATTCAAACTTTTGGCCTTCACTTGCATATTACTATCTTCTGAAACCTCCAGCTTGATTGGTTGGCATCTTAAATGCCTATTGTTGCCTTTGAAAGTATTTTGTACCGAGTTTTGAGGAAAGACAGTTTTTGTGTTAGGTACTTACTATACTTACCAGGTCCTTCACTTGCATATTACCATGGTTTTAAAAATCGATACGGACAAAGAACCGTAAAAGAGACTGATTACCAGTTTTTTGGTCCGATCGGAGTCGAACCGGTGATGTCATAATTAATAATTTTATAATTAAAAAAATAATAAATAATTATATATTAATTTTCTAGTAACTAATAATATTTAGTTTAAAAAATTTATATCATAAAAGTTTAATCAAAATCATTAAATAACTCCCCTACTATTACACCTATCTCCATTGGCATTAAATTTTCTCTACCTCCGGTCCTCCACCCCACTTTCTTCTCCTTTTCCCGTGAATCAGTTCATCAATTCAAAATTTGCTTGCATTAAGTTCTCCACCTACCCCCACTTTCTTCTCATTTTCCCATTCAGTCAGTACTTGCTTCTAGCCTTCTACACAAAATCCGAAACTATTGCTTCACTCTTCATTTCTTCTCCTCATTTTACACATCTTCCTCTGCCTCTCTCTCTGCCAAGCAAAGTTCAACCTCACTCCACAACTAGCACATTCCCAAAATATCATTTCTTTTACAACAGATCAATGTTGCTTCTTCCCCAAATTTCTCTTTCACAAGAACTGAAGATGAGAAAAGATTAAGTGTTCTTCAGTTCTTGACCTTTGAAGCTCGTTCATCTGCTCAAAATACCGCAAGGCCGAGAGAAAAAGGAGGTTGAGGCAGAGACGTGTGAGGGAAAAAGGCGACCACCAAATTTCAAAGCCGAACAGAGAAGACGAGAAAGAGTGAGAGAAAAAAAAAATTTCAGAGAAAACGGAGGCTGAAAGTGTGAGAGAGGGTTGTGAAGGAAAGAAAAAGAGAGGATATGAGTTTTTAGGGTTAGGTCTCCCCAAAACAACGTAGTTTTAGGTTGGGAAAAATGTCAAAAACGGTGTAGTTTTCAGTCTCAACACAACCAGCCAATAACCGGTTCAACCATACTGGTTTCCGGTTTCACAGTTAAACCATTTTTAGTTACTTTCCGGTTTTTAATCATAACCAGACCGGATTAGTGGCCGGTTCCCGATTGAACCGGTCGAACCAGCCGGTCCGGTTCAATTTTTTAAAACCATGCATATTACTATCCTCTGTATGTCAAACAGTTATGCACTACACAAATTTTGGAAATATTTTCTCTTTACAGGGTTCAAGTGTGCTCAAATCTTTAATTCCTTGTATCATGTTGGCTCCTCTTTGTCTAGTTTTATCAGAAACTAAACAGTTATTATGAATTGACATGATTTGCTCGCTTTTAAATGGAGTGAGGGGCTGACCCTTTTTTTTTTTTACTTGATAACAACTGCTACTTGGCATTTTCTTTTTTTGGTTTGCAAGAATTGAACTTCTAGTGGCATGATCAACTTTGTGAGTGGGTTCGATGAAGGCATGTATTTTTGGGAGGTTACTTGGATCCAGAAGTTAAGTAGCATCCACGGTGGCTTTAAGGATTTAGTGCATAGGAAAAGGACTGTAGCAAAGACCAAAATATTTAAGAATATTTATCAGTAGTGGCAAAAAATGCCTTCATGTGTTACTAGTGTTTCAATAGTTATAGATACTAGCTTGTAACCCGTGCGCTACGCGGGATTTTTAAAGCAATAAAAATATAACACTTCAAACATTGGCATATAAATTAGCTTAAAAATAAATTGATAAGATTTTATATAAATTATACAATAGCTTTCAATAGAAACTGGAATGTACCAAAAGTGCAAATTTATTTTAGCTTACAAAGAAATTGATGAGATGTTATATAAATAATAGATTAGCTTTCAATAGAAACTGGAATGTACCTAGTGCACATTTATTTTATTGAAGGAAACCATTTAAATCATTCTTAATAAATATTAAAAGCACCCAAAATTAGACTCAGCAATTTCTTTTGATACAAAATCAAAATCGTATAGCTTTTTGGCAATCCAAATCACAATTTCTGGCTATATCTTATCCCTTTCCTACTAGAATCCCATATTACCAATCATGAAAACTGTTCACTATCCTATCTGGGTTTAACATTTAAGTTTCAGTAACTTCCAAGACTAGATCAAAAACATTTTGAAAATCTATGTTACCATCTGTAGGAATACAAAAGGAATCATCTTAAACGTATTTAAAGAAATTCTAAAGCTAAGCTTGAATAAAAATAACTTAATCTAACTTTAATAATACAGAAAACATGCAACAGAGATTCTATAATAATTTGAAGAAGGCAATAAGACTTACAACATTGAGTTTTCTATCATTCAGACCTCTTTCCCACCTTTATTGCAGCAGCTTCAGCTACACCAGATGAAATCCCCATCTGAAATAAACTTTCTCTCACATTCACCACAGATTTTGAAAACCTCAAAGACCAGCAAGTAGCAACAAAGTAATAAATATATTTTCCCACTTAACCCGATTTTTTATAATAGCTTTCAATTTATTTGGACATTGTATTGTGAATGACAAATAGATCAATATTTAAAATAGATTTAAGTTACATATCTTTTAAATAATCCAAACCCAAAAAAATATATGTCGCAAGCACATCACTGATACCAAATGCTAAACAACAAAGGTTAGCACATTTCCTCTTAAAAAAAAAAAAAAAAGGTTAGCACATTTGATGCACATGGTAGGATAAGTAATAAATCCCACAATTGGCTTGGGGAAGGATTACATTTATTCATACATTAAGGGAGTGTTGTAGAATGGTAACAGACCTCAAAAATGTCTAAGTGAAAGTTAATGCCTCCTTATTTAATAATTTGTAGTCTTTAGGTAATTTAACAATTTTAGCGAAAAGAAAAATCAGTTTAAATTTTACAATATAACAGCAGTAGTCAATTGCAGTAAATAAAGTAATCCTCAGAAAGAACATTTATCTCGTGCAACAAAGACTTCCATACTGTGATTATTCATACAGCTTATAATATTTCTTTAGTACTGGATCAAATGTCATTACCTAATTCTAGAAAATATAACGTGAAGGATTCTAGAAATAAAGGAATTAACTGCATGCTACAGATAACAGTTTTAAGAACATTTACATTTTGTAGCGACCAAGCGAATTTTTAAGATTTATGCACTTCTGCTAGGAAGTTAATATCTATATTTGGATGTATTTACAACCTTGTTGCACTCCCCTGAATATAGGAGCATGAAAAAATTAGTTTGAAATAAAACAGACATGCCTTTTCACAATTACTTGGAGCCTATCAAATTATCCTTTAATATAATATAATTGCAATCATGATCAAATAGTCTTAAAAGGTAAGAGTTTTGAAGTAAAACCTGAACATCCACTGAACCTATGGAAGAAATACAAAACATAAACTTCAAATATACTTTAACAGATAAACAAACCCATCCACCAAAAAATGCGAATTTAAAACTCAAATTTTCTTGATTCCTGCGCCAATAAATAAATAATAAAAAATAAAAAAAATCCAATTCCAACCCAAATGCCTTAATATAAACCAAAATCTAACCCCAAACCTAACTTAAAAAAATTCAACCAAAATACCCAAACCTAAACCTAAATTGATAATATTATTATGTTAAATATATTCAATGACAGAAGAAACATAATCTAATAAAAGGGTATATAATAAAAATTTAATACAACAATTTAGCCAATAGCAAAACACAGTGCCATTCTTGAGTAAATAATGAACATAATTACAAAAAGCTAATGCACAGGATTCAAGTTTCTACAATGGCCATGATTTTGGCACTAAAATCAAGTTATGGCCAAAAGCAAATATCAAAACAACCTGTAATTTTGTTTTAAACAAAAGCTCCATTGCAACTACTAAATTCTAATGGAGATGGGGAAATAAAAAACATTAACTCCAAATATGCTTTAACATAAAAACAAAGCCATTCATCAACCAAAAAAAAATCGAATTTTGAAATTTTTTATTTATTTATTCTTGCATCAATACAAAACAAAACCAAGTCTAACCCAAATGCAAACCAAAATCTAACCCCCAAACCTTTAAAACAATCCAACCAAAATATCTTATCAAAAAACAAAAAAAATCCAACAAAAATACCCATAAAACAATTAAAACACACGATTAAAATACCGTTTTAACAAAAGGGTCTACCGTTTGGTTTTAAACTGTTTCAATATTAATAAAACACAAACAAAACAGCATGAACAAACAAAAAGTCAAATCAAAGGGCAGGGGTAAAACGAAAAAAAGAAAAAAGGAAAACCCAAGATTCCATATTCCTTGAGGCGCAGAGAGAAATACCACCGGACTACCACCACCGTCAGACAATTGAAACCATTAGAGGGAAAAAAAAAAAAAAAAAGTTACACAGTAGTTGAATTGGAAAAGAGTATACTACACTTACCTTCCTATAATTGCAGAGAAGGGATAGGCACTGTTGCACAATGGAGTGAAACTTATTTTCCTGGTTGGCTTGTATTTAGTTCCGACGAACTTTGTGTCTTTCTCTATCACCGTATCAAGCCTTACAAACGAATTTTAAGATTTAACCGGTTAGTTTTCTTTTTATATTGAGAGGCTATCAAAAGGTGTTTTAAGGCTGTGAAACAGTATAATTTATCGTATTTTAATAGTGAATGTGGCAGAAAGTTAGATGGCCATTTTTTCTCCATGGCAGCACTTCCTTAATTGCAGGAAAAGGCTTCTGCTATTATATATAGTACTAGCATTTAACCCGCACAATGCACGGGAATGTTTTACATGTTAGAAGACATAACTTAACATAACAACAAATGAGTAGCTGTACAACTTGAACTTCAAGTTGTATAGCTACTCATTTATCCTTGTCTAGCTTGTAGGTATGCTATCTCTATTTTCATGAAGTTGTCATTCTTTAGTTCTCATACAAAAGCATCTTTTGTTTCCTGCAATGATGGACACTTTAAGTCTTTAATTAAATGGTGCCTCAAGAAATGGTTAATATTAAATCAAGTTCAAATTTAGATTGCATTCCTTGTACTATATATTGACTTTGAAGCATTTAGAAGAAATTCTTATTAATATTTTCCTTATTCTAATGACGACTTATTATATATAAATCGGATGTAAATAATCTAAAATCTTATTCATGAATAATAAAAAGTAATGTGCAGAATCAAGCAATTAGTAAGGACTAAACAAATGCTAAAAAGGCTCAAACATTATTATCCATCTTCTTTGTTATGCTGTTGTTGCATTATCCATTTTTGTTTCTATTATAAAATGGTAAAGGAGCAAAAGTAATTTTAATGTTTGTTTATTGAATCAAAAAGTACATATTTGAAAATCTTCTTATACTTTTTTTGTGCTAATTTTTTTAAAAGAAATCAACAAATGAGATAGTTTCATATTAAAAAAAAAGTAACAAAGGGGAAATTAGGCTATCCTGACCTTTCAATTTAACTCAATAGCTGTAATCAAGTATAATTAGCTAAAATCTATAAAAGATGGCAGGTTTAAATAAATAAACCACAAAAAATAAAAACATTTGAAGGTTGAGTAACACTGAACTCAAGTTTGATAACATAATTTAGCATCGCTACTTCATTTCATATATAAGTGATCAATAAAATGGAACATAGTGGTTATAATGAAGGTCATTCATATTAAAGTAGCATACTGAATCACGAAATTGAATATATATACTTTGGACAATGAAATGAAATTGGGCATTATATTAATGAACTAATTTATGGGGGAAAAAAATCATAAAACTACATATCCAATCATTTTGACAAGAAACCAACTGTTTTAGAATTAGTACCTATAATTTTAAGAATTAAGATACGGACTTTGGCATTATAGGTATTCAACTACTATCAATTATTACACCAAAACCCGCAAACACCTGTAGGGAAAAATGATGGAGACCATAAACCATATGTAAAAACTCAGTTTGAAATTGCAATGAACAATTTCAGAATCATCATAAATTCAAATTCAAATTCCCTCAATCACGACAATGTAATCTTTGAGGTAGACTGAATTAAAAACCCCAGAAATACAAATTAGGCAAACTAATTAGAAAGCAAAGCCAAAACCAAAAAACAAAACAAAAGAGAATCCTAACAATATTTTTTGCTACTGAAAATTGAAGGGAAAAACCTAACTGAATCATAACATGGTTTTACAGTTCAGTTCAGTTCAGTCCAGTCCAAAACAAAAACTAATTGAATCCAAATACTTCTAAAGAGATGATCATGATCATCGACGTGAAAATTCCCTTTAAGAATCAAAGATGCACAATAGGGTCCTTTAGTTATATATTTAAATTGAATCATGTGAGTTTAAGTGTAAAAAGCACTATAATATTTAGACATACAAAACCTAAGAAATCATCCTATACTAAGCCAATCAAAAGCATTGAAGTAAGTATCTTAATTCTAGTAAGTTTACTCTAAAAAGTTATTTATGTAAAACTACTATTGGTACACTTTCCATGTTGTTTTCATTTATACTTTTAAATGTTTCCTTGAAATCAAAGTAAATAAGCAAATCACTGTAGTGTACCATTGTGTACAATAGCAACTCTGGCCCTTAAAAGTATAAGGGGGTGACTGTGGCCCTTAAAAGTATTCCTCTAGGCATAATTCAAACATATTACTGAAAAAAAAAAAAAAAAACATGGATCGAAGATATAGCAACTACCATCATACAGCTATGGGCTACCCTTTGCTTTCTCTTTTGTAGGCATCTATTTTATGAGTCAATAGTGCAATCATCTTAATGGTATTAAAAGTCAGAGGATTCATTTTGCTGGTATATATATTCTGAACAACATGATACTAAGGAAATAAAATGCAGGTCCATAAGACATTTTTTCAAGCACGTATCATGCTATAAAACTCAGTCAACAGTCATGCAAACACTGTTAACACAGTTAAGATAACTCTGTTGTATATTAATTAGAGAGTTAGGTTCAAGTTACACCTTTTTATAGCCATTGATTTTCATAAGATCTAACGGTTAAAAAGACACCACTTAAACATGTCATTAATATAGAGGCATTAAATGTCAAATTAGCTAATTTTCCTTAAAAACATGTCCATGTTCATCGTTCCCAACACTTAATACTTTTCCTTTTTATTTTTAGAGAAGAACTTAATCCTTTTCCCTTAAAGTCTCCACCAGTACACCAACTTCTTTAAACAAATCTCATGATTCTGTTACTGCAACCAAATCTATGCGAGTGATATAATGGATTCTAACTTCTAATTCAAGAATCATAGCTCTGAGAGACCTCGAAAAAACGTGAAAACACAAAACATGATTGGGAAATCGTAAGGAGTCAGCCCACCATGGCATTGACTCAGTCAAACCCAAAAAAAAAAAAAACAAAACAAAACAAAACAAAACAAATGTTTCTCAAAAATAGAATCTTTTGTCAATCAAACTTTTCTTGATAAAATTCAAATCAAGAAGGAACAAATGAAAATCACACATCTCAAAAGGATAAGTCCCGATTCATGTTCTACACTTCAGGGCTATTTTTTAGAGTTTTCTGGCCTCTATAAATAGAGACTGGATCTCATAATTCAACACCTTTTTTCAACACTCTGAAAGGCATACGTTTTGAGGCTCTCAAACTGCTGATATTTGCTGATCTTCTATGAGATTTGCTACTAAAATTAGGGTTTTTAGGTTTCAAAGATACAATAGCGAAGGAAGGATCATTTCTTGGAAATTTTGCAAAGTTTCTATTCTCTACCCTCTTCTTAAACATTGGAATTCCTAGGTTTTCTATCTCAAATGCAAAGAGAGATAGAGAATAACACAAATTGACCTCCATTGATGCACCTGACCGTGTAGTGACAAACTAAATTTTAAATCATGGATAGATAATTCACAAAATTTTTTATCGTCTTAAAATCAAAGAGATATCCACCTATTTTTTAGATGAGTAGAGATAACAATTTAAGGTTTGGTTTTACAACTATTAATATTAAATTATTAATTTCCTGCAAATCCCTTTGTTTATCTTCCTTATTTCTCTTTATTTATCCATCATAATTTTTTTTTTATGGGATTTATCCATCACATTTGGTGGACCATAACCAACTGTAACATTTGTCCTTTGCTTACCACCTTCCCGGATTACCCCAAATTTTAAGAAAACCATAGCTAGATCGATCCTTGCCCTACCTAATGAACCCAACGAAATTGAACTTAAATCCCACCAATTTTATAAGTAAATCTCACCAATCCAAATGAAGTTAGGATACTTGTAAATGTTTTTTTTTTTTTTGGAGAAATTGTAAATGTAATTAATAAGGAGAGAGATAATGAAGATACTATTAATCAGGTAAGTATTTAATAATGATGTAGATAATATTGTTTTCTTTTTAACCGTTAGATCTCATGAAAATCAATGGCTATAAAAAGGTGCAACGTTTATGGAGTTACACCAGGTGTAACTTGAACCCATCTCTTAATTAGAAGCCCAACTATTAAAACAATCTAAATATCGTAGCCTTTGAATAATAAGTTTGGAGTACACTAAAAAAACAAATCCAAATATTCCAAGCAAAACCAAATCATTTCAAAGGCTGCAGAATGAAGAATTAACTGAATTAAAAATCAGAGGAAAAAAATGAAAAAAAAAAATATTTAAGGTAAACAATATACATAAACCATATCGGTTTTGAGATCAATGCATGTCACTATTTGAAGGCCAAAGTGGTATTCTGTATTAAGTGTGATTCAATAATATATAATTAATAAACACTAGAAAACTAATCTTCATGATCATGTTCATGGCAGTATACACTAAAAAATGGCATAAAAAATATTTTAAAATAAGCTCAGTGCGAAAAGGTATTTAACAGAAGTAATAGAAGTCCTAAAAACAAATAGAAAAAAGTACAATGTGTCTCATATAAGAAAAGTGAAGTCCTAAAAAGGTAATAAAACCTATGTTAGTGACAGATTGCCTATCTACTTTCTGCTCTATACACAGATAGAAAAATCAATGATAGATAAACCGGGGGGAGGGGGGGGGGGGGGTGGGGGTGAAAGCATCATGTATAGGAGGAAAAAAGAACAGATCAAGCATTGAAAAAGAGTAAGAAAGAAAAAAACCTGGAGAATATTAATAAATCAAATCTAAAGGGCTAAAGCCTTCTTCACAATTGTCTTTGCCAATGATCATAAGATTCATAACTAATCCCCATTACCTTATCATTCCACAATTGCCACATTACAATGAAAATTTCAAAGTCATCCATATAAATTCAATGTATATGCCAATTTGGATGCCCACCAAAAGCCAAACACAAACAGAGAAACCAAAATATTGAATCAGAAATCTAATATTAATTGATTCAATCTACTCTCTACAATGATTGATTTCATCTATCCAATATAGATTCACATCTAGCAAAGTAAACTAACAAACGTAATTGAAATTTGAAAAAAAAAAAACAAAACAAAACTTTAGAACTGGCTGCAATTCCTTTTACTATTATACTTTCAGATTTCACAATTTAAACCCATTAAATCCAACATCAAAAACAACAAAATCAAGACTTAAAAGCCTCTTTTAAAAAAATATCAACTAAAATCTACAAAGTAATAAACTTAGTATAAAGAATAATATACTATCAGATTTCAAAATCCCACAATTTCACACCCCCTTGCAAAAAAAACAGAACAGGTAAGAGGCCATTAAAACTGAGGTAGGATTTTCATATCGTGAGGGGTTTTCCTTGATTTTAACGAATAGAGAGGAAAAGGCTTATGAATCCAAATTCATAAATTGACAGCAAACAAAAATCGAAGAGAATATTAAGAAAATTAATTAATACTTTTGCTTTGATTAAATTAGAGACTCTAGATTGTAGAAAGATTCCACTTTATTGCTGCAGAGGAAGGAATTGAATGATTTAAATCCAAAAGAGAAGAATTCAAACAAACCCATTACCGAAAATATTTAATAAAAATAGCCACACATCATAATTCAGATTTCCTTAACCCTAATTTCTGGAACCAAAATCTAACTGCAATTGTATAAGTGGAAAACATATACTTTAAATTTGTGGGAAAAAAAAAGTTAGAGAAAGAATAGGAACCTGTCGGAGGCATTGTTAATCAAAAAGTCGGAGGGAAGTCTTTTGAGTCGGCTTCATCTTCCTTCTTCTGATTCTTTTTCTGGAAAAATCAAAAAGCAAAAAGGTCGTTTTAGCGTAACTGGAAACAAGGAGTTTTTGAAAGGAACTGGGAACGAAGAGTTTTTGTATTAGTAGTGGATAGAATTTACCTTTTCTATTCTTTTTTTTCTTGATCGGAAACTATGGGTATATGTAGTTTATGTCTGATTTCTCGGATTTTTCTCTCTGCGCCTAATCAACTCTTTTTAGTCTCTCTCAGTCTCTTTCAATTTAATGGTGTTTCTATACTATTATTTAAGAGCATTCACATCAGTGGATGGAAACTCATGTATAATAGAAAAAACTACCATTTTTACACATTTTGGCTCAAAATTGCTCCACATCAGTTCTTCCAAAGTCTGGTATAATCATCTATATTTATCCATGAGCTACAGTAACCGTGTATATATACACGGTTACTGTTATTTTATTAATATAAATTCGCACCAATTTTTCTCTCTCTTCTCTCCGTGCACAACTACCTCACCTCCTCATCTTCTTCTCTTCATCAGATGCACACAAACACAAACACAGCCACACACAAAGAACACAGACAAACCCACACACAAAGAACACAGACAAACCCCCGCTACAGTTGCTGGAGATCGGTGCTCGGAGATCTGACCGGTGCTTGCTCGGAGATCAGATTGGTGCTTGAGGAGTGAAGCTGATCGGTGCTTGCTGGGTGTCCGATCGGTGCTTGCTGGGTCTTGTTGTTTGAGAAGCTTCAGTGAAGCTGTGGAGAGATGGAGATAAAGAGAGAGATGAGTATTGCTGGGTCTTGTTGTTTGAGAAGCTTCAGTGAAGCTGTGGAGAGATGGAGATAAAGAGAGAGATGAGTAGAGAGAGATAGCAACAGATCAGAAGAAGGGGTAGAGAAAGTGAGATAGAGAGAGAGAGAGAGAGAACGTGTATGTATAGGAAGTGTATGTATAGGAAGTTGAGAGAAATAATAAAAAAAATTGGAAAGAATGAATATTTTATTATAAAATCTTGTAAAATAAATGAATTGATGTGGGTGTTTTGTAAAAGTAAATGTGTAAAATAGAAAAAGTAAGTTTTTAGGGTAAAAAGAGATGTGTAAAATAGAAATGCTGACGTGAATGCTCTAAAGATTTCTTATTTGGATTCCTCTTTTTTTTTTTTTAGTTAAAAAAAGCTTATCCACCGTTATGTTTAAGTAGAGATAAAATTAGATAATAATTCAGTAAAATTGTAACTTTAACTCCCACTAAAATATTGTCTAAAAAATAAGATTACTCTCCTGTTAATTTTTAAATTGTTTTATTCACTTATAAATTATATTTTCAAAATAAAAATTATATATATAGAATAAAAAAACTCTACAAAATATGATCACTAACCAAAAAAAAAAAGCCTCATTGCACGTGCGAAGCGCGTGTGATGAGGCTAGTTTGTTTTAAACCGTGTGCACGGTAAATGGATAGAATTTAAAGCCCTCAAATGGTGCAACGTACGGTAATTTGTAACTTATAAACTGCACACGTGTCAGGATTTTAAGTGGATAGTTTTCCTACATGTCTCAACGTCCGCAGGAAAAGGCTTCTACTATTATATATTATATATAGTATATGATATGATGTAATGAATAATTATTGACAATAATATCAGTTTTAACACTCTTCATCTTACTTTGTTATTTCATAGATGCTTGTAAACTATGCATTTAATGTAATGTAATTTATAGCTAAACATTCAAATTACCAATAATGTTGATTTAAAATCTTGAAGTTTCAGCCTAGAGAGAGAGAGAGAGAGAGAGAGCTATATATCAAGTAACCGAAGGCACCAGGAACTATCAACCGAAGACACAAGTAACTATCTTAACAAAAGAAAAATGTAACACTGGCAGCATTGAGAGCTATATATTGAGTAATCGAAGGCACAAGGAACTATCTTAACAAAAGAAAAATATAGCACTGGCAGCATTAACAAATGCCTATCTCCTCTTCTCTTTTACAATGTCCCATAGCATTGACAGCATCAAAATCACATACCTAAACATATTTCAAAAACCCAAGGTTATATCTTAAGAACTTGGTAAAGGCAAAAGAAAAACTTTACATCATTTGTTAATAACTTACCAAGAAAATTCATGCGAGCATCATAATTATTTGTTTTGTCACCCAAAGGAACACGTGCAAGATCAAACCCAACATCCATTCCCTACAAGAAATTATAATGATTTGGTGTGTCATCTATGTCATTGAATCACATGAATAAGAACATGTCACTTATTAATAGCTTTAAAAAGCTGAATGAACAAGTCAAGTTCACCGATAATGATTCAATGGAAATTGTTTTGGCATCTATTTCCTTGGAGGCCTTTATATGTAATCCATGCCATTAAATTAGGTGTCTACTCTGTTTCCTATATCACACATATAGTTCTCATTTAAAAGTTTAAACACAATAAAAAATCACCCAATCAGAGTGAATAGCATTGCACAAGGGAGATCAGAGTTATTGTAATTTATGAGATGACCTATTATTTTCCTGTATGGTACATAAAGAGTTAAGTTTAACCAAGAATATAATATTTTACTGTCTGTGTAAATAAGTTCAAGTGCAGTATTTTTGGCAATAAAAGTACCTTGGATGATTGTTGTCTAACAGTATTTTTCGTTGGATTTTTTTTTTCTTTCTCCTCGACCCAACTTTTACATCGTATTAGCAAGAAAGTAATTGGTTTGAAAATTAGTCATACAATCCAAGATATCATTAATTCCCCTGTTGGTTTCAATTAATTTGGAGAAATTATAAGGGGTTGGCTGGGTCTAGTCCACTATATTTCATTTTCATGAAGGGCGTGGATCCCATTGCAAGAAGATTAAACCACCTCTTGTAACATAGGACACTAGTCTTTGTATTTTAGATTCATCTTCGAAATTTTTTTCTGCGTGGCAACGTGGAAGAGTATTAGCAAGTAATTGGTTTGAAAATTAGTCATATAATCCAAGATATCATTATAGAGAAATATAGGCTGTTGTTTGTTGATGTCATTAATTCGCCCTGTTGGTTTCAATTAATTTGGAGAAATTATAAGGTTGGCTGGGTCTAGTCCACTGTATTTCATTTTCATGAAGGGTGGATTCCATTGCCTGTTGATTGGTTCCCACACATTAGATGATTGATCCACTATCATGTGAGGCGTGCGTTTGGAACAGCTTATTTAACTGAAATTAAATTTTTTTTACTGAAAGTACTATAAGTTAAGGTAAAAGTTAGCTGAATAGTACAGTGAGACCCATGACTAGGACCAAAAAGTGCAATGGAACTTATGAATAGTAACAAAAATAAATTGAAAGTGGAGATAAGCTGAAAAATTCAACTCATTCCAAACGCACACCGGTCATTATGGTTTGGATTATTAGCGTGGAGTTTTCATTACAGCCAAGATGTAAGCAAATCAAAACCACGTCTCGTAACATAGGACACAAGTCTTTCTCTACAAAGTCTTTGAATCACCCGTTAGTTACTGTCATTTAGCTGGGGCTCTCTTTCTCTCCTCTCTTTGAAAAGAGACAAACAATGTTAGAATTGTGAAAGCCATGGTTGGAAAACCAGCCAGATACAAGCCCAATATATTATTACTATACAATAAGTTATAAGTCTAAGATACACATTAAATCTTAAGGTTTCATTTTATTATCTACAGAATTCTTTGCACACACTCGGAGACTAGTTCACACCCTATTTTCTGCTTAAAAAATGCAATTCGTAAACTAGAATAGAAAACCATATTAATAAAACCAACAGCATACGCCAAGCCCAAATTCCACTAAAGCCCAACCTGTAAAAACCAAATTGCAGAGGGCTGAAAAATGCAAACATTCACACCCGACCTACCTTAATTCTTTGTCTCTCTAATGTATAAGGTGGACCAGGAAGCAATAGTTTGTGGGATAATAACAGGACCAATATAATAAAATACTGCAATCAAGCCCAAAATCACTTTTAACCAAGCCCAAGGTTACAGATTGCTTTGTAAGTCATAACAAACCTTTTAGCTCAAATTTCAGTCCATACTCATTTGCACAAAGTTTATGGCTCATAAGTCACAACTCTCGAGTTCCAAGAGAGCAGCTAATAGGTGCTCGCAAGGACAGGGTTTTTCTTTAAATTTTCTCCAATCCATCGTATGAAATTTTTATTAAAATAAAATAAAATAAGTCACATGACTCGAAATAGGTTATATGACTAAAAATACATATAAATGCTTGTTTGAGTTGTTACTCAATGTTGTTAACTAATATTGATTGTCTATTAGATGTGCAATCCTAAGGTTGTAATCGAGCTGAGCCAAATTAAGTTGAATATTGAATAGTCAAACTCAACCTGACAAGAATAATAAAATCTTTAAACTTTGTTTGAGCTTGAGTTGAGCTCGCATACATCTTGATCTTGTCAAAAAATTGAGTAGCTTGGGCTCAACTTAATACGTTAGGCAAACTGAAATCAAACTCAATATCAAGCAAATAATCAAACTTTTAATATATATTTTTAAATATATATAAACTAAAATTCAAGTTTTTCATTAAAATGTTTGGGTTAAATGCCACTTTCATTCTAAAAGTGAGTTTTGTTTTTGACATTTTAAACCTCAAAATATAACATGCTTGTCAAATTGGTCATTCTATTCATTGTCATCTATAAAATTATGAAGTCCAACAAAATAATGTCACATCACATGTGATGGAAATGATAAAAAGATAAAAGGCAATAGGGGAAGGACCAACTTAAGAAAATCAATAGCACAATAAACATATCCCAAATCCAAGAAAGCCCAAATCACAAAAACGAAATTGCAGAAGGCTGAAAAACACACCCAAAAAAAAAAAATCACCTCCAACCTACGTGAATTTGTTTGCTAATATGTAATGTGGACAGGAAACATTAGTTGGTGATATAACAATATGCCCAAAATAATAAAACCATGCAATAAAGCCCAAACTCACTATTAAGTTTTAACCGAGACCAGGATATATAGATGGCATTTTAACAAACCGTTGAGCTCATTCAGCCCATACGTGCACAAAGTTTTTGGCTTTATAACTCATCCAACCCAAGAAAGTAGCTAATAGGTGCACTCAATGAGAGAGTTTTCCTCTCAACTAATAGTGAGGAATCACCTCCATCCCATATGGTGACTCATAAAACCACCTATCCATGTGTAACAAAGCACATGACTTATAACTTTGAGTTGTCATACAATGTTTTTAATACTTAGCTACAGTAAACTGTCAAAAATGACAGTTTATTAGAGGTAGATGGTAAACACAAAAAACGTTATTTAAATGAGAGAGAGAGAGTTGAGTGGTAAAAGAAAGAATATTTAAATGAATAGGTAAAAGAATAGAGTATAGTGTTTAATATTTTGATGTTGAATGTATTGTAAAATAATGTATTAAAAATTTAAAATAGAAAAAATAGTTTTTTGAGTTGTTAAAAACTAAATTTTTCAACACTTTTGCTATGAATACTCTTAGATATGCAATCGAGTTGAGCCGAAGTCGAATATTGAATAGTTGAACTCAACTTGTCAAGGATAATAATAATGACATAGAAAAAACTTTATGGATGAGAGGACAATTCACCCAAACTTAATGAGTTTAATTTGAACTTTGGCAACCAAAAAAAAAAAAGTATTTTTTTCTCCCAAAAAAAAAAAAAAAGTATTTTTGATTTCAGAATTACAACATTTACACCATATCATTCATCCATCCTTTTCTACAAGTGTTCAAATTAAAAAATTTACTTACATCTATCTATTCATTCATCTTTTCTTTTCTTTCCTTTTCTTTTCTTTTCTTTTCTTCAAATTACAACATTTACTGATTTACTTTCGTTCGTCCCTTTTCTATACAATAAGTGCAAAATAATCTTCATCACCCAAAAAAATATTACAGGTTATAGAATAATTTTTCCTATAATACACATTCCGCAAGGGAATTTTGTATGTAGGATAGTTTCTAAGTTGTCGTTAAACTTCAATAATGTTGATCAAAGTTGACCGGTTGGTTGTGTATAATTGGAGTAATAATAGAGTTCCAAGCCTCCCCACCTCCAACAAATGAAAATTCTCAAAGTTAGCAAAATCGACATGCCTCTATCAAGCTAACAAACTTTATAAAAATGGAAGAAATGTAATGGTGTGGGACACTGCCATTTGTGGGGTCTTAATTAAAACCCTGTTAGGATTGCCACGAATCCAAACTCACATCAAACTTTGCATGAATAAATTCACTTAAGGGGGGGGACTTTGATTGTGAAAGCACACCCAATTCCTTTGTTTTTTCTTATATTTGACTTCTCCATCTCCTATTTCTTAATGCAACACAGCGAAAAAATGCTAGTCAAATATCCCATTTTTTTTAAAAAAATGAACCTGAAGCATATTATATATGTAAAGCATATATGCATGGTTCTTCATGATTGTGAAAACACAAAAACAAACTTATCTAAAATCCATGTCCTTTGGCCCATCATCCACTAGGGAGTGACTACTACTAAATTATGAAATTGATTGGTTCATACCTACTTCAAATGTCATCATATGACATTTTCAAACATTATGTAGAGATGGGGGACTTGTCACTTAGGTGATTGTCATTTTGATCATTGGATGGTCCCATATCTCTTAGTCCAGCTGTGAGTAACTAAGCTAATAGACAGTTGCCATGACTATTGATGTATGAGTATGACAATGAAAATTTTCAAAGCCTACAGTATGGGAACTGCTATATAGGTTTGCTCATTTTCGATCATTAAAATTGGTCCCTATCATATTCAAGCTATGGAGAAACTAATGGATAATTGGTATGACTATTGATGCATAGAAAAAGAGAGTTGTGGTTGGACACGAAAACTTAAACCAGAAAAGTAAAACCAAGTGATAGATCAAATGCAAACTCACAGCTACATTGCTGAAATTTTAGGAAGACATCAAATTGTGAAATCGGTGGTGCCATCATAGCCTTTGTCTTTTGCTTTGAACGTGGTTTTCTATGCCATCAATGTGCTTAATAATTGTGAAAAATGACAATGGTAGCATTAATATTTGGATGTGAGATCGACAATGATAGACTAAAAGGGTTGGCAATTTCCTTTGTTACTTTAGCTTGCACACGTGAAACGTGTAGACAATACTTTTCTTGTTGTAGAAAAATAAGCATTCTAGGACTTTGCTGTCTCATAGTTTATGAATTTAAGTTTTACTAATTTTTAATTATATTTGCCTTAGATTTTAAAATCAAGCAATTTATTACAGTACTGAACTTTTTCTTCTAGTAATTGCAGTGAAATTTACTGTCAATTTGATGTTGGTGTGTAATTAGGAATTTAGGACTCAAAGCAATTTTTTATATTTTGTAAAATCCACCTATATCTCAAAGTTTTAATAGGTCCTTTTTTTTTCTTCTTAAAGGGATGAATAGATTGAAAAAGGTCGTTGACGCTACTTTGAAGTTTGAAGTAAGAAAAGGTTTTGTTTTTTCTTTCTCGTTATGTTGAACTGTCTGAGATTCAAATCGTGTGGAAAGGTTTTGGTTTTTTCTTTCTCATTATGTTGAACTGTTTGAGATTCAAATCGTGTGGAAAGGTTTTGGTTTTTCTTTCTCATTATTATATTAGTTTATACATGTAGTAAATGCTTGACACTAGCTTGCTTGGATGGACAATACTTATATGGCTCACAATCTCACAAAGGAGTGGGCTCCATGGTGAATCCTACGTGTGAGGTCCATCCCTATTTGTGAGAGCTCAAAACGCCACTCCTTGACTATTAAAGTATTTTTCAGCTAGGATAAATTGTGAGAAAGCATAGGGTGTGACAAATTATAAACTCCATATAAAAATAAAATAAAAATAGTAATGAATTTTATAAAGACATTTGTTTATAAATTACTTTTATAAATTTTTAGGAGAAAAGAAAATTTTTAATTATTTTTACAGTTTTTTATATTTATAAAAAAAGTAATATCAAATTTTTTCTAAAGTTATCCATTAAAAAATACTTTAAGAGCACTCATTAACCGAAAAAAAAAATCAAATTATAAAATTTTTTTTTCTAATTGCTACCAGTATTATATTAGTTTATATAGACTGCTAAGTGCTAATGCTTGACACTAGATCATTTATCGATCAAAACGAAAAACAAAGTTCAAAAAAAAAAAAAAAAAAATTCAAATTGTGGCAAATTGCCAGATTAGAGTCGGCAGCTAGCTCCCAAAGAACAAAGTCTAGAATTCGCGTGCATGTTTCGCCCCAAAGTTCAAAGTCCATATTTAATAATGTGTCACAGTGTCCAACATGACACACAACTAATTTGATTAAGAAGTTTTGATTAAGAAGTCAATTATGTACTTAGTAGCCACGAGTGCAAAGACGTAAATAAAAGTTTCTCAATCTCCAATTATATGATTGCTTTCCTTGCTGTGTTCTTTCTTCCCGATTTTCATAATACTATCCACTTTTTGTCCCCAGCTGTACCTTCCAGAGAAGACCTTTTATAAAAGGCTAGCTGCCTACACCTTCGGTAATTACAAAACCTTGTCCACATGAACCCACTAATAGAGAAAAGCAATTGGGGTTTAGTTGTAAATAATTCCTTCAGATCCTTTAAATTTTTTAGAGTATTCTATTAAATAATTTTTTTTAAATTTTAATCAAATTTTAATAATTTAATGGTTTAGATTTTATCATATCAGTATTCTATTAATAATAATCTTAATTGTTTTGTTTGCAACATTATTTTATTATGTTAAGAGTATTGTTAGTAGAATGCTGACATAACAGAATCTAAACTCTTAAATTATAAAAGAGTTGTTAGGATTTAAAGAAATCTATTGATAGAATATCCTAGAAAATCTAGAAAATCTGAATCCGTTTTAGAGTTGTAGTAACATCCAACATGGGGAACTCAACAAAGACAAGTCACTGCAAAAATTGTACATGCAATAATACTATGTGAAATTAATGTGAGACAAAGCAGGTAAATAATTCCTTCATAAACCATATTAGTTTTAGAGGGATTCAGATTCTCTAGATTTCCTAAGGTACTCTATCAAATAATTTTTTTATTATAAATTTTAACCATTTTTTAATGATTTAATGGTTTAGATTTTGTCATGTCAGTATTCCATTAACAATAATCTTAATTGTTTTGTTTGCAACATTATTTTATTATTTTAAGAGTATTATTAGTAGAATGCTGACATGACAAAATCTAAACTCTTAAATCATAAAAGAGTGGTTAGGATTTAAAGAAATCTATTGGTAGAGTATCATAAGAAATCTAGAAGATCTAAATCCGTTTTAGAGTTGTGCTAACGTCCAACATAGGAAACTCAACAAAGACAAGTCACTGCAAAAATTGTACATGCAATAATACTATGTGAAATTAATGCGAGATAAAGCAGGTATATGCTGGAAACAAAGTTAATAAAAAAAAATTAAACAAAGGTTTGAGGCTTTAAGCAAGTGATTTATTTATATTTTTCATTAAAATGGTATAAAAAATTTTCTATGATAATTTATTAATAAATACTCTAAAAGTACCTGTTAATTGAACCCGTTATTTAAAAACTATAAAAACTAACATGCGTTTAACTAGCACATAGAACTTTTTTTCCCCACGAAATCACTGTGAACTTTTAGAATTAGGCATTAGCCCGTGCCTTGCGTGGTATATTGTTAACAAAATATTGTAAAAGTCTTTTATATCACTATTATTCATTACAACTAAAAGAAATATAGCATAAAAATTTTACTATTTGACTTAGAAGGAACTAAAAAAGTAAAATCATTGTACAATACACATTAACTTCTTTCAAAAATTGAAAAATAAATAAATAAATAAAGTTATTCCAAACATTTGATGCTAAAGATCAAAATATCAACTGCATAATGATAGAACCTAGCAAAAGCTTAAGGCTCATCATTACAACTCAATTTAAGAAATATGTTATCGGTTTACCCAAATATTATCGGTTTTGGGTACAATGATTCACAAGCATTAATAAATAATAAATATATGAAGCTCAAAATCTAAACTTTGCATTCTTTTATATCTTTTTTGTATCATTAATTTATATCCACAAATTAACCTTTTCCCCCACGTTTTTCACAGAATATTACAAATATGAGAACTAAACAAAACTCAATGAATAATTTTAAGAAATTTCTTATGAGATTCATCATCTATATACGTTGCACTTAATGGCTTTATTAAATTGTGTGATATAAAGGAAGATTAATCACCATTGGCCAGGAAATGGTCTAGCGGCTCTATCCTTCTTGTTAAGTACGTAGATGAACAATTTTGACCAGCGATTGTTGTTGTTGTCTTTTGCTTTTCTTTTCTTTTTTCGTTTTTGTTTTTTTTTGCTGAATTTAAGACTTTTATTAACGAAAAAAAAAAAAAAAAAAAAATCAAACTACAAAACAACTAGGCTACAAGTCCTCTCTACTGATGACATCAACAAAACAGGGAGGGCGAATGGTGAGTAATTAGGCTAATGGGATATATGATTCTCTTAGGGTATTCACTTATTCATGAATTGGAAGTGGACATTCATTAGGGGAAAAAATGAGAAGACATTCCAATCACAACCAATGAAGGCCTTTTAGAAACAAATAAAATTTAAAATGTTCAAATTCAATATTACAAATTTGACAAATTTAAATAAACAACTGCCCAAAAAAAAAAAAAAAAAGAGAGAGTAAGAAACACATGTACCATAAACATAAATTATTACCACATTGACGACATGACGGATAAGTGATTATAAGACCTTAAAGAAGAGCGTAAAAAAGTTAGAGCACAACAAAATTACCGGAAATATTTTAAAATTTTATTATTGAATTATTTTAACTTAGTCCATTTGACAAAACAAATTGATCACTCAATTACAAAGTACAACAAAAGTATGAATCTAAGACGAAAAAGCTTATCAACATATAAATTGAATGGTCTCTAATAAATAAACACTTGAAAATAAGTATAAACAAATCATAGATAAGGGATCGAATAAGTGTTTTTTTTTTTTAGAGATAGTTTCAACCTATCATGTCTGCTTCTAATTATTATTCTTTTTCACCAGACCAAAAACATCAATTAGTTTTGGTGTATGCAGAAATTAAACCCCAAAACTCTTATTCAACAACAAAAAACTTTATCATTCAAACTAATTGGAACCCATAGGATCAAATAAGTTGAAAAATGAATTCATTAATTCATGTGTCTCGTAATCACAATATGATATAGACTTGAAGAGTGAAAAATATATATACTATCCTGAGCATACCATATAAAACATCAAATATGTGGTGAGCAAGACTTCCTTAAGAAAACGTACAAAACATCTATAACACAAACCCACAAATCAATAAATTAACAAAAATAACTAATAAAAAACGTGGCATACTTTTCTCTCTCTTTTTTTGGAGAAAAAGCACTTTGCACATTCATAAATAGAAATTAGTCGAAATCGGCAAGAAGAACATCATTGAGATGAGGTGGAGTATGCTCCATTCATACCAAAAAATTATTAACATATCCTGTATATTTAGCTAAATTATGAACTACAAAATTACCTATTATACGAGTACGAAAGAAGGAAATATAACTGAAAAGCCATGTTTTATCTTATATTTCAAGAGTAAATTAAGGTGGCAAATAGAAATGCACATTTTAAGGCCATGTTTTATTTAAAGAAACGAAGGCTGTATATTTTAAGAGTAAAAATGAAAATGACAAATAATAGTGGACATTTAAGGGCCATATATTATTAGTGGAATTAATAGTGCATGTAATTCCATTTATATGGTCAACCATAAAAGTATGTGATGGTCCTTAATCCAAAATCGTAAGCAACCAAAGATGTACATGACCACAAATACACTAGCCCAACTATTTAAAAGAACAGAGAAGGTTCCCCACAAACCCCTCAAAAGTCACAAACACAGGTAACCCCAACAGAAACATTATACATATATTATATATGGCCCTCTGACTGATATTTCTCTCCCACCAAGCAAAAGCTTTCAAAACCACGCCAAACCCAAAGCCACTGACATCCCCGTACCCCTCACGTTTCTTCAACTTCTTTCTTCTCCTTCTTCTTTCTCAGATGGCCTATGTTCAATCTTTACTTCTTCTTCATCTCATTATTTTATTGATAATGAACCAAACCCAAGTTTCTCTTTGTGCGGCACAAAAAACACTCATATTACCTATTAAAACCCAAACACTCCCACATGGTTCGGTCCCAAAAAGACTAAATCCTACAAGCAAAATCTCTTTCCACCACAATGTTACCTTAACAGTCACACTAACCGTTGGCTCGCCTCCACAGAGTGTCACCATGGTCCTCGACACAGGTAGTGAACTCTCATGGCTACACTGCAAAAAAACCCAAAACTTCAACTCCATATTCAACCCACTTTCCTCCAAGTCTTATTCACCAACCCCATGTTCCTCACCCGTTTGCAGAACCCGGACCCGAACCCTGCCCATACCCGCTTCCTGCGACCAGAATAAACTCTGCCACGCAGCTGTTTCCTATGCTGACGCTTCCTCCATGGAAGGAAATCTCGCGTCCGAAACTTTTTATATCGGAAACTCGGCACGGCCCGGTACGATATTCGGGTGTATGGATACCGGGTTCAGTTCCAACTCCGATGAGGACTCCAAGACCACCGGGATAATGGGTCTGAACCGTGGGTCCTTATCGTTCATTACCCAGATGGGGTTTCCGAAATTTTCGTACTGCATATCGGGTCGTGACTCGTCCGGTATTTTGCTTTTCGGAGAAGCGAGTTTCAGCTGGCTACAGCCTTTGAACTACACTCCTTTGATTCTAATCACAGACCCATTACCGTATTTTGATAGAGTAGCGTATACGGTTCAGCTCGAAGGGATTAAAGTATCGGAAAAAGTGTTGCCGCTTCCGAAATCGGCCTTTGTACCGGACCATACCGGTGCCGGTCAAACAATGGTCGACTCGGGCACTCAGTTCACGTTCCTTCTCGGACCGGTTTACACGGCTTTAAAGAACGAGTACATGCAACAAACAAAGGGAATACTAACGCTTTTGAACGATCCCAACTTTGTTTTCCAAGGAGCTATGGATTTGTGCTACTTGGTCCCTTTGAACCGGCCGATTTTGCCACAGTTGCCAAAAGTAAGCTTGATGTTTCGGGGTGCCGAAATGGTTGTATCGGGTGAGAGGTTAATGTATCGGGTACCCGGTATGGTGAAGGGTGGGAATTCGGTGTATTGTTTCACATTTGGGAACTCTGATTTGTTGGGCACAGAGGCTTTTGTGATTGGTCATCATCATCAGCAGAATTTGTGGATGGAGTTTGATTTGGTGAAATCAAGAGTTGGACTTGCTGAGGTGAGGTGTGATCTTGCAAGTCAAAAGCTTGGATTGGGTGTTTAAGGTGATTTGATAGATACAAGGCAAATTTTGTGATTTTAGGTTTGCTCCATTTCAAAATAAATGGAGTTTGTTTATTTTATAACCAAGGTATAATTTTAAAGATGTACATAATACAATGGGTTTTAAATCGTCTATTTCTTTTAGGCTTAAAAAAAAATTCATAGTAATATGTCCAATTTAGGGTGCTTTATTTTAGGAAGTATGCGTGACAAACTATAATTGAAGGAATAAAAATTAGAATACTTAAAATGAGACAGAAAATTTCGATTAGTAACATGACCATATAGTATAGAATTTCAAGAATGAATGAAAGAAATCTAATAAATTAGATTCTTATTACAAATTAGAACTAAGAATGATATAATCACTTAGTTTTGTTACATTCATTGATGACATATAACAATTTAAAGAGTTGATTTTGCTAGAGAAGCATGGCAGATTGCCAGCTACGATTGGCACTTCTGTACAGGAAAGAAGTGTACCATAATAATATTTATGAGTGTTGACATATTTGGATTTTCCATTCCCATAACTCACCTCAGTACACAAGCAATGATGGCCCATTTATGAGGCGGTAAATTTGGTCTTGGAGGGAAAATTGGTGAATACAAGGGATGAAGCCATGAAGGGGTCTCCGGCCTGCCTGAAGAAACCAATTGTTTGAAATTTTGAATTGTAGTCTCCTCCTAATATTATACTTTAATATATATATATATATATATATATTTCTACATTTTCTTTCAAGATTCATTAAACTACTAAAACACACATTTTCAATTTTATCATTGTGCTCAAACCCTATTAATGAAAACGAGATTCAGAAAAAAAAAAAAAAAAAAACGATAAGGTAAGAGCTTTAACTAAAGAGATATAAAAAATTAAAAAAAAAAAAAACATAATAATAAGAGTTCAAATTCTTTACGTAATAATTTGTTCACTTTCATACCGTTAGTGCATAAAAGTTAAAGATTGAAGTGCTGGGACATAAATGTTTGCTGTATAATTTTAAGATTATTAAATTTGAACATTTTATGAATTATATACTTATATTAACCAAAATTACATAAAATGTCACATATGTTGCATGACTTGCATCTAACTCTAAGGTTGGCCGATTTAGTTGTGTTTTTTTTTAAATAATACTTTCACTTTCAGTCTTTCTTCTTAAAAAACAGAGAAAAAAAAAGTTTATCTAGTAACTAAAATATTCTATGTGAATCATAAATAAAATTTTTAATCATGAAAAAAAAAAAGTTACAAAATAACTTATACATGTATTAAAAAAAAAACCCTTTAAAAAAATAAAAAATATATATATATATATCTTTCTTTAGGTTGGGTTGGTTAATAAGTTTTTTTTTTTTTTTTTTTAATAATAATCTAGGCTGGTTGATAAGTCTTAAAGTGTATTAGTTAAAGTTGAATTTTCTTTTTTATTAAAATTGATTAACTTTTTAAAAGAATAGCATTTAGGGTTATGCTAACAAGTATCCTTAGGATATTAGTTTACAATCCAGTTAAATAAAATTTTTATAAAAAAAAAAAATAATTAATGTTTTGACAATTTTTTAATTTCTCATAAAAATAATATCAAAACTTTTTAAAAATAAATTATTAATTAATTCCTTAAAAACACTTGTTAACATTTCACTAATATTTATTAACTTTTTGTTATTTTCCATGACAGCAATCCTAGTTTGATGACTTGTGTATTTTGACAAAGGGTCAAAGCCTTTTGTAAATTAATAAAAAAAATTATATATTTTTTTTAAATTTAAATAGCATATTATATGAATCTCAATGGATTTGTTGGTGTAGAGGCCAGGGAATATTTGGATATATTTATTTTAGGGGCAAGTTGGGTTGTGGGTGCCATCTGTGATCTGTGCATTAGGTATCTTGGGGCTGCAGCTACCTACTGTTTAGTAATGGTGTAGATAGTGCTGGTCTACCATTCCTCCTTGGGTTGCACTGCGTGTAATCCGAATTCATAAAAAATTCAAAGTGGTCTCTGATTCTGACTTCTCAGCTTTCAACTCTTCTGACTGCCAACTGTCCACTTTCATAGCCGCCTTATTGCATCCAAATAAAACGCGTCAAGTGTCCTTCAACATAAATAAAATATATTAAAAACAAAAAAGACAAATTTTGCTCCCAATTTAGTTGACTAAGATATCTAAGTAATCTAACTATATTTAGTTCCATATTTAAGAAGTAAATTGACAAACTAATTAGTCAATCCTGAAAATAAAAAAAAATTTCTACTAGTAGTACTACCATGGTATAATAGTATATTATAGATTTTTTTTTTAGTAATATATTACCAAACTTTTAAAACATAAAAAAATTGTTATTGTCACGCTAATAATTACTTAGTTTCACATCACTTTTATTCTATTGACATATTATGTAAGGGCGTTGTTGACATTTAAATGTCATTTAAAAAAGAAGTTTCATATTTTACTCTATTTTTAATTTGTTCAAGTAAGATTTGTTTTTTCTCTTTTTTTTGTGACAATCAAGAGAGAAGTTATAAATAGAACAGTATTGTTTTTCATTGATATATCATTAATATTTGTTTATTAAATATCAATCATAAAAGAACGAATCATATAATTATGAAAAAATATATATCATTTTTTCCCTTGTTTTATTGTTTTCTCTAATTATTTTCATGCTTAAGACCCAGTGTCGGAAGGGATTCTTCTCTTTTGACTTTAGGATGAGAATGGGCTTAAAATTTATCCCAAAATTTTCAATTTATTGAAGCATTTAAACCACTAACCACGAGATTTTTATAAATAACTTATTTAATAATCACTAAGAAGCATGAGATTATTGATCCCCTCTGTCTCTAAGCTAGTTTATGCTTGTAAATGAGCTGCCATAGTTGAAAAGACGAGAATGGCTTTTTTCTTGAAGCATATTTTGTCTTCTTTGAACACAGACTGGCATCTATCTGTCTGTGCAAAATTCTAGTAGTAAAGATTTGGGGATAAATTCTGGGATTTTGCTAGACAAGACATATCAATATATCGTAATCAGACAGCCAAAATATATAACTCTGTGGCCATGCACGTGTACAGTGTAGCTTTACATCATCAATGCAGTACTCCCTATAATTTTCACCAGGTAGGAAATCGACAGATACCTTAAAGTTATAAGGCACAAAACTTTATTGTATGTGTTATCATATAATTCATAGGGGCCCTCCTAAAATTTAATGCCTCTTCTGGGAGCTCATGTGTGGCGTAAACTCCCATTGAAAGATTCTATTGCTCACTGTTCATTGCTTTCTTGCCAAACTTTTATTCCTTTTCTCCTGCCACTGCCAGACAACTGTAAGGTAGTGTGTCCACTTCTATACTTTTTTTTCATTTGTTTTTTTGTCCATACAAAAAATTTTAAGTGGGAGTTCTTTTTGAAAACATAAAAAAACAAAATTTGCCCAAATGATAGATTAAACTCTCATTTGAAAGCTCATACTTTTTGAGTTATAAATTATGAAAATTTGAAACATTCTGTCAATATTTATCAAAAACAACCAATGGAAAAGCTTTTTATTCAGATTCAATTCCATTTAAAAATAAAAATTCTTTGCTTCAATTCCCCTCTTCTAAGGATTATTTTGACTGATTCCTATTTTGGGGCAAAATTTTTCTTCCTTACTAGTGTTGTCTTTTTCTCTCTTTATTGTGTTTTGTACACTCTATTTCTCGCTTAGAATTTTTCATTTTAACGTGGATAAAAAGACAATCACCGACAAAAAATAGTGTCGTTTAGGTCACGAACAAATGTGAATAAAGTCCTAAAGTGTTTAGCTTGTCATGTGTTACGAAGTCCGTGGTTTAGAATGAAACAAATAAAGTCATGATCTAAATGATCTAATTTGTTACAAATGATAGACTAAGTTATGTACTTATTTCTTCTTATTATTATTAATATGGACTTTCCCCAAAAATAAAGATCATCTTTGACTTATTTCTTCTTCTTATTATTAATATGGACTTTCCCCAAAAATAAAGATCATCTTTGCACTATGTGATATGTAGTACGACATGGACAAAATACGTGTTTGACAACTGGAAAATCAATTTAATACATAAAATATGTGTTTATTACATGATAGTCGGATATTGACTCATTTAATAGTTATGAAATATCAAGAAATTAAAGAAATTTAGTTAGGGCTCAATTAGACAACTATCCCCAAAACCAATGGAAGAGCAACAACACATCAAAATAGGTGCATCAAAAGGTTGAGTCAAGGAGGACTTGTGTCCCATGACAATCGTTAATAACCGTCAATTCTCAAGTATAAAATACAACTATAATTTTAGAGGACATCCCACCAACATTATGACAAAATTATACTTGTTTATCCTTATAATTTCTCCTACTAGCTTAGATTAGCGGCTCTAATTATAGTTTCACATCAATTGAGTAAGTTTTCTTCCAATGCTTTTATTTTTCTTCCATGTTTTCTACTCTATGCACATGAGACACTTCAAAAATCTCATGGATCAATAGTATGGTAGATTGAATTAAGGCCTCCAAATTTTCATCACCACCTAGAAAATATTAAAAAAATATATCATATTAAAGTTAGGGCTTTTGAAGTTTGAGTCCAAAATATTGTGCAAAAGTCTAAATATTATTGAAGAGTACCGGTATAAAGGCCCTTAATAGGATAAACCGAAACTGATTCAAATGTATTACTACCTATTGTTGTTGGTTTAAATAGACTATTTTGAGTTTGGTTTGGGTTGGATTGAGATCCATTTAGGTTGGCATCCATCAAAACCAACCCATTTAATGGGCTTTGAAACTGAGCTCACCGCTTGGGATTTGGGAAGAGCTGGACATGCCTTATTGCCTTGTTGTATATATTTCATTAGTCTTTTTAGTTTCCTTTTTTTTTTTTTTTTTTTTTTTTGATTCGAAGTCTTTTTAGTTTCTATCAGCAGACAATTTGTCATGGCATTGTGATTGCTTTTTAGACAATATATAGAGCCAGAATAAAAGGGATCTTTGGGTCTTAACCCACCAAATTTTAGGCCCAAATATTTTTGTTAGAAGCCTATCATTGCAGATATGGTTGTGGGCCTTGTGGCCCTAGCTAACATGCAACCCGGTTCGTTTTCTGAATTTGCAGTCCAAGCTGCGGACAAATTATAAGGTTCTCCTGGTGGACAAGTAACGTGATCCATCATTCCACTAAGAGACTCCCACTTGTTTAAAATTGCTGAGTTAAATTTTTTTTTAAAACAGAAACTAATTACTGACTCAGCAATTTTAAACAAATGAGAGTCTTTTAGTGAAATGGTGGACAAGTGACGTGATTCACTAGAGGTCTTTATAATTTCTCCAAGTTGTGGGCTTTGAAAGTATTCATTTTATATTTTTAAGTAGTTGAATTTTAATTTATTCATTTCCCTCCTATAACTTCTCTTCACTTTTAACCTAGTATTTCTATCCACTTCAGTTGAAGAAATTGCTAATAAGTTATTTCAACTTTCAAAACAATGTAGTTTAGGGGTCATTTGGTACATATGTTTAAACGCATGTTTTCAGTTTTTAAACAACATTACATGCATCTTTACATACTTTTTCACTCACACATATTTTCAAAAAGTACAAACAACGTTATTAGAACAATGTTACCAAATGGCCCCTTAGTGTTTTGAATTTCTAAAAAAACATCGTTTTTAGTACTATATTAAATTTTGAACAAAGTTAGATAGTGTAATTTATAATTTTACCAAAATTTTAACTATAATATATATAAGTTATCACATTACACTTAGTGTGCGTTTGGATAGCAAACATGTTTGGCGTTTGCGTCCAAACCTGGATCCCGTGTACTGTTCACGGGACTCACAAATATCTTTTTTAAGCAAAAATTTCATTAAAAATGGGTCCCAAGATACTATTCACATATTTAAAAATTATTTTGCTACAGTGTTTTCAGCAATAAATGGTATCCAAACAAACCATTAGGTTGCATTTGGGAACTTGGATTTGGATTTAAATTTTAAATTAATAAATTTGAAATTAAGAGATTTTAAATCCATAAATTTTAGGAATTATTTCAAATCCAAGCATTTTTAAAGTTTAAAATCCTTTGTGGATTTATCAAATCCAAATACCTTTTTTAAATTTCTCAAACAAGTTATTTGGATTTTAATCACCCAAATCCAAATCCAAATGCCCAAAACATGTCATTCAAACACCATAAACTTTTTTAATTTGAAGTCATTTTTTTTAATAGATGAATTTAAAATCAAATTTTACTTTTTGTAGTCTTAGTAAGGGGAGGGAGGAATTATTAAGTTTTTAGATAATATATTAAAACATTCGAGGAACACTAGATACTATTAAAGAATCGTCATACCACTAGTCAAAACATTAGTTTTAAAGGTGGAAGACGTTTCTCCCAGACCCATTGTTTTTGTTAACCAATCATTAGCGTTCCATTGATCAAATTTCTTTTCTTTTTTTTTTTGGGTAGAGAGGGGGGAATTTATTTAAATAGAAAGAGCAAATACATCAAGTTCCATTGATCAAAGTTTTTTCCATACCTAAAATAAAAAAAATACAAATAATTTATTATGTAAGTGAAATGACAAATAATGCTTTTTTTAGATCATAACCAAAATGCAAGAAAAGGTAATTCCAAATAAAATATTTCTGTTTCTATGTATACAAAAGGGGTCCTAAATACAAAATTATGACTTTAGTAAGATTTTGTTTGTCATTGATGGGGATGGAAAAAATTCCATGTCCCACTTTGTCCCATTTCAGTTTTTTCCGTTTGGAATAAGTGATGGGAGTAGAGGTTGAATGATTTATATATTTAATTTAATATATATATTTTTATAAATGTCATATTTTAAATTAATTTTATTGTATATATTCTACTAGATTACTAGTATTTTAAACTCTTATCTTCTCTCTTTTAATACTCTCATGATTGTTCCTCTCATTTTTGATTTATTTCAATCTTATTAGGAATAGTAATATATTTCCAATTCATTTCAAATCCGACTTGTCTTGTTTTGATCAATAAAGGTTTCTCTTGTAATAAGACAAGGACGAAAAAACCCTTGATTTGATCTCATCTCAACCTGTTGTCATATTTAATTATTATTCACAGATATAAGATTATGCTAGGATAATATTTTTTTAAAAGCTAATTAATTATTTTAAATTAGAAACCGTGGCTTTCTATGTGGGTTGAACAAAGTTTTAACGTTGGCTGAAATCATTAAAAAAAAAAATCAACACAAACTTGGGCAGAATCTAAAATGAGTTTCAAGTTGAAAGACACGTAAGTCTTACCCAATACTAATACGACATCGTACGATGTTTTTATCAAATTAAGGAAAAACCAAACATCTCCGACAAAAAGCACACACTAGAGAAGCAGAAGAAAAAAAAAAAAAAAAAAAAACTTGGCTTTTGACACACAGAACAGAGCGCGTCCGAGTCGGAGGATCTCTCCGATTCAACTCAGTACGTTCCCAATTAACGGAGATCGAAAAAAGCGTTGCATTTGATCGAAACGGGCTGTGTCCAAATTCATAGATTGAGAAACCTTTTTTAGATCTGACTCTGTAAGTTTGGAATCTACTTTCTTTTTTGTCAATCTCTCTTTGCTTTTAGATCACTTTTCGTTTCTTTTCATGATGAAAGATCACTAAGCTTTGTTAGTATTATATATATATGTGATAATGTGTGTTTTCTATGTTATGAGATTGATTGCTGACTCTTTTTTAGTGGGTAATGTTTGGAATGTTGTTTTGGGATTAGGGTTTTGATTTATCTCAAATTCTATGACTGAAATGTAACATTTTTTTTTTTGGGTTGCTCTGGTTGTTGTCTTAGAGAGTCTGAAAGAATTTGTAGAAGTAATAGGATTTTCTTATTATATAAAATTAAAAAGAAAAAGAAAATTGTAGAATTATTTTCTGTGTGAATTCCATGTGACTTAGGCATTGCTTATTAGGCTAAATATGCTTATGTGAACGTGCTTCCAAATTAATGATTCTGAATGCAATGCACCCATTTGAGGGAGTGGATGGCTGGCTAAAAGCATTGGAAGAATGATATTAATTGCTAAGGCTGATTCTATACGCTTTCTCTGTTGTGTAAATGACTCACATTTTACACGATGCCCCATTTGTGGTTATAGTTTGATATTATGTCAATGTTGTGAATTTAGTATTTCATGTTTTTTTTGATAAGTTATTTCATTTTAATATCTTGATGGTGTGTGTAATCCTATACTTGTTGAAAACTTGAGCACTTTTGGCTTTATAATATAAACTTTCTTAGTCTTATGGAGGTGTGACTTGGTTTGTAATATTGTATTTAAGAAATCATTAAGAGTCATTACCCAACATTATCTTTTTCCTTTCTTTCTTTTTTTTAGTCAAAAGACAACAATAACAACAACAAAACAACCAAGCCTTAGTCTCAAATTTTTGGGGGGGATGAACCCTTGTTGGGTTTGTTTATGTGCTATAGAATTTTCTTCAGTAGATGTTTGACTGTTTATCCATTGCAGACCTCATAGTTTTGGGACTAAGGTTTTGGGTGTTGTTGTTGTTGTTGTCATAGATGTTTGAAGGTTTATCATTTGAACATTAATTTGGTTCTCTATAGATCTATTGGTCATTTGCGTGGATCATAGTCATACACATTGGGTTTCTAATTTGTTAATATGTTTATCATCACTTGTTAGTGTCTTGATTGCATTTAACCTCTTCTCTTTTAGCATGCATTACTTATATTGCATTAATATGTGTGGATTTGGATTTTGCAGATTAAAAAGACTATTTTGTAGGTGCTTTATATATTTCAGTGAGCCTGTGAAGCAGTCACTCTATACTCCAGTGAAGCTCTCATAAACTTCTACAGCCATGAGCTTTGTTTTCCGAGGGACAAGAGGAGATATAGAAACTGGATTTCCAGGATTTATACCTGAGCGGCGTGCAATGGTATGTTTATTGTTATTTACGCATTGGATTGAGTTTACTGTTGTACCCAAATCTTGGGTTGGATATTTTTATCTTATATATCTATTTCTGATTCTGAATCATCAATCAATAAGTTTTTGATATTGATTCTGCTCTCCATCAGCGGGTTCATACGGCGCGTTCTGTTAATTCCAACTCACTAGCTTTTCTCGTCACAGGTATTTACTGTCAATTTTATTTATGTTGTTAATTGATATGTAATGTCAAAAATTGCGTGTCTCATCTACACATTACTTGTTAATATGTGTCAGTTCTCTTGCTATTCATGATACTTAACTCACACCAGATGTCGCCTAACTTTCTGGTATGTTCTTGTACTGATTTTCTATGTTGAGAATTTTTTCTTTATAGTATATGATCTTGAGATTTTAAATTTTTTCCATAAGTGACTTATTGGGCCCTCTTGTGAGTAGCTCTGGCTAGTGCTTGGTGTGTTCTTGATGGCCACAACGCTGAGGATGTATGCAACTTGTCAGCAACTTCAAGCTCAGGCCCAAGCTCATGCTGCGGCAGCCAGTGGCCTACTTGGTCATACTGAACTACGGTTGCATATGCCTCCATCCATAGCACTTGCAACAAGAGGGCGTTTACAAGGACTCAGACTTCAGCTTGCACTTCTTGACAGGGAATTCGATGATCTAGGTCTGGTAGTTATGTTTTGGTTGTGTATTCTATTATTGACTATGTATTTTAAAGCTTATAAATTGAAATTATACCATTGACGGCCAAAGCTATATAACATGTGATTTTATTTTATGTTAAATATTATTTTGAGCTATTTGGTATTGGATTTCAGATTATGAAACTTTGAGAGCACTGGATGCTGATAATGTGCCCTCACTCTCTTCTATGAGTGATGAAGAGATAAATGCCCTTCCAGTCCATAAGTACAAGGTTGCGGCTCCTCAAAAGTATGTTATTCTGGCTGAATTTAATATTTGGATTTGGTTGGAGTAAATGTTGATTAGAATTTAGAAGTGTTGATTACTGAATAAAAAATAAAATATAGTTTCCTCCATGAGCTTAGCTCAAAGAGTACCTCCTCCCCTTGTAAGAGAAAGCTAGAGGGTGAGGTCATGGTTTCAAGTTCCACTGGGTGTGTGGCTAATTACCAAATTTTTTAAAAATAAAAATAAAATGTAAATATCGTTTCTGGCCTTTGGCAACCCCTAGAGTTTTCCTATAACTGTTTTGGTTACTTTTAAATTAGGTTTTTTTTTTTTTTTTTTTTTTTTAAATAATGGATGAACTATATTTATATCTGGGTTTGTGATCCATTTATCTTCTAATGTTTTGAATACAGTGGTGGTCAATTGATGCAACCGGCCTCGTCTTCTGCATCTGCTGAGGTATTTGCTATATTAAATCTTTTTCCCACACTCTTTTGTAGTATTGCTTGCTTGCATGACTTGTGGTATATATTAAAGGGAAAAGTAAATAGATGCCCTAAGCCTAAGGGCATTGGTTTAGGAAATATTTTGAGAGACTTTTTATGGGAAAAGAAAAAAGCAATTAATTTTTTGACAGCTTTTTATATTTCCCATTAACGTGGTGTCAAAACTTTACAAAAATGGTTTATTAACAATTGCCATAAGGGCACCCATTAAAAGATCTACTGTCTGACCAGGCCTAACTTTTGTGCTTCCTTGTAAACTTAGGAATGACTGTGCACATGTACTTTTTTAGCGCCCCCCCCCTCTTTTTTTCTTCCCTTGTGTGTGAAATTTGTTGAGTGCAAGGGATTGTCTGCAAATCATGCTTTTCTTTGGCATGCCTTGCTTACAATTTTGAATTGTATTTTATATGTAATTGCAAAGATCAAGTTGGAAAGTGCCTCCCCCCCCCAAAAAAAAACAAATAATATAAGTAATGAGTATTATTAAGTTGTTCACATTGGAGGCTGATAGTTAGAGATCAATGTATGAATTTTAACTGTTGTAACATACAAGTATAGAGATAATCTTTGTTTTCTTATATTATTTAAACATGATACACTTTTCCCCCTGTGAATGAATTTTGCATTCCCTTTGTGTCAGAGGTTTTCATTCTACATTCTGCAGAACATCTTTTTTTTTTTTTTTGGATAATGATGATGATGAATAGATGACGTCTGTTTTTACTTCTCTTGAACAGAAGCAAGACAATGCCCATGCAGTTGGGAGCACAAAGGCATCAGATGATGAACTGACTTGCAGTGTTTGCTTGGAGCAAGTTAATGTGGGAGAGCTTATCCGTAGCTTGCCATGCTTGCATCAGGTTCCTCATTTTCTTGCACTGAATGATTTGCTAAGACACAATGGTTCCTCATCTGTAGTGTCTTCGCAAATCTTTGAAATTTTTAATTATTTTATTATTTCTTGAAAATTGGGCATTTGTTAAAATAGATTACTTCAAACTTATAATCTGTATGTTTATGGGAAACCTGTTCTACAATGGGCATGCTCATCTGTCAAAGACTCAAAAGTTACAGTCAGAATACACTGGTCGTGCCTCTCATATATTCCATGAACAACTAATATATCCCATCCTGCAGCATAAGGTGATAGAAGCTCAATTCTCCAAGTTTATGTCAATAACTTCCAAGTGAAGAACAGAATCCCATAACTCCTTTATAAAAGTATAAATTTTGTGATACACTAACTAATTGGACTGGTGAAAATCCCGTTTTGGAGATATACTGAAAACCGTGTTGCTTAGATTCATCTCGATATGAATCCGATTTGTGGAAGAGCCTTTTATTAGCATAGATAGTATTTCCTCACGTTTAGTATGTTATACTAGGTGGTTATTTTGAATGATGTAAGTTAGTGTGATTATTATTGCAATCCTAATATATTTTATCATCTTGCAGTTTCATGCTAACTGCATCGACCCTTGGCTGCGACAACAGGGAACATGCCCTGTTTGTAAATACAGAGCAGGATCTGGGTGGCAGGAAAATGGACAAGGTGGTATGGATGCTTCTTACATGGTTTAAGTACCAGCACTGTCCAAGACGTGGATTCATGATGCTTTGAGATACGTTCACCCATGTTAATATGCCGCAGATCTAACTGGTCCATTTTGTAAGTAATGGCAGCATTGGTGTAATTATCATTTGACATAGGCACCATTAGAAATCTGTGTCATCAGTCACATTACAAGTCTTTGTTTTATTCTTGGAAGATCCAATTGGAATTAGATCTGTTTTAAAATTTACTTGGAACAAGGCCTATTCAGATGGTTTTTTTTTTTTGGGTGTGTCCACTTATATGGCCAAGAGCTTAATAGGTCAACTATCAGTTTGGCACGATCTGATGTTTCCATCTGAGTTGTCTAGGATTCAAATCCGCCTCCCTTCCCCTCCAACTATCAAATTATAAACAAAATAATTAAATTATTCCACTTCTGTGTTGCAAAGCATTTGTAACCACTGTGGTTTGTATTCTAAAGACGTCAAT